>CM066033.1:1237719959-1238320792 GCA_033557465.1 Ichthyophis bannanicus | reverse complement strand
TTTCAGCTACCTCTTTTGAGAACCATAGTGGCATCCTTTTCCTTTTACCTTTATTTACCATTCTAACAAAAAGGTTGATTGCCCTTAAAATATCTCCTTTCAGTTTTGTCCACTGTTTTTCTACATCCCCCAAATATTTCTATCCCGCTATCGACTCCTTGAGGCATTGGCCCATCTTGGCAAATTAGTTTTCCTAAAGTCTAATACCCTCACTTTTGAATGGATTTTATCAGCCTAATACTCAACCACAACAACTGGTGATCACTATAACATCAGAAACACTTTCCCCTTTAGCGAGCACCATAACCAGTATGGCCCCTTCATGTGTGGGTTCTGTTACCAGTTGACTGAATAGTTCTTCCTGTAGACATGTGTCCTTGAATAACCTTTCTTGGTGCCATGGTGTGTGGACATAGTGATATCAAAAAGATTCCACTCCGAGAAGCAGCAGCGGGGATACCTGGGTTGGCAGTCAGTGCTCAGCCATCAGCGCTTGCAGGTGAAACTCCTCCCACCCCTACATCGAGGCTCCTGCTCTATTTAATCGCTGGCTGCCTTCGTGGCCACGGTCACGTGCCCGAAGGGGGCATGACCAAAGGTGGAACGCCCCTTTGGCGCCCCTTCGGCGCCATTTCGGAGCTTTCGAGCTATAGTCGCTGTGGGAATGCCCAGAGGTCATTTTAAGAGGAAAAGTAAGTCTTCAAAATCATCTTCTGATTGTGTTTCCGGTTCTAAAGTGGTGACTGGCCCAATGGATCAGCATGTGGTATCTAAGAACAAAATTGCTTTGTCAGCTCCTACTTCTTCCTCACTTGCCTCTGGGGCTTCTCTGAGTACCATCGAAAGGATTCCTTCTCCTAATCCTGCTGGGAATCAGGTGCTGGACTTGGACACCCTCTCCTCTGAAGGGTCTACCTCAGGGGAGGAAGGGGGCACTATCAGTGTTAGTTCTTCTACTGTTCCCTGTAAAGTTTCCTCTTTAACTCCTATTCTGGCTGTTAAGTCAGAGGATGTCTCTATTTCTTCTTCTGTAGTTGATCCTGCTAATGTTTCTCTATTAGATATATGGAAACAAGTTTTGGTTACTAATTCTTTACTCACTAAATTTATGGATCAAACTGCGACTTTCTCCCAGCAGGTTGTGCACAAGGTTCACACCTTGGACTCAACTGTTGGGAGTTTGTCTCTTCGAGTTGATAAATTGGAGGCTCATGCCATTGTTTTTCAATCGGCGAGAGCCTCTTTATTAAAAGATGTACTTTTGCATAACCGGTTAGAATCACTAGAAAATAAGTCTCGTGCAAATAATATTCACATTTTAAATTTTCCTAAGTTTCATTTTATGACACCCCTCCTTCTCTTTAAACAGTATTGTAAAGACGTATTACTGATGCCAGATATTGATATTCCAATTTCACATTCTTATTATTTACCAAGTCGGGAGATTTCTTTGGATAATAATGTAGCTTTATCAGATCCACAAAGTGATTTAAATCTGACTGATTTCCTTGAGAATTCTCAAATTTTGATTTCTACTCGAGCCACTTTAGTGCTTACCTTAGCTAATTTTTTTGATAAAGCAAAGATTATGAAAGCCTTTTTCTTAAAAAAGAATGCTACCTTTCATGGTCTTAAAATGTCTATATTTCCCAATGTTTCTCGTCATACCCAATTGAGGAGGAGGTCCTTCCTTCAGCTCAAGCCTCGTGTTTTGGCTGCGGGGAGAACCTTCTTCCTGCAGTTTCCTTGTAAATGTTTAATCACTATTCAGGGAATAGATTATGTTTTTGTTGATTCAACTCAGTTAGATGTGCTCCTGTTGTCCCTCCAGGCCTGAATTGCTTCCTTTTTTCTTAATTTTGTTGGTAGTACTTTAGTTAGGTGGGTGTAGCCTTTAAAGTATTTCCCTGGGTTTCCCTTTAAGCTGGTCTTCTCCATGATGTGGGCTAGGTCACGGTATTGTATATTGCCTAGAATTTTGTGTTGTATATTTTTTTTTCTTGGACTGTGTATTTTTCTTTGATATTGTCCTTGTATTGCATATATGAAAATAAAAAAAATAAATAAATAAATAAAAAAAGGTTCCACTCTAGGCCTATGTTTTTTGCGAGTCACATGCATTGAGCCAATGGCCAGTGGGCACAAATTCATATAGGCCTTGTCTGTCTACATATGCAAATGATGTTACAATATCACATGTTTTGTCTGGAGATGATGCTGGCTATGGATGCAGAACCTGGTTGCTGACCCCAGTGCGTTTTCCACAGTCACATGCAGAGACCAAGTACAATGTGGCCCACGCTGCTACATACTCTGTCATTGAGCACAGCTTTGGTGTATTGAAAAGTCACTTTAGGTGTCTAGATAAAGCAGGTGGGGCTTTACAAATAACAACCTCTGACTGTGGCTAAGATCATTCCGGCTGCATTCTGTACAACATTGCAATCATGCATTGTATCCCAGTCAATGTTAACCCGGATCTGGAGCCAGATCCATTGTGCCAGCCTGCATGTGGCCATAAGAACACATTGATGGGTTTGGAGATCAGGCAACTCCCGGTACAGCAGCTATTTGCATGTAAGTGCTGTCTAGGTAAAACTATGGATATGTGTAATAATTGCATTAACAACATTCATGTTTAACGTCAGCAATCTTGCAAAGTCCTCTGCATTCTACCTCTTCTTTTACATGACCTCAGGGGAAATGACAGCACCACAGTTCATGCAGCAGTTCACTGCACCACTCTGGTGAACTGAGGGACATATTGCTGATCACAAAGACCAAAGACCATGTAAAAAAGTGTCTAACCTGTTATGGGTCCCCATTTTACAGCATGATGTATTGTGTTATATTGGACAGACCTCCCCAAATCTGCTCTGAATCTTGGTTCCACTAAGACATCTTCTTGTGTTGGCTGTGAGGGAAGTGGGAAAGGTAGTGTTGTCATGGGATGTGAAACACATTGTAAATGTAGCAAATTGCATGCTTAACATTTATAGTGCATTTTGGAGGGGTCTCACCTGATAACCATTATCTCTCATCTTCCAATGCAGTGTCAGTCACACCTATCTGGCTTAGGTGTGATGCATGATCCTACCATCCAGTGTGCACTGAAGTAAGATGCAAGTCCATTGATGGATCATCACTGCACAAGAGTACTTGAAGATCTTATGAGGGCACTAGACTGGGATAACATAGCTCATTGGGGTAGATCACCTGTTATATGTAGTCCATCACACCCGAGTTAATGAGGTTCCAACGTTGGTATGTAATGGTCCAGTATGCGGGACCACATTTTCCATCCCAAGTTAGGAAGATAAGTCTGTAAGCATATGTGCCATATCACCACACAAAGACATTAAGGGGTCTGTTTACTAAATCGCGTTAGTGCAGTTCGCGGTAGGAGCCGCGTTAAGAAGACAAACCCCCAAATAAGGA
Organism: Ichthyophis bannanicus; assembly: GCA_033557465.1. Classification (NCBI taxonomy): domain Eukaryota; kingdom Metazoa; phylum Chordata; class Amphibia; order Gymnophiona; family Ichthyophiidae; genus Ichthyophis; species Ichthyophis bannanicus. Next base: position 1,238,317,354 of record CM066033.1, on the reverse strand, counting down.
GATGGGCGGGACCGCGGAAGACCTAGCGCGTTACGAAACCAACGAGCGTTAACTGGCGCGTTACGAAACTAACGAGCGGGCCACCGCGCGTAAAGCATAAGTAGCCACCCAGACATACAAGACTAATACAGAGCTATAGCACAATGGTTACTGCAGTGACTGCTGATACGGGCAGCATGGGTTCGAGTCCCCAGGGTGGCATTAGCAGAAGGCTGGCTGATGTAGCACCCTGTACATGACACAATGAGGGAGGGGGCAGCGCCAATTATATTTTATTTCCTGGACGTGTCGGAGGGATGCAGGCAAACACACCCATATATCAGATAGTGAGTGAGGGGGCATGTCTATGTTTGCTGTCCGTATGGGGTGTAAGTAAACACACCCACACATTATTCACTGAGTGTGGGGGCATGTATATGTCTGTTATGTGTCAGAGGGTTGCCAGCAAACATCCCTGACCCATACAGAGCTGTAGCACAATGGTTACTGCACTGACAGCTGATACGGGCAGCATGGGTTCGAGTCCCGGGCAATGGCCTGTATATTGGAAGGGGTATTGGCCTGTATATTGGAGGGGGATTGCTGAGGCTTTTGGACGGGACATTGCGTATGCGAGCCGAGCTACGTGCGTTGTTGCGTGTGCAGCGCCGCGCGTAGCGACGCGCGTACCATTGAGCCCGGGGATCTTTTCTTTTATGTGTGTGGGTACGTCGGGGTTTCAGCAGTGTGGGCATCTCATATATTACAGACTCTGTAGGGTGTCGTGCACCTATGCTTTCTGCTACCAGATGTACGTGTGCTGTCCCATGGTTTATCAATGGCTGCGAGCTCGTGCTGCGGTTTCAGAGGGATTGAATAATACAGTCACCCCCATGATGCACTGCACATGCTAATCAGCTCTCCACACAGGCACACCATATGGAATGCATCCCCACAGACTCTGGACATGGTAGGGGTAAATTGTCATGTGCACCCCCCACAGCCCCTTGCCCTTATAGGGGGTACTGACCATTTGTTGTACTGGCATTGAGGACCTGCCCAACACCACATTGTGCGGGTGCTCTGCTCACCCTGAGTGTGCAGTGGGGCATCCAGCCCTAAGTCCACAGCAGTGTTACTGTGTGAGATAGATATTTTCTGCATGACCACCTTGGACATCTCTGTCTGTTTGGGGCAGGTGTAGACCCATGCCCCACCGCCCCCCCTCACCCCTGGGTGGCAAACAGGGTCACCCATCATAATCTGCACATTCTACCTCCCTTGGAAGGTGCCAGTGGAGGGGGGGGACATTAACCCTAGTCCTACTGAGGTGCAGACACCCCACAGGTCAGTCACTGCAGATCCAGACACATGCATGCCACAGGAGCAATCTGACATTGGGACTTGGTAGAAAATGACAATCCCAACCACTATCTGTGATTCCCCTGGTACAGGCCAACACACCCTGCAGGCCACTCCATCACATCACATACCAGCTGCAAACAGGCTGCTAGTGACCAGCAGAGATGCCTGCACCCAGAACTGGGGTGCCAGCATACACAGCCAGCAGATACATCTGTGACTGGGCCCCAGGGGAACACCCATATTTATCACATGAGTGAACTACTATGTAGCACCATGGTGGAGCCTAGACATGCTGTGGTCACTGCACATTCAGGGTGAAACTGAGCTTGCAGCGGCATCTACCGTGGTCACCCTGTCTGGGCAGGTGGTTGCCTGGCACTACAATGTACCTGTCACTGCCCTTTGCCCTGTGCATATACACCCTGGCCAGGCCGCCTTATCCGACCTCTACCCATGGTACATTGCTACTCATTATGCACATTGGCAGCCCACTACTGGCAACATTGCTGGCAGTGTGGCCTGTCGACAGTGTTTGCAGCCACCACACACTGGCTGGACAGACAGCCACCCCCACACCTATGCCAGCATTGTGCTACTGTAGGGGGGTTCTGCAGCCATACACACAACACCTGTCATGGGCACAGTACATGCATGGATGTGGTACGACATACTCTGGTGGATCACTCCCAAGGGTGTTGGACACTGTCAGGGGCCAGACCTGCGGCACACACCACAGACATCTGACTGCTTGTTGTGGCGCAGCTCAATGTGCACAATGTGCTTTACATAGGACATGAGATCTACATTTTATCATTGGCAACTTTTAGTGCATGTGTACCATATACCCATGTGTAGGGTGCCATTGCTAAGGTATGCACCTGCTAGTATTGGGAGTTGACAGCAGGGCCAATTGTCTTACCTCTTCGGGTTTCATTGGCCAATGGGGCCTGTGGGTGGGTGGGTGGGTGTCACTGTTAGCTGCTGCTTTACGGCAGGGTTCCACAACTCCAGTCCTGTCATTCCAGGCACTGATCGGGTTTTCATGCTGTCCCTCATAAATATGCATGGGCTACATCTGCAGACAAGGGGGGGGCATAGTTATGCAGCACAGGTATCTTTATTGGGGGCAGCATGGTAACTGAATGGTGTGGGGCCCTCCAGGACTGCATTTGGGGGACTATGCTCTGGGTAATGCGCCTATATCTGGTGTGGTAAAATATTGGCGTTTTGTCCATGCGTATGTTCTCAGCAATAAGGGTGTGACCATTCCATCACAGTTTAGTTGTGGGGAGAATATGTGGGCAGGATTGGCATGGCCCCAGCTGGGATTTGAACCTGTGACATTCTGGTCTTAGAGGCACTGGCTGTGTCTGTTGCACCACACTGAGGCCACAGGGACAATGTGATCCCTGGAAATGGGATACCTGGCCTGACAGGTCAGAGACCCTGCTCTGCACCATTTTACTGTGGACTCATATAGCTTGTATGGAGGCAATTTGCACGTAACCTCACATACAACCTCGCATGAGGGGGCAATCCCCCATTACCAAGCTGGCCAACAATTATATCATTGGGCAACAATACACGACACTCCCGCGAATGCTCCAATAACAGGGGATGTGTTTTGAAAGGGTCTCCGTAGCGTGATCCCTTCCAAGTATCTTTTCTTTTGTTGGTTTCGCTTTCCAGGGAGTGTGTTTGTTATTGTGGCCCATTGCTATCACTGTTGCCCAGCTGACTTGTGATGTTTACAGTTTTCTTTCTGCTATTTTCCACGTTTTATCTGTGTTTTCATGCTGTCCCTCATACATATGCCTGACCTACATCTGCCTACCATGGGGGTGGGGCATAGCTATACAGCACAGGCATCTTTGATGTGACAGCATGGGACAGGAATGCTGTGGGGCCCTCTAGGGCTGCATTTGTGGGGCTCAGCTTTCGTTGCTGTGCCTGTTTCTGGTGTCTGTGTTTGGTGTGGTGTAAAAATAGACCATGCCTTTGTTCTCTGCATTAAAGGTGTGTCTTTACTTTCACTTTTTAGTGGTGGGTAGGACTATTGTGACTGGGTTGGTGGCAGTCCCAGCTGGTATTTGAACCTGTGACCCTCTGGTCTTACAGGCACTGGCTGTGTCCATTGCACCACACTGGGGCCACAGAGATGGTGCTGTCCCTGGTGTTAGTATGACCTGCCTGGCTGGTCAGGGACTCTGCTCTGCAAAAGGTTTACTGTGGCCTCATTTCCCTTGTATGCAGACAACGGTGCACATACACCTCAGGGGGACCTCACAGAAGGGACACACACCCATATCCGAGCTGGGCAACAATGATATCATTGGGAGACATTACACTACACTCCCAGGTCAGCTCCATTACAGTGACTTTCCCTTTTAGAGGGTCTGCGAAGCGTGAATCCTTCCACATATCATTAGGTTTTTATTTTGTGCTTTCCAGGGAGTTCTGTTCCTTGTTGTCCATTGCTATCACTGTTTAACTGCTGATTTATGCTTTTAAAGGGGTTTCCTCTGGTCATTTTTATTGTCTTCTGTGACATTTCATTCTGTGCACATGTATCACACTGCTCACGTTTTGTGTGTTACCCAGGTTTCTCTGTACATTGCTGACGGAAATGGTTTCTCTTACCTTTAAAGATGCCTTCAACGGCAGGTTTTCATTCGCGTTGGAATTGAGCTCAGAATTACAGCGCGTTAGTGAGGGGGAGCCTCTCCCCGCCCCCTCTCCGCCCATTGACCCCTTCTCTCCGCCCACTCTCCACCTTCTGCGCTGTTTTAACACGCCGCGGGGCTTTACGATCGTTAAGCGCGGTCAACGCGCGTAGTATGACGTTACCGGTCGTTGGCGCGTGTTTACGCGCGTTATACTGCACTTGCGGTCGTTAACGTCATACAACGCGCGTTATTCACGTTTACCGCGATTTAGTAAACAGACCCCTAAGTGCTGCTATTGTAACATTTTTTAGGACAAGCACTTTGCCCAACAACAGCAATGTGGAAGGTTCTGATACAGTGACTGATATGATGTTGCCATGTAGATTATGGGTTCTGCAAACTGATCAAGTATGTCACTCTGTAAAACCCATGTAATGTATACTGCTGATGCACTTCCTAGCAGCTGCCCCAGCAGACAGTGTAATGTGTCTTGCTACAGCATTTAAATTGTGGTTGTCCATTGCATGGCACATCCTCTGGCCAATTTTTGCACTGTGAGATGTGAATGGCATTTGGCAGCTGTGTTTTACCCTCAAATGACTTGACATGGCATTGAAATGACAAGACATTCAACAACTGTGATACATCTTAGGAAATGGTGAATTCCATGAGGCTACATTACTGTCACGATGTGGAATAGCATGTGATAAAGCGCTCATCGTTCAGTACTTTGATAACAAACTCTGCTGTGTATATGTATTTCTGCACAGTTTCTAAGCAGTACATGTTATGAGGTGTTTAAGTGGCAAAGTTGGAAATAGTGCACTATCTCTTGGTATGGGCCCACACAGACTGCAGTGTAAGAAAATACCCATAGATATGTGATTCACCACATAGTTGTGAATGTGGCCAGAGTCAGCAGATGGAGATGCTCATACTCTTTGTGGAAGAATGTCAAAATATTTCAATGGCACAGATATGCATCTCTCTGATGGAATACTAAAGGTTTCTTGGGTGTGTCAAAGCTCACAAACATGGAGTGTTCATCAGAACTGATTTGCCACACAGCCATCAGGATAAGCCACCGTAGAAGGTAAGTGCACAAGACAGATCATAGCCTGTGATCAACACCAACTGTGCAGATTGGCCAGAAGGCATAAGGGCATGTTGAAGCAGCCTGTTTGACTAATGGCCATTGGTGCTGTATAACATACCAGCTTGGATGGTAGAATGGACTGTCAAGCAGGCATGTAACTCTGCGCACAGTAGACGTCAAGCATTGTCTGACATTGCTACCCACTGTGATGGCTGTTAGGGTGCCCCTCAGATGTTTATGAATCACAAGGGCAAGTACTTTGATCATGGAATACCACACTTAACTTGCAACCATATGCCTACAGCTGCTGTGTTCTGTAGGGCCAGGTACACTGTCAAGTGCTGACAGGGATGATGTGTTCAGCAGAATAAGAGGAGACAATGTAGCATGAAGAGCTCAAATGTGCCATGCTGACTGATTCTCCACATATGAGGGGGTTGCTGATACACATTTTGCTGACCCAATTCCACCAACTGCTGTCACCTAACAGAACTCTATCAGTGTTTTCAATGTGACCGTTCCAATGTGAATGATCAAAACTCATATATTCTGTTTGGTCTGTAGGTGTGAAGCCAGACAGTCACAGAACCACAGAGACATCATAAAGAAGAGTGGCAAGAAGTGATGAAATATCTGTTCTTACAAGGGAACATGGCAAAAACAATTGACAATGCTGTGGATGTCACAGTAGGTGATGTGTCCTTTCTACACCACAATCAATAACTGTGTTGCCAAGCAGAAGATAGGACATGTGGATGTTGGTCATCACATAGTCCTGGAGGATCTCTGAATATCTAACAACATAGCAGAGACACTGAAGAGATCACCAGAATGTGTGGCCTATATCATACATGACATTGTAGATATGACAAAGCTCTCAGCCAAATGGGTTCCCAAATGCCTCAATGCTGGCCTGAAGCGTGAATGATTGTGTCACATGACATCTTGTACAAATGGCATTTGAATGTTGTGGGATACCATGATTGAATTGCCACTAGGGATCCATATGTATCATCCAGACACCAAATAACAATGCAAATAGTGCAGATGCAGTGGTTATCCATGTCATCAGAGATTCCAGACTCTGACACCATCAAGTAAGCTGATGACATCTGTCTGTTGGGACAAAGAGGGAATTATGCTTGTTGATCACCTGCAAAAGTGGACACCCATATGGCAATCTATGATATTTCCCTCCTGGGCAAATTGAAGAGGGAACTGGTCTCCATATGTCTATGAAAGCTTGCAAGGTGCGTCTATGGTCTGCAGGACAATGCCTCTCCATACACTGCAGCCAGCACATAGCACACACTGACAGATCAATGCTTTGAATTGCTGTAACACTGGGCATACTTGCCTGACCTGGTCCCTACTGACTATCACCTGTACCCTAACCTCCAAAATGACTTGAAGGGAGGAATGTCTTCAAGCTTTGACAAGGCTGCATCAGTTGCTGAAGAATAGTTTGCAGAGCAACCAACAGAGTTGTATTTGGAGGGTCTGAATAGGTTGGAGCAACAATGTTACATGTGTGTGGAAGTCAGGGGTGAATATATTGACTGCTTTTATCATCATAAAGCCAAAGATCTATTAGCTTGTATGCTGTGGATACATGCAAAAATGTAAAAGACAGAGCAAGGGGGAGTGAACACACAGATTAAATTCCACAATACATCACTCCATACATGCTTCTTTAGGAAGTAGGGCTTGTTGGCCCAGCTGAATGGCACATGTGGAGTCACATATATCCTGCTATCCCCATAACATATGTCAACTAGATACCATAGTGATATGTAGCAATAGAAATATTGATATATGTGCAACAGATGCAGCCTAATTAATACATCCACAAGAAACACCACCACAAATTGTGTCTGGCACAGAGGTGGCCCATATGTCTGTCACATGTATAGACAATGAAATGGTGCACTCTGTTGGATCTTGGTGGATTCTGTTGGATCTTGAAACAACATTGTGTTTCAAGATCCAACAGAATGCAGTGAGGTCAGATAGTGAGGCTGCAAATTACACCCAATTGGGATCAATACAGTACATGGACAAATATTAAAGATGTCAGTGAAATTAATGGATGATGATTGTGCACATTACTTGCCAGTATGATTGTCCATGTGCATGTACTTTACATTGTTTCCTGGAACCAAATCAGCTGTGACCCCCATATGTTATCATTATGGGAAATCATGGGTAGGAGAGCACTATATAGGTACACCTTCTGACATAGGACTGCTAGACTATGTCCACAATCCAAGTATTAGCAAGAAACACAGATATATGTCAGCAGCTCAAAAGTACCCCACACTGATCCGCATTAGCAGACAGGTGACCATGCATGTCAACGAATAGCGCATATACCTTGTGCCGAATGCAAGAGACCTTTCCTTGTAGAGGGATAAGTACCAGCTGTCAGCATACATCAGCATGATATTATGCCTAGCATAGGTGTCATGGCTTTTTCCCAGACCTTGGATTTCAAGCAGCTTTGTTACTCTGGTGATGTCAATCTCCAAACTTAATGAGAGTAGTTTACAAGATTGAGATTAGCTCTGACCCCCTTGTGATGTCAGTCTCCGGGCCTGATGAGATTGGTCTGCAGCCCCTCCTTGCTAATCAAGTGATAGCAGACCTCAAACAAACCAAATTATGACAAGGGGAGGTGCTGAAGATTTTCACTATAAATACAGAGAAACACAAAAATATCTCCCTCTTCCTATTTTCATCGTACACACCTTACCCCCCCCCCCCCCACCCTCCCTTCTGCTCTTTCTTATTCATCGGACATGAGGGACATGAGGCTCTGACACCCACTTCTCTCTCTCTCCTCCCCCTTGTTCTTTTCTTTCTCTCTATATTCTTCTTACTATGAGACTCTGACACACACTTCACACATGCACACACACACACAGATTCATTGAGGCACACTGAAGCAGCTCTGTAACAACAACTATATAACTCTGTTCTGTACCTATGTAATAAGCCTATTTCTATATAAAACTCTTTTTCCAAGCCACATCAGTTTTGGTTGTCTTATTTGTGCTGCTTACCCTACTGTCTCTGTGAAATGAACCCAGGACCAAACAGAGCGTAACCAAAAGTAGAGAGCTGCGAAAGATTACATTTTCCAGAAGATTACACCAGCAAGGATGCCCATTACTGATATGAACTCTGTTGGGTGGTGGTGAAATATGTGTCATTCCTTTGCTTGGTCTTACAAATAGAGAAATCTAGTTTGTGAGTCTTGTATTTTTGGGTCCCATGTAGTGACACATCAGAACCATCTGGCCACAAAATAACCCATAGCACAGCTATGGCCACATGGAAGGGTGAGATGCTACAACATGTTATGGCATAAAAGTGAATGATACATTACTCCCCATGTAGTTAGTGGCTGCAGGAACTCCACATATTATCAGCTATGATAGTTGTAGATGTATCAGCCCCTCACTGTCCAAGTAAGGCATATGGTCCCTGCTTAGATCCATGCTCTAGCTGCAGTACTATGTGCAATGTGTCTCATGGAAATTTGGAAAATGATTGTAATGATGCACCTTTAAAGTGTGTATGAATATGTACAGGGCCGGGATCTATATATGGGGGCTCACTCCAGGTTTTAGCATTCTACATACCTTTGAATAAAGTGCTACAGGTATATGTGAAAATGTGTCTGTCCAACATCTGTACAAATGGAAAGGGGCAACACAATAGGAGACCTCAGGATGCTTGTTGTACCAGTGGAAAAATATGATGTATGCCTCAGACACAGACACAGAGCTCCACCTCCTCTGTCACACATGGGTCATAGAACAAATATGTGTAGCAACGGAGAGCCATCACAACCATGTGTGATACAGAGAGGGCGAGTTGACCTTTCTCACAGCCCAAAGATAGGAAACAGCAGGGAACAGGACTGTTACCACACATGTTGTGAGACAATACAACAGAAAATACTGCTGCCACATATGAGATAGAACTGACAAGTAGGTCCAGTCCAAGTCACATGCTCCACAGACATGTTTATGCAGAATACTAGCATAAACAGGAGGATGGGTGTAAGAATACCTGGGAATCCCCTTCATGTGTGTTGTGCAAGAACTGAGCCAGGCCACATTGTCACTTTTTCCACCATCTAGGCATAGAATATGCAGTAACACACACCAACTGTTGTATGTATCCTGTTATTGTACATTTGGTTGAGGGTTCATGCAAGTGTGAGAGATGCAAACTGGACAAAGTATAGTGTCCCTTCCAAAAGGGCAGTTCCCCCTCTATCAGAGATGCAGTTTATGAGGGAGATCTGTATATCTGTGTAACATGCTATATGTCTCTCTATGGCACCTATGCATCAAAACTGTGGGATGTACATTTGACATGTGCATGTCCAGCTCAAGGCAGATACATAAGCCAAAGGTGCTCTCCTCATACAAATACTTCAGGGTTACACCTATCAATGTGTGTTTTGTAGCACACAGGTCGACTGACTCATGCACCACAATAACACAGTTGCAGTTGTCATGCTAACAAGAGATGCCCTCCCTTGTTAAACTAACAAAGACATATGAGATCCATCAAGGACAGTTGACTAAGGGAACTGTTTTGTGTGTGGGATGGCTAAATCATGATGAAAGGGGGATTGATATGTAAAGCTTGACATACTGCTGCCAAGGGCACAGCTGGCTCACGCACATCACCTGAGCAACTTAGGGTGCAGTGTACATATAAGCCCTGGGTACAGGTTACAGTTCCCACAACAAAAGGTCATAGAATGAGACATGCACACATGTAGCAAGACAACCATATTTATAACCTAATAAAAGAAATACACACATTGCTGCACGAGAGTGAACTACATGCAAAGCATACCCCTCTGAACAAGTCTATCATCCTTTGGGAGGACAATCCCATCCCCTCCTTGGCGCTCTGCCTGCCACTCCAACAGTGCTAGTAGAGCTTGTGCCTGGTGTCGGTAGTTGTTGGGGTTGTTGCAGCAGAGGTACAGTTGTTGCATTGAGTTGGTCAATGGCACCTGTCATGGAGGTGGACATCTCCTCAAAAGCAGCTCTGACGTCAGATATATAGCCCTGCATATCCACCAGGTCCAGGTCTTGATATGCAGGGAGATGTCAGAAGAAATATAAGGTCAGACAATTGTTGCATAAGCAGACAGCATGTTGGGGGAGATAGTGATAGTGAGATATATGAGACATGTCGAATTTGAGCACATGACTGCATGCATGGTTTGTGCACATGGCTGCATGCTACCATGCATGCATTGTTTGTGCACATGGCTGCATGCTGCCATGCATGCATGGTTTGTGCACATGCCAGTATGGCTGCAAGGTTTGTGCACATAGCTGCATGCTGTATAGTGACCCAGCTTCTGAGAAATAACTCCCAATGGATGTGCCCATGTGGAGACATGGCATGGCATCAGCTCCATAGTGTGATATGTGCAGTATTATACAGATAGGCTACGCTTCCTACTGAATGCCCACAGATGCATCACACATGGGGCAAGATGTGATCACACACTGTACCTACCATGGCTATGGTTTCAGTTAATTTTATTTGATATACCACAACAATGCAAGCAATCTATGTGGTTTACAATAGCTAGAAATCCACAGAGAGTGAAAGGAGTTCCATATACAAGACAGGATGTTGTTGTTGTTGTTGTTGTTAAGTGCCGTCAAGTCGGTGTCGACTCATGGCAACCCTCTGGATAGTTGTCCTAAATTGTGTTCGATCTTCAGTCAAGCAGCTCATTGTTGACAAGACAGGATAGTGATAGCAAAATGATGTGGAAAGCATCCAAAAACATGCAAATATACCACAAACACAAAGGGTACAGAGATCAACTGCTTCTAAATCCAGCACTGAGCGCCAGGTGGTTAAGAGGGTGATTGAAGGTGAAAAACAGATTCAAAGAAATGTGTTTTGAGCATCTTCTTAAAAGCCTTATGATTCAATTTGGTGCATAACGGTGCTGGCATGGCATTCCACAAAGGTGGTGTAGCAGCTAAAAAGGCCGTTTCCAGGTTGATTTATATTTTATTACTGCTGGGGAAGGAATGTACCATACATTGCCTAAAAAACATCCTGAGAGATCCTAGTGGATATCTGTGGTATAGGTGACAAGATTTGACAGGAGACCTGCCATAATGTCCCATGGCCTTCCCGGTGCAGCCTCTGTGCCTTCCACATGGGCCACTGGTTGGTCATCTCCTATCATCTCCACAACATCCTATGTTCCACCTGCCTCCTGGGATCAGTCCTGCTCCTCTTGTGTCTGGCCACCTTCCATTTCAGACTCTGATTCTGACTCCAGGTATAATGTAATGCTGGCCCCAACCTCATTTTCCCCAGCTGTGGAGCAATGCCCTGTCCATTCCTTCCATCCAGGCTCTTCATAGGTGACTGAGCCATCATGCCAAGAGACACTATCGCCATGCCACACACTGCCACTTAGGGATGTCTCCTTCTCGGTGGATTCCTGTGCACCGTTGCCGAGGACATGTTGTAGCTGTGTTTCCTGTAGGGTTCCCATAGCTCCTGCTGCAGGCCCAGATTGTGCCAAATTACATAGTACAAAGGAGAGCCAGGCTGATGATCGCCTGGTGAGTGAGCTCCTTCCAGCTCCCAAACTCCACCAATGCAAGCAGTCTATGCAGTTTACAATTTTTAAACTCCAAAGAGAGTGAAAGGAACTCCACATACAAGACAGGATGGTGACAGTAAAAAGATAAGAGTGGAAAGCATCCAAAAACATGCAAATGCACCACAAATACAAAGGGTATCGAGATCAACTGCTGCTAAATCCAGCACTGAGCACCAGGTGGTTAAGAGGGCACCAACAAAAGACCTTTAAGGCTGCAAGCGCTGGAGGCATGCCCGCACTGGAAGGCCTCACCAGAGGGCCCTTTGGAATGAACCAATGCGACGCAACGCTAAACTGCAACAGCCCTCTTGAAACAACGTTATGCCAGGAGACACCATTCCAAGAAACTACACCCACACCACTGCAGCCTGGGAAGCACCCAAGCAAAAATAAAGTCACAGAACTCCCACTGCTCCTTAAACATCAGCTCCAAATGCCGGCAGCCACAGTACATTGAACATTTCTGCTTGTAGTTCACATTGACTCCAAAATCACTACTCATGCACGTCCATTGGTTACACATCGAAGAAGCAATGAACAGAGAACGACAGCCTCCTACACAGCTCCCCTAAGTGATCACACACCATGGAGAACAAAGTACAATTCATCATGGAATCTGTATTTGCAACCTGCATCATCAAAAGAAAGCTGAACCACGGTAAGCAACTGCACCAACTGAAACCAAGTGCCACCAGTACCCAAGGCAAACATACCACCACTATACACAACATACTCCCTCACTTGGTTTGCAGTTTGTCATGCTGTGAGGGCTTGTGTGCATCAGTAGTGCTAAGAACTAAGCTATCGGTAGTTTAACTACTGGCAGGATCTCCCAAGAAGGACAGGTCTCAGCTGAGGTGCCAGACCAAGACAAACCACCCATCTCGGAAGCAGCAGAATGGGACAGTGTTGGCAGCGGAGGATCACATTTCTGTGACAACGGCAATAACACTAAACGTAAACTGCATGGAAGAAAGACTTGGCAATCGACTTCTGTATCTTGCCATGAAAACCCATCTGGGCAGCAGCAGAATGAAAAAGTGTTGGCGGTGGAGAATCACATTTCTGTGACAACGGCAACAACACTAAACTTAAATTGCACGGAGGAAAGGCCTGGCAATCTACTTCTGTATCTTTCCATGAAAACCCAATGGATAGTCACAACAAAACAAATTGCATTATAGTGCTGGAAGATGAGACCCCCAGGTCGGAAGGCACTCAACTAGCTACTGGGGAGGAGCTGAAGGTTTTTCAGAGTAAAGTCAGCATTTATGACGTGGTTGGATCAAAGCCCTCGGGACGTCTGACTGCTAATGTAGCTGCACATGAAATGACATTCAGAAGCTGTAAAGATGTCTTATATATTGGGACATGGAACGTACAAAGCATGAAACAAGGGAAGTTGGAGGTGATCAAGAATGAAATGGAACGTGTACAACTTGATCTGTTGGGTGTCAGTGAACTGAAATGGACTGGCATCGGGCACATTGCATCAGATGATCACATGGTCTACTATGCTGGAAACGAAAGACAAAGATGAAATGGTGTTGCATTTATAATAAAGAAGAAACTTGCAAGAACTGTAATGAAATACAGTGCAGTCAGTGAATGCTTAATCTCTATTCGTCTATGAGGAATGCCTATCAACACAACTATAATTCAAGTATATGCCTCAACAACAGCTGCAGAAGAGAATGAAATTGATGAGTTCTATGAACAAGTGCAAGCTAAAACTGACAGAACATGCAAACAGGATATCCTGATAGTCATGGGTGATTGGAAGGCAAAGGTTGGCAACAAAAAGAAGGCAAAGTGGTTGAAAAATATGGACTTGGCAACAGAAATGAAGCTGGAGAAAGACTGATAGACTTCTGCAAGACCAACGATCTATTCATCTCAATCACCTTCTTCCAGCAACGGAAGCAGTGACTGTACACATGGAATTCACCCAATGGATTGCACAAAAATCAAACTGATTACATCTGTGGAAGTCAACAATGGAAAAGCTCTATAACATCAACAAAGACAAAACCTGGAGCTGACTGTGGTACAGATCACCAACTACTAGTATGCAAACTCAAGCTAAAGTTGAAAAAGAGCAAGCCACACATGAATATAGCAAAATCTGACCTTGAGAATATACCACTGGAATTTAAAGACTGCCTGCAAAATTGATTTGCTGCTTTAGATACACATGACAGAGCTCCAGAAGAGTTATGGAATGACATCAATAAGGTTGTATTGGAAGAAAGCGAGAAGTCTCCATAAGAGGTGAAAAAGCAAAAACAGACAAAATGGATAGCAGATTTACTCTGAAAATTGCCCAGAAACGCAGAGAAGCTAAAGCCAGAGGAGAAAGAAAGACAATCGCAGAACTCAACAGAGATTTCAAATGTGCAGCAAGACAAGATAAAGAAAAGTATTACAATGACACATGCAAGGAAATAGAAGCAGAAACTAAGAGGAAGAACAAGATTGGCTTTCTTAAAGCTACAAGAGTTAAAGAAAAAAATCAAGCCTTGAATTGGAAGGTTACAAGATGCTCATGGTTCTATGTTGAATGATGCTGAGAAGATCAAGAAAAGGTGGAAAGAATATAGAGAGTTTTATATGATAAAGATCAAGAGGACCAACAGCTGTTTCAACCTGTACGTTATGATCCAGAATCATTGGTGATGAAAGAAGAAGTTGAAGCAGCATTGAAAGCTTTATCAAAGAACAAAGCACCAGGCAGTGATTGCATTCCCATAGAAGTATTACAGCAATCTGAAGCAGCAGTTACCATAATTACAAGGCTCTGCCAAGAAATTTGCAAGACAACATCATGGCCAACTGACTGGAAAAGATCTGTGTTTATACCAATACTAAAGAAAGACGATCCAACTGACTGTGGAAATTATCACACAGTCGCTTTGATTTCACATGCCAGCAAGATTCTACTGAAGATTATTCAACAGAGACTACAACCATACCTGGAACAAGAACTACCTGACGTTTAGCAGGGTTCAGGAAAGGGCGAGGAATGAAAGACACCATCGCGGATGTGAGATGGATCCTTGAAAAGACTAAAGAATACCAAAAGGATATCTATTTGTGCTTTATTGACTACAGCAAGGCTTTTGACTGTGTAAACCATGAGAAACTCTGGACCACATTAAAAGGCATGGGTATACCAGAACACCTGATCATTCTCTTGCACAATCTCTACATTGATCAAGAAGCAACAGTTCAAACAGAACAAGGAGAAACAGAATGGTTTAAAATAAGCAAATGTGTACACCAAGGCTGCATACTTTCCCCCTATCTGTTTAACTTATATGGAGAGCAAATCATCAGAGAAGCAGGATTGTATGAAGAGAACAGAGGTGTGAAGATAGGTGGAAGAATCATCAACAACCTTTGCTATGCTGATGATACCACATTACTGGCTGAAAGTGAAGATGATCTGAAACATTTTCTTCTCATGATCAAGGAACATAGTCTTAAAATGGGCCTGCACCTTAATGTAATGAAGACAAAGATCCTGACAACTGGCAAAATTAATAAGTTCATCGTTGAAGGAGAAGAAATTGAAATTGTGGACAACTTTAACCTACTTGGATCAACTATCAATAAAGAAGCAACAAGCAGTCAATAAATCTGATGATGCATTGCTCTTGGCAGAATGGCTATGAAAGACCTAGACAAGATTCTTAAGAGCAGAGATGTCTCTCTCCATATAAAGATTCAACTTGTTCAAGCCATGGTATTTTCAATAACATCATATGGATGCGAAAGCTGGACAGTGAAAAAGATTGACAGGAAAAAAATTGGTGCCTTTGAATTATGGTGCTGGCGGTGAATACTGCATATACCATGGACTGCCCAAAGAACAAACAAGTTAGTACTAGAGGAGATCAAACCTAAGCTTTCTTTAGAAGCTCAGATGACAAGACTTCGACTTTCATACTTTGGACACATCATGCAAAGAGAAGGATCATTAGAGAAAGACATCATGCTTGGCAAGATAGAAGGTCAACGCAAAATAGGAAGGCCAGCAATGAGATGGATCGATACAATAACAGCAGCTATGGGTACCAGTTTTTCAACAATGAGCTGCCTGACTGAAGACCAAACACAATTTAAGACAACTATCCAGAGGGTCGCTATGAGTCGACACTGACTCGATGGCATTTAACAACAGCAACACAACATACTACTCACTATTCACTATCACTCCAATACTCAATGAATTCATCACCTTCACTCCCCCCCACACACACACCCTCCCTTCATCCATCCCATCTACAAACCAAAAAAGACTACTACCCACACAAATAGCACAATACATCACGCCTCATAAAAATACCATGTGAAAACAGCCATATTCAAACACACTCGAACCTCATTAACAGCACAAAATCCACAATGTGTACTAATAAACTCCCGTTCCATAAGAAACAAAGTACCCATCATAAATGATCTCTGTACAAAGCATCAGCTGAATGTGCTCTGTATGATGGAAACCTGGCTCACAGACACTATCCTTATGAATCAACTTTTACCTGTTGGATTATCCCTCTTCCACTGCCCTCAAACTGCTTGAAGGGGAGGAGGGGTACTAATTATTTATTTATTTATTTATTTTATTTATTTAGACAGTTTTGTATACCGCCTTATCCTTCAATCAAAGCGGTCACAACACAATTGGGGGATACATTTAACACGCGGGGATATGAGACACATACACTAATACTTACAGGGAACATGGGCTATGGAGGGTTAAGTGGCTTGCCCAAGACCACAAGGAGCATCTGTGGAACTAGAAACCCCAGTCCTTCCGGCCCAAGGTTGCTGTCCTCTAGTGGGATTTGAACCCCCGACCTTCCGGCCTGAAGTACCTTGCCCCAACCACTAGGCTACTCCTCCCCCTTATGACACAATCTCAGTTCCTCTTCTGCTACCTCTCCATGGGAAGCTCAGAAGAAGCTGACATCCTGACCATGATGAACAAATAGCTAACAATCTGCCTCTCCTAAAGGCCCCCAACCACCACCACCTCGACCTATTCAGCCTCATCGGCAAATTTCTAGACCTTACCAGAGCAGTGAAAGACCTCCTCATCCTGGGTGACTTCAACCTCCCCTAGTACAACCCAAATATGCCATAGCCTTCCTACAAACCATGATAGCTATGGACCTTGACCAGATCATTGAATCCCCCCCACACAAAAAAGGCAATACCCTCCACCTGATCTTCACCAACACACAAGAATATACATGAACACACCACACACAATACTTCTCCAAACCACACCCTGGTCATACCACAGTATGATTACCTTTCTTCTCCTATTCAATACCCCAACACAACACACCACCCATTCACAACAAATAGATGATTTAAATGCTTCCACAAGGAATCCTTCCTAAAGAGCATCCTACCATAACTAGAAAGTAATGGAACGGACCCCCATGCTCTCATAACACACCAGAACTCCATCATTGAAAGAACAGCAATGTCTACCTCAAAAGCAACCTCCATGACAAATAAGAAAACCAGGGAACCATGGTATACCCCGGACCTCTGGAAGCTTAAAACTCAACTCCGAAGACTGGAACAAAAATGGAGAAAAACCGCCCTCGAATCAAACACCTCTACATGGCCCTGATGACTACCTACCGCAACACTACTGACAATGCCAAAATGAACCTATCACACAAAACTAATCACCAGCTCACTAAATAGACCAAGAGAATTATTTGACATTGTCAAGCAACTCACAGACCCCGCTTTTAATGCATCCTTTGACATCACCATAAGTCATCAGATACTAGCATGCCACTACAAGCAACTCCACCCCCAGCCCAATACCATGCCACCCTCCCTCCCAACCAAACCCACCTACTCTGCACCCCCTGATCAACCTTTGCCTCCATCAGTGAGGATAGTATCATAACCATAATCATGGCACTCAACACCACAACATCCCCCTTTGATCCATACCCTGTCAGCTGGATCAGATCGACCAAACAAGAACTCAGCACCACTATCACAAAACTCAAGCAATCCATATTACAACAAGGATACATGCCAGAATGCCTGAAACTATCCTCCATCTGTCCCACCATCAAAAAACCCAACCTCAACCCTATGGACCCAGCATCCTACAGACAATTGCCAGTCTCCCACTCATAACAAAAGTCATAGAGAAAGCAGTCCAGCAGCAGCTCCAGGAACATATTGATAAGAATAACTTCCTTGATGCCCAGCAAAACATCTTTTGTCATTTAACTCCACAGAGTAGGAACACTGATGATCTCACTCATGAACATGCTGATAAAAGGAACCCAGAGCAAGACACAGGAATACATCATGATATTCCATGACATCTCCGCTGCATTTGATACAGTAAGCATAACATTCTCCTCCAATATCTTCAAGCCACTGGGATTCAAAATATCGTATTACAATGGTTCAAATCCTACCTCACTGATAGGCAACAGCAAATCCACCCCAAATAGACAGACACAAGGTATACCACAAGAATCAACCATATCGCCACTGCTCTTCAACATCTACCTTCAACCACTCTATCAAATGATCAGAGCCCACAACATCAGCTTCCACATCTATGCCGACAACATCATGCTTTATGGACCATTCTACCAGGGTCATCCCACCTACACAAACCTCACACACTGCCTCAAAGATGTCTTGCTTTGGATAGAAAGCAATAACCTAACCATCAACCTCAAAAAAACCAAAGCACTTTCCATCACAAAGGACACCAACTTCACTCCTCTAGACTCCATCACCCTAAACAACATTAAAATAAAGGTACAGGTGGCCCAGACAACCTTGGTTTCCACTTCTGCTTCAGCTGGCAGTGGATCCCCCACTGTTTCTGGGGTTGCAACCCGACCTTCTCTCTCAGGATCAGGGTTCCCTTCTGCACCCCAATCTCAAAGCTCTCAATTTGAAGGCCTGGAGGCTACAAGGGTAGTTTTGGCTCCCTGGGGCCTACCTCAGGAAGTTGAGGAGGTTGTCCTAGCCTCTAGGAAACAGTCCACTAGAAAAACCTATGCTCTCAAATGGAGAAAGTTTTCTGTGTGGTGTCAGCTACGTACAGAGGATCCTTTCTCCTGTACTGTACCAATAGTGCTTCAGTATTTACTCCACTTGTCCAATCAGGGACTCAAGTCCAATTCTGTTCGGGTCCACCTCTCAGCTCTAGCAGCTCACCACTCACTGGTGGAAGGACATTCTCTGTCGGTTCACCCCTTGTTATCCCGCTTTCTCAGGGGCTTGCTTTTGCTCAAGCCTCCAATCCGTCCTCCTGCCCCTGAGTGGGAGTTGAATGTGGTCTTGCAGCAACTGACTCGCCCACCTTTTGAGCCGATGGCTACTTGTCCACTACGCTTCCTATCCTGGAAGACACTCTTCCTGATAGCCCTTACCTCGGCTAGGCGAGTGAGTGAGCTTCAGGCCCTGGTCTGTGATAGGCCTTACACCAGGATTTATAGGAACAGGGTAGTCCTCAGGACTCATCCAAAGTACCTCCCAAAGGTTGTCTCCTCTTTCCACCTCAATCAGGAGGTAGTTCTTCCAACATTCTTCCCTAGGCCTCATGCAAGCCAGGCTGAAGCAGTCCTGCATACCCTGGACTGTAGGAGGGCCTTATCCTTCTACCTTGACCGTACGCAGGGGCATAGAAGGGCTACTCAGCTCTTCGTTTCTTTTGACCCTAATAAGTTGGGCTTGGCTGTGTCCAAGCATACCTTGTCCATCTGGGTGGCTGACTGTATCACCTGGGCTTACATGGCGGCTGACCTTCCTTTGCAGGGTCGGGTTACGGCCCACCGAGTCAGGGCAATGGCTGCCTCAGTGGCTCATCTCCACTCTGTGCCCTTGGTAGACATCTGCAGGGCTGCAACTTGGTCTTCAAGCCAGACTTTTGCGGCCCATTACTGTCTGGAGAGGGAGTCCCGTAGGGACAGTGCTTTTGGCCAAGCAGTACTCCGGAATCTCTTTGAGGTTTAGGCAACTCCTGCCCTGCTGCCCTCTGTTGGGCTACCGGTGGAGGTTGTGTCCTTGAAAAGCCTTTCGTTGCTGCTGAGACTAGAGGGAGTTCTCTTGTTCAGCCTGGGTTCCTCAGTAGCCCAGAACTTGGGAGTCACCCATATGTGAGGACTGACTTCCTGCTTGGTCCTGGAGAAAGAGTAGTTACTCACCTGTAACAGGTGTTCTCCAGGAGCAGCAGGAATCAGTCCTCACAACCCTCCCTCCTCCCCTTGGAGTTGCAGTTGTACATAGTTTATTTTTCATTTTTGTGTGCTGTTCTTAGCTATGTCATTTGACTGAGGTAAGATGGCACCTTTAGGCGGGAAGGGAACCATGCATGCATGCCTGCATTCCCAAAGGCTTTCATAGAAAGCTGGGGAAATGCTCCGCTGGGGCTTCATCGGCGCCGATGACACCCATATGTGAGGACTGATTCCTCCTACTCTAATCCATCCGTGACTCTTTTCTTGGATCCAGGAATCCTATAGATAGGATAGAAAGGCTGACTAAAATTGGATCACATTTGATCTTTAGTCAAGACACTTTAGATAAACTATTTTAGAGTGGTTATTCCTGCTTTGTGATGGGCCACATTGTGACCTCTTCCTTCCCAAAGTATTATTTATTTATTTATTTTTAACCCTTTCATGGCTGTTGCCATATGGCAACCTTCAAATTTTCCCCCAAAGTTTTCACTGGATTCTATATTTCCAAAAAAATCCGCACACTGTGTGTGAAATGTGATGTGTATCTGTGCTTGCCATCTGAAGAAAACTGTTATTTAAACTATCACACCCAGCAGTACATGAAACTGATGCCAAGACTGTTTTTAATTTTCAGCCATTCAGGACCGTAGTTGCCATATGACAACAGTAAATATTGTTTCTTAGAAATACATTTAAAAAAAAAAAACAACTTAATATTCTGTATCATTTAGCTCAAATCTCAATTAAAAAAAACAAAAAGAAATTCAGTTACAAAATAATTATGTGGACGCGAAAGGGTTAACAGTTTTTTTATACCACTTTATCATTTCATTTATGGCCATTGCCTAGCTCACCTCTTCTACCTTTGGTATATGGCCGCTTCCAGGTGCTTCAAAGTACTGAATGTTCACATGTGACTCCTCTTTGAGACCCTCCTATTCACTTGCTGTGTAAGCATCAAGCTGCAGTTTTAGTTTGACTTAAGTGCTTCCTTCTTTCAGACACAGTTTCCAATTCACAACAGGACATTGCCTCTTAAGCCATGACTTTTTACTTGAATATGTAACTCACAAGGTGTTTGGGTTTTGAAAAGATGAGTTATTAAATCTAAGATCCCTTCATGTTATGCCCTCATGTTAAAACTAGAGGGCATAACATGAAGTTGCAAGGGGGTAAACTGAAAGGCAATGTCAGGAAATACTTTTTCACTGAAAGGGTGGTGGATGCTTGGAATGCCCTCCTGATGGAAGTGGTGGGGGCAAACACACAGAATTCAAAATGGCATGGGACAGACATAGTGGATCCCTTTATAGCAACAGGATAAAATCAAAATAAGCATAACTATCTCTTATATCTGAACAAATAGGGGTGACCAACACAGAGTGGTGGATACACCCCTAAACAAAGGCATGGGGAGAGGTGACCTGCACGGAGCGGCAAGTGCACCTACTCTTGCTGCCTTGCTGGGCAGACTAGCTGGACCATGCTGGTCTATATCTGCCATCATATACTATGTTACTATGTAAGATCCATATCCAAGAGAACTAAATACTGTTTGTAATCTCCTCAATCCGCAAATTGCTCTCCTTAGTATTTAAACATTGCATGTGAAAGCAGGACCATGCCAAGGGCTGTGTGCGGTGCAGCTGCACAGGGCGCAAGCACAGAAGGGGGCAGTGATATCATCACTGGGCTACCAGGAAGCTCAACAAGAGTGAGTTACTGAACATGGCTGGATGGAGGGGGGGGGGGGGGAGCAGGGCGCCAGATTTGTTAGTAGCACAGGGCGCATTTCCAGCTTGGTATGGATCTGTGTGAAGATGCTACTTTCCCAGGGTGAACCCTGCCTGTGGAGATATCTCCATATCTTGGGCCTTCTGTGGGCACACACCTTCTTCTATTCTTTTCTCCTACCCTTTCTCCTTTCCAAAAACTCTCTCCTCTTCTCTAGCCTGCATCTCTCCATCTATCTCTTTTCCTTTCCTCTCCTGCCGCAGTCCTCTCTCTATCCTCACATCTCGATCATCCCCCCCCCCCCCCCACGTACTCACTGTCCATACATGCTCACACTTACAAAGCCTCTCAAATACTCTGCCATAAGCATAAAAAAATAAAAGGGCATATTTATTAGCATGGCAAGACGGTGTTAATGTGTCAAGTATTAACATGGAAAGTTTTTCATGGTATATTAAGGTCGATTTTCAGCCACATAGTGAATGCATAAAGCCAAATGGATAACCTATCTTTATGCATATTTTCAGCAATCTTATCCATCTGGATAGGATTACTGAAAATATGTGTATAACTTTAAATTTTGGCATATGTCTTACTGACAATTGAAACACGTTACACACTTTTCAATCAACTGTTTAGTATGCCATATAGGGACATTCTCTTTCAAAACTACATTGTTAGTCTAATAAAAAGTATCACCCTCAACTGCATTTCCAAGGGTCCAGTTTTCGAAAGGGACAAAATTCAAAGATCAGGCTTAAATACTGGCAGGATATTCAGTGGCAGTACCTAGATTGCAACTGATGCTGATTACTCGGATTAAGCAACGCTATCTCTATCTGGATGAGTGGCAACGCTTATCCTGTGAGTGCGATTTTTAGCCAGTATTTATCCAGATAGCATCTTAGGTCTGCTTTTCATGCAGCCTAAGGGGTATGTTTACTAAGCAGCAGTAGCAGCTGCCATGTGGTATCGGAGCCGCGGCCCCCATACCGCACGGCGGCTGCTACCGCCGCTTAGTAAACATGCCCCTAAGTTTACGGTATATGAGTAGATGCCGACTACAGATCGCGCTCTCTAGATAAGTACTGGTGCTTCCCTGGATGGTATCGCTACTTCCTTCACTCTGCCCACAAACTGCCCCTGAACTAACTGGACAGTCAGGCGGTCTGTGGAGATATTCGGTGTTTCTACCGGGACAGAACCGCTGCTTAACGCCCTTATTCTGGCAGCATCTCACTATCCATCCGGATAAGGGTTTTCAAAATTAGTCCATCAGTATCTAAGTGGCAACCACACTGTTTTGTTCAAAATATCAATAATAATTATTCATATCCACACATTTTGCCTACAGGTGACCTTAAAGATTCTGCTAGTTTGCAGCCCGGAAGGACTGGAGTTGTACAAATCCATGACATATTACCTCTAGCTAGAAACATTAAGAGATACATGATAATCACGTTGATTCTTGAAGGGGTGTTACAGCAATAACGTGCTAGTCATCGTAGTTCCCATTAGTTGTAATGGGCCTATTCACTAATAACACAGGTTTTTGCATGTTATCACAGTAGCATACTTTTGTGAATATGCCTGAATGAGAAAACCAAGTACAGCACAGAAATGTATCATGCGCTCAGGTATTCAAACACAAATTTGCATGGTAAGTTCTAAACCAGATGACTCAGTTGCAATGCTATGTGTTGCTATGAATGGTGGACTCAGTGCTCATGTGTTAGCCCTGCTCTCTAGGCTGGCCAGGACCAGGAATGCTCTGGAATCAGTGTTTATAGCCCTCCAAGGATATAACGTTTTAGCTATCACTCACCAGCACCATCTAATGGCCATAATGGCAAAAGTAGAAAACAGATATCACAATATGGGTTCCCAGTTCCGGATCTTAGGCCCAGTTCTGTTGTGAACTGGGCGTATAAAGTGTAGAAAGAAAGATCTGGGCCTAGCTCCATTCCCTCGGTCTCAAAAATGGAGAAATTGATGATGAACATGTTTTCAGCCTGAAAACCCTGCTGACAGCTACATGAAAGGACTAGTATCCTCTTAATATTTTCTTTCAATCAGAAGCCATAATGAGTGGCTAATACTGCATCATTTTGCATCTTATCAATTGCAAAGCAAAAGTATATTCTGTATTGAAAACGAAAACTAGCACACATATAGCTCTTTTTGCCCAAATTTGAGATGTAGCAAAGCTTCCGGTTGTTAGTTGTTTGTTGACTTGAAGAAATAAACCTTAGATGGCATCATTTAGGGGCCCTTTGCTAAATGGTGTTAGCTGTTAGTGCAGGTTCTGGCGAATGCTAATGGTGTGCAGGGATACGCATCGTTAGCATGGGGCTATGACAGCGTGGCCAGATTTCGGCACTAACTGTCCATGGAATGTTACGGTTGCAAGTGGGCGACTTCAGAGTGCAGAGTGGGTGGGTTGAGCGCCTAGCAGTCAGCGCACCAACAGTAACTGCAAGTGAGCAATTAGTGCGGGTGCCCTTAGCACCACCTCCATAGGTGGCCCCCCGATGCTATTTTCATGCCATGTTTTTATTTATTTATTTATTACATTTTCTTTTATACCGCGCTATTTAAGATCAGTGCGGTTTACAATAAACATTGAAACTACACATCTCAGTTTAGTGATTTGTGCTTACAATAAACATTTAAAATAACTCGGGTATACAATGAACAAGTTTCTTAACAGGGAGAACAGGGAGAACAATAACTATATACAGGCAAGTTAATGTAACTATATACATGGTTACGTGCACAGCACAAGCTTCTCAGAGTAAGTTAAGTATGGAGGCGGTTAAGGTGTGGTTGCAGGTATTCAGACTAGGAGTGTAAGATGCGTGGGCTTGAGGAGCTACCATGGGGTGTGGAAGTAGGTGACTGTGGGGGGGGGGGCTGCGGCATCGTAGTGAAGGAGAAAAAGGTGATGCTTCAGTTCCTTCTTGAATTGGGAGAGATCGCTGATGGTTCTGATAGGCGCCGGAAGTGCGTTCCAGCAAGATGGTGCAAAAAAGGCAAAGGCTCTAGATCTAGTAGTAGCTTGAGAGCACTTAGTACTTGCCTTAGGTAGAATGAGGGTGTTTGCAGCATTCGATCTCCTTAGCCGGTTAGGAGGTGTGATGGATACTAGGTCGGTGATGGCAGTAGCCGGGAATTTCTTGATGGCTTTATGGGTCATTGTTAGAACCTTGTAGGAGATCCTGGCCTGTATGGGCAGCCAGTGCAACTGTTTTAGTATTGGAGTGATGTGGGATCTTCTGGAAGCTCCATGAAGGATTCTTGCAGCAGAATTCATAGCAAGTTGTAAGGGGTTGGTCGTACTCTTTGGTAGGCCATGTAATATCGCATTAGCATAGTCAAGGTGGGGCATTATTAGGGCCTGAAAAACAGTTCGGAAGTCTTCAGGTTCTAACAGCTGACGAAGATGGCGAAGGGACCGGATTTTGTGATAGACAGCTTTTGTTATGTTATTGATGTGAGCCTTCATATTAAGCTGCTGATCAAGTATAACTCCGAGGTATCTTACTGTAGTCTTGCATGTAAGTTCTGCGTCCCGAACTTTGATGGATAGAGGTGGGATAAAAGCCGGGTTCCTGGTGACGAAGAGGGCTTCGGTCTTTTTGAAGTTTAATTTAAGCCTTTGTGCGTCTATCCAGTCGGAGACTGCATCAAAGCATTTGATTAGAGGGGAGAGGTCAAGATGCTCAGTCGAGATTGGCATGTACATCAAGACATCGTCGGCATAGACAAGGCAGTTGATGTTAAATGAGTGGATAAGGTCACTTATGGGTTGCATGTAAATGTTGAATAGTAAGGCCGATAGTGAGGAGCCTTGCGGGACACCTTTAGTTTGAAGGAAGGGGTCAGAGGTGGAGGGACCAGAACGTACATGTTGCCAACGGTCTGTGAGGTAAGACGCGCACCATGATAGAGCTGAGCCGTGAACTCCCTTATCTCTGAGGCGTTGAAGGAGAACTTCATGGTCTACTGTATCAAAGGCAGCGGCGATGTCCATGAATATTAGAACAAAGCCTTGTCTGATGTTATCCAGCCCTATGGAAAGGGTGTTGAATAGGGTTGTCAATAGTGTTTCCACACCATGTGCTTCACGGAATCCATGCTGGCAGGGATGAAGGGGTGCGTTGGAATCTATATGATCCTGTAATTGACGTTGTGTAATCTTTTCAATGATCTTCGAGAGGAGAGGTATGCTAGAGATAGGGCAAGTTGTACCATATTAACTGCTGGGAACATGCTTTCCATACTCCTGACAGCTAACACTGTAGTGTTGCACCTAACACACTATGATTTCAGCATAACTGATGCATTAGTTGCAATACCCTTTAATAAAAGACCCCTTAGAATGTTATCTTCAGAGTCCCCTCATAACATGATAGAAGAGGGCTTATTTTCTTCCTTTTTATCCCAGCAAAACTTCATCCCAAGGATCACAGCAACATACATAACATTGGAGAAGTACTAAAACAGCAGGTGAGCCCAATGCATGGTTCAACAACTTCAGATACTTGCAATTTTGTTCCTGAATCACAAGAGCAGCATTTGCAGCTGTGCTTAGTAAATAACAGCCAAAGATTTAAGCATCAGATCTGAACAGTTCTCAGCATGGTAAAACCGGGTGTAGGTCTTTTCATAAGTTAACATGATTTAAATCATTTTCTCTTCATAGCCTAAGACCTGTCTTTTTTTTTCATGATCTTCATAATCTCAACAACAGCTACAGTAGAGATTCAAAGTCAGGATTATTTACAAGCGCTGCTCTGCATCTCAGTCTGCACTTGTCAGAACAGCTATTGGTAATGAGAAGGAGGTGGGGATGGGGGAATGAGCCTGGGGATAGGAAAGACAAATTTGGGATGTATGCCATGGTTCAGCAGCTGATCCAGGTACATGCTGCTACCACAGAGTCAGGCACTGACAGGTACCAGTCATCAAAGAAAAGTGTGACTGTTCCGATCCTGTCTATAAGGTAGCTGTTGCTCCAAGGCGATAGTGTCAAGCTAACCATAAATAGGGTGGGGACATAAAACAGAGAACATATACAATACAGATTACTCCCAACACCAATAAGGTTTTCACATCAGAGTCTGAAATAGTCTCTCGTGGTGTCTTAGTAGGGCTAACAATGATCAAACACAGACAAATAAACAGCAGGGCATCTGAAAAAAAATCAGGCCTATCCATGTTTGTGAAATAGTGCCTGAACTTGGACAAGCCGGCTATTTTTTTCAGACGTTCTGGCTCGGAGGTCCCAGATTGCACTTGGATGTCATTTGTAAAATGTGCCTTCAGAGATAGATCCTTAATCCATTAGTCAGTCACTTAAATACACATTACATTTAAATTTAAAGAGACCCTCAGAGTCAGCTATATAAAGTGCAACACTTCAAAGCACTTTAAATCAAAAGCCTTTTAGCATCATCATCGGTCGCTGAACCCTTTGCAACCAAATTTATTTTAGTAATTATTAGTTATTTTTTCATACCCCTCATCATCCTTAATTTAAATTAAACAATACATTGTTATCAAAACATTTCTTCTAAAAGACACTACTTATCTGTTCCCAGCATAACCTGACATGATCATGTTTCAGGCTTCAAAAAATGTGCCTTGCTTCAGGGGAAACTTTAAAAAAAAATGGGGCATGTAGCATCCACAAAGATTCTCACAGCGCCTACCAACAAACGTTTAAAAAAACTATCAGAGAACCCGGACGTGACATACACATTAAATGCTAGAGATCCACCTACTACTACTACTACCACTGAGCATTTGTATAGTGCTACAAATCGTAGCGCTAGGCGTGATTGTGTGATCTTAAAGTAGCTAAACAGGTAGAAAAGGCGACGGCAAAAGCTAGAAGGATGCTTGGGTGCATACGGAGAGGAATGGCTAGCAGAAAAAAGGAGGTGATAATGCCTCTGTATAAGTCTTTGGTGCGACCTCATTTGGCCAACCAGATGACAACTCTGATAGTGTAGAAGATTATTTCAATCAACAGATGTTTTATATAATGTAGTTTGCAGTTTTCCACCTTCTTTATAAATCAATACATCCAAAAATTCAATATTAGACTCAGAAGATTTCATTGTGAATTTTAAACGTTCATATGCAATATTCAGATTGTTCAAAAGAGACTTCAAAGAGGAAGTGGAACCTGACCACAAGCAAAAGATATCAGCAAGAAATTTACACCAAAGGAAAACATTAGAAAAAGCAGAGGAGGAATATACATATTTGTCTTCAAATTTGACCATGACCAAAATTGCCAAAGATGGAGCAACCGATAAACCCATGACAATGCCATGATGTTGAAGACAGTATTCTCCACCATAATGAAAATAATTCTGAGTGAGCACTAGATCTGGTAAATAAAGTAAAAACTCTGCTGAAATTCAATGGTCTTGTTGAGATAAAGTCAAGTGGTGATTAGCCTCTGTCAATGCTTGCTGTTGAGGTATAACATCCTTAGTGACTAAAGTCACAGAATTGATTGAAAATGTCACAGTGTTTACTAAACACAGAAAATGTGATGTTTCTTGGATGAAAGAGGGCACTTTCATAGCCAATAGTTTTAAAAACATGTCCACAAATTTTGCTAAAGGTTCTAATATTGCTTATTTTGCATTTGTCCTGTTGCTATAAAAGGATCCACTGTGTCTGTCCCATGTCATTTTGAATTCCCCCACCACTTCCATCGGGGGGGGGGGGGGGCATTCAAAGCATCCACCACCCTTTCAGTGAAAAAGTATTTCCTGACATTGCCTTTCAGTTTACCCCCTTGCAGCTTCATGTTATGCCCTCTAGTTTTACAGCTTCCCCGTCTTTGGAAGAGGTTTGTTTGTTCATTATTTCTCTTTAAGTATTTAAAGGTCTGAATCATATCTCCCCTGTCCCTTCTCTCCTCCAGTGTACATATTTAGGTCTTCAAATCTCTTCTCATAAGTGGTCTGATGCAGGCTCCAAATCACTTTGGTCACCTTCCCCTGAACAGTTTCCAGTCTTTTTATATCCTTTGTGAGATATGGTCTCCTAAAGCAAACTTGTCACAAACAGCAACCCAGGTGATTACTTGAACCCACAACCCCTAGCTTTGCAAACTAATGCCTTACCCATTATGTCACTGAGGATTAAAGGTGAGTTTATAGTCCATTTCATCCCTACAAAACTTGTTTCATTTTTTTTTCTGCACAGACTCTTTAAACTCAACCTCAGAGAGTTCAATTTCAATTTCTCCTGTAGAGCTTCTGTCATAGATTTAATTTCCACTTTAATATCTTGTTCAACTATCACTGTCCATTCAATAATCAATAGCATCAAATCTAAAGCACATTTATTTAATATCAGGTTCCATTTTTCCAAGAAACTATGATCCTGTACGAATATTCGTAGACCTCGAGATACCATTTGTCTACTAATGGATTCATGAAGGGTAGCCCCATGTAACTCTGTTCATATCAATTTCTTATGTAGTAGCTGTAATTGAGTAACAGACAGAACCCATATATGTCACTTAAGAGAAACACTGAATAGCACTATGGGGGAACCCAGCCATGCCGTGGTTACTGCACAGTCAGGGTGAGAGTGACTTCCCAGCAGGACATGCTGTGGCCACCCTGTCCGTGCAGGTGGTGGCCGGGCACTACAATGTTCCAGCCATTGCCCTATGCCCTGTGCAGATACATCCAGGCCAGGCCACCCTGTCCAGGCTACACCCACAGTACTGTGTTCCTCATTATGCACATTGGCAGGCTAACACTGGCACCAGTGCAAGCAGTGTGGGCTGAGGAAGGTGTTAGCAGCCACCACAAACTGGATAGACAGACACACACCCCCACACCTATGCCAGCATTGTGCAACTATAGAGGCTTTTGGCAGCCCTGGCCACCGCACCAGTCCTGGGCACAGTGCAGGCATGGCTATGGTATGCAGTACTGTTGGGGTCACTCCCCAGGGTGGTGGACACTGTCAGATACCAGACCTGACACACACTCCACAGACACCAGAGAGGTTGGCATGATACAGCTCACTGAGCAGATTGTGCTAAACTTAGGAATTGCTATGTGCCAGTAATCATAGCTACCTTTTGATATCTGTGTAACGTATTCCCGGGTTTAGGGCGGCATTGCTAAGGTATGCAAGTGCTAGTATTGGGAGATGCACGCAGGGCCTAACATCCTACCTGTCCAGGAGGCTGTGGATAATGGGGCCTGTGGGTGCGGGTGCTTCTGGTCCTAAGATATGCCACACTGGGTCAGACCAAGGTCCATCAAGCCCAGTATTCTGTTTCCAACAGTGGCCAATCTAGGTCATATGTACCTAGATTGGCCACTGGTGGGCCAAACACTGGTGGGCCAAACACTGTTTGGGTTTTCATGCTGTTCCTAATGAATATGCATGAGATACATCTGCATACCATGGGGGCGGTGCATAGAAATGCAGCACAGCCACATTTATTAGAGGCAGCATGGAATCTGAATGGTGTTTGGACCTCCAGGACTGCATTTGGGAGACTCTGCTCTAGGTAATGTGCATGTTTATGGTGTCTGTGCTCTGTAGGGTAAAATGTAGGTGTTTTGGGCATGTCTATGTCATCTGCAATAAAGGTTCTGTCTGTATTAGCACGTTTTAGTAGTGGGTAAAACATGGGGGCTGGGTTGGCAGGAACCACAGCTGGGACTTAAACCTTTGACCATCTGCTCCTGTGCACACTGGCCGTGCGTACTGCACCACACTGTTTCCACAGGGACAGTTCATTCCCTGGAGATACCATGACTGTTTGTCAGACGGAGCCTGTCTGTTGCAGTGCACGGCACCCACCTAAACGGGGCTAGGCCATGGTCTGCTGCGGCCAGATGCCGCTGCCCCCTCCGCCACCAGCACCCCTCTGCCACCATGCTGCCATGCCCTTCTGCTAGTGGTGCTGGTGGCGCGCAGTCTCAGGCCATCCAGTGAGCGGGTAGGCAACTGCCTATGGTGCGGGTTCTGTGGTAGTGGTGCCTGCATTTGCGTCCATGCTTCCCCCCAGCACTGCCTGTCACTGTTCTGTGCCCTTGGGGGTAGCTGTTGGGTACTATCCCCTGTGACACTGTGGGAAACACAGTCATGCCCATGTTTGGCCTTCATCATTTGCTGTCTGGCTGCTCTGCTGTTTCAGCATTCGTATGGGCCACCTAGGCATCACCCTAGTCCACACTTTGGCCCAGCTACACCACAGCATGTGCCGCCTGCGGCCCTCTGTATCCCCTTTTCCGGCATCTGTCCAGTTGCCCATTCCGACATGCCCACCCTGCTGTTGTGGGACATTTGCATGCCATAGGACACCTGTCCAATAACAAGGGAAAGCCCTGATCAGCGCTATTTCACTGTGGGATCATTCACCTTGTCGGGGGACAGAGCATAGACCCTTCCACGCTTAATATCTTTTTTTGGAAGCTTTCTTGGTAGTGTTTTTTGCTGTTTCCCAATATTATCACTATTGGCCAGCTTGTTTAGGTTTTTTCCCAGTTTGTTGAGGTCATTTTCAATGTTTATGTGCCCTTTTGTTCTGTGCACATGTATCACACTTATCACTTTTTGTAGGTTTCCCTGCCTGTGCTGTACATTGCTGACACTTAGGGGTATGTTTACTAAACTGCGTTAGTGCAAATCGCGTTAGGAGCCGCGTTAGTGAAAGGAAAGCCAAAAAAGGACATGGGCGGGATATCCTAACCACTAACGCGCGTTCCAAAAACTAACGAGCGTTACAGGGCGCCGTGGCGCGTTACTGCGCGTTAATCGTATGGACGTACAAAAGCACTGAAACAGCACAATGGTTATACTGACCGCTGTTACAGGCAGCATGGGTTCGAGTCCCCAGTGTGCCTAACGCAGAAGGCTGGCCCAGGCATCACCCTGTACATTACATAGGGAATGAGGAGGCATGTTTTTCTTTACGTTGAGTAGTGGTGCCAGAAACACACCCTCTCAGTGTGCCTAGCCACGTGCGTAGCTACGTGCATTGGTGCGTGTGTACAATCGTGCATGGGTACGTGTGTTTTACCAGCGTGGGCACCTAATATTACAGACTCTTTAGGGTGTCCTGCACCTATGCATTATGCTAACAGATGTACATGTGATGGCCTATGGTGTATCTGAGCCTGTGAGCAGGTGCTGGATTTACACAGGGTTGGATTGTGCCAGTCACACCCATGATGCACTGCACATGCAAATCAGCCGTCCACAGATACACACCATGGGGAATGTACCCCCACAGCACCTCAGCCTGGTAGGGGGGAAGTGATCATGTGCACCCCCACAGTACCTCGGCCTGGTAGGGGGTACTGACCATGTGTTGTACTGGCACAGAGTAGCTACACACTGTCACATTGTGCGGGTACTGTGCTCACCCTGAGGGTGCAGTGAGGCGCCCAGCACTAGGTCCACAGCACCGTCCATAGCTGAAAGAGGCCATGGCGCAGGTCAATGTGTGAGATAGGTAGTTTCTGCAGGAACACCTTGGACATCTCTGTCTGTTTCAGTCAGGTATAGCCCCCATGCACCACCACCCCCTCCCCCAGGGCTGAGGGTGGCAAACAGGGTCTCCTATCAAAAGATCCACAGTCTACCTCCCTGCAAAGGTGGCAGTAGAGGGGAACATCAACCCCAGTCCTGCTGAGGAACAGACACCCACAGGGCAGTCAATGCAGCTCTGTACACATCCATAACACAATAGCAGACAGACATTAGGCCTGGATATGGTATGCTGCACCCCACCACTATCTGATATTCCCCTGGTGCAAGCCATCGGCCACTGCACCCTGCAAGCCACTCCATCACAACACATACCAGCTGCAAACAGTCTGCTAGTGTCCAGTGGAGATGCCTGCACCCAGAACTGGGATGTCAGCATACACAGCAAGCAGATACATCAGTGACTGGGCCCCAAAATGAAACCCATATCTATCACATGAGAGAAATACTAAGTAGCACTATGGGAGTGCCTAGCCATGCTGTGGTCACTGCACAGTCAGGGTGAGAGTGATCTCTCAGCAGGATATACTGAGGTCACCCTGTCTGTGTAGGTGGTGGCCGGGCACTACAATGTGCCTGTCACTGCCCTATGCCCTGTGCAGATGCACCCTGGCCAGGCCACCCTGTCCGGCCTATACCCATGGTACCTTGCTCCTCATTATGCACATTGGCAGCCCAATACTGGCAACATTGCTGGCAGTGTGGGCTGTGGAAGGTGTTTGCAGCCACCACACACTGGATAGACAGACAGCCACCCCAACACCTATGCCAGCATTGTGCTACTATAGAGGTGGTCAGCAGCCATACCCACCACACCAGTCCTGGGCATAGTACAGGCATGGATATGGTACACAAGACTGTTGGGGGGTCACTCCCCAGGGTGGTGAACACTGTCAGAGACCAGACCTGCAGCACACACCGCAGACATCAGAATGATTGTTATGGTGGAGCTCAATGAGCAAAATGTGCTTAACGTAGGAATTGATATCTGCCAGTTATCATAGGAAATGTTTGATAGCTGTGTACCATATACCCAGGTGTAGGGTGGCATTGCTAAGGTATGCAACTGCTAGTATTGGGAGATACAGGCAGGGCCCAATGTCTTGCCTCTCCAAGAGGCATTGGCCAATGGGGCCTGTGGGTGTGGGTGTGGCCCTGTTGGCTGCTGCTTTACGGCAGAGTTCCCCAACTCCAGTCCTGGTGTTCCAAACACTGTTCGGGTTTTCATGCTGTCCCTCATAAATATGCATGAGCTACATCTGCATACCATGGGGGTGGTGCATAGCTATGCAGCACAGGCATCTTTATTAGAGGCAGCATGGAACCGGAATGGTGTGGGGCCCTCCAGGACTGCATTTGCGGGACTCTGCTTTAGGTAATGTGCCTGTTTCTGGTGTCTGTGTTTGGTGTGGTAAAATATAGGCGTAGTAACCATGCGTATGTTCTCTGCAATAAAGGAGTGTCTTTACTATCACTGTTTAGTGGTGGGTAAAACTATGGGGACTGGGGTGGTGGGTAAAACTATGGGGACTGGGGTGGCAGGAGCCCCAGCTGGGATTTGAACCTGTGACCCTCTGGTCTTATAGGCACTGGCTGTGTCCGTTGCACCACACTGTGGCCACAGAGACAGTGCAGTCCCTGGAGATAGGAAAACTGGCCTGACGAGTCAGAAACCCTGCTCTGCACAATTTTACTGTGGGCTCATTTACCTTGTATGGAGACAAAAGTGCAAATAAACCTCAAACAGACCTCGAAAAAAGGGGCAAACACCCATAACCGAGCTGGGCAACAATGATATCATTGGGCAACAATGAAAAACACTCCCAGGAAAGCTCCAATAAAATGAAATGCTTTTTGAAAGGGTCTACGGAGCGTAGACCCTTCCAAACATCATTTATTTTTTTTTGAGCTTTCCTGGGAGTGTTCTTCATTGTTTCCCATTGCTATCACTGTTGCCCAGCAGGATTATACTTTCTACAATATTTCTTGTGGTCATTTTTAAAGTTTTATGTGAACTTTTGTTCTGTGCACATGTATCACACTGCTCACGTTTTGTAGGTTTCCCCGGTTTTGCTGTACATTGCTGACGGAAATGGTTTCTCTTCCCTGTAATATGCCTTTAACGGCAGGTTTTCATTCGCGTTGGAATTGAGCTCAGAAATTCAGCGTGTTAGTGAGAGGGGAGCCTCTCCCCGCCCACTCTCCACCCATTGACCCCTTCTCTCCGCCCACTCTCCACCTTCTGCGCTGTTTTAATGCGCCTCGGGGCTTTACGATCGTTACGTGCGGTTAACGCGCGTAGTATGACGTTAACGGTCGTTGGCGCATGATTACGCACGTTATACTGCACTTACGATTGTTAACGTCATACAACGCGCGTTATTCAAGTTTACCGCATTTTAGTAAACATACCCCTTAAATTGTTTCTCTCCCCTGCAAATGTGCATCTAATGGCAGGTTTTCATACGCGTTAGGATTCAGCTCTTCAGATCAGCACGTTAGTGTGAATGGAGCCTCTCCCCACCCACACTCCGCCCATTGACCCCTTCTCTCCGCCCTCTCTCCACCTTCTGTGGTGTTTTACTGTATGTTACTTAACGGTCGTTAACGTTACATAACGCACGTTATGTAACGTTACCACAGTTTAGTAAACATACCCCTAAATGTTACATAACGTGACTTAACGTAGCCGCTGCTATGTTACCGCAGTTTAGTAAACATACCAGGCCCAATCGCAGCAGCATCCCGGCAGATTTAAATCCGGTGCCGATCGGGCGCGCGGCCTCTGTTCCTGCACTCCGGCCCCTTCAAGAAGCTCTCCCAGTCGGGGATAGAGTGGGCCGGAGCTCCACCACCACCCACGTGAGCGCCAGGCCCAATCGCAGCAGCATCCCGGCAGATTTAAATCCGGTGCCGATCGGGCGCGCGGCCTCTGTTCCTGCACTCCGGCCCCTGCAAGAAGCTCTCCCAGTCGGGGATAGAGTGGGCCGAGCTCCACCACCACCCACGTGAGCGCCAGGCCCAATCGCAGCAGCAGCATCCCGGCAGATTTAAATCCGGTGCCGATCGGGCGCGCGGCCTCTGTTCCTGCACTCCGGCCCCTGCAAGAAGCTCTCCCAGTCGGGGATAGAGTGGGCCGGAGCTCCACCACCACCCACGTGAGCGCCAGGCCCAATCGCAGCAGCATCCCGGCAGATTTAAATCCGGTGCCGATCGGGCGCGCGGCCTCTGTTCCTGCACTCCGGCCCCTGCAAGAAGCTCTCCCAGTCGGGGATAGAGTGGGCCGGAGCTCCACCACCACCCACGTGAGCGCCAGGCCCAATCGCAGCAGCATCCCGGCAGATTTAAATCCGGTGCTGATCGGGCGCGCGGCCTCTGTTCCTGCACTCCGGCCCCTGCAAGAAGCTCTCCCAGTCGGGGATAGAGTGGGCCGGAGCTCCACCACCACCCACGTGAGCGCCAGGCCCAATCGCAGCAGCATCCCGGCAGATTTAAATCCGGTGCTGATCGGGCGCGCGGCCTCTGTTCCTGCACTCCGGCCCCTGCAAGAAGCTCTCCCAGTCGGGGATAGAGTGGGCCGGAGCTCCACCACCACCCACGTGAGCGCCAGGCCCAATCGCAGCAGCATCCCGGCAGATTTAAATCCGGTGCCGATCGGGCACGCGGCCTCTGTTCCTGCACTCCTGCCCCTACAAGAAGCTCTCCCAGTCGGGGATAGAGTGGGCCGGAGCTCCACCACCACCCACGTGAGCGCCAGGCCCAATCGCAGCAGCATCCCGGCAGATTTAAATCCGGTGCCGATCGGGCGCGCGGCCTCTGTTCCTGCACTCCGGCCCCTGCAAGAAGCTCTCCCAGTCGGGGATAGAGTGGGCCGGAGCTCCACCACCACCCACGTGAGCGCCAGGCCCAATCGCAGCAGCATCCCGGCAGATTTAAATCCGGTGCCGATCGGGCGTGCCCGCGCCTGGCGGGCCCGCGCCTGAGGGCCTCGCCAGAGGGCCCTTTGGCGTGGCCCTTAGGCGGGGCACGGCAGGCACCCACAGCCCATATGCTCAGTGACTTTAACGTTCCTGCTCTCTCTCACTACCTCAAGTAAGATTATATAGCCCACTGTATATACTGCTAAGTAGCCTTATCTCTGAAGCCGCTCATGTAATTGTATACTACTGAATAATCATCTCTCCTAAGTAGTGTGTATACTGCTATTTAGCCTTATTTCTGAAACCTCTCGTGTAATTGTATACTAATTGAATAATTGTATACTAATTGAATAACCACACCTCTCAGAAATTTCTCACATAATTTATATCCCACTGAACAGCCTTGTCTCCAAAACTTAGTTCAGAGATAGATATATATCTGAAATCTTTCATATCCCACTGCATACTACTGAATAGCCATACCTCAAAAATACTCTCTTATTGATATTTTTTGACTCCAATTTCCAGCTGTGTTCACCCTCCCCTCCTCACACATCCAAAATAGTGCAAAATATTGCACAATCTCCCTTTAACAACTTCCAGTAGTCAGTGACACCCACCAACGCAGCATAGACTCACCACCATCACCTTAACATCAAATCCGACACCAGTTCTACAACATTCAAAAACAACACGGAAATGGCCCCACCTATCACGGCCATAATGAGCGGCCTCCTTATCTTCTCTTGGCTAATCGTCGAGTCCTTAGCCCTATTCCACACTACCAATCAAATTCCAATTCTCCAGCACCATGCCAAAACGTGGACAAATTATTCTTATCCTCACCACCTAAAGAACAATCACACACGTCAATCATATTTATTACACATAGCCCTCCAACATGCCAAGCAAACGAAACCAGAGAAACCCACTCCACTTCTTAACTGCGCCCTTATAAATGCGAGATCAATTCGTAATAAATGGCCAGTTGTCACTGACTTAATTGCTTCCCACAACCTGGATATTCTTTTGGTAACTGAAACTTGGTTATCTGACGTAGATAATGTAATCCTCAACCAATTACTACCCAACAACTTCACAATCCACTCCCGTCATAGAGAAATCAAAAGAGGAGGAGGGGCCCTTATTTTGACCAAAACTGATTTGCATTTTCATACAACAGACTCCTCCAGCACCAACAACCTTGATATCTTATCCATTGCAAATGACCAATGCGCCATCAACCTTTTATATAGAGCACCCTCATCCTCAACTGATGATCTCTCCAACATTCTCGACCTAGCAGCCAACACTCGCAACCCCAACCTATCAAATTGGATACTAGGAGATTTCAACCTCCCATCACTTCACTCCAGTCATGCCACTGCCCTTCTAGAAGCGATCAATGATCTGGGCTACAGACAAATTATCACCAAACCCACACACACTAAAGGGAACATACTTGACATGATTTTTGCCCCCCTGTCAGCACAAGAACCAAATGAAGAACTTGTGACATCTCTCACCTCTGTACCATGGTCAGATCACAAGCTAATCAATTTCATCATACCTATCAACAACAGTTCACTACACAATAATGAATCTCCAAGCAACTCAACAAACACTGCTTCTCGAAACTTCAAAGCCTTCAATAAAGATCTCATACTGGCAGAAACTCTTCCTCTATTCAACAATGCAACTCTCAACCTAGACAATTTAATCTCCTCATGGAATAAGTCTCTTAGTTCCATTGCGCAAAATCCTACCAAGAACAATATCTCAAAGAAAAAAAACCACTCTCCATGGTTCTCACCTGAACTGCGTGTATCCCGGTCACATTTACGGAAACTAGAGAAAAGATGGAAGCGGTCCCACTCCACTGAAGACCAGTCAGCATACAAAACTCACCTTGCAATCTACAGAGAAGCCATCCTAACAAACATGAAACAATACCATACCGACACTCTCAAAAGATCACTAAACAAACCACGTGACCTTTTCGAACTAGTTAAATCATTCTCTAAGGAACCATCCCCATGTCAACCTAAAGAGATCCACCCACAAGAGTATGCCAACCATTTACAATCCAAGCTACTTCAAACTGATAAAATTACCACGTTCATAGCACAAGACATCCCTAGTCCAACTTCCCTTTCTAAGTTCTCCACACCATCCAAGAAACTTGTGGAAGATACTATTGCAGCCCTCAATACCACGACTGCACAAACTGACCCCTGCCCCGCATATTGGATTAAAAATTTACGAACAGAACTCAGCCCACTGATCACAAAAATGATGAACTTATCATTCACAACTGGATCCTTCCCTGCAGCACTCAAGCAAACATCCATCAGACCGCTCCTGAAGAACCCTAAACTTGACCCAAGCAAAGTTGAATCCTACAGACCCATAGCCAGTATACCTCTCTTAGCCAAAATAATCGAAAAGGAAGCACAAAGGCAACTTCAAGACCACATAGATTCAACCTCCCCACTAGACCATCGTCAACATGGATTCAGGGAATACCATGGCGTCGAAACACTACTTACCTCCCTCTTCAATAAAATCGTCACAGGTATCGACAACATCCATCAAGGTTTCGCTCTCATCTTCATAGACATCGCTGCAGCCTTTGACTCTGTACACCATGGTCTGCTAGTAGAACGACTAAAAGAAAAGGGCATAAATGGCATCGCCCTCGATTGGTGCAGGTCATACCTTGAAGACAGATGGCAACATGTAAAATCAGGATCAGGATCTTCCGAACCCTTCCATCAATAACAGGGCGTCCCACAAGGATCTTCCCTATCTTCTCTTTTATTTAACATTTACATGCAACCCATTTTCAACATAATCGGATCATTCAAGGTCGACTGTCTAATTTACGCTGATGACATCCTCCTCTTCATGCCATTCTTCACAGAGCAAATGGACCTTTCACCACTGATTGAATGTTTCAACGCAGTCTCCGAATGGCTTCTGTCCCAAAACCTTAGGATACAACACAAAAAGACTGAGGTGCTATTCATCACCAGAGACCAGAGTTTCTGCCCTCCACCTCATATAAAGGTCAATGAGGCTGAGCTCCAAACCAAATCAACAATTCGGTACTTAGGAGTCACCCTCGATCAACATTTAGATATGAAAACCCATATATCCAACATAGTCAGAGCCATTTATTTCAAAATCCGGTCCCTTAGACACCTGCAATCCCTTCTAAACCCTGAAGACTTCCGGACAATATACCAATCCCTGATCTTACCACACTTTGACTTCGCCAACGCTATTCTTCAAGGTCTCCCTCAATCAACACTCAACCCGTTGCAACTTGCCATGAATGCCGCAGCCAGAGTCTTAGTGGGAGCAGCAAGATGCAACCATATAACGCCTATCCTAATACAGCTGCATTGGCTCCCCATTCAAGGAAGGCTTATATTCAAATCTTTGTTACTCACTTTCAAATCCATCCATGGCATCACCTCCCCTTCATTAACCGATATCATCCAACCCATTCCTCCCAACAGAACAAGGAGATCCCTATCTACAAATGCACTACTAATCCCAAAGGCTTCAACAAAGTACACAACCGCAACATCTAACAGGGCATTCAGTATCTATGCCCCAAAATGTTGGAACGCATTACCACCAGGCATCCGTGCAATTACTGACCTAACACAATTCAGAAAGGCTCTCAAATTCCATTTATTTACACAGTACTACCAGATTAACCTAACCCCAACCTAATTGCCTCTCCTCTTACCTCCTCAAGATAACATCTCAACCCTACTGTACACATGTAACACCCTAAATTCTCAGCAATCAATCTCATTGTACATATGTAAGTAGCTCAGTTTGCATCCCCCGCGTTATCCAAGTTGTTACTCCTGTTCTCTGTAAAGCAAAACATGTTATCCAAGTTGTTACTCCTGTTCTATGTGAAGCCAAACAGTTTGTTATGGTCATTTTGTTGTATGTAAACCGCGCTGACAATAGTGCGGTATATAAGAAATTGTAATAAATAAATAAAAATAAATATTTGATAACTTCTTTTCAATATTTCATACTCTTTTGCAATGCTTATAAATGTGGTTGTACACCGTACTCGCTTCTAGAGCATGTCTTAAATACAACTTATCTGCAATGGTCTCCAAGGCATGAATCTGTCACCCCGAAATCACCATCAAGTCGACCAAGCGTTTCGCTATGCACTTTTTCAAGGGGTCTAAATAGCCAAAAGAAACATGCAAAACTGACCGGCAGTGCCTCTTGACAAGCTAAACCAGGTTTATTTCAGTGTGAAACTGAAGATGTTTAGCTTCTTATCATTGTGCATATTTTTATGCATATAACCCCTGGGGCAATTTTACCAAAGCCATTTTACATGAATAAAAAGGGCTTCATGTACGAAGAATCCTTTATAAAATTACGTCCTTAGCGGCCATTGCTAATCATATAAGTGCCTTTGAACACTGGACTGATGCTTTAAAATGTTTGTATGTGAACTGCAAAATATAAACAATAAGAGGCAGAATGAATAGTGCTAAATGAAAATGTAAGCATAGCTGGCATTCCAGAGACCTGGTAGAAGGAGGACATCCAAGGGGATGCTGTGATATAAGGGTGCAGATTATAATGAAATGATAGGGTGGACTCAATTGATGGCAGCATGGCACAATATGTTAAGAATAGCAGAGAGTCAAACAGGATAAAAGTTCTGTAGGATAAAAATTATGACGTGGAATCTTTATGGATAGAATTCCACGTGTGATGGGGAAAAGTCTAGTATTAGGGATATCTACCTAGATCTTTTAAATAAACTACCATCCAAGTGGACAATATGAAGAGACAAAAAAAAAGAAAAACCCTGTGCACCTAAAAATGAAAAAAAAGATGAGTAAGAAAGATAATATCTATTGAAATAATAACACAAAATTTGTTATCATATATAACTTCAATATAATGGGACATGTTTACTAAAATGCCTCAGTGCAGTGCATGGTAAGCCCTGCTAACAAATGAAGGTGTGCCCAATTGTCCCCATATAGTTAGGGGTATGTTTACTAAACCGTCTTAAAGTGCGCTCTGTGACATTATCGTGTGATAAAGGTACCTTATCGCGCGATAATGGCGAGTGCAGCGGCGCAAACGAGCGCTGAAGGCAGGGAAAGGCTCCCGGAGGGCGGAGGAAGGCTCCCCAGGGGCGGAGAGAAGGGGTCAATGTGTGGAGAGTGGAAAGAGAGAGGCTCCAGGCACACTAATGCTGTGAAATCCGAGGCTGAAAACTAACACCAGTAAAAACCTGGCGTTAGAGCTGATTTAAAGGGAAGAGAAACCAGTTTTGTCAGCAATGTACAGCAAAATCAGGGAAACCTACAAAAAAGTGATAAGTGTGATACATGTGCACAGAACAAAAGTGCAAATAAACATTGAAAATGACCCCAAATAAATATAACAAAAACATAACCAAGCTGGGCAATAGTGATATGAATGGGAAACATCGAAAAACACTCCCAAGAAAGCTCCAAAAAAAGGATATGAATTTTGGAAGGGTCTACACTCCATCCCCATACAAGGTGAATGATCCCACAGTGAAATAGCACTGATCAGGGTTTCCCTCTCCATTGGACAGGTTTCCTATGGCATGCACATGTTCCACAACATCAGAGCGGGCATGTCGGAATGGGCAACTGGACAGATGCTGGGAAAGGGGACACAGAGGGCTGCAGACGGCACATGCTGTGCTGCAGCTGGGCCACAGTGAGGACTAGGGTGATGCCTAGGTGGCCCATAGGAATGCTGAAACAGTAGGGCAGCCAGACAGCAACTTATGAGGGCCCAGCATGGGCACGAGTGTGCTTCCCACAGTGTCACAGGGGATAGTACCCAGCAGGTACTGTGGGACCTGGCACTGCAGTACCCCCAAGGGCACAGAACATTGGCAGGCGGTGCTGGGGGGAAGTGTGGACAGCTATGCAGGCACCCCTACCCCAGAACCTTCACCATAGGCAGCCACCTACCCGCACAATGGATGGCCTGAGACTGCGCTCCACCAGCAGCACCAGCAAACGGGCATGTCAGCAGGGTGGCAGAGGGGTACTGGTGGTGGAGGGGGCAGTGGCAGCTGCCCAGAGCAGACCGTGACCTAGCCCTGTGTAGGTGGGTGCCATGCACTGCAACAGACAAGCCCTGTCTGACGAACAGTCATGGTGTCCCCAGGGAATGCACTGTCTTTGTGGCAAAGCGGTGGAGCAGTGCACACAGCCAGGGTGTTCAGGAGCAGAAAGTCACAGGTTCAAGTCCCAGCTGTGGTTCCTGCCAACCCAGCCCCCATATTTTACCCACTACTACAACATGCTAATACAGACAGAACCTGTAGTGAAGATGACGTAGACATACCCAAAACACCTACATTTTACCCTACAGAGCACAGATACCATAAACATGTGCATTACCTAGAGCAGAGTCTCCCAAATGCAACCCTGGAGGGCCAAACACCATTCAGGTTCCATGCTGCCTCTAATAAATGTGGCTGTGCTGCATTGCTATGCACTGCCCCCATGGTGCTCAGATGTATCTCATGCATATTCATTAGGGACAGCATGAAAACCCTAACAGTGTTTGGCCCACCAGGACAGGAGTTGGGAACCTCTGTCCTAGAGCAGCGGCCAACAGGGGCAGACACATCTGCACCCACAGGCTCCATTATTCCAAGCCTCCTGGAGAGGCAGGATGTTGGGCCCTGCGTGCATCTCCCCATACTAGCACTTGCATACCTTAGCAATGCCACCTTAAACATGGGAAAACTGTACACAGCTATCAAAAGGTTGCTATGAGAACTGGCAGATAGCAATTCCTACATTAAGCAAAATTGGCTGATTGAGCTGCATCATAGCAACCTTTCTGATGTCTGTGGAGTGTGCCCCAGGTCTGGTGTCTGACATTGCGTACCATAGCCCTGCCTGCACTGTGCCCAGGACTGGTGTGGTGGCCAGGGCTCCCAAACACCTCTATAGTTGAACAATGCTGGCATAGGTGTGTGGAGTGTGTGTCTGTCTATCCAGTGTGTGGTGGCTGCCAACACCCTCCACAGCCCACACTGCTAGCACTGTTGCCAGTATTGGCCTGCTAATTTGCATAATGAGGAGCAAGGTACTGTGAGAATAGCCTGGATAGGGTGGCCTGGCCTGATGGCATCTGCACAGGGCATAGGGCAATGGCTGGGACATTGTAGTGCCCGGTACCACCTGCACGGACAGCATGGCCACAGCATGTCCTGCTGGGAGGTCACTCTCACCCTCACTGAGCAGTG
This sequence comes from Ichthyophis bannanicus, assembly GCA_033557465.1. Classification (NCBI taxonomy): domain Eukaryota; kingdom Metazoa; phylum Chordata; class Amphibia; order Gymnophiona; family Ichthyophiidae; genus Ichthyophis; species Ichthyophis bannanicus. The sequence goes on along the minus strand of CM066033.1, from coordinate 1,238,273,815 downwards.
ACCACGGCATGACTAGGTTCCCCCATAGTGCTATATAACATTTTTCTCATGTGATATTTATGGGTTGTTTTTGGGGCCCAATCACTGACTTATCTGCTTTTAGGGTATGCTGACATCCCAGTTCTGGGTGCATGCATCTCCTCCTGGAACATGCACTACAGACTAGCTAGCAGACTGTCTGCAGCTAGTATGTGTCTTGCTAGAACACCTTGCAGGGTGCAGCGGCTGGAGGCTTGCTGCAGGAGAATATCAGATAGTGATGGGGTGCAGCTGAGAATTTCCAGGCCTAATGTCTGTCTGCTATTGCTTTATGGATGTGTACAGAGCTGCATTGACTGCCCTGTAGGGTGTCTATTCCCCCAGCAGGACTGGGGTTGATGGTCCCCTCTACTGCTTCCATTGCAGGGAGGTAGAATGTGGATCTGTTGGTAGGTGACCCTGTTTCCCACTCTCAACCCCAGAGGGCGGGTTGGGTGGTGGTACATAATCTGCCTATGGGTCCATAAGGGCTAAACCTGACTGAGCAATACAGATGCATCCAATGTGTGTCTGCAGGAACTACCTATCCCACACACTAGCACTGCTGGGGACCTGCAGCATGGCCTATTTCTGCCATGGAAGGTGCTGTGGACCTGGTGCTGGGCGCCCCACCTCACCCTCAGGGTGAGCACAGTACCCGCACAATGTGATGGTCTGTAGCTACTCTGTGCCAGTAACACACACGGTCAGTTCCCCCTACCAGGCCGAGGTGCCGTGGGGGTGCATACCCCCATCTTGTGATCATCTGTAGACTGCTGATTTGCATGTGCAGTGCATCATGGGTACGGGTGGGTTAACCCTATCCTGGTGATCAAAGCAGACTGTTTTTGTGGTGACGTGCAGTCCTTCTGCAGCCAGCCAGGGTTTTGCTAGCAGCTGTAGCCCACTGGTTACTTCACTGCCTGTGGAACCAGAGGTCGTGGGGTTATTTGATAGGGCTTTCCAAAGCATTGTCTCTTTTTAATGTACATTAGGCACCTTATGGTTACAGTCCATATAAGGTGCCTTATAAGGTGTCCTATGGAGGTACTTATAGGGTGCCCTATAGGGGACATTATAGGGTGCCGTGGCAGACAGTGCACTTTATAATGTGCGCTATGGAGTGCCTTATAGGGTGCCTTATGCGGCACCTTAGGTTACGGCACGTGAGGGTGTGTTTGCTGGCAGTAATAATTAAAATACTTCACAAAACAATATTTGCATGTCAAAGCTGATGTCTCAGCCAGCCTTATGCATTTTTTGCTGTTGTTGCCATTCTATACCGTGACGGATGAGCACTTGATACAGGGCGCCAGCCTGAAACATGCACGTCATGCTGAATTATTCTTATGGGAGCAATGACACTGATTGAATTAATGGAAGAATTACTGATTAGCTGATTTGAATATCGAATAAGTTTTGATGGGGAGCCACAACTGAAAAAGAACAAAAGAAGCCTGCCGTCTGGTGTGGGACAGGTTTCCATGCCTTCCCTCCTTCGGCTTGCTCCGACATAAAGGTAAGTTTTGTTAGTTTGTTTTTGGTGAATCTTGCATTATTGAGCCTTATGCATTAGGCACACTGGGGGATTGAACTCATGATCCCTCTATCATCAGTCAGTGTATTAACCATTGTGCTACACCTCTGTTTCTATGTTTGCATATCTGGGTGCCTACTTAAGATTACCGCGCGTTAACGCGCTTAGTGGCGCTTCGCCCAATAATGTGCGCAGCAGCATGCGTTATCGCACGATAATCCCGTTTTGCTGCTTTAAGACTGAAACGCCCACTCCTTTTATGGCAGCCTGCACACTATCGCCGGGCGCACATTAAGACGGTTTAGTAAACATACCCCTTATTGTGGGTTACACACTACCCCCATGCTAAGCAATTTGGTGCTATTACCACAGGTGCACTTCATGTTTTTATTCACATATTCTCACTTATACAGTTGAAATAACCAAGGAATTCAATATACATGAAAAAGAAAAACTATAAAATTTAAAAAAAAAACAGTCATAGATTAGCTCACATCAAGGAAAGGGTAGGAACACAAAAAAGAATAATAGGAACTAGATAAAATAACACTGATCCCTAATATCCCAAAGACTGCAATTAAATCTTAATAACTTGGGTAACAAATCAAAAATCTTCCTTGGACTTCAGGAAATCTAACTGCTCAGGAACAAAAAAGGTATAGAAATTACTCTGAAGTGAAACCAGATATTTAAAAGGAAATTTTAGAAAGAAAGTTGCCCCAAAGGCCAATAAGCAAGTTTTTAAGGCCAGAAAGGCCTTAAGTCTCTTTTTCATTGGTCTGGACACATCTGGGAAAATACTAACCTTTTGTCCACAAAATAGTTCATTCATTTTCTGAAAGTACAATTTCAAAATAACATTTCTATTATTTCAAATTTAAAGGAAACTAATAAAGTAGCCCTTATTGAAATCTCATCTTTAGATGACTCTAAAAATGCTGAAAGATCTAAGCTGTCAACTGAGGAAATTTGGTCCAACTCAATTGATCCCTCCACATTAGATTTAACACCCCTAGGCAGGTAGAACACATTATTCAAATTCAAAGAATCAACACACTGACAGGCTAACACCTCCTTATGATACTTTTGAAATAAAATCAAAGGGGATAGGTATCGAGTTACAGGAAAGCTCAAGCAACACAAGTTTTTAACCCTAGCCATGTTCTCTAAGCTTTCCAGTCAATGATGTGTTGAAAAACTGTCTTTCATGGATGAGGTGATCACAGCTTGCATTGCAGACAGCTGAGATTCAGCTTTAATAAGACGAGAATCAACTGTTGCTAGACAAGCACCTGGGGAAATTTTGCAACTTATTCTTTTGTGAATTTGGCAATCTGTTGTGAAGAACCCAACAGGGTAACTTCAGTATGAGATAAAAATTCCCAAATGCCCTTTAAGGATATTTCACTCCACTGTACAAGCTTCCCAGAATGTTCAGAGTCAGACACTGAGGCAGTTTCAGGAGGAACTTGCACAATTCTAGGCAAAGAAATTTAAGCCTCCCTGGGGGTCAAAAGGAGACCTAGAAGACTCTACCACCTCCTGGGAGACAACTTGATTCTCCAAGTATTCCAACCCAGATTGTAGGGGTAGATTCTTATTCCCAGTAGAAAAGCCAACAAAGCAATCAGTATTAGGATTGGATCTTCTTTAGGACCATACTGAAGATGTCTATTCATAGACCCGACAACTTCAACAGCTTTAGCAGAATTAACAGTACTCACAGGGAAGTTCTTCTTCCTTTTCTCCATTCGTAAGTATTTTGTTCCTCCTACTGCTCCTCAGTACTCTGAAGGGGATTCAAAGGGGTATGATCTGCCCCTTTGGGCATGCCCTTAAGGCATACACCCACAGCCACGCATCCATAGCTGCATATCACAAAAGGGGCCATGGTCTTATAGGCTCCAAAAATAATGTCAAAGTCACACCAAAGTGCACCGCAGGTCCCAGGCTCAGGTATTGCAGGAAACAAACAGTAAGTCTCTCTACTCCTGCCTAGCCACAAGTGCATTTTAGGCCACCCATGATAAGGGGCATGTTTACTTATCTGTACTATCAGTATAGTATGAAGTTAGTGCATGGTTTGGTGCTGTGCCAAAATGTAGCACAAGACCCCCATGCCAAAAACCCCCACACTACCCTGGTATAGTCCTTAATGAGAACATTATAACAAGGCTCATGTTATTTGAGGTGCTTATCTTTTTGATCCAACTGAGTAGTCTTTTCTTTGAATGCTCTATTAGAAGGATCATTAAATCAGGAAACATTTATTTCCAATTGCATTTTAAATCCTCAATGTAATATTTTGTAGTTCCTTTCCTATTTCATTGATTTTCTTTCTACTGTAAACCACTTTGTAAGCCTGGAAAGGCAGTGTAGTAAAGAAAATCTATTCCTTATTGAAAGCAGGTCCAGGTCTGAAGGGTAATGGTAGTAGGGCCATTTGGTAATAATGATCACTATGGGGATTATTATTACCAAATGGTCCCACTACCATCACCCTTCACACCTGAACCTGCTTTCAGTAAGGATTAGATTTATTATTATTATTATTTTTCATATTTTTATACCATAATTTGCAACAGAGTGGACTCCCCTGAGGGAGTGGATAACATGAGGAAATATCTACAAAAGCTGGAAGAATGGTCTAATGCTTGGCAGTTAAGATTTAATGCAAAGAAGTGCAGTGTCATGCACTTGGGAAGCAGAAATCCAGGGGGGAAATGTATGCGATAGGGGGAGAGAGGTTGGTGTGCACGGACCAAGCGAAATACCTTGGTGTGATTATTTCTGCAGATCTCAAGGTGGCAAAACAGTTCGACAAGGCAGTGGCAAAAGCCAGGAGGATGTTGGGTTGCATACAAAGAGTAATTACCAGCAGAAAGGAAGAGGTACTAATGCCACTGTATAAGTCACTGGTGAGGCCTTGCTTGGAATACTGTGTTCAGTTTTGGAGACCATATCTTGCAAAGGATGTAAAAAGATTGGAAACTGTTCAGAGGAAGGCGATCAAAATGATTTGGAGCCTGCGTCAGAAGCCTTATGAGAAGAGACTTGAAGACCTAAATATGTACATTCTGGAGGAGAAGAGGAGGGATAGGGGAGATATGATTCAGACCTTTAAATACTTAATGAGAAATAATGAACTAGCAAATCTCAGTGTGTTCATTTAGTGCCTGTATTATTTATTTATTTATTTATTTATTTTACCAATAGATTGTATGTTACAGGTTCTGGAGGAATTATTGTATCATTGTATTGATGTGTATAGGTTTCTATCATTTTTGTATTTGTTTTATTATTTTGTAGAAGTTTCTTGTATGTATGGGAAATGTATGTGCCCCTGATACAGGAGATAATCCAAAACATGCTGGTCTTTTAGACCAGTGGTTTTTAGAAGTATTTATATGATCTGTAAATAAATTATAATTTTTATCTTGTCAGTAGCTTTTTTACTGCCACTGTTTTGGTTTTCTAGTTCTCTAATCGCCAAGAGAAATCAACCAGATTTTACAATGTGTATGAGTGAGGACCAGCCCCTGCATTTATTTAAAATTGACTGATAAAGATGTACTTCCTCCCAGAGGTTTCTGTCTTGAAGGTCACAAATCCTAGCATGGATGCTTATTACAAGCTTTGAGAATTACAAACCTGAGCATACAGACTACTAACAGCAAATACCAAAGTAAATTGCAATGAGTAAACCTTGGAAATTGCTAGGAAGTATCAGTTTAATTTTTAGTAAACACAGGGGGCATTGGTTCTTGCATCATACCGAAGCCCTCTGTGATTGGTTGAAATCTACTGAGTTTTTTACATTAAATTAGTTGGTGGCTAGCTGACTGGAAAGAAAGCATCAGGGCTGCTCCTTGGCTTTTTGGAGAGAAAAGGCTTAAAGTTGTATTTCAACTCTCACCAGTCCCAACCCTTAGGGGTATGTTTACTAAACCGTCTTAATGTTACTGGCGTTAGTTGCAGTCTTACTGTGACGAATGCCATATAAGGTAGTGGGCGTTCTAGTCTTAAGGTAGCATTTAGGGTTATCGTGCGATAAGGTACATTTTCATGCGATAGAGGGAGCAGTGGCACATTAATACGCGTTAGCCTTAATTAGGTGCGCTGACCTACAAACACAAGAACAGTGGTGTAGCACAATGGCTGATACATTGACTGATGAAACAAGGGTCATGAGTTTGATCCCCCAGTGGGCTTAATGTGTAAGGCTGTTTGAGGCATTCTCTTTTTTAATTTAAATTAGTGCTGCCAGCAAACACACCCTCACAGTGCTGTAACCTAAGGTGCCGCATAAGGTGCCCTATAAGGCACTACAGAGGGCACATTATAAAGTGCACTGTCCGCAAAGGCACCTTAGAATGTTCCCTATAGGGCGCCTTATAAGGCGCCTTATAGGGCGCTTTATAGAGCGCCTTATAGAGCGCTTTATAGGGCACCTTATGAGGCACCTTAAGGTTACAGCACTGTGATGGTGTTTTTGCTGGCAGCACTAATTTAAATTAAAAAAAGAAAATGCCTCAGACAGCCCTATCAAAAAACCCCACTGTGGGATCAAGCCCATGACTTCTGGCTCCACAGGCAGTGAAGTAACCAGTGAGCTATAGCTCTATAGCTACTAACAAAACCCTGGCTGGCTACAGAAGGACTGCAGGTCACCACACAACCTGTCTGCTGTGGTTGCCAGGATAGGGGTAACCCACCCTTACCCATGATGTACTGCAAATCAGCAGTCTACAGATGATCACAAGATGGGGTATGCACCCCCACAGCACCTCGGCCTGGTAGGGGGAACTGACCGTGTGCACCCCCACAGCACCTCAGCCTGGTAGGGGGTACTGACCGTGTGTGTTACTGGCACAGAGTAGCTACAGACCGTCACATTGTGCGGGTACTGTGCTCACCCTGAGGTGGTGCGCTCAGCACCAGGTCCACAGCACCCTTCATGGCTGAAATAGGCCATGCTGCAGGTCCCCATGAGTGCCAGTGTGTGTGTGATAGGTAGTTCCTGCAGATACACCTAGGATACATCTGTATTTCTCAGTCACCTCTAGCCCTTATGGGCTGTGATGCACCCAGAATAGTGCATATCCTGTGTTGGTGCCATGGTAGCATGATTGGTGGAGGAGAAGGGTGTTTGGACCCATAGGCAGATTAAGTACCACCACCACCCCCAACCCACCCTCTGTGGCTAAGGGTGGGAAACAGGATCTCCCTGCAATGGTGGCAGTAGAGGGGACCATCAACCCCAATCCTGCTGGGGAACAGACAACCTACAGGGTAGTCAATGCAGATCTGTACACATCCATAAGGCAATGGCAGACAGACAGTAGGCCTGGAAATGCTCAGCTGCCCCCCACCACCATCTGACATTCTCCAGCAAGGAGCATCCAGCCACACACATAACTGCAGACAGTCTGCTACCTAGTTCATAGTGCATGTTCCTGGAGAAGATGTGAGCACACCCACCAAGCAGATAAATCAGTGATTAGACCTCATAAAAGAGAACCCATAAATATCAAATGGAAAAAACATTGCATATTACTATGGGGGAACCTAGCCATGCTGTGGTCACTGTTCAGTCAGGGTGAGAATGACCTCCCACCCTGTCCAGGCTATACCCACAGTACCTTGCTCCTCATTATGCACATTGGCAGGCTAACACTGGAAACAGTGCAAGCAGTGTGGGCTGAGTAAGGTGTTGGCAGCCACCACACACTGGATAGACCAGGGGTCCTCAAACCTGTCCTGGAGGGCTGCAATCCTTCAGGTTTTTGGGATAGCCCTAATGAATATGCATGAGATATATATGAATTAGAGATATCCTCCCAACCTGACTGGCTTGTGGCCCTCCAGTACTGGATTGGGAGACCCCTGCCTTACACCTCTGTCATTTAAGATTGTGAGTGCACAAGGTACAGATGTACTAGACATCAAAAGGGTAGATAGACTTTATCACATTCCTCCTCGCATCTCACCACCACCAAAATGTTGTCTATTAGACAACTTTTTGGTGGTGGTGAGAATCGAGGAGCAATATTCATTAGGGCTATCCCAAAATCCTGCAGGATTGCGGCCCTCCAGGACAGGTTTGAGGACCCCTGGGATAGACAGACACACACTCCCACACCTATGCCAGCATTGTGCAAATATAGAGGCTTTTGGCAGCCCTGTCCACCACACCAGTCCTGGGCACAGTGCAGGCATGGCTATGGTACGCAATACTGTTGGGGTCACTCCCCGGGGTGGTAAACACTGTCAGAAACCAGAACTGAAACACACTCCACAGACATCAGAAAGGTTGCTATGATGCAGCTCAATCAGCAAATTGTGCTGAACTTAGGAATTGCTATCTGCCATTAATCATAGTATCCTTTTGATATATGTGTAACGTATTCCCAGGTTTAGGGCGGCATTGCTAAGGTATGCAAGTGCTAGTATTGGGAGATGCTGCTGCGCGCAGGGCCCATCATCCTGCCTCTCCATGAGGCTTTGGATAATGGAGCCTGTGGGTTTGGGTGTTTCTGCACCTGTTGGCTGCTGCTCTAAGGCAGAGGTTCCCAACTCCGGTCCTGGTGGGCCAAACACTGTTTGGGTTTTCATGCTGTCCCTAATGAATATGCATGAGATACATTTGCATACCATGGGGGCAGCGCATAGAAATGCATCACAGGCATCTTTATTAGAGACAGCATGAAACCTGATTGGTTTTTGGCCCTCCAGGACTGCATTTGGGAAACTCTGCTCTAGTTATTGCACATGTTTATGGTGTCTGTGCTCTGTAGGGTAAAATATAGGAATTCAGGCATGTTTATGTTATCTGCAATAAAGGTTCCGCCTTTATTACCATAGTTTAGTACTGGGTAAAATATGGGGACTGGGTTGGCAGGAGCCACAGCTGGGACTTGAACTTATGACTTTCTGCTTTTGAACACACTGGCTGCGTGTACTGCACCACACTGTTGCCAGAGGGGTGATTCATTCCCTGGGGATACTATGACTGTTCATCAGACAGAGCCTGTCTGTTGCAGTGCACGGCACCCACCTAAACAGGGCTAGGCCATGGTCTGCTGTGGGCAGCTGCCACTGCCCCCTCCACCACCAGTATCCCTCCGTCACCATGCTGAAATGCCCTTATGCTGGTGGTGCGCAGTCTCAGGCCATCCAGTGTGCTGGTAGGCGGCTGCCTATGGTGCAGGTTCTGGGGTAGGGGTGCCTGCATAGACGTCCACACTTCCCCCCCCCCCCACCACCTGCCAATGTTCTGTGTCCTTGGGGGTACCTGCTGGGTACTATCCCCTGTGACACTCTGGGAAACACACTCGTGCCCATGTTGGGCCCTCATCAGTTGCTGTCTGGCTTCTGTACAGTTTCAGCATTCCTATGGCCCACCTAGACATCACCCTAGTCCGCACTGTGGCCCAGCTGCACCACAGCATGTGCCACCTGCAGCCCTCTGTATCCCATTTTCCAGCATCTGTCCAGTTGCCCATTCTGACATGCCCACCCTGCTGTTGCAGAACATGTGCATGCCATAGGACACCTGTCCAATAAAAAGGGAAAACCCTGATCAGTGCTATTGCACTGTGGGATCATTCACCTTGTAGGGGGACAGAGCATAGACCCTTCCAAAATTAATATCTTTTTTTTGGAGCTCTCTCGGTAGTGTTTTTTGATGTTTCCCATTAATATCACTATTGCCCAGCTTGATTATGTTTTTTTTACATTTTGTTCAGGTCCTTTTCAATGTTTATTTGCCCTTTTGTTCCGTGCACATGTATCACACTTATCACTTTTTGTAGGTTTCCCTGGCTTTGCTGTACATTGCTGACGGAAATGGTTTCTCTTTCCTTCAAATCTGCCCTAACGCCAGGGTTTCACTATCGTTAGTTTTCAGACCCGGCTTCCACAGCGTTAGTGTGCAGGGAGTGTCTCCCCTCCCACTCTCCACCCATTGACCCTCTCTCTCCGCCCCTGGGGAGCCTTTCTCCACCTTCAGCGCTTGTTTGTGCCGCTGCGCGCGTTATCGTACGCTAAGGTACCTTATCGCCCGGTAAAGTGCCATTATCGCGTGATAACGTAACTTATTGCATGATAGCTTCTCAGCAGCAGAAATAGCACCCTTTAGTAAACATACCCCTTAGTTTCAGACTTAATAAATATCAATGATTTATTTTGCCCCATCTCTGGTTCAGAATTCAGAAGGTAAGGATTCTGCATTTCCTGATAATCCTACAACTTCAAGGTACTTTTGGAAAGAGGTTGAGCCTTGCAACTGCCAGAGACAAAATTAAACTGCCATGCAAATGGTGAGATCTAAACACAAATAAACTAAATAAAGCTGGATATTTTCCTTGCAGAAAAAGGTGCCAAGGATTTGGTAGGACTGGGCTTGTATCCAGATCCAAATAGAATTTATAGTACTTCTGAAATTCTCAAAAATCATTGGGTTTCAATTACCAAATTGACTACTTTAGCCGTGGTAAAAAAAAAAAAATCTGCCTTGGTTTCTGCTATCAGTCAACAGTACAAGCTTTTAATTTACATATTCTACCAGTTTTAATTGCTAATTTATTTTGGAAGATATTGTTATTTAATGATTCTATATCAGTCTTTGGTTTGCTTTGGTAACTATCTATAGTGTTTTTTTCTTTGCGAGCTATTTCTTATTCAAGAGACTAAAAGGAAAAATTTGTTCACATATTTTTCTGTCTGTTTTTATTCTGAATATAGTACATTACACCACAGGACTCGGTACCTACTCTTTCATTTAGAGTTAGCCAATCTCATTATATCTGACCACCAAAAATCTCTCACCTTCTGAAGGTGTCTTGAGGCTTGTTTCCTGTTCTAAGCAAATATAGGGCAAAAAAGGCTGCCCCAGGTTACATACAGAATTTTAGAAAGTTTGCTGTATTTTCCTTCAGTAGCATATCTATCTTTTTTCCCACCAATGAGATAAGGTTTATCAGCCTGTAGTTTCCAACCTCTTCTCTGTTACCACATACTATATGTGCAAAGGGACCACAATTATCCTTCTCAAATCTCATTCAATGCTTCCTATCTTTAAAGATCTATTAAACATATCCTTAGCAGACCTTCCAGAACTTCTTTTTCCTCTCTTAGTATCTTGGGATGTATCTCCTCCAACACCACAGCTTTGTCCACTTTCAGCATTGCAAGGTGTACATAAACCTTGCCTTCCGGGAATGATATGGTATCTGTTCAGTGACGTACCATTGGTCTCTAGTGCCAGGAGCAATTGTTTGCATTTGCATCTTCTCCTCATATCTCTTCTAGTCCCCTGTCCCCTCCCCATGGCCTGTTCAATTAGGCAAGAATCGATGGTCATTAAGGGCAGCAGATGCTGAGAGAAAGCAAAGAGCAACAGTGATCAAAGCAAAGCAACAGATCCTAACAAACTCAGAGTCATCAGCACATTTTTTTTACCTTTAAGGAGTGCGGGAACACACATACATACATAGCAAAGTAATATTAAAAATATGTAGTTCACTTATGCATTTTATAAGGCTGTTGTAGGAGGGCTTGCTGAGTTTAATTATCAAAATCTTGGAGAAGGAGTGTAAGGCTGAAGGTTGGCTTGGGGTGCCCAATATCATTTCACCACTCCTGCTCCTCTCCTGACAATCCAATCTCAGCTGCAGAAAGAGAGCATAGCTAGGGATGCAGCACAGGCTCAATACTTCTCTTACCTACTCTTCCTGACCCTAGTGCACCTCCTGCCCATGCTGTTCCCAGCTAAGATCAGCTGTTTAACCTGCCAGGTTCTACTACACACTAGGGGGGATATTTACTAAACAGCAATAACGTTGCAGCGGCGCAGTTAGCGCGCGATACATAACATTATCGCGCGATAAAGTAACATTATTGCATGATAGCATGTGGTTTTGCGCGATAACGTCTCCGGCGTAAGGCTCCCCAGAGGGAGGAGAGAAGGGGTCAATGGGCAGAGAGTAGGCGGGGAGAGGCTCCAGGCAAACTAATGCTGTGAAATGAAGGTCTGAAAATTAACGCCAGTGAAAACCTCGCGTTAGAGGCACATTTGCAGGAGAGAAAAACCATTTCAGTCAGCAATCTACAGCAAAGGCAGGGAAACCAAGAAAAGTGATAGTAGTGATACATGTGCAGCAACATCATAGTGCCCAAGTACGAAAGGGCATTACGGTGAGGCTGCAAATGGGGTACGGGGGGCTACAGGTGGGACATGCAGTGTGGCATCTGGGGCACAGGGTGGACTAGGCAGATGCCTAGGTGGCACATAGGAATGCAGAAACTGCAAATCAGCAAGCCAGCAACTGACCAAGGTCAAACATGCCCACGAGTGTGTGTCCCACAGTATTCCAGGGGACAGTACCCAGCAGGTACCCCAAAGGGCACATAACATTGACAGGCGGTGCCGGGGGGAAGTGCAGATGTCTATGTAGGCAGCCACCTACCGCCACACTGGATTGCCTGGAACTGTGCACCACCAGCAGCACCGGCATAAGGGCATGTCAGCATGGTGGCAGAGGGGTGCTGGTGGTGGAGGGGGCAGTGGCAGTGGCATCTGCCCACAGCACACCAAGGTCAAGCCCTGTTCGGGCGGGTGGCGTGCAGTGCAACAGACAAGGTCTGTCTGATGAACAGTAATGGTATCCCCAGAGAATGACCTGTCTCTGCGGCAACAGTTTGGTGCAGTACACACAGCCAGTGTGCTCAGAGGCAAAAGGTCACAGGTTCAAGCCACAGCTGTGGCTCCTGCAGACCATGTCCCTATATTTTACCCTACAGCGCACATACACCATAAACATGTGTAGTCCCTAGAGCAGAGGTTCCCAACTGCAGTCCTGGAGGGCCAAACACCATTCAGGATTTCATGCTGTCCCTAATAAATATGCATGAGATGAATTAGTATGCAGTGCCCCTTATTGTATGCAAATGTATCTCATGCATATTCATTAGGGACAGCCTGAAAACCTGAATCGTGTTTCGCCCACCAGGACCGGAGTTGGGAACCTCTGTCCTAGAGCATTGGCCAACAGGGGCACAAACACTCACACCCATAGGCTTCACTATCCAAAGCCTCATGGAGAGTCAGGCTGTTGGGCCCTGCGTGGAACAGAAGCTACCAATCCTAGAACCTGCGTACCTTAGCAGTGCTTGCACTGTGCCCAGGACTGGTGTGGCGGCCAGTGTTGCCAACCACCTCTATCTTTGCACAATGCTGAAATAGGTGTGGGAGTGTGTGTATGTCTATCCAGTGTTTTGTGGCTGCCTACACCTTACTGAGCCCCCAATGTTTGCACTGTCTCCAGTGTTAGCCTGCCAATGTGCATAATGAGAAGAAGGTATTGTAGGTATGGCCCGGACACGGCAGTCTGGACAGGATGCATCTGCACAGGGCATAGGGCAATGGCTGGGACATTGTAGTGCCCGACCACCACCTGTACAGACAGGGTGGCCACAGCATGTCATGCTGGGAGGTCACTCTCACCCTGATTGAGCAGTGACCATGGCATGGCTAGGTTTCCACATAGTGCGATGCACTGTTTCTCTCAAAGTGATATTTATGAGCTCCTCCAGGAACATGCACTATGTACTAGCTAACAGACTGTCTGCAGTTAGAGTGTGTTTGGCAGGAACACCTTGCAGAGTGCAGTGAGTGGAGACTGACTGTACCCTCTGCTGGTGAATGTCAGATGGGGGGGGGGCAGCTGAACTACATAGAATTTTCAAGGGAAGTGCCAGATATATGGTTAGTGGAATAGCCTGGATGGGTCAAAAATTTACATGTGTATTCCTTATTGCATGTAGGAAATACATGTGTATTACTGCAGTTGTCAATGTTGAGATTTACAGCTGCTCCATGGCACATATAGGTTTATAAAAAGTGTTCATTTTGGCCAGCTGTTTACAGGAGCGATTGAAGAGATTTTTGATTTGATTTTCAATGTTTTTTTCTTTTTATTTCATCATATTTCATTATTTATCTCTCATTATTTGCAAATAATGCAAGCTAAAATCCAAACAAAACAACGAAGCCCCTGAATTTCTTTGCATTTCTTATTTTATTTTTAAATGATAGGAAAAAAACCTGCTTCATTGCATTTTTCCTTTCATTTCAAAACAAATTCATTTCTCCAGTGAAAAGGTTATTGTTTGTAAGGAGTGAGCACTGTGCATTAATCAGAAGGACACAGTTTCATGTAACAAACCTTTTTTAAGCTAATATTCAGCTTTCTCTTTGGAAAATCAATCAACTTACAGTTTTACATGAATAATGGTGTTTCTGTCAGTGGTCTTGAAAAGTCACGGAGTCTCAGGAGACATTCATATTGCTGAGTCTTTCAGCAGAAGTCTAATAAGGGGACGTGAGTATGCAGAAAAATAAATTGACCGTTTCTGAAATTTCCATGAAACCTTGAGCTCATATCTCAAGTTTGAGACTCTAACACCTAGAACAACTCACAAATTATGCCTTGGGCAAAGAATTCAGATAAGAAAAAGCCACATCACATAACACAATGGCTTCATTCAAAGAAATCCCCCTCTGCTCTGATTGATGACAATGTTCAGTAACAAATAAACACTGAATATTTTTCAGAACTGACTCAAAAACAAATACATTTTCCGATTACTCTTAAGAGCCCAAAATGTCAGCATTGGTAATGTTTAAACTATAGCTGAGTGAGATCTTTGTGAGTCCAAAGGTTTCTTTTCAACAGCATTAGAAAGATGTTTTTTCTTATAAAACATATGTAGTACCAAAGGACTACCAAAAGGGACTGCTACTGCTGGAAAGAAATCTGCACTTGTTAAGTGCTTACTTCTGTGAAATCCTCTAAACCTTGAGGAAAAAGGGATTCTTTGGGTTAAAACTGATAAATCTGTGTATTTTTTAATCTAGTGTATTTGTTAACTTAGTCAGGGTCTAATATCAGCAGAGAGCTGTTAATTTAAATTTAAAACTCAATCAGGGCCTAGTATCAGCAGAGAGCTTTTAGTTTAAATTTAAATCTGTCAGGGATTAGTATCATCAGAGAACTTTGAATTTAAATCAAATCAGAGTATAGCTTAGCATATAAGGAAAATAGGGTAAAATACTGTTTGAGTTAAAAGAAATAAATTGTTTCTAGACAAAGAAGCCTTCCACTTAGGAGGCAGGAGATCTGGGAATTTGTTTTAAATATATGTTATGGTTATGGTTATGGTTTAGGCATTTGATATACCGCCCTTTACTTACGTATCAGAGCGGTTTACATGTATACTAACAGGTACTTTTTATTCCCTTGTCCCCGCAGGGCTCACAATCTAAGTGTACCTGAGGCAATGGAGGGTTAAGTGGCTTGCCCAAGGCCACAAGGAGCAGCCATGGGACTAGAGACACCAGTCCCTCTGGCCTGAGGTTACTTGTCCCCATGTGGGAATTGAACCCCCGGCCCTCCGGCCTGAGGTAACCTGTCCCAACCACTGAGCAAAAAGCCAAGTTAAAGCCAAGTAAAAGGTCAGAGGCAATTCGAAAATCTCCCTCTATCAAACCAAGGACCATGTGAATCACCCAGGAAATTGTTAACAGATTACCTTAGAAGTACGGGTCTGGGACCTGTGTAGCAAGCCAGTCTTTACTGAATGTTAGTTCCCTCCTACCCAACCTGACTCCCGCCTACCCCAAAGCAACCATAGTATGTCAGCTCCACTACTTAACCTTGAAATTATAGCTTTTCCCTTATTAAGATCACCTCGACCATGCAACTCTTGGAGATAGCAACTAGGTCTCAGACTAGAACAAGGCTGTTATCTAAACATTTCGGCGAAATGGTGAGTGTACTTGTAATTTAGGTGTAAAGAGGTGGTCTGTAAAACTGAGATTGAATATGAGATTGCAACTTAGATAAACATTTAGATCTTTATAACCTCCACAGATCAGGTTTATATGAGGAATGCAATAAGACGTATGCACTGAAGATCCCCTGAAGAAATGCTTTATAAGTGAAATGCGACGGCGCTGATGTTTGGCGTTGGGAAGATTTGAAAGATCTATGAGATAAGCATTGCCTTTAAACCTTTACAAATAAGACCAGCACTGTTGAAGCTGACATAGGAAAAATTCATAGGATAACCTGACTCTAGCAAACAATTGGAAAGCAACGTATTAGGGTCATTGATGCAACAGAAGGCATAGAATCTAAACAACAAATTCCAGTTTAGATAACAGCCTTGTTCTAGTCTGAGACCTAGTTGCTATCTCCAAGAGTTGCATGGTCGAGGTGATCTTAATAAGGGAAAAGCTATAATCACACCAGTACTAATTCAATTACACTGGCTACCCATAACAGCTCGCACAAAATACAAAATACTAACAACCACCTTCAAACTCATCCACAACTTAGCACCTTCCTTCCTCAACAACCTAGTAAGATTGCAACCTCCTACCCGAAACAGAAGAACCCACAATTCCAACACCCTTCACACTCCAACAGATATAAGATCTGCCAAAGCTAACACCAGCCACAGGGCTTTCTCATATGCGGCGCCAACACTGTGGAACCAACTCCCACCAGAACTACGAGCTAGCAATGACCTTCTAGACTTCAGAAAGAAACTCAAAACGCACATTTTCCAATCACATTTCAACCTGAACTAAACCCACAGTTGGAGCAGCCCCTGACCACTGTGTCCAAGAAGATTATCCTGTATATATGTATTTATGTATATATGTAAATGAACTCCCCCATAGCTAAGAAGTGTTAACTCTGTATGATGTGCTTTTCTGACAATCTGTATGTAAACAAAATTTGTACCTGCCTTGATTCGGCAGTTTCACAATAGTAATCCTACCCGCTTCTGATCGCTGGAAGGAGCGGGCTACAAATGCTTGCTAAATAAAATAAAA
This sequence comes from Ichthyophis bannanicus, assembly GCA_033557465.1. NCBI lineage: Eukaryota > Metazoa > Chordata > Amphibia > Gymnophiona > Ichthyophiidae > Ichthyophis > Ichthyophis bannanicus. The sequence goes on along the minus strand of CM066033.1, from coordinate 1,238,257,355 downwards.
TAAATAAAAAGTAGTGGAGCTGACATACTATGGTTGCTTTGCAGTTTATGAAGCTCTGAGAAGTGACGATATATTGATTTGTCCCGCCTACCCCAAGCATAATTTTAGGAGTATGTTTACTAAAGAGAATTAAGGTAGCAAGCATTAACGGCAGCGATAAGGGGTATTACATGCAAAAAAGGCACTGGGCGGGTAGGAGGCATTCCAGCTTTAAGGGTGCAATGGGTCAGTTAACATGTGTTAAAAGGACATCAGGCTTTAAGGTGTCAAGCATGCACCTTAACATCCAAAAATGGCTGTCACCCTAACACTGGATAAGGGAGCATCAAGGAAAGTCAATGTAAAGGTGATAGATAGAAGGACAGATGGGAGCTGATGGATCTGCCAGATCCAAGGGCACCCTACATGACAGATAGTAATGTGGTTGAGCATGTGTAATGCAGCTGTACTGATGCACCGGGGGTGCTAATATAAAATGGTGCAATGTCAGTGTGTGGCATAGGATGGGGAAGACTTATCCCCCAGCGGAGTCAGAAGTGGCAGGATGTGTGCAGTGAAAGGAGGAAGGAGCAGGAGTGGTCAAGCACAGGAGAGGCATGAGTGAAGTGGCCAAATGCAGAAGAGTACCTGTGTAGGCCATGGAGCAAGGGGGGAGTGGCTCAGTGGTTGGGACAGGTTACCTCAGGCCAGAAGGCCAGGGGTTCAATTCCTGCATGAGGACAAGCAACTTCAGGCCAGAGGGACTGGGGTCTCTAGTCCCATGGCCACTCCTTGTGGCCTTAGGCAAGCCACTTAACCCTCCATTGCCTCAGGTACACTTAGATAGTGAGTCCTTCAGGGACAAGGGAATAAAAAGTACCTGTTAGTATACATGTAAACCACACTGATTCTAAAGAGTGCAGTATAAAAAAAATGGTGTAGCAGCTTGCATGAGAAGGCATTCCTAACAGCAGCTATACATCTCAAGCAAAGATAAGAGTTTGTGGCTTTTAAATTACTAGCTCTCTGCCTGGGAGCCCTTAAAACGGTTTTGGTACATTTTTAAAACAAAGTTACATTCTCTTTGGTGCTCTAGTTTAAAAGGGGAAATATTTTCTTTAGTGGGGTAGGTTTAAAACACTGCTTTAGTATTTTTCTCAGCCCTTTGAAGCTACTGACACCTCATCAGGTGTTAGTTCCCTCCCTACCCCCCAGAGCTCCCACCCATCCATAGTGAGCAGTCTTGCTTTATAGGGTACCTCCCCATTTAACTATACACAAGGACTTGGAACAGAACATTTTAACATACTTAAAAGAGATTTAACTGCTTTTTCTCTAAAAGGACAGCTGAGAAACCAGCTGGTCTCTCTCTTTTTTGCTTCAACAGATACCTAAGCTCCACCAACTGAACAATGGCAGGGGAAAATTGTATCACCAAAGCTGTTATCCCCATTAAAGCTTCTGCCTTGTACAGACAGAGGTCCCAATGCCAGTTCCATGTGCAGGATGCCTGCATGCTGAAGCTCTCAGGAAACAAGTGGAAGAACTCAAGAGGAGGTAGTGAGGCTGAGGGGCATTCAAGACAATGAGAAGTACATTGATGAGATGCTTCTTGTAACATCCAAGCTCTCCAGCAGAGGAGATGGGAGCGTACAGACTGACAAAGGTTGGACCCAAGTCACCAGGGCCTGCAGAAGCACCAATCCAACTTCTCAAACCCTTGAACTGAAGAACCATTATGCAGCTCTGAAAGTGGAGGAGGTGAAAGCTTCCCTAGAAAGGGAAGAACCAGAGCTCAAGTACCCCAAAGTTGCAGAATCACTGACCACAAGGAAGTGAAGGGTAGTGGTGGTTGGTGACTCTCTTCTGAGGGGTACTGAGGAATCCATCTGCCAATCAGACTTGATATCCAGAGAGGTATGTTGTCTGCAAGGTGCCAAAATCCAAGAACTTATGGAGAGTTTGCTGAGACTCATCAAGCCCACTGACTATTACCCAATGTTGCTAATCCATGTTGGCACAAATGATACTGACAGATACCCCTCTGAGGGTATCAAAAGTGATTTTATGGCTCTGGGACAGAGGGTGATGCAGATAGGGGTGCAGGTGGTATTCTCTTCAATCCTTCAATCACATCAATCAATCAACTACAGCAAGACGGAGGCAATGATCATCACGCGAAACCCGGCCTTTATCCCCCCACACGACATCAAGATAAAAGATGCAATCATACCCATAAAATCAGAAGTAAAGTACCTCGGAGTCACCCTGGACAAAGAACTGAACCTTCAAGCACACATTGGCAGAACAACTAAAAGCGCAAACCAAAGAATGCGACTCATCAGAAGACTCAAACCCCTCCTCGACCCAGAGCACTTTCGCACCGTCTGCCAGGCTCTAATAACCCCTCTACTAGACTTCTGCAATCCAATATACACCGGGCTTCCAAAGCAAACCCTCAGACCACTACAACTGGCCCAAAACACAGCTGTCCACATTATAGCCGGTACTACAAAACACGATCACATCACGCCCATACTGAAAGAACTTCACTGGCTCCCAATCATCTCACGCATCAAATACAAGACTATCATAAACATATTCAAGATCGGACAACACTCTTCTGCCATAATCCTACACACACTCATACAACCCGACACAAGCGCAAGGCCAAGAAGAAGAGGCACCTCCAACCGGGTTAACACCCCAAATGACTTCATCAAGACCCGCAAAGACACCGCACAACGAGCAATCTCCCTGGCTGCCCCATCCATCTGGAACTCCCTCCCAGATGATCTGAGACTAACCACAGAAATAAAGGACTTCCGAAAACAACTGAAGACAACCCTTTTCCTCGAATACTATGGACATACCCCCTGAACTAACATCCAATTCAGATCACCTGCCCCCCACCACCACCCAGAGACTGTACATAAAACTGTATAATAGCTCATGATGCATTATAGCGCACTATGTATTTAATCCCACCCTAATCTCTTCCTCGCCAACACACACACGCCACACTCTACACTGCATGAAAACACTTGCCCCCTTGATTGTTTGCTGTGTGAACCGCTTTGATTGAATGATAAGGCGGTATATAAATACCATTAAATAAATAAATAAAATAAATCCTCCCTGATGAGGGTAAAGGCCAAGGCAGAGAAGCTCGCATCCTGGAGATGAATGCATGGCTGTGTGGATGGTGTCATCAAGAGCATTTTGGTTTCCTGGACCATGAGATGCTGTTCCAAGAGTTGCAGTGCAAAGATGACGTCCATCTGTCCAAGAAAGGTCAACATGTCTTCAGTAGCAGACTGGCTAATCTACTGAAGAGGGCTTTAAACAAGATTCATTGGGTATGGGTGAAGGAAGCCCCCAGGTAAGTGAAAGCCCAGAAGTAAGTGAAACATTAAATACCTATGGAAAGCGGTGTGCCCATAGCATGAGAAATAAGATTCCAGATGTTGAAGCTTTAATGGGAGAGGATGACTTGGATTTAGTGGCAGTTACAGAAACATGGTTCACAGAAAACCATGACTGGGATGTAACTATACCAGGCTATACTTTATTCAGAAAGGACAGGGTAGGAAGAAGGGGAGGAGGAGTGGCACTATATGTAAAAAATAATATTAAAGCTTTGGAACTACAGAGCTTAAAGGGAGAGAGGAGTCACTGTGGGTTAAACTAGAAAGAAGGAAAGAGAAATTTATTTGCATTGGAGTGATATACAGACCACCCTCACAGGAGGAAGAGGTGGACAGAGAGTTAACTGAAGATATATGCAGCATTGCCAGGAAAGGGGATTTCAATTTGCCAGATTTTGATTGGCATATTCTTGCTGCAGTATCATCTGGAAGAAAGGAGATCCTGGATTCTCTACAAGGAGAACTATTCAGGCAACTGGTAACAGAACCCACATGTGAAGGGGCCATACTGGACTTGGTGCTTACCAATTGCAAAAGTGTTTCTGATCTTATCGTGGGAGATCATCTCACATCCAGTGGTTCAGTATTAGGACTAGGGATATTAAAATCCATTCAAAAGTGAAGATCTTAGACTTTAGGAAAATTAACTTTGCCAAGATGGGCCAATACCTCAGGGAGTCATTAGCGGGATGGGAACAGCTGGAGGATGTAGAAAAACAGTGGGCAAAACTGAAAGGGGATATTTTAAGGGCAACCATCCTTTTTGTTAAAATGGTAAACAAAGGTAAAAGGAAATGGAGACTGCTATGGTTTTCGAAAGAAGTAGATGAAAAAGAGGGAGGACTTCATGAAATACAAGAGATCACAGAGAGAGGAAGACAGGCATCTATATTTGGAAAAAGAGAAACTAGCAAAGTAGCCAGGAAAGCAAAGATACCAAAAAGAGGAGGAAATAGCCAATGCAATAAAATGGGGATAAGACATTTTTCAGATATATTAGTGAGAAGAGAAAAGGCAAAAGTGGTATTAAGAGTGAAGGGCAGAATATGTAGAAGCTGATGAGGATAAAACAGAATTTCTTAACAAATATTTCTGTTCTCTGTTCACAGATGAAGAATCAGGAGCACGACCTCAAAAAACACCCACAAACAGGAACAGAAGCGAGCGGCATCTTGAACAATTTTCAGAAGACTATGTTTGTAAGAAACTAACTAAACTTAAAGTAGCTAGCAGCTCCACTGACTGACCTTTTCAATGCCTCGTTGGAGTTGGGAATGGTGCCAAAGGACTAGAGAGAGAGGCACATGTGGTCCCTTTATACAAAAGCAGAAGTAAGGATGTGGTTGAAAACTACAGTCCAGTTAGTTTAACTTCAGTGGTGAGTAAATTATTGGAAGTGCTGCTCAAAGAGAAAATAGTGAGGTTTCTGCAGCGGATTACAGGATCCGAGGCAACATGGATTCTCCAGAAGCAAATCTTGTCAGAGAAATCTGATTCATTTCTTTGACTGGGTGACCAGGGAGTTGGACTTAGGGAGAGCCCTAGATGTGGTGTTTTAAATTTCAGTAAAGCCTTTGAATCCATTCCTCACAGAGACTTATAAACAAACTGAGCACCCTAGGGTTGGACCCTAAAATTACTGATTGGGCTAGAAATTGGTTGAATGGGAGGTGACAAAGCATACAGGTAAATGGAGCTTACTCTGAGGAGAAGGTTACCAGTGGTGTACCCCAGGGAATTGTCCTTGGTCTGATTCATTTTAACATCTTTGTTAGTGATATAGCGGAAGGGCTGTCGGGTAAAGTGTGCATCTTTACGGATGAAAAATCAAAATCTGCAATAGAGTAGACACCCAGGAAGGTGTAGATAACATGAGGAGGGATCTGGCAAAATTTGAAGAATAGACTAGAATTTGGCAGCTGAGATTTAATGTTAAAAAAATACAAGGTCATGCATTTGAGCTGCAGCAATCCAAGGGAGCAATATAGTATAGGGGGTGAAGTATGTTTGTCCACTACAGAAGAGTGCGACCTAGGCGTGATTGTGTCTGATGACCTTAAAGTAGCAAACAGGTAGAAAAGGTGATGGCAAAAGCTAGAAGGATGCTTGGGTGCATAGGGAGAGGAATGGCCAGCAGAAGAAAGGAGGTGATAGTGCCTCTTTGTAAGTCTTTGGTGCGACCTCGTTTGGAGTATTGTGTGCAATTCTGGATACCGCACCTTCAAAAAGATATAAACAGGCTGGAGTCGGTACAGAGGGTGGCTACTAAAATGGTTAGTGGTCTTCATTATAAAGCATATGAGGACAGACTTAAGGATCTTAATATGTACAGCTTAGAGGAAAGGCGGGATAGAGGTGATATGATTGAGATGTTTAAATAACTCCATGGCATAAATGCACATGAGGAGAGCCTCTTTCGATTGAAAGCAAGCCTGCTACGAGGGGACACAGGATGAGGGTGAAAGGGGATAGATTCAGAAGTGATATGCAGAAATATTTGTTTACGGAAAAAGTGGTGGATCTGTGGAATAGTCTTCCAGTGGAAGTGGTAGAGATGAGGACAGAATCTGAATTCAAAGAAGCATAGGGCAAACACAGAGGATCTCTAAAGGAAAAAAGGGGACTGTTGAAGTTGTTGATATGGAAGGACAGACTAGATAGGCCATATGGTCTTTCTGTCATCATGTTTCTATGTTTCTATGACTGCACATAGCCGCCAGAGTCTGATCGATGGGCTGAAGGAAGGATGGTGGCAGACGAGAGTGTGGCACAGGCTGGCAGCACTGATGTATCGGTGGTGCCATCCAAAATACAGTTGTACTGTGTGAGAAAAACATGTGTCAGTACCATGTGTAAGGCCTGATACCAGACATGTGGGTATCACACCTGTCCCAACCACCCAATCACAAGACAACAACCCAGACAAAAGTGCATACAACAACTGGACAGGAGTCACTCAAACTGGGCCAAAGGGACACATACGTACATGATTTGATACCTTCAGGTTGCTATCTGAAGGTTAGGATGTGTCTGCATGTAATGCAGAAATGTGATGGAGCCAAAGCTATACAATCACAGTCATGATGTCATACCTGACCCATGTTACACAAGTAGGTTACAGTTGTATTCCTGTTAGTGCAGTCATGTTGGGTTACTTTATACCGAAAAAGTGCTAATGTCTGATGAAAAACAGGAACTGTAAGAACCTGTGGTCAGCTGGGGCAATGGAGTGTTATGTGACCTGCCCAAGCTCACAAGGAGGTGTGGTGCAGGTCATGGCAAACATAAAACACCAAAGTAAAGTATTCCATATTATTGCAAAAGGAGTGCTTGTGGACTTCAAACAATGGTATCCTGGGTCCTAAGCTAGTGCCATGACTATTACACCACACCTCCAAGCAGTTGACAGTCATCTGCAGGGTGAACATGTTTGACCCCCTGCAATGGGCTGCAGCAGAGCCAATAAAGTCATGCTCTCAGAAGGGCATAATGGCAGATAGCCCTTTTACTGACCCACATTGTGGCCAGAATGCATTGCAAACTATAAAGATGTGTGTCTGCTAGTCACAGCAGAGTCCAGACTGTTACAGGCATGAAAATGAACTGAGTAGCATACAGTCACAAAAAAGTGGGATTTAAACCCCTGTCCCCTGCTTATAGGTGCATTGCACTAACAGTAGGCTACAACTCCACATCCTTTGGCATAGCAGTGGCTGTATTCAAAGAGACTGCAGGTCACTTCCTAAAAATGACTGCTGTGTGTGCCAATATAGGTTAGCCCCTCCAGTACCCATGATGCACTGCACACACAAACAGCAGTCTGCTGCTGATCACCAAATGGAGAATGTACTGATCCATCACCTCAGCTCAGTAATACGCATTGACAGCATGTTTATTTATTTTATTTATTTATTTAGTATACATTTGTATACCGCTACTTCCTACGATCAGCAGCGGTTTGCTTTACATATCAGGAGGGACTGTACAGTACAGTAATTTGCATGAGATACATTTTGATTGAAAGGATTCGCACACAACACAGCAAACAGGTCATTGGAATTTACATTTGATTGAGTGGGTGTGGGTGTGCTTACATATATACATATACATGTGATTAGGTGCGTGTGGTGTGCTTACATATATACATATACACAATATTGCGTGTGGTGTGCTTACATATATACATATACACAATATTACAGATCATAATTGTAGTTGCCTTTGTCATATATGTGATATAAGCATAGAACAGCTACAAAAGGTGTTACTGAGGGTGAGAATGGGTGCCCAGCACCTGATCCCCAGAGCTTGCACTGCTAGAGATGGTCTATGCTGGTTGTGATGCAGATCTATAATCACAGCCAATGTGTTATGCTAGTCATCTTGTTTCCTGAACAATTGCAACCAGGCTGTAGGTACTTGGTGTACACAGCAGTTATTTTAGGCAGTGACTTGCAGTTTCTGTGAGTTCAGTTATTAGTACGTGAAGGGGTGTACAGTTGTAGCCTACTGTACTAGATTGTAAGCTCTGATGAGCATGACTGACGGGCAGGGACTGTCTCTTGTATGTTAGCTACCTCTTGTAGGTTAGCTGTGCAGCGCTGCGTGCGTGGCGCTTTACAAGTGCTAAATAGTAGTAGTAGTAGTACTGTTCATGCAATGCCCCTATAAGCAGGTAACAGGGTTTGAGTTATTTTTGTGACTGTGTGCTATTCAGTTCATTTTCACGCCTGTAACAGTCTGGGCTCTGCTGCAACTAGCAGACACACATCCTTATAGTTTGTGATATGCCCTGTGCCCTGCCCCTGTTGGACAGGGAAATCTCCTTGAACAGAGCATGTCAGCACCAAGTGTTGCAGCAACTGATGCCTAATGCAGTGGGGACTAGTCTAGACTTGCATAAGGCTGCAGCTATCACCACCATTCTGCCAGTCCAGTCATGACCACAGAAAGCAGGCCAGGAACAACTGCTATCCCAACCCTCTGGGACTACCAATCCACTACAGCAAGCACAGTCAGACTGCATCTGCTGCCCACCATTGGGCTGTTTCAGCCATGCACATACCTACTGTGGCTAATCAGCACACAATATATGCACACAGAACAATCATGCATACCCAGGCTTGGGACAAACAGCAGGGTCACCCAGCATTTGGCATAGTGATTGGGCTCCCAGGATAGGAAAAACATCCACATCACTGGAGCTGAACACTATAGAGCACTATGTGGATACATAACCATGTCATAGTCAGCTTGGTCAGAGTGCCCTCACAGTGTGAACTGCTTTGGCCACCAAGGCCATGCACGTGGCGGATGAGCACTATGAGGTCTCAGTCATTGACCTTATCTCCGATGCAGGCATATCCTGGGCAAACCGCTCTATTTCAGGCCATACCCACAATCCTCTGCTCCTTATCATGCACATTTGCAGACTAATAATGGGAACAGCCTAGGTAATGCAAGGCACAGGGCAGTGCAGAAGGCCACAGAACTCTGCAGAGATACACACATCGCCGTGCAAAAGTGGGGTTGGTTGGCATTCTGTTTGTCACTTTGGTCTCCATATCAGCTCAAGCATTGTTAATGTATGCTCATTGTGCAGGTGCTAGTAGCACCTTCTGATATTAATGCCCACTCAGTGTGCTGGTGCTATCAGGCTGACTTTCTGTGTATAATGGAGTCTGTCTGTACTCTTGCTGAGCAATTCATTCAGCCTACAACTATAGGCTATAGTTCATCCACAGGGTCATGCAATGCATAGTTCACTGTAGGGTCTTGAACCTGTGACTTTCCATGAATATACACAATGGCTTTGTGTGTTGAGCCACAGAGCTGCTATATGGTGCTATCAGTCCCTGGGGCTGACATGTTACCCATTAGGAAGACCTGGGCATATGTTGCGATATGATCAGCACACAGGACCATGACATGTCTTATCTGCTGCAGGCAGGTGCTGCTGAGCCTGCCACCGAAACCCCCCACACCATGCTGCAATGCCAACATGCGGTCAGTGGGAGTGGTACGCAGTACCGACTGGTCCACCATGCGTCTTTGACAGATACCTAGGGTGCCAGGTCCAGATGGGTGGGACAGAGGCTTACCTGCCATCCCCCACGCAACTTCTGCTGCCAGAACCCCATCACTGCTTGCTTCTGATACATCTTGGGGGGAGGCAGGCAGCTTCAGCTGTGGTATTTCCTCAGGCACCTGCATTTTGCAGCTCCCTGTAGCACTACAGCTGCTGGTGCTATTGTCCTCTTCCTCCGGAGCTGGCTTCAGTGGCAGTAGGGGAGGCGGCTGGCCAGGGTCCCTGCCTAGGGTGCCAGGAAATCTTGGCCTGCCCCATTTGGGGCATCACCTTTCCAAAGCTGCAGCATGTCTGTGTGCCGCCATTTTTGATGTGGGATCATGATGAATAGAACAGATGTGCCACCTGGACAGCTGCCTGGTCTGCCTTGCATTCCAAAAACCCTCACTGCATGACCGACATTCCACCTCCTTGGCCCCATTTTAACCATCAACATAGTGCCCTTTCATACTTGGGCACTATGCTGTTTCTGCTAATAAAGTATTACTATCACTATCTTGGGCTCTCTCCCCTCTAAATACATTTTTTCCATGAGGTTTTACTTGGCTTTAGGGTTCTCAGCGTTAAAGGGCTTTAACACACTTTAGTTCAACAGGTGTTAAGGTAACACACCTTGTTAACGCCCACTCTCCGCCCCGTTAATGCGCTCTCCATCTACTGCACCCTTAATGCTGCAGGAGCCTTCAGCCCCATTAATGCAGCTTTTTGACAGCGTTAAGGGCACAAGGGTGCCGATAACAGGCATTAACAATGCACTTGCTCCCTTAACGCCCTTTAGTAAATATACCCCTATGTTCCTTGATTTGAAGCAAATGTTTCCGATCATCTTCACTTTCAACCAGTTTTGTGTCATCGTCAGCATACCGAAGGTTGTTGAGCATTCCACCAATCTTCACACCTCAGTTCTCTTCATACAGTTTTGCTTCTTTGATGATTTGTTCTGCATATAAATTAAACAGGTAAGAAGAAAGTATGCAGCCTTGTCGTACACCTTTGCTATTTTTAAACCATTCTGTTCCTCCTTGTTTCATTCAAACTGTTGCTTCTTGATCAATGAAAAGGTTGTACAAGAGAACTATCAGGTGTACATCCTTGCTTCTTAATGTGGCCTAGAGTTTTTCATCTTTTACACAGTCAAAAGCCTTGCTGTCGTTGTTGTTGTTGTTAAGTGCCGTCGAGTCGGTGTCGACTCATGGCGACCCTCTGGATAGTTGTCCTAAATTGTGTTCGGTCTTCAGTCAGGCGGCTCATTGTTGACAGACTGGTACCAATAGCTGCTGTTATTGTATCGTAGTCAATAAAAAACATAAAGATATCCTTTTGGTATTCTTTTCATTTCAAGGATCCATCTCACATACACAATGATGTCTCTTGTTCCTCACGCTTTCCTGAACCCTGCTTGCATTTCAGGCAGTTCTCGCCCCAGGTATGATTGTAGTATATATTGAATGATCTTGAGTAGAAGCTTGCTGGCATGTGTGATCAGAGCAATTGTGTGAGTTAGTCGGATCACCTTTCTTCAGTATTGGTATAAATACAGATCTTTTCCAGTCACTTGGTCATGATGTTGTCTTCCAAATTTCCTGGCAGAGCCTTGTATGTATGGTAACAGCTGCATCAGATTGCTGTAATACTTCAATGGGAATGCCATTAATGCCCAGTGCTTTGTTTTTTGATAATGCTTTCAGTGCTGTTTTGACTTCTTTCATCACCAGTGGTTCCTGATTATAAGGTACAGGTTGAAATAGCTGTTTGTCCACTTGATCTTTATAGTATAATGATTCTGTATATTCTTTCCCTTTTCTTGATCTTCTCAACATCATTCAACATGGATCTTTGAGCATCTTGTAGCATTCAAATTTGAGGCTAGAATTTTCTTCTTAACTCTCGTAGCTTTAGGAAAGTCGGTCTTATTCTTCCTCTAATTTATTTATTTATTTATTTATTTAACAGTATTTCTAAACTGCCTTATCATGATAATCAAGGTGGTATCACAGCAAACAATCTAGTAGTGTGAGTGTGTTATACATGCAGTGAGGGTGGAAATTTAGTTGGGTGTGTGTTGTGTTGTGAGCTAGATTGGTTTGAGCTATGTACAATGTGGGCTATATACAGTGGTGCTAAAAACATTTTATATATACATATAGTGTTAGTCGGTAACGTGTGCTGCTATACAGTTACTTAGTTTATGTGATGTGTCCATAGTGTTCTCTGAACAGCATGGTTTTCAGCTGTTTTCTGAAGTCCTTGAGGTCTGTAGTTGCTCTCAAGTCGTCCGGTAGTTTGTTCCATATTGTTGGAGCAGCCATGGAGAGTGCTCTGTTTGTTGTGTCCTTGCGTGTGTGTTTGTATTCACTTGGGGTGCTGACTCGGTTGTGTGTTTGTTTTCTTCTAGGCCGAGTGCTGGTGTCTGGTTGTATGAGGGCGTGTAGGCTGTTGGCTGATGTTTGCTGTTTTATCTTAAATAGGTTTATGATAGTTTTGTATCTGATGCGTGCATCGATTGGAAGCCAGTGTAAGTCCTTTAAGGTGGGTGTGATGTGTTCTTGTCTTGCAGTTCCGGATATGATTCGTGCTGCGGTGTTTTGTGCCAGTTGGAGTGGTTTGATAGCTTGTTTCGGTAGTCCAAGGTATATCGGATTGCAAAAGTCCAGTAGAGGGGTTATCAGTGTTTGACAGACGGTACGGAAGTGTTCTGGGGCGAGGAGTGGTTTCAGTCTCCTGATGATTCGCATCTTGTAGTAGGCTTTTTGTATTGTTTTGCTTATGTGTGTCTTGAGATTGAGTTTGTTGTCCAGCGTAACCCCGAGGTATCTCACTTCTGACCTTATTGGTATAGTAATGTTTTGTATCTTTATATTTGGTGGGTGTATGAAGCTTTGGTTCCGAGTGATGATTAAAGCTTCAGTCTTGTTGTAGTTTATGGCGAGGTTGTTGTTTTGACACCAACTGGTCATTTGTGTAAGGCAGTCTGTTATCCTAGAGAAGTCCGGGTTGTCGATTGATATCGGGGTGTATATCATGATGTCGTCCGCATAGATTGTGTATTGAATGTTGTTCTTTTTCATGATGTTGCATATTGGTTGGATGTAGATGTTAAATAGGAGTGCTGAGAGCGCAGAACCTTGAGGTACTCCTTGACGGACTTTGATGGGTCGGGATGTGATGTGTCCCACCTTGACCTGTAGCTGTCTTTCTGTTAGGTATGAGTGGAACCATTTCAGTGTGATACCGTGTATACCAGTGTTCTTTAGTCTTTCCAGGAGCGTGTTGTGGTCCACTGTGTCGAAGGCTGAGGAGATGTCGATGAATATCATTATGATTCCGTTCCTGGTGTTGTCAATTGTTCTAAGGATGCTGTCGAAGAGGTAGATCAGTAGCGTCTCGACACCGTGGTTGGGACGAAATCCGTGTTGGTTGTCATCGAGTGTTTCGTGTTTGTCGATGTGGTCCTGAAGTTGTAGTTGAACCGTCTTTTCGATGATTTTTGCGAGGAAAGGTATGCTGGAGATTGGTCGGTATGCTGCTGGGTCTTCTTTGTCGAGAGTTGTTTTCTTTGTGATTGGTCTCACTGAGGCAAGTTTTAGTTGCTTTGGCATGAGTCCTTGAGTGAGTGAGTTGTGTACCATTTTATGTATGGTGGGGATGAGACTTGATTTGGTGGCTTTGACCCATGACACTGGGCATGGGTCTGTAGGAGCGGTGCTTGTGTTGATTGTAGAAATGATGTGTGATATCTGTTCTGTGGAGGGTGAGGCGAATGTGCCCCAGGTTTTGGAGTTTGGATCCGTCCTTGTGGTTCTACTCGGCGTTGTTTGTTCTGTGGAGTGAAATTTGTCTTTGATGTGGTCGGCGAATTTCTGAGGATCTACTTGTGCTTCCCCTTCTGTTGTTTGCTCTTTTGTGAGGATTTTCACTATTTCGAAAAGCTCTCTGGGTTTGTTGATGGAGGTATTTATCATGTTTGTGTGGAATTCCTTCTTTGATTGGTTGATGTGTTCATTGTATTGTTTTTGCTTCGTTAGATAAAGATGCTGGTCGGCAGTTGTCTTGTTTTTTCTCCATCTCCGTTCGATCTTCCTGAGTTCCCTCTTCTCCTGTCGTATTTTTGCTGAGTACCATGGTTTGCTTTGTCTCTTGTTGTGGTGTTGTTTCGCGGTCCCGTCATCGGGTGGTTTGGCGGCGTTGGCTAAAATGCTGTTCCAGCTGGAAACTTGTTCCTCCAGGTCATCCGTAGTAATGTTCAGGTGTTGTATTGTGTCCTGTAGGAATTCATCCCTGTCGAAACACTTAAATCGTCTTTGTGTGTGTAAGGTGTTTGCTCTTTCGTTTGTCTGGTCCTCTTGTAACCGCAGCCTTATCTCTATTAAGTAGTGGTCAGACCATGGCACTGGGGTAATGGTTGGTGTAGAAATCAGGTCTCTTGATGTTAGGTAATTGGATGCGAATATGAGGTCTGGCGATGATCCATGTCTGTGTGTTGGAGCATTGATGATTTGTGTGAACTGTAGTGAGGACATTGCTTGCAGGAAGGCCTCTGCGTCTTTTACATTGGTTGACTTTAGGTTGAAGTCTCCTATCATCAGCGCTGGTTTCTGATTCTGTTTTCTTGCATGTGTCATTGTAGTACTTCTCCTTGTTTCATCTTGCTGCACATTGAAAATCTCTGTTGAGTTCTGTGATTGCCTCTCTTTCTCCTCTGGTTTTAGCATCTCTGAGTTTCTGGGCAATTTGCAGTTTCTTCAGTCATCCATTTTGGCTATTTTTACTGTTTCACCTTTTGTAGAAACTTTCACTTTATTGAAGCACAACTTTCTTGATGTCTAATGGTCAAAGCACTGGCTTGGGAACCAAGAGACCAGAGTTTAATTCACTCTAGTACTCCTCATGGCCTTGGGCAAGTCACTTAACCCTCCATTGCCTCACAATAATCAAAGTTATCAATCTACTTGTTTAATGTACATTACCAAATTTGAGTTACAATGTAAACTGTTTTGACTAAAATAATAAAGCAGTATTAAAAAAACAACAACCCTGTTAAATAAATAAATAAATAAATAAATAAAAGACTCTTCTGGTGTTGTATCACAGTGATATATTCTGAAGGTCTTATTTTGCTGCATTCATGAGTGACTTGCTCTTTTTCAGCTTTAGCTTGAGTTTGCATACTAGTAGTCAGTGATCTGTACCGCAGTCAGCTCCAGATTTTATCTTTGTTGATGTTATTGAGCTTTTCCATCATTGACTTCCAGAGATGTAGTCTATTTGATTTTTGTACAGTCCATTGGGTGAAGTCCATGTGTACAGTCACTGCTTGTGTTGCTGGAAGAAGGTGTTTGAGATGAATAGATCGTTGGTCTTGCAGAATTCTATCAGTCTTTCTCCAACTTCATTTCTATTGCCAAGTCCATATTTTCCAACTATTTTGCCTTCTTCTTTATTGCCAACTTTTGTGTTCCAGTCACCCATGACAATCAGGATATCCTGTTTGCATGTTCAGTCAATTTCAGCTTGTACTTGTTTATAGAACTCATCAATTTCATCCTCTTCTGCAGCTGTTGTTAGGGCATATACCTGAATAATAGTTATGAGGTGTGACAAAAAACCCCGCGACTGACTCATAAATGTTTTATTACAAAATCTACAGTGAAATTATGCATTGTCCCTTTCAAAGTAATCTCCCCCAGAGTTAATACACTTCTGCATTCGCTTCTGCCACGTATGGAAGCACTCGGTAAAGTCCTCCTCCTTGAGGTCCCTCAGCTCCCTTGTCGCAGTGGCCTTGATCTCTTCTACAGAGGCAAAACGAGTTCTTTTGAGCACAGTCTTCAGCCTGGGGAAGAGCCAGAAGCTGCATGGTGTGAGATCTGGGGAATAAGGAGGCTGGTCGAGAGCTGTGATCTGTTTGTTGGCCAAGAACTGCCTCACACTGAGCACGGTGTGTACGGACACATTGTTGTGGTGGAGCAGCCATGACTTGTCTCTCCACAGAGCCTGCCTGCTCCTCCGAACCCGGTCATGAAGGCGATTGAGGACCTGCTGGTAGAAGTGCTGGTTGACTGTCTGACCCTCAGGCACAAACTCATGATGGACCACTCCCTTCTGGTTGAAGAATGCGATCAGCATGAACTTGATCCTTGATTTGGACATGCACACCTTCTTGGGTCTGGGTGACAGTCGAGTCTTCCGCTGCAGGCTCTGTCTCTTGCTTTCAGGGTCATACTGGAAGATGCAAGTCTCGTCTCCAGTGATGACTCGGCCAATGAACTCTGGATCTTCTCTAGCAAGTCTCAACAAACATTGACCTGGTACTCCTTCTGTTCATCCGATAAAAGCTTGGGCACCATGTTGGTGCACACCTTCCACATCCCCAGCTCCTGCACCAAAATGGTCCACACTGACTCCCTGTTCAGGCTGAGCTCCTCAGCTATCATCCGCACCATCAATCTGCGATCACTCCACACCATCTGGTTCATTCTGTCAATGTTCTCAGCCATCTTTGTCATGGAAGGCCATCCTGACTTGGGGTTATCCTCCACCTCCTCGTGAACAGTCTTGAAGTGTTTGTGCCACTCGAAGACTTGCGGCCTTGACATTGCATCTTCTCCATAAGTCTTTTGGAGAAGTTGGAGATACTCAGTTGGGCCCTTCTCCAATTTAACCAGAAATTTCAAGTTGATTCTTTGCTCCATATTTCTGCCACCTCCAGTTGCGTGAGAAAGCGATGGAGCAGTGTGGTACAAAAAAACCTGAAAAAGAAAAACAGAATGAGAGAGATGAAAAATATTATAGCAGAATAGTGACGAGATGTTGCACAACACAATTACATAAGCGGTTAGCCAATTGGTATTGAGTCATGGATGTGGCTTCCACAGTCTCGTTTCTTTTTTGTCACACCTCATATGTTGATTGGTTAAATTTAGAGGGCTAACAGGAGCCGAAGCTTCTTCTTTGTCAGACCTCCCTTCAGTCGCAGCAGAGAGCAAGAAGGTGAGCTCCTCCCCCCACTCTTCTGCTCCTCCAACCAGGCATCCAGATGAACTGTTTCAATTTAAAGGGCTAACAGGCATACCCGCACCTGGTGGGCCCGTGCCTAAGGGCCATGCTGAAAGGCCCTTAGGCGTGGCCCTTAGCGTGGCCTCTGAATGCCAGTAACCACAACCTCCTGTCCATCTACCGGTATGTCTTACATATATGTTCAAGGTTGGGTACTTAATTAACCAATTGGGTAATACAAAACTCCACAACAGCTCTGCACAACTACTACAAACAGCCTGCAGCTTACCTACTGCTTAAACTAGCACAAGCAGCACCGGCAGAAGAAAAAAGAGGGAACCCGTGCAGTCTAGAGGCTACTACCCTTACCCTTGAAGATGCAAGTAATTTAATTTCTCATATTAGCTGCTATAAAAAGTCCTAAGATATAGCTTATTTGGCATTGCCTGGTCATACCTGTTGGTTCCTTTATTGCATCTCAGCCATTCTGGGCTGAGGATCTTTATTCCCATTGCACTGAGAATGCTCACATGATTTCAATTGATCCATGTCTGATGTCTCTAATATTTTAATATTTTATATTCTACACTTTATAGACTGACAGGGTCATTCCAAGGCACATGGACATCCATCCCCGCTATTTGGGCCCTCTTCCGATGCCGACTACTGCTATCCCTCTCTCAGATGGTGTACCTCAAGGGTCTGATCTGGGCCCTCTTCTTTTCCCTCTCTATACCCAATCCCTAGTTGCCCTCATCTCTTCCCATGGCTTTCAGTATCATTTTTATGCTGATGACTCTCAAATCTATCTATCTATACCTGACATGTCTTCTAAGCTCCAAACTCGTATCTCTACTTGTTTATCAGACATCGCTACCTAGATGTCTCACTGCCACCTAAAATTGAATATGGCTAAAACTGAACTTCTTATTTTTTCCCCCTAAACCCTCCTCTCCCCTTCCTCCTTTCTCTATCACTGTTGACAACACTCTTCTTCTTCCTGTTTCCTCGGCCCGCAACCTTGGGGTCATCTTTGACTCCTCCCTTTCCTTCTCCATACATTTTTAACATATAGCTAAAACCTGCCGTTTTTTTCTCTGCAACATTAGCAAAATTTGTCCCTTCCTCTCTGAACACACTAATAAGACTCTTGTCCACTCTTTAGTCACCTCCCATCTTAACTATTACAATCTCTTCCTTGCTGGTCTCCTTCAGTGTCCTCTCTCTTCTCTTCAATCTATCCAGAACTCTGCTGCGTGGCTAATCTTCCGCCAGCCCTGATACACTAATATAACCCCTCTTCTAAAATCATTTCACTGGTTCCCCTTCCATTGCTGTATCCAATTCAAACTGTATCCAATTCAAACTTCTAACATATAAATGCATTCACTCTACTGCCCCTCATTACCTATCCTCTCTTCTCTCTCTCTCTAAACCCCTCCTCATGAACTCTGCTCCTCCTCTAGCTTTCTTCTCTCTATGCCCTTTTCTTCTTCTGGAAACACCAGACTTCAATCTTTTCACCTTGCTTTTCTTTATGCATGGAACAAACTTCTATCTTTACCTTAAGTTTCTTCTCTCCCCCTCTTCAAATCCATGCTAAAGGCTTACCTCTTTGATGCCACATTTGGATCCTAATCCCTTGTTTTCCTTGTCTCCTTACCTATTTGAACCCTCTTGTTTCTCTTGTATTGTTCTGTCTGTCTTGATTAGATTATAAGCTCTACGAACAGGGACTATCTTCTTTATATGCTTGTACAGCGCTGTGTATGCCTTGTAGTGCTATATAAATGATTAATAGTAGTAGTAGCAAATGAATAGAAATTAAGCGTTCACTCATTGTGTTGTAGTTCATTAAAATTCTTGCAAGCTTCTTCTTAATTATAAATGCAACATCATTTCTTCTTTGTCTTTCATTTCCAGCATAGTATACCATGTGATCATCAAATGCAAAGTGCTCGATGCCATCCATTTCAGTTCACTGACACCCAACAGATCAAGTTGTATATGTTCCATTTCATTCTTGAACACCTCCAACTTCCCTTGGTTCATGCTTTGCATGTTCCATGTCCCAATATGTAAGACATCTTTGCAGCTTCTGATTTTCATTTTATGCACAGTTACATCAGCAATCAGACATCCCAAGGGCTTTGATCCAACCACAACATAAATGCTGACTTTACTCTGAAAAGTCTTCAACTCATCCCCAGTAGCCAGTTGAGTGCCTTCTGACCTGGGGGTCTCATCTTCCAGAACTATAGTGCAATTTGTTTTGTTGTGACTATCCATTGGGGTTTCGTGGCAAGATACAGAAGTAAATTGTCAGACCTTTCTTTTGATCAAGAATAGCTGGAGATAAAATTCAAGATGGCAGACAACAGAACGTGATGGCAAATGGAACTCACTCGGATGAAAGGAAAGTGATTAGTGGCATGCCCCAGGGATCGGTCCTGGGGCCGGTATTGTTCAATGTATTTGTAAATGATATTGCTGAAGGACTGAATGGAAAAGTCTGTCTTTTTGCAGATGACATGAAAATTTGCAACAGTGAGGACTCCCCTGAGGGAGTGGATAACATGAGGAAAGATCTAAAGCTTGGCATTTAAGATTTAATGTGAAGAAGTGCAGTGTCATGAACCTGGGATGCAGAAATCCAAGTGACTTGTATGAGATAGGGGGCAATAGGTTAGTGTGCACGGACCAGGAGAAGGACCTCACAGTGATTGTTTCTGAGGATTTCAAAGTGTCAAAACAGTGTGACAAGGCAGTGGCAAAAGCCAGAAGGATGCTAGGTTGCATACAGAGAGGAATTACCAGCAGAAAGGAGGAGGTATTAATGCCACTGTACAAGTTGCTGGGGAGGTCACACTTGGAATATTGTATTCAGTTTTGGAGGTCATATCTCACAAAAGATATAAAAAGACTGGAAATGGTTCAGAGGAAGGTGACCCAAATGATTTGGAGCCTGAGGCAGAAGACGTATGTAAAGAGACTCCAAAACCTAAATTTGTATACTCAAGAGGAGAGGAGGTACAGGGGAGATATGATATAGACCTTTAAATACTTATGGAGTTTTAATGAACAAACAAACCCTTTTCAAAGATGGGGAAGCTGTAATACTAGAGGGCATAACAGGAAGCTGCAAGGGGGTAAACTGAAAGGCAGTATCAGGAAATACTTTTTCACTGAAAGGGTGGTGGATGTTTGGAATGCCCTTCCGATGGAAGTGGTGGGGGCAAATACAATGACAGAATTTGAAATGGCATGGGACAGACACAGTGGATCCCTTTATGGAAACAAGATAAAATCAAAATAAACTGCACAGAGTGGTGGGTACACCCCTAAACAAAGGCATGGGGAGGGGTGACGTGCACGGAGTTGTAGACACACCTACTGTTGCCACCTTGCTGGGCAGACTAGATGGACCATGCTGGTCTTTATCTACCATCATATACTATGTTACTATGAACAACAACTTTGAATAGCTATGATGAAAAAGGGAGGAGGGAGATGAAACTATAATTTGACGGGCAGGCAGTCTCCATGAAGTTTTTTTCAGGAGTGACATAATCACATTTTTGAAGGCATCAGGGACAGTTGTAGTAGAAATTAAACTGAGGATATGATAGATGGAAGGAATGACAACTGGAGAAGTAGAGCTGAGTAGGTGGGTGGGAATAGGATCAGAGGAACAGGTGATGAATTTGGAGGAGAGAAGATTTATTTATTTATTAACCCTGGAATTACCGAGATTTTTTGCACACACCGAATACCGTTGGGGTCATAAATGACCCCACGACAAATGTTAATTGTTAACCATGAAAAATTTAAACTAAACAGACAAAATATTATTCTGAATTAATTATTTATTATATGAAGGTTAAATGTTTTGAAATTTAATGCTTTATCATAAAATTACATGAAGAAGAGTTGCTATAAAAGCAGTTTTTGCATGCACTTGATGAACACAGTAAAGTGCTACAGTCATTTGCATGAGACACAGACAATTTCTGAATGTTCTTTGCAAACATTGTGCTTGCAGGAGGTGCAAACTATGTTGCTTTTCTTGTCTTTTGATCTGGAACAGCAGTGACACCTTGCCCTTTTTGTTTGGGATCCTGACATTGCAAACAGCATCAGTGGCTTCTTCAATGCTGGAAGAAGTCTCACTGCAATTACTCTGAAGCAGCTGCTTTCCTAATTCCAAGAAGAATAGACGACGTCTGTGCTTTGACTTGGACTGCCATTCTGGATTTAGTGACATCCAAACAATGAAGGCGTTCAAAGCACTGATGTCCAACATGTTGTAGAAGATTGTCACTGGCCAGAGTCTTGTCATTCATTTTGTGGTATACGTGCACAACATTTGATCTTCTGTATCTACTCCACCTTTACTAGAATTATAGTCCAAGATCATACGTGGTTTTTTGTCTGGACATGTGCGATCTACTTCTTCTTGATCATGCAAATTTCTCAGAAGAACAACCACTTTTCCTTTCTTCGGGCAATAGGAAACCAGAGTGGCGTCATCGCGAAAGGCAAACAGTGAAGTGAATACCTCTTGGCCCTTTGCTGTTACAAATTCTGGAGGTAATTATTTTCTGTTCTTTCTAATTGTCCCCAAAAGTGCCATTTGTTTTTCTAGCAATTTCCGTGACAGGGAAAAACTGCAGAAGAAATTGCCAACAGCAACATTTCTGCCAGATCGCGTCAATCCTTCAGTGAGTTGCAGCACAACCCTTTCACCCTGATTCTGTTCCCTGTTTTGTCCGAGTTCCCTTCCTGTATATACTTGAAGACGCAGAACATATGATGTTGCACTGTCACACAACATCCATAGCTTTATGCCATATTTCCCAGGTTTGCTGGGAATCTATTGTCTGAACGGAACACGGCCACAAAATGTAAGCAGTTGCTTATCCACGGTAACATTTTCACCAGGAATAAAGGCGTCACTTAGAGTTGCTTCCCAGGTATCAAAAACGTGTCTGAATGGAGCAAGCTTATCCATGCCTCGTTGTTCACGTCTGTTGGTTGCATCATCAAATCTGAGAGCACAAGAAATTTGCTGAAAACAGTTATGGGCCATATTTTTGCCAAAAACAGAATGACCATCTTCAAGGTTCAACAACTGAACTATGGATTCATTTTGTGACTTGTACACGCCCGAGAGGATCAGAAGTCCAAGAAAACGTTGAAATTCTCCGTGTCAAATCTTTCCAGGTGTCATCATAAATGTGTCTTCCTTGTTTGCTCGTCCACATCGTGATTTCATTCAATAAGTTCTTCCTCATGAACAAGTGGAATGCTGTGAGAGGGCCATCAATATTTCGTACAGCATACCTTGTAGGACCTTGTTGTACGGGCATGACATTAGCTCTGGTGAATCTTCCAGCAGCTTGCTTTATAGGTTTCCTGTTCCATGATGTGACATCCTTAGATACATAGGCTTCAATGGCAACATTTGTGCTGATAGTTGATGACCTCTTAGCTCCTCTATGACCACAACTAAGATTCCTCACAGATGATACTGACACCGAGGACTCCTACCTTCTTCCCTGTCCAGCACAGCCTCAACCTTTGCCTCAACCTGTAACTTGACTCTTTGCTGCAGGCGATGTTACTGGCTCAACATCAGTCTCACATTCACTTGGCGACCAACTGCTGTCGCCATCTGAATCATGACTGTCATCATCAGATTTATCGCCCGAACTTGGCTGATATGCTTCTTCGCTTGCTGAATATGCTGCATCATCAGACGACTCAGAGCCGTCACTGTCAGCATCTCGTTGCAATATTTCTCTTACTTGGGCAGCTGAATACTTTTGTTTTGACATCATAAACAATAACCTAAAATAAATAAACAAAAATAAAGTTGAATAAAACGCAAAGCAGTTTTACTGTTGTTGTTAAGTGCCGTCGAGTCGGAGTCGACTCATGGCGACCCTCTGGATAGCTATCCTAAATTGTGTTCGGTCTTCAGTCAGGCGACTCATTGTTGACAGACTGGTACCCGTAGCTGCTGTTATTGTATCGATCCATCTCATTGCTGGCCTTCCTCTTTTGCGTTGACCTTCTATCTTGCCAAGCATGATGTCTTTCTCTAATGATCTCTCTCTCCACATGATGTGTCCAAAGTATGAAAGTCGAACTCTTGTCATCTGAGCTTCTAAAGAAAGCTTAGGTTTGATCTCCTCTAGTACAGACTGATTTGTTCCTCAGGCAGTCCATGGTATACACAGTATTTGCCACCAGCACCATAATTCAAAGGCATCAATTTTCTTCCTGTCTATCTTTTTCACTGTCCAGCTTTCACATCCATATGATGTTATTGAAAATACCATGGCTTGAACAAGTCGAATCTTTGTTTGGAGAGAGACATCTCTGCTCTTGAGAATCTTATCTAGGTCTTTCATAGCCATTCTGCCAAGAGCAATGCATCGTCTGATTTCTTGACTGCTTGTTGCTTCTTTATTGATAGTTGATCCAAGTAGGTTAAAGTTGTTCACAATTTCAATTTCTTCTCCTTCGACGATGAACCTGTTGATTATGCCAGTTGTCATCATCTTTGTCTTCTTTACATTAAGGTGCAGGCCCATTTTGAGGCTATGTTCTTTGATTGTGAGAAGCAAATGTTTCAGATCACCTTCACTTTCCGCCAGTAATGTGGTATCATCAGCATAGCGAAGGTTGTTGATGAGTCTTCCATCAATCTTCACACCTCTGTTGTCTTCATACAATCCTGCTTCTCTGATGATTTGTTCTGCATATAAATTAAACAGGTAGGGGGAAAGTATGCAGCCATGTCTTACACCTTTGCTTATTTTAAACCATTCTGTTTCTCCTTGTTCCGTTCGAACTGTTGCTTCTTGATCAATGTACAGATTGTGCAAGAGAACGATCAGGTGTTCTGGTATACCCATGCTTCTTAATGTGGCCCAGAGTTTCTCATGGTTTACACAGTCAAAAGCTTTGCTATAGTCGATAAAGCACAAATAGATATCCTTTTGGTATTCTTTAGTCTTTTCAAGGATCCATCTCACATCCGCAATGATGTCTCTCGTTCCTCGCCCTTTTCTGAACCCTGCTTGCACTTCAGGTAGTTCTTGTTCCAGGTATGATTGTAGTCTCTTTTGAATAATCTTCAGTAGAATCTTGCTGGCATGTGGGATCAGAGCGATTGTGCGATAATTTCCACAGTCAGTTGGATCACTTTTCTTTAGTATTGGTATAAACACAGATCTTTTCCAGTCAGTTGGCCATGATGCTGTCTTCCATATTTCTTGGCAGAGCCTTGTAAGTACGGTAACAGCTGCATCAGATTGCTGTAATACTTCTATGGGAATGCAATCAATGCCTGGTGCTTTGTTCTTTGATAAGGCTTTCAATGCTGCTTCAACTTCTTCTTTCATCACCAATGGTTCCAGATCATAAGGTACAGGTTGAAACGGCCGTTGGTCCACTTGATCTTTATCATATAAAAACTCTGTATATTCCTTCCATCTTTTCTTGATCTTCTCAGCATCATTCAACATAGAACCTTGAGCATCTTGTAACATTCCAATTCGAGGCTGGAACTTTTTCTTTAACTCTCGTAGCTTTAGGAAAGCTGATCTTGTTCTTCCTCTAATAGTTTCTGCTTCTATTTCCTTGCATGCGTCATTGTAGTACTTTTCCTTGTCCTGTCTTGCTGCACGTTGGAAATCTCTGTTGAGTTCTGTGATTGTCTTTCTTTCTCCTCTGGCTTTAGCTTCTCTGTGTTTCTGGGCAATTTTCAGAGTTTCTTCCGTCATCCATTTTGGCCGTTTTTTCTTTTTTACCTTTTGTAGAGACTTCTCGCTTTCTTCCAACACAACCTTTTTGATGTCATTCCATAACTCTTCTGGAACTCTATCTTTTGTATCTAAAGCAGCAAATCGATTTTGCAGGCAGTTTTTAAATTCCAGTGGTATATTCTCAAGGTCATATTTTGCTGCATTCATGAGTGGTTTGCTCTTTTTCAGCTTTAGGTTGAGTTTGCATACTAGAAGTTGATGATCTGTACCACAGTCAGCTCCAGGTTTTGTTATAGAGCTTTTCCATCGTTGACTTCCACAGATGTAGTCAATTTGATTTTTATACAATCCATTGGGTGAAGTCCATGTGTACAGTCGCCGCTTGTGTTGCTGGAAGAAGGTGTTCGAGATGAATAGACTGTTGGTCTTGCAGAATTCTATCAGTCTTTCTCCAGCTTCATTTCTGTTGCCAAGTCCATATTTTCCAACTACTTTGTCTTCTTCTTTGTTGCCAACCTTTGCGTTCCAATCACCCATGACTATCAGGATATCCTGTTTGCATGTTCTGTCAATTTCAGCTTGTACTTGTTCATAGAACTCTTCAATTTCATTCTCTTCTGCAGCTGTTGTTGGGGCATATATTTGAATTATAGTTGTGTTGATAGGCATAGGTGTACAATAGTAAAACTGCTTTGCATTTTATTCAACTTTATTCAATCGTGATGAACGAGCTGAAAGCCTTTAGATTTCATTGGAAATAATGAGAGAACGTATGATATCAATTACAGAAAATGTGTAATTTTCATAAAATAAGAGTACAAAAAATAAATGATACATAATTAATGATAAATACCTTTGTCAGATCAAAAAATTCACAAAACTGTAAATTGTATCATGATCCAAACCGGACATAAGCAACTGGGGTCAAAAATGACCCCACTGGTACTCTGTGCTGCAATTCATCACTAGCGTCACCTAGCGGATAAAAATTATTCCTCTCATGGCACAATATAAAGAGAATATTGACATGTGAAAAGTCATAAAAAGATTTCATTCTTGAACAACTAGTTTCCAAGATACGTGTTGTGAAACTTGCAATGGGGTCACTTTTGACCCCATCGGTACTCCCAGAGTTAAACATTTTTATAGATGTGCAATTTCCTCCTCTATGATTTTAGAGAAGGAAGAAAGGATGGCAGGGGTTGAAGGAAGGATGTGAGAATGAAGCGGTTGGAAGGGGAGATGAAGTAACCTGGTAGAGAAATCAAGATTAACCTTGTGAACTTTGCCATGGAAGAAGCCAACTATAATCTGGGCAGAAAATCAATGGAGGTGAAGGCACTTTGAGGACAGTTGAGCATGGTAAAGAAATATCTAGGGTCAGAGGCAAGAGTGTATCTAATGGACATAGTACTCTTGTTTGGCAAGTGCAATAACAGACTCAAAAAAATGAAAT
The DNA here is from genome assembly GCA_033557465.1 of Ichthyophis bannanicus. Lineage (NCBI taxonomy): Eukaryota > Metazoa > Chordata > Amphibia > Gymnophiona > Ichthyophiidae > Ichthyophis > Ichthyophis bannanicus. Next base: position 1,238,231,633 of record CM066033.1, on the reverse strand, counting down.
GTATGAAGTCAGCATAGGCATGGGATTTTAGCATAGGTGTTCTGCACAGTGAGTACAGGAATGTAGGTAGTGGATACTGGAAGTCAGCCAAAACTAAAGTTCAGTACACCTTACAGGACGTGGAATGGGAGGACTGAGTGATTTCAAGGTAAAGGAGAGTATAATGTAATAGGAAGAGGCTGCCTGATTTTGAACTAATTATACAATTTGTGTTGTGTACCCTAAATCCCAAGTTCAGCATGTTGAGTGGAACCTTCAGTATCATCATTAAAAACAAAAGCTGGAAGTGGCTAGGCTAGCAAATTATCTCACATCTTTCCAGTAGCAGTTAAAGGTGATTTACAAACAGGTGCTTCCCAGTCAGGCTTACAGTCTAAGTTTGTGCCTGAGGTAATAAAGGGATAAGTGATTTGTCCAAAGTCACAAGGAGCATCAGTGGGATGTGAACTTTGGTTTATCTGAATGCAAGCTGCTGCCCTAACCACTAGGCTACTCCTCCACTCCAATCATTTTCACTTCAATATTTTAGCCCTTTCAAGGCCTACTTTAAATTTTTAATCCACATTCTGCAGCCGGGTTAATTTTTGCATATTTCAGGAAAATTGTACCCATCTTATTCAATATGTTCTAATAGTGATTTTCCTTCTGCTATGGTCATGTATTATATACCATTTGATAGGAATATTTAGTCAGAATTTGGGATCCCAAGAGTTTTGGGCTCGGCCTGGAAAGGGTTTTAAGTGGCATCACATGTAGTGCATGAACCAATCAGATCCCAGTTTACAATAGACAATTGGGCGTAATGTCCTAAACATGATAGTTGCCAGGTTCAAGAGAGCAGTTTTAACAACTGGAAAAAATCCAGTAACTTGGGAGAGCTGCCTCACATAGTGTTACTGCTTTGCTCGTTGTACTTTTTAAATACTGCACAGTGCACAAAAGGTATTTTAAATAGTTTTTGTTGTGGAACGGTACATATGAAATATTGTGGGAATATTTTCACAGAGAAGCAGTATCCGTGAAATATAATGGGGACCAAAGAAAATGTGGTTCACTTGCAGATTTCTAAAATATTTCCCAATTTTCAGGTATTTTCAGTTTTTCACACATTCATTTCACATGCACACCTTGCATGTGTGCTAGAATTTTTTTGCATTTGAAAATCAATTATATATATATTTATTCTTAGGTATATGTGTATATAAATGTTATACATCCCGTTCTTCACCAAATGCCCTTCCGACGCCACACTGCTAACATGCTTCACAGCGGTCATCAATTGGCTCACTCGGCAGAACCTCAATGTCAACTACAAGAAAACCGAGGAACTCCATCTCATAAAAGATTCCAATTTTCTCTCACCATCCCCAGAATACCTGAAGCTGCATTAGAAGTTAAATATCAAGTACGATACCTTGGAATAACCCCGGAATAGCGCTTCTCTATGCAAGCAGATATCAGCAACACAGTAAGGACCGTGTACAACAAAATGAAAACACTTCAGCGGTTCCTTCCACTCCTAGATACTGCGACTTCCACACAGTATTTCAGACCTTAGTATTCCCACACCTGGACTATTGCAACATAATCTTGAAAGACCTTCCCAAATATGCGCTACACCCCTTTCAAATGGCGCAGAACACTGCAGCCTGCATCCTACATGACTTCTCTAGATTCAAACACATAGCTCCAATCCTAAAGCACCTCCATTGGCTCCCCATAGCTAGCCAAGTGACATAAAGGCCATTCTAATCATCTTCAAGGCATCCCAAAACCTGTCATCTGAATACCTACAATCACTCCTACACAGAACACCGGGTAACAGAGTCAGAAGGACTAACTCGCAGAACACCTTCACCGTCCCCTTCCTCAAAATAAAGAGCACTCAATCCATTGCCAACTGGGACTTCTCCCTATTCACCCCTAGCATTTGGAACAATCTCTCCAATGACCTACATGCAATCACAGACCTCAAGGAGTTCCATAAGAATCTAAAAACCCTACTCTTCAAGAAACACTTTGACAGCGAAACATGCATCATTGGTTCCTCACCCCACTCCCACTGTACATACTCCTTTCTCCCTGTTGTAAGAATATTATAGTTAAATGTAGATGATACCCTCATAATATTCCTATTTCAGACTCCAGGTTCTATGTATCTGTTTGTTACCAGTTCATTGTAAACTGCTTTGATGCTGCGACAAAGCAGTATATAAAAATAGATAAATAAATAAATTATTGGCAAACACTTAAAATTTTTAGGTTCCCAAACAAACTGAATGCATACCCCTAGTAGGGATGACTTGCAACAAGATTTAAAAAAAAAACTCATTCAAGGATAGCGAACCAAGAAGTACTGTAATGCTTGTAGGAAAACTTTGTAAGGCCATGTGGCCATGAAGGGCATTAATTCTTATATGTTTCCATAATCTTTAATGGCATATTTAGAAAGGACATGTATAACTCAGGGTTGCCCAGCGTCTGTCCTTAAGGGTCACAAACAAGCTTGATTTTCAAGATATTCCTAGTGAATACTCTTGAGATCAATCAGCATTCAACTGAAGCAATTTGCATGCAAATATCTCATAGTAACTCAGGGAAATCCTAAAATCCAGACTGGTTTGTGATCTTTGAGAACTGAAGATGGACACCACTGTTCCAACTGCTTTGAAACTATGGGGTATGTTTACTAAACAGCGGTAACCTCACAGGCAGTAAGCATAGTGCTAATGTTACTGACGCCATATAAGGCTATTAGTGGGTGTGGACAGGCTGGCGTAAAGATAGCCATGGGCTGTGTACCATGCGGAACAGGGTGCCCTAGCCTGCTACCACACAGAACAGGGTGCCCTAGCCTGCTACCACACAGAACAGGGTGCCCTAGCCTCCTACTATGAACGAACAGAACAGGACACCCTGGCCACTTACAGTGCAGAAAAAGGGTGCCGTGATTATGAACCACATAATAATGGCACAGCACACATCAAGGTGACACGCATGAAGGTGCCTAAAGGGTATAAGGTGCTGCAGCCCAGGGTCAAGGTGCCTCTAGGCAAGGTGCCCCGAGGGGTAAATGCAGACAAAGTGAAAGGGCCCTGAAGGGGAAGGTGCTGGACAATGGAGCATCAGTAGAAGTCAATCAGAAGGTGAGGGATGGACAGACAGGTGGTAGTTTGTAGTCCAGATGATCCCTATCCATATGATATTGTAGCCAGTAAGTGGGATGTGGGCTACAGCTCAGGCCACACACCCTGCCTATCTGACAGGATGGATTGAAAAGGGCATGCATAAAGTAGCACCCCTCTTGGATGGTCCTTGCACTAGCCAACAACAAAATGAACAGAAAAAACGCCTGCAGGAACTGAATCAACCCTCTGGGGTGTCCGAACACAGTGCCACAACCATTATGCTAAACCTACAAAGCATCTGGTATGGCAGGGTTCAACAAATGGAACATATGCATCTGTCTGCAAAGTACAAACCGGTAGAAAGGTCCACATCAGCCATGTAGGATGTGGCTGCATGTCCAGTATATATGTGATGGAGGCCCCTGTTGGTCACCACTGGCAGCCACCAGTCCCTCAGGCCTGTCTACTGTATGGGTCATGCATCTCCAATGGTCCACAGCTCAGGCCGCACATCCTACCTGTCTGATAGGATCGATTGAAAAGGGCATGCATAAAGTAGCTCACACAGAATAGATGCTAAGGTGTCTGGGGCCGTGCGGAACCTGCACTCCTCTTGGATGGTCCCTGCACCAGCCAAGAACAAAATGAACAGAAAAGCCACCAGCAGGAACTGAACCAGCCCTCCGGGGTGTCCAAATCCAGTGCCACAATCACTATGCTAACATTGCAAACCAGCTGGTATGGGGAGATCTACTATTAAAGGAAATGTTTGTATGTAAGTAAGTACCATATCTACCTGTAAAGTATGAGCAGGTTCCAGTTCAATCTCACCAGACAGTGATTGACCTGTGTGTTCTGCACATATTTGCACGAACATACAGATGCAGCAGGTAGTCTTGCACCGAATGCAGGTGAGTCAGTCGCATGTTACATACCAACAGGTGTACCTCCCACAGGGTGGTGCTGTGTACAAAGACAGTGCAGGAGCCCTGATGCTAGGCCCATGCAACATGTAACTGTGGGAAATCAGCAAAACCTGCCTGCAATGTGTGAGCATGTAGGCATCTCCCCATGTCAGCAGTTGATGGGCTGATGTGTAGTGCAGAGATGGGAAAGACACAAGGTCTGTTACAAACAGGTTCCAGGTACATCCAGTGCTGTGGCCAAGGCTCATCCACATAACAGATGCTGAGTAGGAGCTGCATTATGTGCATTGCACTGCATGGCCCTCATTGTAGTCCATGGTCCACAGGCCTGAATGTTCAGAGCATGAGTGTAGACATCATGTTGCCAGTTATGAGTCACCAACACTCATTATGTATGTCACTCACTATATAACATTCCTGCCTGTCATGTTAACCATGATAATCCAGCACATGCATACCCTGCAACAACAATGGAGGTGTACGAGCCTCAGATGTGTTAGGGATGATGTGTGTAACAGAAGGTGCAAGTGGAGGCCCCTGTATGCCTTTGGGGATATTATCCCCGCAGGCTCCCCTGGTTCCTGTGACACAGATCACCCTCTTCCTCAATGCCCGACTCACGGCTGGCCAGCTGGGGCCTGTATTGGGTGGCGAGGACCCCCCTGCACCCGGCCCCAGTCCCGGGGGGGGGGGGATCTCTGGCCCCTAGTGCCCAGTTAGTGCTGATTATTTCACCTTCGAGGTGGAATAATCAGCACGTTCCCCATGTCCACACAGGACGTACAGGGCCATGACCTGAATTGGCCCTATACGTCCTGTTACCTCAGCTCACACCTGCTCCACCCAGACCCCACCCCCTGCTGCCCCCCACCGGCTCTCCTCGTCCTGCTGCTCTAGCCATGCAGGGAGAGTAGGAGTGGGAATAGGGGCAAGCTATGACTCAGAATCGGGCCTATAGTACTTGGCTTCAAACTCTGGGCAGACCAAGGCATTACAATTCAAAATTCAAAATAATATTCTAGAAATGGGCCAGCATTTTGCAGCAAACTGTTTGAGTTCCTCATGTTATGAAACAATCATGATTCACAAAGTGTAGATACACATATTTACTAGAGACAGGCACTGTCAAAGAAGCACAGTCGAATGAAACAATACTTAATCATCTAAAGCATGAAAATGCATCACCTCCTGACAAATAGACTTGCAAAATTGTGATTACTTTAAATAGGATGCCAGCATAAGTCACATGGTCTGAACTTACCACTGCTTGGATTCCTCCAAATCTTACAAATCTACTAAAGTTCTGCTCCTCAAAAATGATCAATAAAAATATCTCCATTCCATATTAGAATTAAGTCCTTTCGGTTTATTTCATTAAGTTGAAAGATTCATCATTATTCATGGTTTATTGTGATCTTCACTCCTCCTACTTGGATGAATGTAGCCAAGAACAGAACACTTCAGACATTCAAAAGCATGTTTATGTTTCAAACATTGAGATACTTTTGATGCTTCATTCCAATTGTATCCTAAGCACCAGATAGCAAACACTAGTCTTAAAAAGAGCATCAGAGAATGACTTCTGACATTTATCAGCTTATTTCAGGGCAAAGATAAGTGAGCATAAAAGCAGTTTGAAAAGACAGAAGCCCCTTTGCTTAGCTATTGTTTACAATATGGGCATAGGTATGAGGATCTTTCCTCTTTTGTAATTGACATGTTGGAATGTTGGATGACAGATATAAGAAAGAGGGCAATGGATGTTCACCTTTGCTGTGAAGATGGAACAGCCTTGGAGATTTGATTGTAATATTGATGGGCTGTATGGACTCACAGGGACTGTGACATTGTCCCTTTCCAATATACCATTTTGGACATATTATATTATCTATATACTTCATAAGCACTGAGGGCCCTATTCCGAAGAGGAAACGTCCTGCCTGTCTGGACGTCCAGGATCTGGACGGGCCAGTCTAGTCCACGATTCTGAGTCCGCAAGAGCTATAAGTTCCCACGGGATCAGAATCGGATCTAGATGGCAGGCCATCCCCCGATTCTGTGCCACTGGACGTCCCATTATTTCCCCATACAGACCGGCCCCGGTTCCTGCACACAGTTGTGGTGCCATGGCATCCTGTTGCCATAGCACCGCGGCTCCATTAAGGAGCCACAATCTCTGGCTGCAGCCAAAATATTCATTTCCCACAGCCCAACCCCTGATGCAGCCTTCCAAAAGCAGGGTCGGGCTGTGGGACAGCTCCTGCACCCCCTCGCCCACTGACCTGGCCCTGCACCATTGTCCCCTGAAATCCAGGGGGACTTATTCCACCTTGGAGGTGGAAAATGTCCCCCATCCATGTTGGCGACCTCGGACATACAGGGCCAACCTCAGGACTGGCCCTGTATGTCCGGGGTCGCATCCACGCCCACCACCCACTCTCGCTCCTTCCTTGGCCACCACTCCCACCCCTCCCACCCCCATCCAGAGCTCTCCGTATATCTCCTATGTACATGCAGGGAGCTTTAGGTAGGTGATACAGTCCCGGCATTTAGCAGGAATGGACATCTGACCTGGATGTCCATTCTCACTAAACACAGCTTGGAATGACCCCTTGAATATACAATAATTTTATTGGTGCATTGGTTAATTTTCATCATTAGCATGACATATTGTCTCGTGTTTGTTTTATGTGTATATCTCATAGTGATGTGACACACATATTGTGTATTTATTTACACAATGGCATTAGTAAAGTGTGTTCTGTTATCTAACACACATGGATTATATTTTTTTGAGTGCATAGACTTGGCATCTTGCCTATTATGGCGCTATGTTGGTTTGTACTTTCAGGAAAACTGGTTAACTGATGGACTAGATGACAGGTACTGTATGTTCCATTGAACAGTTGCTATTTTTATTTTTTTGGCACGTTTTTCACAATTACAGTGATTGTTGTTAATACATTTTTTAGTGAGGTACTGAGAATTCAGTCCTGAAGCAGTCTCATGGCAAAATGGTGATTAGTGTTGTTTTTGTCTTCAGTGGATATGTCTGAAAAGACTAGAGAAGATTTGAATGTAAACAAGGCATTCTATAACATAGAAGATAAGTGACCTTTTTGGGACAGCCTAATGTACTTTATGTTTATGCACATGCGGTATTTTGATTTTGATTTTCAGGAGGGTTTTTTTAGACCTATAATTGACAAATACACAGCCTGGTGTATACTTGAACCTTTGCTAATAAATTTAGTCAACTTGATTGTCACATCTCGTAAGCAGTTTTATGCTGAGAACTTTTCCTCCTGTTTTTTTTTTTTTTGTCATATACCCTTTATGTATTGGGAATGGTTGAGTGATAAATTTTGATTGGAAGTTTATTCTTGATTTTGGCCAGTGGTGCATATTATATGAAGCAACAAAGTTGGTCAATAAAATCATTAGAGAGGTTATGAATAAGGTAAAATGTATTCACTTCCGTCTTACAGTAGGTACCATCCCCAAAGGAGATAATGCAAACTCTAAGGGTGTAGATCAAAATGTGCCCACTATTCCACCCATTTCCAATTCTTTCTTCAACTTCTCACACATCACATCCTTTTCTCTGCAAGACCAAAGGTATATTTCTAAAACTATCCTACAATGATGTCACTGCCTCTTTACTGGGGTACAATGTCATGCCAGCAAGTTACCTAACTCCATTAATTTAGTTGACAAGGCTGCCTTGCCAAGTCATTGCTGATGTGGAAGGTCGGATTGAGTGCCTTGATCTCTCTCAAGCCCACCAGAATAGGCTGTACAATGGAAAGTCAAGTGGTCATCTCCATACAAGGCATACCTGTGTTGAAAGTGGCAGGAGGGTCATTGTCATGCATTAAAGTGGAAATAGGCATAGGCCTTTCCTTTCCTTCCTTTTCCCATGGGAATATCTGACTGGGGAGGGAAAAGAGGAACCCTGCAGTGGGCTTTGAAAACTGATCATAAATTATAGATCCCTATCAGTTTTGGTACAGCTGACAGAGACATTGTCTGAAATGACCATGACCTTGCTGGAGTCATCTCTGGCAACCAGAGATCTACATCTCTAAAACTCCCAGCCTCTTATTTAGCCAAAACCATGTCTATCCACGATAAGTAAACCCAAAAAAAATCAAATCAGGGTAGCACAATTTATTTATTTATTTAACTGTATTTATATCCCGCTTTTCACCGGGTCAAAGCGGTGGGACATATAACCAGGGGGGGGGAATCAAATGTGTGGGGGTGGGCCATCACCGGGGGTTCAACATTGATGATTTTTGGGGTGAACATAGAGACTGACAAGATAGCATAGTTACTGGTTTGGAGATCTTGGAGAGAAATAGGGGGGGGGGGGGGGTTCCTATTCAGAGATGTTCTTGGAATAGGATGGTTTTTAGCTGCTTTTTGAATGATCCCAATAACCTGGGATATAATGCAGGTAAGTGTGGGAAAGGTGAAGATAAGAAGAACAAAGGCAGGGTTCCTAACTTTACAGTCTTCTTATCTTCCCATACTCACCATTGTTCTTATTGATTAGCTCCTGATCCCAAGCTAATCACAAAATATATCAGTATGTTTACCTTTCAAAGCTGTATGCCATATTTCCTGGGAGATCCAAAATTAGACACAGTGGGTCCAAAAGTAGAGAAAAACTTCCTAAGATCTCTGAGTGAATCTCTTTTTGTCAGGTGCTGAACCCCCAACCCAAAACAAAAATTTAAATCATGGGCTGGGAATCCATGTCCTTTTTATTCAAATTTTAGCAGTAAAATGATTGCGGCTAGCAAACATTTCCAAGCGTTACTTAACAATCAAATAATACTTAACTTCAACTACATGGCAAGACGAATCCAGTGAAGGTGGGCAACACGACACAGCCCAGCGTTTCGGGTCATTCCTTTAAGGACCTTGCTTCAGGTAACCACTTGCTACCACCAAATACAGATAATGACTTTGAACAAATTAAGATCAAGGAAGTTACTTAAAACCGGCATCTGACGTCATCCAAACACGTTTACCGCTCAACCAATCAATATCTCCTGGGACATGCAACTATCCAGTCATGCTAAAGGTGTGTGCACCATTGGATGAAACACATTCCTGATTCTTGCAGACAAATCTTAGAATCTGCCCTTGTCTTAGCACCCTCCTTAGGAACCTAGCACCATGCCACTCACTCCCAGGCAATGAATTCTAAGAATCAGAGGACTGCCAGGACCCAACGGATATGTTTTTCTATGCCTACTCATCTCCGAATCTACATGCTTTACAATGTGCCTAATACGCTTCAAAAATTGTTGGTTCTTAAAATAATGCACCAATTGATGAGTACTTTGTTTTCCCAGATTCCTTTAGCTGGGTACTATGAATACTCTACACTCTTTGGCCACTGAAGCGCTGCTACTACCTTCAAAATATCAACCACCAGAAAGATCAACTGCCCAATCTGTCATCTATTCTGACACATTTCTGGAAATTACTGTTACCTGTGATGACTCCAGAATTTGAGTTTGCTGTCTAGAAACCTTAAAACTCTGCCCTGATGGTCTAGTACAGCATAGTTACTCACTTGTAACAGATGATCTCCGGGAACAGCAGGAATTTAGTCTTCACATATGGGTATCGTCGGTACCGATGGAGCCCGCGCAGGAATGCTCCCCAGCAACCAATAGGAAAGCCTTTGGGAGCATCCCACAGCGCATGCATGCTGCCTTCCCGCCTCTGTACCTCTCTCACTTCAGTTGAGTTTATAGCTGAGACCAAAGGAGAGAAGTAGAGAAAGAGAGAGATAGAGACAACTCCTAGGGGAGGTGGGTGGGTTGTGAGGACTAAATTCCTGCTGTTCCTGGAGATCACCTGTTACAGGTGAGTAACTACGCTATCTCCAGGAACAAGCAGGAATGTAGTCTTTACATATGGGGACACCCCAGCTGAAAGATGCCAAGGGGTGACCCCCAGCTAGCTGCAAACCCAGATGAGATGGGTCATGCTTACTCCCATGGATCTTAGGCATCCAAACTGTGGATAGTGGGTAGGAGTTGTATTAAGTATGGAAGAGATGTTGTAGAACAGGCTGGCCAAATGAGGCATCCTGACCGGAGTCCTTGTCTAAGCAATAGTGGTCTGTGAAGGTATGTACCGAAGTCCAAGTGGCTGCTTTGCAGATGTCACCAATAGAGACAGAACGAAGGTTAGCCGTTGAGGCTGCCATTGCTCTCACATTGTGAGCTGTGACATGGCCTTCGAGAGAAAGTCCCTTACTCTGATATGTATAGGATATGCAATCTGCAATCCAATTTGACAGAGTTCTTTTAGAAACTGGAAGTCCCAAATGACTAGAGTCAAAAGCCACAAAAAGCTGAGAAGATTTTCTATGTGGCTTAGTTCTTTGGATATAAAAAGCCAAGGCTCTTTTACAATCCAATTTGTGAAGATTCCTTTCCGCAATGGAGGAATGAGGCCTAGGGAAGAATATAGGAAGATAAACCGACTGGTTTAAATGAAAAGGCGATACCACCTTTTGCAGAAAGTGAGGATGAGTCCTGAGGACGAATTTATCATGGTGAAACCTTGTATAAGGAGGGTCAGCTACTAACGCCTGTAGTTCACTAATGCATCTTGCAGAAGTGATGGCAATTAGGAAAATAAATTTCCATGAAAGAAACTTTAGGTCTAAAGTGGCTAAATATTCAAAGGGTGGTTTCATAAGCTGACCAAGAACAAGATTTAGATCCCATGCCACCGGTGGTGGTTTAATGGGAGATTTTGTTAAAAGTAGGCCTCTCATAAATCTTGATATAAGTGGATGAAAGGAAATAGGTTGTCCATCGAAAGGTTTATGAAAAGCAGCAATAGCACTAAGATGGACTCTAACTGAATTGGTCTTCAGACCAGAAGTTGATAATTGTAGAAGATACTCTAGTAGCAACTCTACCAGTACTAAAAGGGGGTTAAGTCCCTTTTGTGAACACCAGATAGAGAACCTTTTCCACTTGAAAGCATAGGAACGTCTTGTGGAAGGTTTTCTGGAAGCCAGGAGGATATCCTTTACTTGATGAGAAAGGTTAACATCCTGGAATTCTAGGCTTTCAGTAACCAGGCCCTGAGATGTAGGAACTGGGGATTGGGATACAGTAAAGATCTGTCCTCCTGCGACAGGAGATCTGGAGCATTCCCCAACTCCAGAGGAGTGGTTTGAGAGAGACGCAGAAGAGGATACCACGTTTGCCATGGCCAACGTGGAGCTATTAGTATCATATGACCTCTGTCTCTCCGAAATTTGAATAAAGTCTTGGGAATGGGGGGAATGGGTGGGAAGGCATAGAGGAAGTCCTGTCCCCAGTGAAGTAGGAAAGCATCTCTTGCCTGATAATTTTGAGCCGGAATTCTGGAACAGAATTGGGGAAGTTTGGCATTCTGTGGACTTGCAAAGAGGTCTATATCTGGTGTTCCCCATATTCAAAATACTCGAGCAAGCTTGTATGAGTGGAAATTTTGTTTATTGAGACAGGCAACAGAAAAACAGACAAAAAGCAAAAACAATCACCCCAACCAAGTCCCACACCCCCTCAAAACCCCACCCCCCCGACATAGTACACAACAAGAATCACAACCACCCGTGACCCACCTCCCCAAACCCACCACCTAAACCCAGCAACCAACATACGTGCCACTCCCCCAACATCAACCCACAATAATCCATACAATGTCCATATCCCACCCTCCCCCCCCTCGGTCCACTGTCCATGCCTGATCCAACCCCCCCTGCAACAACACCCCAGAGCAGTCCAAACATTGTCCATTATTCCTTCCCAAACCCCTCCCCCTCACAACAACCTCCACCAGTCCAATTGTCCGCAATGTCCGCTGGTTGAGGACTGCCCAAATCCCCCCCCAAACCCACCCAAATACAGAGTCCCCTGTCCCCATCCCCTCCCCTGCAGAGGGAGCCGCAGCTCCCACCCCCCACCCCGATCCCCGCCCCCTCCCCATCCATCCCACAAAACAAATATATCAACAGCAAAACTCCCCACCCCCATCCCCCCAAACAAAAACATAAGGGCACCTTGAGCCCGTCCCCAACAGAATCCCACCAACAACAAAAACCAATTATACAAAGCAAACAATAAACACAAACCATTGCTGCCCTGCAACCTAGACAGCGGAAAAGGATGCACAAAACACGAAAAAGACGTACACAAAGCCAGAAACAGGTGGGACATCCCACCCCCAAGGAGAAAGGGAGAGCAGACAAGTGGTCAACCGCTGCAGCACCAGCGCACCCCCCTCCCCCCCCCCCCTGGGAGGAAAGCAACCCCAAAGGCCTACCAAAGAACAAAACCCCAGGGAAGGGAACCCTCCCCCTTCTGTCACACACACCCCCCCCCCCCGGGAAACAAAGCAAACCCAAACCTCTACTAAGGACGAAAACCCCAGGGAACCCCTCCCCCTCACGGGGGGCGGAGGGTGAGGTGACGCCACAGACGCTCCCAACGATGGGCCTCCACCACCCGCCGTTCGCGTTGCGCCATGCTGGACACTTCCTCCAGAATGTCCCGCACCACCTCGTCGAGGGGCAGGACCAACCCCCGGGTCGAGACATGACAGCACGCTTGCCACAGGTGGTAGCGCACTACGGCCGTGATGAGGTAGAGGGTCCCGGAGTCCTGCCTTAGAGGAAAGGACCAGGCCCCGTACACCCACTCCGCATACGTGAGGAGGGAAAGGTTGCGCAGGTGAAGAGCAGCGGACACCAACCGGCAGGCCTCCACGTTAAAGGGGCACTGCCGGAGGAAATGGTCCATGGTCTCCGTCTGCCCCTCACACCCGGCCCTCGGACAGACCCGCTCGGCCTGTGACCTGTACTTGAGGTTGTCCCTCACGTACAAACGCCCGTGGAAAGACAACCAGGCCACATCCCGAACCTTCTTCGGTAGCCGAGGGGAGTTCAACAGCCGAAGGCCCCGCTGCATCACATCCGCCGGACAGTCCCGCAGGGCCCACCGTGGTTGAAAGTGGGAGGTGAGTACCATCCGATATAATCCTTTCCGCCCCAAGGACTGGGCGAGCGGGTCGGTCACCCCCCACCGCCGAATGAGCCCCACCATCGCAAATACGTACGATGGGGCCTGTTCCCCGCTCCGACGCACACGTGGGACCGAGGACGCCCCCTCCCACTGCTCCCAGAAGCGGGAGAACCATTCCCGTTAGGAGGCCACCCACCACACCCCACCCCCTTCCCGCATCCTACCTAAGTGAAACACCATAGACAGGACTGACAGGAAAACAAGGTGGTGCAACATACCCAAACCGCCCTCTGCCCGATCCAGGCAAACGATGTTGTGCTGGACAGGGTTCAGGCGGTTACCCCACAGAAAACAGAAAAACACGGCACTGACAGACGCCTGACGGGACGACGGAAGGACGAAGACCGTGGCCACGTGCAGAAAGAGAGGAAGCAGAAACGTCCCGAGGAGTTTGATCTTCTCCTCGTACGTACACCTCCACCCCCTCCACCGCAGCACCCGACACCGTGCAGTCTCAAGACAACGGTCCCAATTGGACTCCGCACAGTCCTCCGACCCGAAGACGAGGCCCAAAACACGGACCTCCCCCACGGGAGGAGGAAAGGGGGCGCAGGAAGGCGGGGAGGCCTCCGAGGGGCCCAACCACAGCGTCTGGCACTTGCTGTGGTTGACAAAAGAGTGGGCTACCTCCGAGTACTCCTCCACGGCCTCCCGCAGGGCCTCCACCCCTTCAGTGCCGTCCACGTAAACTGAGATGTCGTCAGCGTAGGCAACGACGGTCACCGGGGGCGCACCAGGCGCCTCCAGGCCCCGCAACCCACCTGAGGAAAATCTCCGGAGGAAGGGGTCGAGGGAGAAGACATACAGCAGGGGGCTCAAAGGGCACCCCTGCCGCACCCCCGAGGCGACACCAAACGGCCATCCGAGCCACCCGTTAATAAACGGGAAGCTCACCCCCCTCGGTACAGCGCCTGCATGACGAAGAGGAAACCTGCGGGGAGGCCGAAGTGCTGGAGCACCACCCACAGGTACCGGTGACTGACTCGATCGAAGGCCTTGGACTGATCCAAGGAGACCAACCAGTGGTCCCGTTGGAGCGCCCGGCCTCTCTCCACCACCTCCCGGACTGTGGCGACAGCGTCCAGAACCCCTCTCCCCCGAACGGAACAATACTGGGAAGGTGACAGCAAAACGCCCGACACCTCCACCAGTCGGTTGGCCAAACACTTGGCCAGAATCTTCCGGTCCGCGTTCAGAAGAGAGAGCAGCCGCCAAAAGTCCAAGGAGCTATCGTCCTTCCCCTTGGAGAGCAGCAGCAGGACAGACTCGCGAAATGACCGCGGGAGAAACCCCGTGTCCATGATCTCCTGAAACAGAGAGGTCAGGAAGGGGGCCAGCTGGGCGATGAAAGTACGATAGAACTCCACAGGGAGCCCATCGCGCCCAGGCACCTTCCCCAATGGCATGGCACGAATCGCCCTCTCCACCTCCACCTGCTGAATCGGAGCAGCGAGTGCATCAACCTGTGCCTGGACCACAGCCGAATACACCGGGGGAAGGCCCAAGTACTCTCGGATATGGGTGAGGTCCACAGGGCGATCCCCAAACAGGTCCGAGAAGTATTCCCCCACCATCCGCAAAAGGTCCTCCTGGGAGGTATGAATGGTACCGTCCTCGCCCTGCAGGTCCATGACCTCCCGACGCCGAACCCTCTCCTTGCAAGTCAGGAAAGGGTCTGGAGCGGCGACCCCACCGGCCGCCCCCTCGAAGCATAGGGAGGCATGGCGATCATAAAGCAGGCCACGGAGCTGGACCCGCACCTCTTCCACCTCCTCCCGCGCTGCCCCTCGGGATACCAAACGATCCAGCGACCTCCGGAGGACAGTGTAAGTGAGGTAGTGGGATCGAGCCATGGAGGTACCCCGGGAACGGAAGAGTTGGCGGGCACGCGTCTTCACCTCGTCCCACCAGGCACCACGGGAAGGAAAAACACCCAACAGGGTCTCCTGGTCTGCGAGAAAGGCCAAGAACTCCTGGACCACCTCTGATGTTGCCAACAACTGAACATTCAGTCGCCACAGGCCAGGACCCCTGCTAAGCTCCTCGTGGTTAGCCAGGAAGGACACGGAGAGGACGCGGTGGTCCGAAAAGTCAACCGCCTGCAACTGCGGAGGGGAACACTCCACCCGGGCACTCACATATATCCGATCGATATGACTCCTGCAGGTCCCATGGTAGTAGGTGAAACCCGGCGACCGAGGAAAGGCCCGGTGGAAGACATCCACCAGGTCAGCCGTCTGGGTCATCTCGGCCAAAAAGAGGCCCTCATAACTGGGTGGGCAACGCTCCCCCCCTCGGTCCTGCAAAAAGGTGGTGGTGTTGAAATCCCCGGCGAGGACCACCAAATGGGAGGTGTGTAAGTAGGGGCGGATGACCCGAAAAAGGGTCTTCCGCGCCAACTTAGACTGGGGGCCGTAGACCACCACGAAACGAAACCGATGGGGCCCGCAGTAGCCGTCTAAGAGCAAACACCGGCCCTGCTCCAGTTCCCACACGTACTGCACCTGAAATCGGTTCGACGTGAACAAAACCGCCACTCCTGCGTAGGGCTGGGCCGCAAGGGACCAGTACGAAGGACCCCACCTCCACTCCCGCTTCGCCCGATGAAGGCTAGCGAGCGAGGTGAGCCTGGTCTCCTGCAAGAAGATGACATCCAGCCCACTCGTGGAAAGAAAGTCATAGGCCGAAGCCCGCGCCTGGTCTGTGAAAATGCTGGCCACGTTGATGGTGGCGCATGAGAACGCAGGAGTGCACGCCATGCCTATTTCGAGTGCAGTGACCCTTTCCTCCTCTTCTCACCAACCGCGGGATCCCCAGAATCCCGCTTGCAGGACAAGCCTGCGAGCTGGAGCAAATCCTCCCGGTCCACGTTGACCACCTCTAGGATCTCCCCCTCCTCCCGCTCGACCCTGTCACCCCAGAAGGTGCTGGCGCCCCCGGGACCACCAGGCAAAGCTGTCGCAAGGGCAGACCCAGCCCCCACAGGATGAGGAGGCACAAACGGGTCAGGGGTCGGAGGAATGACCTCCTCCGTGGGGTCCACCACCGGTGCTGCCCCCCCCCCAGACAAAGACTGCAACAATAAGACAGTGCCCACCCCCGCGGGGGAGGCCGGGATGGCCGGGTCAGCAGGGGGCTCCTGCGAAGGCCCCGAACCCAACTGCGGGGGCAAACGCCCGTCCTCCCTCACCCGTCGGGCGCCAGTATCCCCCTTGATTGGAGGACCCTGACCGCGGCGCGCCTTCGTTATTTTGGGAGGCCGCCGCTGAGGAAGAGGGGCTGCCCCTGCCGCTAACCGCTCCGAGCGCCGCACAGGAAGCCCTGCCTCCACAGGCAAGCCCTCATCCGCCTCAGCCGCATCAGCAGCCAAAAAGACGAAACGGTTGATGTCCAACATGGGCTCTTCATCCGGCAATGGGGATGTCTCCCGTTTCTTCCTTTTGGACTTGTCAACCCTAGAAGGGACTGTGGTCCATTCCTGAGGTGGCTCCACCCACAACCCACTATCCTGTCGTGACACAGCAACCTTCACCACATTAACCCTCTCCTCCTTCCTACCCGAATCCCCTCCCCCTGGTGGCTCCCTCGGCTTGATGGACTCCTCCACCCTAGGGCCCTCGGTCTCCTCCTGAGGGAGAGGGGCCTCCATAACCTCCTCCCGCACAGGAGCCCAAGGTGGGGCGACGGCATCCCCCCCCCGGTCCATTGTGTGACGCGGAGGGGCAGCGGGTGAAGGGGTGGCCCAACTCCCCGCAAAGGTTACACCGAATAAGCAAACACCCGGCCGAGGCGTGACCCCGTCCACCACAATGGGTGCAGACCTGCTCGGGACAGTTCATGCTCAGATGACGAAATGAGCCACAGCGGTGACACTCGCGGGGTTGCCCGGGGTAATAGCACAAGATGCGATCCCGACCGAGGAAACCGGCCGAGGGCACGTGCTGCACCACGTTTTCCACCTCACGCAAACGGATCCTACCCTTCCACGACCCGTCCCACACCCCTAGGGGCCCAGCGCCCTTAACCAGGGGTGCGAGGAGCACCGCATGGCATGACAACCAAAACTGGATGTCCTGCCCTGGGAGCGACTCATTCCGGGATAGGATGGTCACAGGTACTGTCCCCTGGCGAGAGATAGGCACAACACGAAAGTCAGCCCACCCTCCCTGCCCCCTCTGCTGCTGATATCGGTCCCAGAATATCTCCAGCCCCCGTCTCAGCATGAAACTAACATCATATTCAATGGTGTTGCTCATGTGGATGAAGGCGTAGAGATCTCCCGGGAGAAACCCCAGCCCAAGGACCATCCTCAAGACCTGTTCCCTGGCTGGAGGGGGCCCCTCCCCAGCCCACCGGATCTGCGCCACGTTGCGCCGTCGGACCTCACCCCCTACCCCTCGGAACCCTCCCCCACCTCCTCCCCCTCCTGCAGGACCATTCCCCTGGGAACCCCCCCTCCCCCCAGCCCCACCTGACGTCCCCGGAGTGGTGCCGGACCCCCTCAGAGCCTCCGCAAAGGTACGGGGTGGGGGGAAACTGACCCCCCAGCTCCCATCCCCCGCTCTCCTCTTTCCTCTCCTGCATCCACCTGCGGGGGACCCTCCTGCTGATCTGCAGGATCCGCAACCGCCTCACAGGGGGCGACCAGGGGGCTGGGCAGGGTCAGCTCCGCAAAAACAGAGTCAGGGATACTATCCCTTCTGGATCCCTGGGTGCCACCGAGAACCTCCGTAGCACCCCCTTCTGCCACATCTTGCTGCTGCTGAAAGGCAGCAAAGGCCCCTGGAGGGCCGGTCGGGGTCTCCAAAGCCAATTGGATGGCATCACGGACCTGGTTCTCGGTAACACCCAGGGGACCAGAAAGCCCCCCCAAACCCCCGTCCCGTGTTCCCGACCCAGCGCAAAGTTCCTGGGTTTCGGCCACCACTACCGGGGACGAACCCCGCTCCCCTCCATTCCCGGGATCCATGGGGACCACCCCATCCCCCAACCCCACTGATAGCAGACCCTTCCCCCCATCAGGACAAAACACTACCGCCTCCCCCACTACTAGACCAGTTGTCTGCTCCCCCTCTCCTTCCGCCAGACCCTCCACCGACCCACCGTCCGCTACCCCCTGTAAGGCTACCGGCAATAAGGCAGGCTCCTCCCGAGACAGTAGGGCAGATCACCCCAGACCTAATCCCCCCAAACCTCCGCCCCCCTGCCCCCCGTCACTCCCAGGTCCTACCTTATTGCCGGTGCCAGACATGGCACAGGGGTTCGGAACATCCTGGCCGGCAGCCAGGGTTCCAGCAGCAAGGGCGGACGCCCCCTGCGAGCCAGGCCCCCCTCGGCCATACCAGCAGGGACCACAGACAGCTGCGCATCCTGCTTCGCCGACACAGGTTGCAGGGACAGTGGAATAGCCTTCTTCCGGCCCCCCCCCCCCAGGGACTGCCAAAAAGGAACAGCAGCCCTTACCCTTTTTCTTCCCCTGCTCCGTCCCCCCTCCTCCGCCTCCCCAATGCCATACAGCCACTTCAGAACAATGGGACCGGTCAGTCTGCTGCCTCTGGGGATCCTGGAGAGAGGACGCAGAACCCCTCAAAGTTCCTTGCACAGCCAGAGGTTGGATAGCATCAGCAATCTTCTGGGCTGCAACAGGCAGCCGATGAGCCTCAACAGCATTCTGTGACCCCCGATGTGGGAAAGCAGCCTCTGCACATTTCTCTTTTTCTGCAACATCCCCTCTAATAGAGGGGCACGGGAACCAATCCCCTACTGCCCCCACTGATCGCCGCCGGTACTGCCGTGGCAGGGCAGAGGGTTGAAAATGGCCGTCTGTACACTTCCGGGAGAACCCGGAAGTGACCTCATCGGACTTGCGGCGGCCATCTTTGGAGTGCAAGCTGGTGGAGGGAAGCCCTACCACAGCAGCCTGCAGCGGGACAGCCTTCTCAGGATCGCGAATACCATCTGCAGGCACTCCTTGGCAATCAGGATGGCAAGATGCTTCTTCAGCTGCTGCTTTGAGGGAAGCAGAAAAATCGGCAGAAAATGCCCGTGGGTGGGGGGGATCGATGCCTCCAGACCCCCCCTCCAATGCAGAGCCGACATTGCTGGACACAGGGAGCAACAGACGAGGGGCCAGTACAGAAGCCCGTAAATGCTGGGAAGCTGCACCATCCTTGGAGAAAGGCCAGGCTCCAGAGTGAGAAGAGTGATCCAGTGAGCCAGGGATCACCGGTTCAACCTCCAGGAATGGGATAGCCCTCCTTCCATTGACACCTGTTGCTTGCAGGTAAGGGTCTCTGGACCACAAACATTCTTCTCCTCTCACAGGGATCGGGTATGGGACAGGCAAGCTGCGGGATTGGAGATAGCCACCCACTGTACCTACCCCTGGGGGCCTCCCCTGGACTGCAGACACACCATGTTTAGCCCACCTATCATAATTATGATATATTTCAGACAGGGACCCACAACCCTGGCTCTTCAAATAGATTATCTGCTGATTCTTGGCCTTCAGGGCCCGCTTTACCCCCCTCCTATAGGTGTTATAGGCCACCCATTCCTCCCCGGGAATGGTGGCCTGCAGGCTCTCCAGGTGGGAGAGCTGAGCTTGTAGCTGGGCCGCCTCCTCCTGGAGACCCCGGAGCTGCCGTACCGCCGCCACGATTTCATCTGGGGCCCTAGCTGGCTGCTGGAAGGACGGCAGGCCCGACCCCCCATCCTCATCCTCACTGGAGGAGGTAGAGGCCTCCTCCAGGACCTGAGGTGGAGGGGGGAACCCGCCTCCTCCAGCACCGTACAAGGCAGGCCTCCAAGGCCTCCCTAGGGCCTCTCCCTGCCTCCACCCAGCCTCCACACCCTGCCTGGGAAGGAGAGAGGAGCCTCCTCCCTGGGGCAGCGGGCCCAAGCCTCTGGGCAAGTGGGTCCCTTTTCCCTGGTCATTTGCAGTCCTACCTGGGGAGTCCCCCTCCCGGGGTACCGGCTGCAGCCTGCTTCCAGGTTCTCCATCTGGGTCCAGCAAAGGAGGCCCACCAAGCTTGGTAGGCCTCTGGGCCTGGGCCTCTCCTGCTGGAGGTGGCCCAGGACCCGACATCCAGGCTCCAACTGTTCGCTAAGCTCCGCCCCCAGCAGGAGCTCACTCAGAGAGGTCCTCCCTCTAGCTCTGCTGAACAGCAACTGAGTGGAGGGACCACTCGTGTGGCAGCAGTATTCGACTGAGTTTGTCTGCCCACAAGTTTTGAATGCCCAGAAGGTATACCGCAAGCAGGTGAATTTGTAACTCTCTGGCGAGGGCCCATAGTCGCAAAGCTTTGTTGAATAGCGACAGAGAGCCTGTTCCGCCTTGCTTGTTCACATAGAACATAGCTACCTGATTGTCGGTTTGGACCAGAACTGTTTTGTTGCTGAGATGGTCCTGAAAGACCTGAATAGCATTTAAAATCACTCAGCTCTAGGAAGTTTATGTGAAGGGAAACTTCCTGTGAGGTCCAAAGACTCTGAGTGGAGAAATCGTGCAAGTGGGCCCCCCAACCCATCTTGGACGCATCTGTCATCAGAGTGGTTTGGCATAGAGGCTGCTGGAAAGGAGAGCCTACAAGGAGGTTTTCCAGGGATTGCCACCATTGCAGGGATGAAATCAGACATGTGGTAGTTCTGATTTTGTCTGTTAGTCGACCAGAGGCTTGTGACCACTGAGAGGAACCATAAGGACAGTGGATGCCATGTGTCCCAGCAGTTGAAGCATCTCCCAAGCAGTAAGAAATACTTTCATATATGCTTGAAATGCCAGCTGTATTATACGTAGACTGCGTAGCTGGGGCAGGAAAGCCCTTGACTGCCATGTGTCTAAACGAGCCCCTATGAATTCTAGAGATTGAGAGGGGGTGAGATGAGATTTTAGGAGGTTTATGACCAGCCCCAAGTACTGAAGAATTCCCATTGCTCAAGAGAGAGCAAAGCTGGCCTGTGGATGCTCGAATGAGCCAATCATCTAAGTAAGGGAAGATGAATATTCCCCGAGTCCTCATCAATGCTGCTACCACTGCAATGCATTTTGTGAAGGCTCTTGGAGCAGGGGCTAGTCCGAAGGGAAGAACTCTGTACTGGAAGTGTCTTCCCTGGACCAGGAATTGAAGGAACTTCCTGTGATCTGAGTGGATGAGAATATGTGTGTACGCATCTCTTAGATCTAGAGAACATAGCTAGTCCTGACTTTGGAGGTATGGTAAAAGTATTCCGAGGGAGATCATTTTGAACATTTCTTGGAACAAATATTTGTTTAATTCTCTGAGGTCTAATATAGGTCTGTGTCCCTCTGTCTTCTTTGGAATAAGAAAGTAGGGGGAGTAAAACCATGTCCCCTGTTGGGGAAGGGGTACTTCTTCGATTGCTCCTTGAGCTAGAAGTGATGTGACCTCCTGCCACAAGAGGTCGGTGGCAGGCCCCTAAGAATTGAACTGTTTTACTACTGTAGGTGGGGGCAAGTTGAGAAAATGAAGCTTGTACCCCAGTTGTACAATGGACAGAGTCCAATTCTCTGATGTTATTTGTTGCCATCTTTTGGCAAAATAGCATAGTCTTCCTGGAATGGTCAAGGGTTCTGGACCTTTTAGGGGCAGAATGACTATGGGGTATGTTTACTAAACCATCTTAACGTGCGCTCTCCCATGTTATCACACAATAAGGCGCCTTATCGCACGATAATGGCGCCTTATCGTGCGATAAGGCGCCTTAGTGCGCGTTAACGCGTGCTAAGGCGCAAACAAGCGCTGAAGGCGGAAAAAGGCTCCCGGAGGGCGGAGGAAGGCTCCCCAGGGGCGGAGAGAGAGGGTCAATGGGCGGAGAGTGGGAGGGGAGAGGCTCCCTGCACACTAACGCTGTGAAATCCGAGGCTGAAAACTAACGCCAGTGAAACCCTGGCGTTAGAGCTGATTTAAAGGAAAAAGAAACTATTTCCGTCAGCAATGTACAGCAAAACCAGGGAAACCTACAAAAAAGTGATAAGTGTGATACATGTGCACGGAACAAAAGGGCAAAGAAACAGTGAAAATGACCAGAAGAAAATGTAAAAAAAACATAACCAAGCTGGGCAATAGTGATATCAATGGGAAACATCAAAAAACACTCCCAAGAAAGCTCCAAAAAAAAGATATGAATTTTGGAAGGGTCTATGCTCTGTCCCCATACAAGGTGAATGAGCCCACAGTGAAATTGCGCTGATCAGGGTTTTCCTCTCCATTGGACAGGTTTCCTATGGTGTGCACATGTTCCACAACAGCAGGGTGGGCATGTCGGAATGGGCAACTGGACAGATGCTTGAAAAGGGGACACAGAGGGCTGCAGGCGGCACATGCTGTGGTGCAGCTGGGGCACAGTGCGGACTAGGGTAATGCCTAGCTGGCCCATAGGAATGCTGAAACAGTAGAGCAGCCAGACAGCAATTGCTGAGGGCCCAACATGGGCAAGAGTGTGCTTCCCACGGTGTCACAGGGAATAGTACCCAGCAGGTACCCCCAATGGCACGGAACATTGGCAGGCGGTGCTGGGGGAAAGCGTGGACAGCTATGCAGGCACCCCTACCCAGAACCCGCACCATAGGCAGCCGCCTACCCACACACTGGATGGCCTGAGACTGCGCAGCACCAGCACCACCAGCAGAAGGGCATGTCAGCATGGTGGCAGAGGGGTACTGGTGGTGGAGGGGGCAGTGGCAGCTGCCCAGAGCAGACCATGGCCTAGCCCTGTTTAGGTGGGTGCCGTGTACTGCAACAGACAGGCTCTGTCTGACAAATAGTCATGGTATCTCCAGGGCATCTCTGTGGCAACACGGTGGTACAGTGAACACAGCCAGTGTGTTCAGGAGCAGAAGGTCACAGGTTCAAGTCCCAGTTGTGGTTCC
The DNA here is from genome assembly GCA_033557465.1 of Ichthyophis bannanicus. Taxonomy (NCBI): domain Eukaryota; kingdom Metazoa; phylum Chordata; class Amphibia; order Gymnophiona; family Ichthyophiidae; genus Ichthyophis; species Ichthyophis bannanicus. Next base: position 1,238,208,580 of record CM066033.1, on the reverse strand, counting down.
TGGCAACCCAGTCCCCATATTTTACCCACTACTAAAATGTGCTAATACAGACAGAACCTTTATTGCAGATAACAGAAACATGCCCAATAAACCTACATTTTACCCTACAGAGCACAGACACCATAAACATGCACATTACCTAGAGCAGAGTCTCCCAAATGCAGTCCTGGAGGGCCAAACACCATTTATTTATTTATTTATTTATTTATTTGAAACCTTTTATATACCGCCCCTTCCCAAGATCAGTGGCGGTTTACATAGAACATTGGTGAACAAATACATAGAACATTATGTAACATTGCAACTATGTACATGGAACATTATAAACAAAAGCAATCATGTATAGCTCATAACAAGAACCTTTGATTATTTAGACAGTTAATTATTTACAGAGGTTATAACAAAAAATCTTGATTATTTGCAGAACTGTGGTATTTACAGCCTGTAACATAGTATCGCCTTTGATTATTTAGACAGTTAGCAGAGTGAGCTATGGGGGGTGGGAGGCTAGATCTGAGAATTGGCAGTAATGTTGGGTGAATAAGTGTGTTTTTAGTTCCTTTCTAAACTTTTGGAGATCTTTTGTCTCTCTTTGTTGATCAGGGAGGTTGTTCCATAGTGTAGGTGCTACGTAAGTGAAAGCGCTGTTGCTTGTTATTTGCTTTGTCTTTCTTATTGTATCTGGCACTTGCACTGTATTGAGATTCCTCCTTCTTCTTACTCTACTATCTGAGGGGCTATGGATGACTGTAGATAGGTAAGATGGGGCAATGTTGTTAATTAACTTGAATGTAGTCAGTATAATTTTGTAATGTATCCTGCATGCAATGGGAAGCCAATGTAATGAGTATAAAATGGGAGAAATGTGGTCGGATAATTTAGCCTTGGAAATTATTCTTGCGGCAACATTCTGAACCATTTGGAGAATATTTTGATTTTTCTTTGTTATGCTTTTAAGGATACCATTGCAATAGTCAAGGTGAGGTGTTATTAAAATTTGAGTAATGGTCCGGAAGTCGTCACTTTCTATAAGTGGTCTAAGCTGCTGGATAGTTCTAAGTTTGTAGAATATTGTTCTGGTTATTTTCTTAATGTGTGAAGTGAAGCTGAGAGTTTTATCAAGTATGACTCCCAAATATTTGATTTCATGCTTCACTGGGAGGGAGAAGTTATGTAGTTTGATTTCTGATGGGGGTGCGAAATTCGGATTTCTTGATGTAAACAGTATTTCAGTTTTCTTAAAATTAATGTTCATATTCTTTGAGCGAAGCCACAGATCGGCTTCGGCGAGACAGGTTGAGAGGTTATCATAGTTAGGGTCATTTGTATTAATTGGGGTGTACAACATTATATCGTCTGCATAAATGTGGTAATTTATATTATGTCTTTTAAAGATGGTGCATATCGGTTGCAGATATAAGTTGAATAATAGGGCAGAAAGTGATGATCCTTGAGGGATTCCCTGTTCTTGTGGAAATGGTGGAGAGGGATCTTGATCTATTTGTACAAATTGAGAACGGTCGGATATATAAGATTTAAACCATTTGAGAGCTACTTCTTTTATACCTAATTGGCCAAGTCTTGAGATTAGAATGTTATGGTTTACACTGTCAAAAGCAGCGGAAATGTCAATAAATACTAGTATGAAAGCTTGTTTGATATTGTCCATACCTCTGACAAGGGAGTCAAGAAGGATAAGTAATAATGTTTCTACGCCGTGTGATGGTCAAAACCCATATTGGTGTTCATCAAGGGGTGTTGAGGTGTCTATAAAATCTTGAAGTTGGATTTGAACAACTTTTTCAATAATTTTAGTCAGGAAGGGTATACTAGCTATAGGTCTGTATGATGATGGATCTTTGCTATCTAGTGAGTTGTTTTTTAAAAGTGGGCGGATTGCTGAGATTTTGAGTTCATTTGGTAGTATACCCTGTTGTAGGGATTTATTTACTATGTCTAATATGTATGGGGCTAGTTCTTCTTTTGTAGTCTTAATCCATGCTGCTGGGCATGGGTCTAAGAGGGATGTGGTTGTATTAAGGTTTGTAATTATATTTAGTAATTGATTTCTATCTATGGGGTGGAAAGATTTCCATTCACTGAGGACATTTATTTTTGTAGGAAAGGGATCAGGTACAGATGGTGTATTTTGCTTGAGTTTGCCAGCAAAATAGTCTGCTAGTGTTTGGGGGTTGATAGGGATCTTGTGGATATTAGTAGGTGGGGCTTTAGATAATGATTTTATAATTTCAAATAGTTCTCTTGGTCGATTAATAGCTTTGGATAGGATTGATGAATGGTATTGTTTCTTGGCATTATTTGTAGCTAGTTTGTAAGAATTAAGGGTTGCAAAGTATAGCTCTCGCAATTCCGGGGTTTTTTTAGTTCTCCATTTAGCCTCTATTTTTCTTAGTTCTTTTTTGTAATTATTTAATTCAGCTGTATACCATTTTTCAGATGAATTTTTATGAGGTCTGTTGGTTTTGGTAGATAATGGTTTGGCAGCTGCTTCTATTGTAGTGTTCCAATTGGTAATAGATTTTTCGAGACTGTCTAGTTTTTTGTCCAGTTGAGGAATAATTGTTTCAAGGAACATTTCTGGTTTAAACGGTTGAAACCTCGGACCGTGGTGTAGTGTATTGTGTAGATGATTAGGGGTATGGGGAATGTGAATGGAGAATTGAATTAAATGATGGTCGGACCATGGTATTTGAGTTATGTTTGGGGTATTATATTGGGGTAATCTGGTTAAGTATTCAGGAAGGAAAACTAGGTCAAGCGTGTTCCCTTTGATGTGTGTAGGGTAGGAGATTGTTTGTTTAAAGCCCATTTCGTCCATAGAGTCAAGGAAGGTTTTTGACTGGTGATTATTTAGAGAAGCTAGATTGAAATCCCCAAGGATAATATGCGGCTTATTCATGGAGGCTTTGCATGCCAGTTCTAAAACAGAGGTTATATTTTGAGGGTCAGGCATGGGAGGTCTATAGAAGAGGCAGATGGCTATGTTTTGTTTTCTATCTTTAGTATATTCATGCCCTCTTGGTTACTACAGATGGTGGGTGAGCAGTTAAGTATAGTCTTTGCTATTATGAGTACTCCTCCTCCTTTCTTTCTATCCCGGTTGCAGTTGAACAGAGAGTATCCATTTACATTTAGTTGGTTTAGGATAATGGTGTCAGATTCAGTTATCCAGGTTTCTGTGATACAAAGAAAATCAGGTTTCTCATCTGTAATGAGGTCTGTTATGAGGGGGATTTTATTTCTAACTGATCTAGTGTTAATGAGAATAATTTTGAGGTTCTGAGATTGGTTATATGTTTTTTAAATTATATCTTCTGGTGTTAATTTTATTTGTATTAACCTTTTAGTTTGACTTTTTAGATTCGATTGGTGAAAGTATTTATAGGTGAAAGGGGGTGTGTTATAATGGTTATGATATATTTGTCTAGGGAGAAGGGGAATAATGTGGATGTTAGCAGAATTAAGGAGATTCAGTGAGGTGGAGAGTGCATGTAGTTTGGGGATAGGTGCAAGTAGTAGGACACAGGAGAGACATAGTACATTTAGTAAAAACGAGGTTAGTGTCTTAGGCCTCATTTTGGTTAGTGTCTTAGGCCTCATTTTGGTTTAGGTTAATAGATTGCAGTGTTACAATTGCAGTTTAGGTTAATAGATTGCAATATTACAATTATGAAGTCAAAAGGCTGCAGGGACTGAAACGGTTAGGTTTGTTTCAAGTGTACAGAGGGATATATTGTAGCAATTTACAGTAAGCAATTTGCGACTTTCAGATATGGGTAATTAGGTTAGGTGCTACATAGCAAACATTTATTACATTTGTTGTGCTCTATTATGCAATTAAAACGACAATATGTCTATTACTGTGGATGTGGATGTCAACTCTAGCTCTAGATTCATTAAAAGATTAAATATCTTAGAGGCTATGGTTCTTGTAGTATCCTGCAGTTTACAGAGTACAAAATCATACCTTGTATCTCAGTGCTAGTATTGCAGATATCTTTAGCTAGTGTCTTTTCGAGCCACGTCGGACCATATGGTGTGAGAAAATACTTGTGTCTTTTGGGCCTGTGAGCTTGCAGATCAGTCTCCTGGTTGCTCCTGTGATTGATTTCCAAGACGTGGTCTCAGGTTGGGTCTCCGCCTAAGGGCCACGCCAAAGTCGGGAACCTCTGCCCTAGAGCAGCGGCCAACAGGGGCAGACACACCCTCACCCACAGGCTCCATTTTCCAAAGCCTCCTGGAGAGGCAGGATGTTGGGCCCTGCGTGCATCGCCCAATACTAGCACTTGCATACATTAGCAATGCCACCCTAAACCTGGGAATATTGTACACACCTATCAAACGGTTGCTATGATTACTGGCAGATAGCAATTCCTAAGTTAAGCACAATTTGCTGATTGAGCTGCATCATAGCAACCTTTCTGCTGTCTGTGGAGTATGCTTCAGGTCTGATGTCTGACAGTGTTTACCACCCTGGGGAGTGACCCCAACAGTATTGTGTACCATAGCCATGCAGTGGCGTAGCGTGAGTTGTCAGCACTCGGGGCAAGGCAAGTAATTTGCGCCCTCTAACCCGTGGATTTTAGCCGCCGGGGAGCTTCTTTGCGCGGGGGAGCCGACCGTGATCCTACCCCGGGAGGGAGCGATCGTCAGCACTGACCTCGCTGAGCCGGAGTCCAGGGAAACGAACAGCACAGCAGCAAGAGCCCGACAAGCATGGTTAAACGCCCAACAGCAGGGAAGAGGAGGAGATCCGGAACCAGAAACTCGCGATGCCGCCCTGCAGCTCCGCCTTCTCGAGCACACAGGGCGATCCGACCCCAACCCCAGCTTTACATTGAGATCGAGGGGTGATGACGCGATAAACAGTCCCCCTCCCACCCCGCCCCGGCAGCTTGTGTGAAATAGCTACCTAGAGGGGGTCAATCGCATCGCCTGCGCTTTGTTGCCGAAGGTTTGCCAAGAACAATGCGACTCCCAGGACTGCGGGCTCGAGGGCTATAGTGCAAACCTCTTTGCAGTGCCACCACCAGATGGCATACGCGCCAACATGTATCATAGGGACCTGCCTTTCCCCCTCATCGGCAACAGAGAGCTGCGAGTGCGAGCGCCCCCCCCCCCATGTTGCGCCCAGTGCGGCCGGCCCCCCCTGCACCCCCCACGCTACGCCTCTGTAGCCATGCCTGCACTGTGCCCAGGACTGGTGCAGTAGCCAGGGCTGCCAAGAGCCTCTATATTTGCACAAGCTGGCATAGGTTTGGGAGCGTGTGTTTGTCTATTGTGACATAGTGGGTCCTTCCAGTCCGTTAGATGAGGCTAAAAAGCCAGGAACAGGAGTAGGGCTGAGTTGTAAACAAAAGCACATGGCTCCTGGTTACCTTAGAAACCAAGCACAGAGGCAAGAGAAACGCCCGTGCTACCATTCAGGGAATGAGTCACGAGCTAATGCAGGACACCTGCTATGGGGTGGAGTTGAGCACTGCCCTAGAATTCACCCTGATAAAGAGAGTTCAGTTGAGCTTATGGAGTTAGAGGAAGGGGAGGAAGGAGAAGAAGTGGATGAGGCATGTGTGCTGGATAAGGAAGCTAATGAGAGCTACGGTGAAGACAGCAGTGCCAGGAAAAAGCCAGAGTCTCTGTGGAAGGGTGAGACAATGTCTTTCTTCAGGAAAAGAAAAGAAACCCCAAGGGAAGGATATAATAAGGGCAGAGTGGATTACCTGCAGTATCCAGGGGAACACAGAAGTGAAAGAAAGCCAGGAAGGCAAGTGAAATCTTCTGTGCAAGGTTTAGGTTGGGAACCTACAGCCAGTCCAAAGCCACAAAGGAAACCTCCACCAGCTAGGCTAAAAGGTAAGCCAAGAGGCTGGTATAAAAATAGTTACAATGACTGTATTTACCCAGAGGGTTGGAGCTGGGAAGAGAATACCTGTGCTGATAACGTTTGTGAAAGCCAGTATTTAACTCAGGAATATCAGGTGAAACCTGAAGCAGTTAGAAAGGGCGTGGCATCAGGATTGCCGTTACAAACATTTCCTTCTAGCCAGGAAGAGTTAATGGACTTTGAACCCGAGTGTGTGAATATTGATGAAGATATCATGGACTGTACAATATCGCTTGCTAATGAAATAATCTCATTACGCTGAAGGCATGTTTTGAAAGAGAAACGCTGTTGATAGCACTGCTTAACAACCTCCTCAAGGGCCTCGAAGACAAAAAGAAAATGTTTATACTCATTTTCATTGACATCTCTGCCGCTTTTGATAAAGTCCATCATGGAATCCTCCTGCAAAGGATTGAATCAATAGGAATATTGGGAACCCCCCTGAAATGGTTCTCTTCTTACATAACCAACAGAATGCCGCAGGTTCACTTCAATGGCGAAGAAGCAGAAGTTTTCCCGCAAACGCAAGGCATACCTCAGGGCTCCACTCTCTCGGCACTCCTTTTCAACGTCTACATGCGACCCCTCTGTAATATTCTCCAACGACACAATATCAACTACCACATTTATGCGGATGATATAAGGCTCTACACACAGTTGGATAACGAGAACCCTAACTATACTCAGCTTGAAACATGCCTAAACGAGATGTTAAAATGGATACAGCAAAACAACATGGAGATCAACTATAAAAAGACTGAGGTGATGTATATCTCCAGAAAACCAAACTTTGACCCTCCTGCATCAGTCACCCTGTGTAACAATATATACAACACGAAGACTGAAATAAAATATCTGGGTGTAATGCTTGACAGCAATCTAAAGATGGAAAAGCACCTCCGCAAAACCAACAAGGCCATTTTCCACAAACTTAGAGTCCTACAACCTCTACGGAACATCCTTGAACCTCACGATTTCAGGTCTGTTGCGCAAGCACTAATCATTCCACACCTCAACTACTGCAACGCCATCTTACAGGGCCTTCCAAAGAAAACCCTCAACATCCTCCAGATGGCCCAAAATGTAGCAGCTAGGGTCATCATGAAAAAAAACCTTACTGATCACATTACACCTGTATTAATCCAGCTACACTGGCTCCCCATTGCAGCCCGGATAAAATATAAAATACTAATAACCACCTTCAAGCTTATACATAACATTGCGCCATCCTTTCTTTCCACCCTTATCAGCACGCAACCACCCAACAGAAGCAGGCGAACATTCCACTCAAACATACTCCACGTTCCCCCCGATATCAGATCTGTAAAAACCAGTACTAGCCAACGAGCATACTCCTACTCGGCCCCTGCCCTCTGGAACCAACTACCACCAGAGCTAAGAGCAATCAAAGACCTTATGGATTTCAGAAAGAAACTCAAGACACATATTTTCCAGTGCCAATACAATCTGATATAGTCCCGGGGTAAAAGGTTTCCTCCCAATGAAGCATTGTTGCAGTTATGTAAATATGTGCATATGTATATTACGATTACTCTCTGTAAGTCCTTCACCATGTGCTGTGCTTCTCCCTTCAAATCAATGTGTGTATACCGCAAAAATTCCTGTCATGATTGACAAATTCATACATGTAATCAAACCGCTACTGATCGCTGGAAGCAGCGGTATACAAATATATACTAAATAAATAAATAAATAAATAAATAAAATAAAGTACAGCACTACTAGCAGTGAGAAGCAGAGAGCTGTTAAAGAACCTTTGTTTTGTCCTTATGCCAGTAAATACCTGGTTTCTGTTACTTTGTTCATGGTGAAATCCACCCCGGGAGGGGAAATAAAATCCTTTGGTTGCTTAAACCACTTTTCCACAACTGCTCCTCATTGATTCAGTGAAGGGACTACATTTCCCAAAAAGCCCAGCTTCAGGATTTGTAAAGTAGCTGCTTCAGTGGGGATGACCCACTCACTTAACCTCTACTCACTTATATACGGGAGTTTAAGGAGAGTTGGTGACACTATGCAGTTTGTGGCGTCTGCCAACACCTTCCTCAGCCCACACTGTTGCCAGTGTAAGCCTGCCAATGTGCATAATGAGGAGCAAGGTACCATGGGTTGTCAGACGGCTGCCTGGGTGAGAATCTTCACAGTCTTGACAAGTGCATATATCTATATGATTTGCAAGGTATTGTGGGCAATGTAGTTCATTCACACCAAACACAGCTGCTGACAATAATTTAGTTGTGCTCTTGGGTAAAGCCAATAAGATATTTATTTATGGGGTTATTTCTCCCAACACAGATATGCTTGGTAGCACATAAATTAGGTTACTTGCTTTCAGTGTTAACTTGGAAAAACAAAGTTAAAATCAGGAAAACAACAAATGAAAAGTCACAAAGCAAGAAACAAACTGTTCTTTTCAGGTTAACTTCTGATTACTTCCCACATAGATACAGAAGTAATTCTCTCCTAGCTCACAAGCAATTAGGTAAGGCTTAATTGCTAGCAGTTACCAGCTGAAACCCCTTAGCTGGCTTGCCTTCCACTGTGTGGGTCAAATCCTGCTTCAGGAGCTTTTCTGAGTAGATTAAAGAACAAATTTGTATTTCTTTGTGATGGTTGCTGTACTTTATAACAGAAAGTTACCAATGGAGTTTAGATAGAGAGCAGTCCATATAAACAGGATCCTCATCTGCTATTATTCCCCCTTGTTCAACAAGCATGGGTTCAATATCATGGATTGGCACAGATGAATCTCTCAATGGAGCATTTTCAGGAGAATACTTGTTTCCCTGCTGTCTTTCAAGGTTATAGCTAGGGCATAGATCAGTGTTCATACCTGAGCTTCCATTGCTGCTAGAGTTCCTCTCTATATAGCCTGGCCAGTATGTAGTCCAGTTCTTATGTCCAGCCTTCCAATCCAGATCCCTGGACACTGGATCTCTCTTCACATACCTTCTGGCACAGGTCTTAGGGTCCCTTCCACGTGCAGCCGTCTCCCTCACAGGTAGCCTCTGGTGATTCCTAACTCTGCAGCACCATTCCTCTGGCTTTCCCCAGTCCAATGGTATATGCTGGCCCTTGGAATACCTCCCAGTATACGTACTGCTTTGGACTCTTCTAGACCTCTCAAAGGCTTTTCTCTTCCTTCTTCCAAAGGGTCTCTTTCCCTCTCTGTCCGTCCGGTTTGGCTTCTGCTTCTGATGATCCTTCAGATGAAACTGATGATCAAACTCAAGCTGATTCTCAGGATACTGAGGACAATTCTCTGGATATCCAAGGTGATCATGAAGATGGTCATCTGTAGAATAAACTCTACTCTTATTCTGCTTAGATGAGTGCTCCTCCCTAACACAGCGCAGCTGTGCTGAATCAGGCCCTGCCCTTTGAGATGAGTGCTTAGGGATTACCTCATAGCCCTCCTGATTGAACACACATTTCCCCACTTCAGCTCCTCTAATGGCTGTTGGAAACCTGGTGCATTCTGGGACTGGTAGTCTTTTATGGGAAAATTCTGTTTTCTTATTTCTACCAGAACTGACAGGTTGCTTGTTCAGAGTCACTTCACCTTTTCTATAGCTCCTTCCTGAGCTATGATAAGCTTCCTTATCAGAGGGTATAGCCCGGACAGGGTGGCCTGGCCAGGATGCATCTGCACAGGGCATAGGGCAATGGCTCGGACATTGTAGTGCCTGACAACCACAGCATGTCCTGCTGGGAGGTCACTCTCACCCTGACTGAGCAGTGACCACAGCATGGCTAGGTTCCCCCATAGTGCTATATAGTGTTTTTCTCATGTGATGTTTATGGTTCCCTTTTGGGTCCCAATCACTGACTTATCTGCTTGGTGTGTATGTTGACATCCCAGTTCTGGGTGCATGCATCTCCTCCAGAAACATGCACTATGGACTAGCTAGTAGACTGTCTGCAGCTAGTATGTGTCTGGATGGAACATCTTGCAGGGTGCAGCAGCTGGAGGCTTGCTGCTAGAGAATGTCAGTTAGTGGTGGGCGGCAGCTGAGCATTTCCAGGCCTTCTGTCTGCCTTGCCTTATAGATGTGTACAGATCTGCATTACCTGCCCTGGATAGTGTCTGTTCCCCAGCAGGACTGGGGTTGATGGTCCTCTCTACTACCACCATTGCGGGGAAGTAGAGTGTGGCTCTGTTGGTGGGAGATCCTGTTTCCCACCCTGAGCCGGAGAGAGTGGGTTGGGTGGTGTTACATAATCCACCTATGGGTCCATATAACCCCCCCTTCACCTACATCATGTGACCATGGTACCAACACAGGATATGCACTATTTTGGGTGCATCATAGCCCATAAGGGCTACACATTACTGAGAAATACAGATGTGTCTGCAGAAACTACCTATCACACACACTAGCACTGATGGGGACCTGCAGCATAGCCTATTTCAGCCATGAAAGGTGCTGTGGACCTGGTGCTGGGTGCCCCACCTCACCCTCAGGGTGAGCACAGTACCCGCACAATGTGACGGTCTATAGCTACTCTGTGCCAGTAACATACATGGTCAGTACCCCCTACCAGGCTGAGGTGCTGTGGGGGTGCACACGGTCAGTTCCCCCTACCAGGTCGAGGAGCTGTGGAGGTGCATACCCCATCTTGTGATCATCTGTAGACTGCTGATTTGCATGTGCAGTGCATCATGGGTACTGTTGGGTTAACCCTATCCTGGTAACCACAGCAGACTGTTTGTGTGGTGACATGCAGTCCTTCTGTAGCCAGCCAGGGGCTTGTTAATAGCTGTAGCCCACTGGTTACTTCACTGTCTGTGGAGCCAGAGGTCATCGGTTCAAACCCACAGTGGGGTTATTTGATCAGGCTATCCAGAGCATTGTCAGTTTTTAATGTACATTAGTGCTGTCAGCAAGAACACCCTCAGAGTACTGTAACCATAAGGTTCCTCAGAAGGTGCTTTATAGGGTGCCCTATAAAGCGCCTTCTGAGGCACCTTATGGCTACAGTCCATATAAGGTGCCTTATAAGTTGTCCTATGGAGCGCCTTCTAGGGTGCCCTATAGGGGACATTATAGGGTGCCGTGGCAGACAGTGCACTTTATAATGTGCCCTATGGAGTGCCTTATAGGGTGCCTTATGTGGCACCTTAGGTTATGGCACGTGAGGGTGTGTTTGCTGGTAGCAATAATTAAAATACAAATAAAATGCCTCAAGAAACAATACTTACATGTCAAAGCTGATGCCTCAGCCAGCCTTATGCATTAGGCATACTGGGGATCAAACTCATGACCCCTGTATCATCAATCAGTGTATTAACCATTGTACTACACCTCTGTTTCTGTGTTTGCATGTCTGGGCGCCTACTTAAGATTACCGCGCGTTAACGCGCTTAGCAGCACTTAGCCCGTTAATGTGCGCAGCAGCATGCGTTATCACACGATAATCCTGTTTTGCTACTTTAAGATTGAAATGCCCACTCCTTTTATGGCAGCCTGCACACTATCGCCAGGCGCACATTAAGACAGTTTAGTAAACATACCCCTAAGTTCTCTAGATAGAAGTCAAAGACGCTGAGGGGGCTGGGTCGGTTGAACCAGTTGAGCTTTTTGAGCTTGCGGCTTTCTTTGCTGTCTGTTCTGTTGTTGCCCCTTCTGGGGAACATGGAGCGGACAGTGAGTTTGATGGGTGTAAGATTGGTAAGGCTTCTTTTTCTTACTGAAAAAGGATTTTTTAAATATTTTCTTCTTTGCTGGGTTGGCTGTAGACTTTGACAATCTGTTTAAAGTAGTATTGTCATATTCAAGCTGATTAGCCTTGTCCTGCGAGTCCTTGCCAAAGAGATTTTCTCCTGTGCAAGGAATGTTTCCCAGCTTTTCTTGCACCTACTGTTCTAAGTCTGATGCTTGAAGCCAAGCAATACGACGTGCTCCTTTGGATATAGCAGAGGTTCTGCTAATACATTCAAAGCAATCAAATGTAACACGATTCATGAATTTTGAGACATTCTGGGCATGCTTGACCAGAATAAGGTAGTCTGCTCTTTTTTCCTCCGAAACACAGGGACTAAGGAGCTCTAAGTCTTTTGTGACTTCTTCCAGGAACATTCCCATATAAAGAATGTAGGAACTGATCCTGGCTCCTAGCATGGAGGATTGAAAGCATCGACGGCCAAAGGCATCGAGAGTCCTGGATTCACGGCCTGGAGGATTAGAAGAATAAGTTTTAGCACTCTTGATCCTTCGCATGGCCAATTCCACTACCTTGAATGGTGTGGTAACTGAGTTTTTTGAAAACCAGGAAAACGTGGCACTCGGTACATAGTGTCAAGGCATCAGGAATGTGAAGATATTGTTAAAGGAGTTTCCCACATTCTCAACATTAGATCATGTAAGATCTTGTGAATGGGAAGCATAGCTGCTTCCTTGGGAGCCATAGGGTATTGTAGAATTCTTAATTCTTCTGCCCTAGGTTCCTTTTCTGGAATCACAGTGATTGCAAGACCCTTTGCTAAATCACGTATGAAATCCTGGAAGGACATATCCTCTGGAGGAGACATTCTGCATTGAGGAGAAGGAACTGAATCTTCTAATAGATTCGCTCTGGTACCGGTAGAATCGTCAGAGTCATCGGAATCAGAAGACTCAAGCAACGGGTGCTCCTGTAACGCATGGTATCGGTACCATTCGAAGTCGGTACCAAAATGTCTCGGTTCCTGATCCCCGATACCGGAGATCGGCATTGGGGAAGCAATCCTGTCGAAGCAGGTACTGTCGGTACCGGTACTGATGTTGGTACCGATACCTGTTGAACCGTCTGTTGTGGTCTTAGCAGTACCGAAGCCGCTAAAAGGGCCACTAGACTGTGTTCAATAGCGAGGATTCTGTGATCCATCGCTCCTGCCGATGGCTGGGTGCCAGTTCCGGTGGAAGCAGCTACGACCCCAGAACATGGCACCAGTAGTTCCGCAGAAGTGGAGGCCTCTGGAACATCTTTGAGCCCCGTTAATGCTTTGGAGCCCGAAGACTCCCACCGGGTCTGTTTTGCCGGTGAAGTATCCTTGAGGGAAACGCCAGTGGCATCTTGATACTTTGAAGGAGATTTACCCTTCAAGGACCGACTAGTCTTAGAAGACTTAAATTTGGTTACCTGAGATCCATGGGAGGAAGATGAAGCCCTGGAAGACGCCGATGTAACTGACATCGTGTCGGCAGCAAAAAGGGTACCGAGTTTTGCAGCTCTATTCTGCAGGCCCCTTTTGGTCATCCTTGAGCAGGAGAGACACTCCATAGGACAATGTTCAGGACCCAAACATTTTAGACAACAATCATGGGTGTTGGTGACGGAAATGGTACCGCCACATTTTGAGCATTTTTTGAAACCACTAGCTGGTTTCTCCATGCTTGAAGAAAAATGGGCATAGTGCCCAAAATGGCTCCTAGCACCTGAAGCAGGGAAAGATCCCTGAAGAAATACAAGGTGTTTTTTTTTTTTAAGGAAAGAAGAAGAAGAGAACCGGCGGTACCGGTAGGCGTTGAATGAAGGCAGACGCGACCACAAAAAACAAGAAATAAAGGTAAATTTTCTGCGGTGACAGGGTACCACATCCTGTCAGCTCCGCGGAAAATGAAGAACTGAAGTGAGAGAGGTACAGAGGCAGGAAGGCAGCACGCATGCGCTGTGGGATGCTCCCAAAGGCTTTCCTATTGGACGCTGGGGAGCATTCCCACACGGGCTCCGTCGGTACCGATGATGCCCATATGTGAAGACTACATTCCTGCTTGTTCCTGGAGATTAATTAATTCCCTTTCCCCAACTGGTGATGGAGCCACAGTTGCCACTTTCTTAGCAGGCCCCTGACCTTACCACATTGTGTGACCTTTCTGCCACTAGACAAATTATGCTTCACCAAGCAGTTAGACTTTTTAGTTATCCACCTACTTGGTGAACAAGACACACCCTTCTTGTGAAGTGTTGCTGAGCAAGACTTCCTAGTAATCATAACAAATGTACTGGAGGAACTCCAGTAGCAATCCTTTACCAATTTACCACTCTTTAGTCTTTGACATTAATGAATTTTTTATGATTTTCATATTTGTTCAATGAAATCTTAAAAAATAACCCCAACCAGCTGCCTCTTAGCCTATAACTCTCGAGGCAGTCTGCGCAGTCAACTCCAGCCACAAACCCACAATACTCCTAGGAGACTTCAATCTTAAGTTCACTAACAAAAAGGATGCAGAAGTATTTCTCCAAGCAATGAGTTTGCTCCAATTCACACAAATAATCAACACCCCGACACACAGACATGGATCCTCACCAGACCTTATCTTCGCACCCAACTACCTAACCTCAAGAGGCCTAATATCAACACCCATCACAACACCAGTACCATGGTCTGCCATCACTTAATTGAAGTAAACATTATACCACAAGAGGAGAAACTAAACAAATATCCGGACAACACACCCACACAAAGAAGATTTAAATGCTTCGACAGAGACCAGTTCCTGCAAGACACAATACAAAACCTAAACTCTGAAACAGATGACCTAGAAGCACTAATCATCAACTGGAACAACACCATATACAACCCTGCCAAAGCAACAGACTATAGACACAGGACACTTCGCTGCAACAAACTACAACACAAGCCATGGTACTCAAAAACTATACGAAACAAAAAGAGGAACTTCAGAAAAATAGAACGGAGATGGAGACAGAACAAGTCACCCGAGACCTAGGACCTTTACCTAACAAAGCAAAAACAATACAACGAATGCATCAACCAGACAAAAAGGGAATACCATGCAAACATCATACGCAACTCCAATAACAAACCCAGAGAACTATTCGAAATTGTAAAAGCCCTCACCAAGGACCAGAATACCAAAGACAAAGTGCAAATAGACCCACAAAAATTTGCGGACCACATCCAAGAAAAGTTCCACTCAGTAGTAAAAAACAAGACCCAGCCCAGCCCCAAAGACTAACACACCCTTGAACACCTCGGGAACATTCAACACCCCATCCACAGAGCAACTCTCCCACATCATAACAGCAATCAAGACAAGCACAGCCCCCACTGATCCCTGCCCTGTACCCTGGATCAAGGCCACCAAATCAAACTTCATCCAAACCATCCACAAGATGGTGCACTCCTCCCTAACCCAAGGGTGCATGCCAAATCAACTGAAGCATGCAACTATAAGACCTATCCCGAAGAAATCCACACTCGACAAGAACAATCCAGCAGCATACAGATCCATCTCCAGCATACCACTTTTAGCAAAAATAATCAAAAAAACTGTACAGCACCAACTACAAGAACACATAGACAACCACGCTCCCCTGGACAACAATCAACATGGGTTCCGCCCCAACCATGGGATAGAAACACTTCTGATATACCTCTTTGACAGCGTCCTCCGCCTCATAGACAACACCAAGAAAGGCATCATAATGATCTTCATAGACATCTCATCTGCATTTGACACAGTTGACCACAAGACTCTATTGGATAGACTGCAGAACATTGGTCTACACGGTGCCACCCTGAATTGGTTCTGCTCATACCTGACTGACAGACAAATACAGGTCAAGGTAGGACACAACACATCCCGACCCATAAAAGTCAAACAAGGAGTGCCACAGGGATCAGCCCTCTCAGCTCTTCTATTCAACCTATACATCCAGCCAATATGTGTCATCATGAAAGAGCACCACACACAATATACAATCAACACAGATGACATCATGATCTACACACCCATCTCAGTCGACAACCCAGACTACTCCAATATAACAAACTGCCTCACACAAATGGCAAACTGGCTTCAAAAAAACAACCTATCTATAAACTACTGATCATCACGCGAAACCCGGACTTTATCCCCCCACCCGACATCAAGATAAAAGATGCACTTATACCTATAAAATCAGAAGTAAAGTACCTCGGAGTCATCTTGGACAAAGAACTTAACCTCCAAGCACACATAGGAAGAACAACCAAAAGCGCATACCACAGAATGCGACTCATCAGAAGACTCAAGCCCCTCCTCGACCCAGAGCACTTTCGCACTGTTTGCCAGGCACTAATAACCCCTCTACTAGACTTCTGCAATCCAATATACACCGGGCTACCAAAACAGACCCTCAGACCTCTACAACTGGCTCAAAACATAGCTGTCCACATTATATCCGGTACTACAAGACAAGATCACATCACACCCATACTGAAAGAACTGCACTGGCTCCCAATCATCTCACGCATCAAATACAAAACTATCATAAACATATTCAAGGTCAAACAACACTCTTCTGTCATAAGCCTACACACACTCATACAACCTGACACAAGCACAAGGCCAAGAAAAAGAGGCACCTCCAATCATGTAAACACCCCAAAAGACTTCACCAAAACCCGTAAAGACACCGCACAACGAGCACTCTCCCTGGCTGCTCCATCCATCTGGAACTCCCTCCCAGATGAACTGAGACTAACCACAGAAATCAAGGACTTCCGAAAACAGCTGAAGACAACCCTGTTCATCGAATACTATGGTCATACCCCTTGAGCCAACATACAAGACAGAACCTCAGTCCCTCCCACCACCCCAAGACTGTACATAAGAATGTATAATAGCTCATGATGTATAATAGCGCACTATGTAGATAAACCAACACTAATCATTTCCCCGCCAACACCCACACAGCACACTCTCCACTGCATGAAGACACTTGCCCTCCCCTTGATTGTTTGCCGTGGAAACCACCTTGATTGAATGATAAGGCGGTATATAAATACCATTAAATAAATAAATAAAATCACCCTGCCCATAAGAACCTTACTCCCCAGTCCCAGTACCTAATTCCTCATCTTCTTAATTTACTTCAGGAGTCACTAACCTGCATGAACTCAGTCCATACCTCAGCCTGACACAGCAGAACCCATAAAGCAGCAGGGATTTGTACTATTGAACAGCATGAGACTCCCAACATCAACTACATACCACTAAGGAAGCCACAGCAGAGAGGGCAGCAAGATGCAGACTGATCAGCACAGGTTGATCAGGCCATCAGAATGAGAACCAAATTGAAATCACCAGAACTGAGCCTACCATTTATTTTATTTATTTATTTAAAGCTTTTCTATACCGCGCTCTTTAATATCAGTGTGGTTCACAAATAACAATTTTTGTACAGGGCAGAGGAGATCTGCCTTGTGCTTACAATGAACAGGAACGATAAATTGGAGTTGTAACTTGGGGGAACTATGTACATTTTAGGCCAACGTAAGATGTGGCTAGGGTGACTAATTACATGTTAGGCATAACCGCCCGGTTGAGTCTGGGTCATTACCACAAGCATGCTTGTCTGAGGGAAACCAAACTGCAAATTTTATTTATTTATTTATTTATTTATTTATATTCTCTTATATACCACGCTATTCTGCATCAGTGCGGTTTACATTGAACAAACTGAAATTACATTGAACAGGGCATTATAACTTGGAGATAACTATTTTACAGGGAACATGGGCTATGGAGAGTTAAGTAGCTTGCCCAAGACCACAAGGAGCACCTGTGGGACTAGAAACCCCAGTCCTTCCAGCCCAAGGTTGCTGTCCTCTAGTGGGATTTGAACCCCCGACCTGAAGTACCTTGCCCCAACCACTAGGCCACTCCTCCACTCAAATTCTCAGCTCACGGTAGTCCTCCAACTGCCTCCCTCTCCATGGCTGCTAGCTCCCCCCACCAGAGTTCTTACTGCATATTGCCAAACTACTACAGGAATGAGTTCAGAAGATTGTACAGACTCCCAAAATGTGACCTTCCCACCAAGCCTATTAACAGTAAAGACCAGAATCCCAGAGGGAAAATCACCACCTCCACCTATGCTGTCAGTTAGGATTGGCCTCTTCCTCTAGAACCAATGCTAGAGGTATTTCCCTGTCTCCTTAGGGCTTACAGTCTAAGATTGTACCTGAGGCAAAGGAGGGTTAAGTGACTTGCCCAAGGCCACAAGGAGAGTAAGTGGGATTTGAAAACTGGTCTTTCTGATCCCAGGTTGTTACCCTAACCACTAGGGTGCTCCTCTACTCTGGGAGTTGGGGGGTGGGGGTCAGAGCTCAGCCATGTTAAACAGGGTTTTCTTATATGTTAGAACAGAAAAGCAGGTGATATATTTGAAAGAGGAATCCTTCAAATCACTGTGAAGATTTGATGAAGTGTCCGCGAGGGTGATTATCACAGGAAATTTACCAGGTAACTAAGTAAGCACAAGGGTAGGTTCCCCCCCTCAAAACAACTGAAAGTATTCATGAGCTTTAAAAACATAAAGAGAAGTACCTGGTGATGCATTTGGGTTGAGGAGTTCAATTGTTTTTCCCTGTTCCAGTATTCACAGATAAAACAGATGCAAAATTCATGATCATTTTTGTAGCTGCATGCCTTGCAAGTAATTTTGAAAATTCTCTACACAGTGTACTTTGCCACAGTGTAGGCTACTGAAAATTATCCCTTGTCCCCACATACATAAATAAATAAATAAATATGCTATTCGATGATGCACAATTATACAGTTATAATTGAAAAAAAATCATAACTGCATAAATTCACATTTTTAAGTATTCGGAATAAGTTATTGTTGTTGTTTGACATGAGTGAAACAAAGGCAAGAAAGAACATTGTCTATTATTCCTCACAAGTTAAAATTATATTTGACCCCTAGGAAGGCTACTGTGGAACATTCCTAGATCTTCGGGCAGGAGTGTCAAACTCCAGTCCTGGGGCCTACAAACCAGCCTGGTAACCGAGGTAGCTCGGACACGGTGCTCCGGGCCCCTCTAACCGTCCACCCCCCGCCCCTCCCCCCATTTTAGTCCCACTCTCCTTTCCTACAGAATACACACATACACCATTCTTGGGAAAAGCACCGGTCGCAGCTTTATTAACTTTATAATATATCGAACATTACTGTTCAAGAATAATCCTCTTAACAATGCAAACCTCGGAGTAATACCTCACCAGCCATGCTATTAGCAAGGTGACCCGCAGCGGAGCAATGCCTCACCAGCCATGCTATTAGCAAGGTGACCCTGCCTCTGCTGCTGCCGCGGTCATGCCAACCGCAATCTTCCTAATCCCCTTTCCCCGACCTCGCCATGTAATTAGCAAAAGTCAGCCAGGGGATGTCCGGGTCGGGGTCACCCTGCCCCCGGCCCAAGTATAGCCTAAGGCTCCGGACCCCGGACCTCCAGGATCCCGCCACCGGCACAGAGGACATTAATGTCAGGTCGAAGGCGCCCCGCCCTGACCCAGTGCGGCCTAGAGCTCCGAATCCCGGACACCTCCGAGATCCCTCCACCAGCACTGGTGACATTAATGTCCCGAAGCCGCCCCCCCCCCAAACCAAGCTGCGACCAGGTGGACCCCCTACCGAACCACACACACCAAGCCCACCGGCCAGTGGTGGCTAAGCACTCCGACACCCCCAGAGGAGAAACACTCCCCCACCCCCAACAACCTTACGCTCACACCTCAGGAAAGCCGTATTATCCACTGCCCGGGTCGCACTGCCGAGTCCCCCCCCCCCCCCACCCCCCGCTTTTTTTTTTTTTTTTTTGCTTTTGTTTTTGTTATAAAAGCCTGCAGACCATGACTTGACAACCAACTCCAGCCGAAGACCGCTCCGCGACCCAGTCGGCGCCCCCCCCCCAACACGTAAGCGGAGCCAAACCGGCTTACTCATGGTGCCCCAGCAAAGGTATGGGCTGCATCCGACTGCGACCACGCTCCGCTGCCATAAAATTATGTCCCCACCAGATCATAATCCGAGGGGTCCAGACCGTCCACACAGACTCTCCCGAGCCATCCTCCCCACGAGGGAATGACCCATGGGCCAAATGACCCAAAGCTTCCTGTCCGGCCCCCCAGCGGAAGCGAAAATCACGTGACCCCCACCTCCCAGAAGCCTAGACCAGCCAGACCCTGGCACCTCATCCACCGTTGCGTAATGCTTCGCTCGGCAACCCCGCCACGACCCCCTTACGCGACGCCACCCCAAAGCGGGATGAATGTGCCGCAACAACCGCAGCCCCGCCCACGCACTGCCTACTGATTCCACTATAGACCTCGACCCACACCAGCTTCGCCGGAGCTCGCCACCACCCCACCCAGATAGAATGCCCCAAAGGATACCAGGCATCTTCGCCCGGAAGAGGGAGGCAGCAGACTTCAACAATCTGCCAGTATAAGCCGAGCAGCAAGTCCCTGGTAGCCCGGAAGAGGGAGGCAGCAGACTTGAACACCCCCCTTTGTAAACAGAGCAGCAAGTCCCCGGTAGCCCCCGTGTACCAGGCCACTTGGCATCCAGAGGCCTTGAGCACGAACCCCCCTCCCCCCTCCTGCCGGAACGCCCGCCTCTCGCGGCTTCATGCAGGACCCCCTAGCCGTCCTGTACCGCCACCGTCCCCCATCGGGGACAGGAAAGCCCATCCCCCACCCCGTGAGAACCAGCGTGGATACGCAAGACCGAAGCCCCTCATCCGGCCGTAACGTGCCCCCACCTCATCACCCCACTGCCGATTGATTCAGCGTCACCCCCCCCCCCACCCTGCTCGGGGCTGCACCCGACTCTCCAGCCCCCCTTTTGCGACAACCAACATAAGGCCTTAGGCTGGGTTCCCCCAAACCTGCCATGAGCTGTCCATATGCCACACAGCCCCTGACGGAATACCCTGACCGATAACTGTCGGTCGCAGCCTAAAGAGCTGCCGTGCCCGCGTCTAAATAGCCAACATGCCCGTGAACTTCCCTCCCCCGACATCACCGACCCCCAAATCCACACGCCGGCCTATGAATCCGACATACCTCGGCACCGTCCCTGCCCTCAGGACGGAGTAACCGCCCACTGCCTCGGCAATCATTAACGGTAATTACGAAGCAGCCCACCCCAGTCGCTACCCGCCCCTGACATCGCGACCTTCATCCAAAGGGAGACGATCCCCTGCTCCCTGAACGTCAGCTCCAGGCCTAATAGGAAATCCCCAGCACCGGGTCCTCTGCCATACCCCGAGCGTACCCCACCATTAAATAGCTCCCAACACCCCCTTGATGGCACTGAACTCCAGCACCCATTCACCACTCCAGAACCCTTCGACCGGCCCATCTCCCACCCCCCCAGCCATAGCCGGTACGCCCGAAACCCGGAAAGAACAAAGCACAGCCCACAGTCATGCAATGTCAGAAACCAATCTCTCCTACGCACAGCCGCCCCCCCCCCCCTGATCCTGACGTTGCATGACCCGGAACCCCCACCCCCGATCTACAAGCCGGTAGTGCACACCCCCGAAACCCCGTTACGACCTGGCCGGAAATTACCGAGGGAAAATGTTTTTTTTTTTTTGCTATACCCATAAAGGGGCTGGGGTCCGCCTACTATCAGCTCGACTCCTACTCCCCTAACCATGCTAGGAAAACGCCACCACCGAGGCGAATTACCCGCTTAGGCCGCACAAGCAGATGCTGTGCCCGGACCCCCCAAACCCGCCAGAACCCCCCCCCCCCCAAGCCCTCCTCAGCACAACCACGGGTCCTGCTGCAGACACTTTTCTGACCAAGACATTTCCCCAACTGATATCCAAATTTGACTAATGTATTTCAATAATCTGTATATAGTTAACTAGCCTTATATAGTTGTACCTTGTTATTCCCAAGTTCAAAATCCCTGTTACTTGTAAAATGCATTACAGTTCTTTGTATGTATATGTTTGTTACATGTAAACCGCGCTGGTGACAATAGTGCGGTATATAAAAGATGTTAAATAAATAAAATAAATAAATAAATAAATCTCGTAAGGCCCGAAGCATAATAGAGCAACTACCCCTCCCAGAGAAGTGGAGGGACCGGCCCGGCAGCGTAACGGGCCCTGCCCATTCAAGTGAATACGTTATTTATTCCTCGGCCTTAGTATTATTATTATTTCTGGTTTTGGTTGGCCAATTCATTACTTTAGCCTAGCAGGCACAAATGCTTGAGTGTTCACCCCCACTGACCGAGGAAAAAGGACGATAGTGGCTGTCCCAGGTGGGCCAAAAAAAACGCTGCCCCACTGCCTCCTAGCTGTTACATCCCCAACCTGCCTGCCGGACCGGAAGACCCCCCCGCCCCTCCTTCCTGCTCCTGAGCACACAGTAACTGCCCCCATCCTACCGCTCGACGAAGCCGAGGCCAAGGCAAGGCCGAGGCCGAGGCCCCCCACCCGTCTCGCCACCCTCTCCGACGGATAGTTTAACAATATAGCATTCTGTTCTTGGACACCCTGCTAACTGTTCCGTCCCGTTCCACTTCAACCCCCACCCCCTGGACCCCAACCGTCCTGAATAAGGTGAACAATCTGTATAACCGCTTCCAAGTCCGCTGGCACACGGTCTTCAGACTTTACCCACTTCTCAAGCAGCACGCCGTATCCCACCCCGTGCCCTTTCCGCCCCCCTCCATGCGGACGAATAGACGGTGCCGCAAAGGTGGACGACTCCGAATAGCGGCTCTGCCAACATGAATACCGCTATGGCAGTGCACTACACCCCCGCTCCCTCTCGCAATCGCAGCACCTACCCCCCAGTCCACCAACACTCACCTGCTGCCCCGTCATCGCCCCCCTGGACGCAGAAGCCCAGGGGTCCAGCGTCCATGGTCCCCTGCCCCAGCCCGGCCCATGCGCGCCGAACGCGGTTGGACTTCTCCACTCTCCTGCCAGCAAGCCAAGGTCTGAGCGCCATCTGTGGAAACAAAGAGAAAACACAGAGAAACCCAAGGAGGGGGAACCATTATCCATCATGAATATATAGATGTCCGTGTTTGGGGTTTTTTTTTTTTTTTTTTTGTATAGAGCCATCGAGTCAGTACGCACCCACAATGAAGCTGGGAACCTCAGGCACCTACCCCTCCCCGCTCGCATTGCGCATCACCGCACCAGCCGCTGCCACTCCCCCATCCCCCACCAAAAGCCCCCCCGGCACACCGCAACCATTGCACACACCTCCAACACCCCCAGCTCCCAAGCCCACGCCCCCAGAGCCCCCCAACACCCCCACCCGTCCTGCTCCAAGGCAAAAAATCCCCCTTCAGGCACCCATACCAACCCCCTGCTGATCCCGCCCACCAGGGACCCCCATCCGGCACTGCCCACCCCCCTTGCCCAGGCACCCTGATCCGAGTCCAGCCTCCCCAGCCCCTGGGCCCACGCAAATGCTGCCCACCCCCAAGCACTATCGTCTTATTGTTCCTACTGGCCATTCCTCTCCCAGTGCCCCTAAGCACCCAAACATCCTTCTGGCCGTTGCCAGTTCCCTTTTCGACCGGGTTGGTCACTTTAAGATAATTAGATACACTCACCTCCAAATCCTACGCTCCTTTCATGCACAGAAACACCTCATCTGGCATACTGCATAACCATACCGCGTGTGTCATGAAATCCAAGCTACCAAATTCTTGACAATATTCAAAGCTTCCCTATACCTCTCCTCATGTTATCTGCACCTTCCAGGGTGTCTACCCCACAGCAGATTTTTGGTAATACCCACAGAGGTAAACCTTACCCAACAATCCTTCTACAACACCGCATATATAATGCTAAACAGAACCATCGTAACATAGTATATGATGGTAGATAAAGACCAGGATGGCCCATTAACTTTTGCCCAGTAAGGATAGGAAAATTTGCAGAGAAGGTCTTGACCTACATATTTACCATCTTGTTGAGACACCGAGATTTACCCAGACTTTAATACAATGCATAATGTATTCTAAGCTGTGTATTATATGGATTTAGTTTTACCAGCATTTCTATCCCAATGTGGCTATACTCCTTGGGGGTCATTTACTAATGGTTAGCATGTACTCTTTGCCACAAGGCCCACTGGAATAAAATGGGCCAGAAAAAGATCGCCTTTGTATTCAGTCACCAAATCTATGATTGCTATGTGCTCAGGATTGCTTGTTGTACACCACAGCTGTGCATATTCTGAAGGGTAATAACCAAAGGAAGGGAGCGTGTGCCGCGAGACAGGCAGGCAGCAGCAATGGAGGGGGAGGGGGGGTGCGCGGCCAGCAGCCGGAGCGCTCCGGGCCTGTCCTCCTCAGGCGTAGCCCCTCACTCACCTACCGCGCCTCTGCCCGCACCCACTGCCCACTGCCCGCAGCCCCGGAGCCCATCCTCCCCAGGCCCGCTCCTCCCCCCGCGCCTCTCCCCGCACCCGCTGCCCTCAGCCCCGGGGCGCGTCACCCCCCACGGCAGACAGACGAGGCGCCGATCCCCCGGGCAGCCCCCCCCCACCACGGACATCAGTCGGTCCGGCGTATCACCCTGCCCCGGCCCCCTATGCAACGCCAAACCGGCCTTATCCCCGGGGAGGAGCAGGAGCTTCGGCAGCCGTTGCTGACTCCTGGCTCCTCGCAACCCAGGCCACATGCCTCCCGCCTCCCAGACTCCACCGCGCTCTCGCGTGCGGCTGGAGCCAATCAATTTTTCCGGCGCCCTCCACGTCATTGCGCTCCCACCCCCCAGCCGATGATGTCCGCGGGCCAGGGCCCCCGCACCGGCCGCGCACCCGGTTACCCTCGGCCGCTGGGACCCTGCCCCGCAGCCTTGCATTTTTCAGGATGTCCCTAGTGAGTTTTCATGGTATATATTTGCATACCAAGGGGGATATCCTGAAAACCAGGCTGGTTTGTGGCTCTCCACAACTCTTAGGTGCCCAACTGGGAATTTTCAGTATCTTATCCAGCCTACAATAGTTTTAAAACTGTTTAAAAGGATCAGAAACGCATTGTTATGTGAGAAATTTGTCATTTCATTTTAGCATAAAGAACTTTTCCCTTTTAATTCTGTTTGAGCCTTCTGGCTACTCTCTTTAGTTTTTTTCTTGCTGCTTAAATTGTTTTGTCTGCAACCTTGTGCAGGAAGTAGTGGCTGTGCATCCTGTTATGTCTTATTGCATCATTACTGCACATTATTCTCTTCCCACTGATGCCTACATTCAAGATGCAATCTAAATTACTTTAAAAAATGTTAAACAAGATTTCTTTCCCTCGCTTCCTGCCTTACAACTATCAACTGTCATACAAGGCAACAGACAAGTACAAGAAGACTCCGCAAACAGTACAACTAGTCAGATTGCTCTCTTTAAAAAGGCTCGTTCTTCAAGCCCTTTTAACTTTACCTATAATGAGCCAGAGGTGCATTCCATTGTGTTTCAAAAACAGCCGAGCACGTGTTTGAAACTCAGTAGAATGCATATTTACAATTAATCAATTCCCTCACAAACTAGCTTTCAAGAATCTATAGCCAAGACAGCAATAAAACAAAAAATTAAGTATGCTAAAAAATTATTCAAAAACTGTAGAAATCATTGTAGGTTGCTACTGTAGATTAGTCAACATACAACTAACTTGTTGCTTGACTTTAAGAATTTGTTTGATCTTTCTAAATTAAAATGTAGATAATGCCTCTCTACAACAACATCAGGGAATATCTTTTTCAGAGAAAGCTAGTGAATGCATGGAGTAGACTCTCAAAGGAAGTGGTGGAGTCAAAAACTATAATGGAATTCATAGAAGCATAGAAACATGTCAGCAGAAAAAGACCATATGGCCTATCTAGTCTGCCCTTCCATATCAAATTCTATAGTCCCTTTTTTTCCTTTAGAGATCTTCCATGTTTGTCCCATGCTTTCTTGAATTCAGATATTGTCCTTGTCTCTACTACCCATTGGGAGACTATTCCATGTATCTACCACTCTTTCCATAAAGAAATATTTCCACATATTATTCCTATCCTTTTTCCTCATTGCAGAGCTTGCTTTCAGTTGAAAGAGATTCTCCTCTTGTGCATTTATGCCATGAAGGTATTTAAACATCTCTGTCGTATCTCCTCTGTCCCACCTTTCCTCAAAGACATGGGGAAAATATAGAGGATTCCTAAATGACAAGCGGATTTGAACAAAGCACTGGAGTAACTTGCACAGAATAGCAGTTCAATCCTAAAGAACAGCGAGACAGTTATACTGTACTTCCAAAAATCCATGAGCATAACCTGCATGTAGCAACAGTTATAGCCCAAAACAGAAAGTATAGAAGGAACCAGAATGGACCAGAAGTTACAACCTAAACAAAAGTTCTGGGGGAATAACCTGCATAGGGCAGCAGTTAGTAACACCTTGCTAGACTGACTAGAGGGACCATTTTCGGTTTTATATGCCATCTTTTACTATTGAGTGGATATTCAGCCACAGTAGTAAGTTGTTTTTTTTAATGCCAAGCTTCAGCATTTATAAAAAAAATCTAGCTATTCAGCCCCAGGATCTAGATAGTGGTCAGCAATGAATATCGAGAGCAGTGACTGAAGGCATTGCCCAGAAGTGGCGATATTCAGCATTCCTATCATGATAACTATCCGGACAATTTGCAAACGTCTTTTTGCTGCCCTAAGTTATCCAAATGGTTATCTGGATAGCAGCGCTGAATAACTTTGCTAGCCAGATAATTCTGTGCTCTGCTCACGAACCGCCCGAGGACCACCCAGATAGTGCTGTATCGGTCTGTAAGATATTCAGAAATGCTCTCCAGATAGTGCCACCAAATATTGATATAGAGCTAGTGCAAGTGCCATTTATCTGGAAAGAAGCATCTGGTATCCGATAAGTGGTTTTGCATATTGGGTCCTATGTTACTATTAACTCATTTGGACTATTGTGTCCTATTCTGGAGGTCACATCTCCCAAAAGATATAGTGGTGGTCCAGAAGAGGTTTGCCAAGTTTGTACAAAATCTGCAATATAAGCCCTTTGGGCTAAAAGTTACAAATCTAAGGGGACTAGTTAGAAATCTAAGGTAAAATCTCGGATTTTACCACTGCCTAATTTACCGCAGGGGTCACTAACCTGCAGATTAGTGACTCCTGTAGTAAATGAATAATGCAGCTGGCATCGATGATGCAAATTGTAATTATAATTGAAAAAATCATAACTGCAAAAATTCACATTTCGAAGTATTTAGAATAAGTTATTGTTGTTTGAAGTGAGTGAGACAAAGGCAAGAAAGAACACTGTCTATTATACCTCACAAAATAAAATTATACTTGATCCCTAGGAAGGCTACTGTGGAACATACCTGGATCTTCACCTGTTATTTAGGGCAGGAGTGTCAAACTGTCAGGAATGTCAAACAGTCGCAAGCTGTGCTAATCCAATGAAAAAATAACACCAACTAAAAGCTAACACATCACCTGAAGCTCCTGGCTGCATTCTTAATACCCTTACTCCCCTAGATCCCAATTCAGAACCCTCGTCCTAAAGGAACCCCTGAAACCCTCCCTGGGCCTACCTTTAAACCTTCCTAGTGCTCTAGGGGGAACCAGACAGAAGCAATCCCCACACGCATCTGTCCAGGTCAGTACTACCACTAGGGATCAAGCTGCCATATTTATTTATTTATTTATTTAACATTTCTTATATATCGCCTTTCATGATATCAAGGCGGTTTATTAATCTAACATTACCACCACTTTCATTCATGATAGCGGTTCATTCACATCCTGGCTAGGCTTAAGAACATAAGAAATGCCATACTGGGTCAGACCAAGGTCCATCATACCCAGTATCCTGTTTCTAACAGTGGCCAATCTAGGTCACAAGCACTGTTCCCTCTAAGCTGTGCGCGTGTGCGCGCGCACACACCTTGCCAAGTGAGCGCACATACTTTAAAACAGAGCGCACAAAAATTACGGTTCTGATTCTGATAGAAAACAACACAGACTATCTTAAAATTGAAAAGTTGTTGTGTATTTATGGTTTTCACAAGTTCTACAATATTTTCTAGTGCAATCAATGTGGTGTACATACTGTATTCTGACGTGTAGTCAAATTTTAAAGTATATAACTTCGAGGGTCGTTATGTGGCGCACAAAAATGTAACCTTCCTTCAAAAGCTGCACAGCAGATATTTTATGCGCACACAGCCTACAGAAAATTAGAGGGAACATTGGTCACAAGTACCTAGCAGTTTCCCCAAAGGACACAGGTTCCACAATGCTTGTAATGAGGCAAACAGTGGATTTTTTGAGTCCCCATTAATGGTATATGGACCTTTCCTCCAGGAACTTGTCCAAACCTTTTTTAAACCCA
The DNA here is from genome assembly GCA_033557465.1 of Ichthyophis bannanicus. Classification (NCBI taxonomy): domain Eukaryota; kingdom Metazoa; phylum Chordata; class Amphibia; order Gymnophiona; family Ichthyophiidae; genus Ichthyophis; species Ichthyophis bannanicus. The sequence goes on along the minus strand of CM066033.1, from coordinate 1,238,180,494 downwards.
GCTACATTAACAGTTTTTACTACATCCTCCAGTAACGAATTACAGAGTTTGATTACACGTTGAGTGAAAAAATATTTTTTCTTGTTAGTCTTAAATAGGTTACACTGTAGCTTCATTGCGTGTCCCCTAGTTTTTCTCGGTCTGATATTTGAAGGCCTTTACATGGGTAACTTCCTTAGCTACCCGCGTAAAGGTCTTAACTGGGATTTTCGAAAATCCAGGCTAAGTCCCTAACGTGCCCAGATGCTATCCGCATATAATCTGGGCATTTTAAGGGCATTCTGGGGTGGAGAGGGGGCGGAGGAAGGGGTTATATAGGTAGCAGTGATTTTCGATGCTACCCGCATAGCCCTCTGTGCCTTAAAGATAGGCAAGGAAAACCTCTGCTACCCGTATAGCCTCTGTGGCGTTTGGGCGAAACCAAATTTTCACTTCCGCTATCCGGGTTACAGGGATTGGCGGGCAGGCTATGCGCCATCATGATGCATAGCTTGCCCAACTCAATATTGAGGCCTCAATATTTGATGGCATAAACAATCGATCTATGTTTACCTGTTCCACTCCATTCATTATTTTATAGAGCTCTATCATATCTCCACTCAGCCATCTCTTTTCCAGGTTGAAGAGCCCTAACCTTTTTAGCCTCACCTCATAGGAGTATCCTTCCATCCCCTTTACCATTTTGATGGCTCTTCTCTCTAACCTTTCTAATTCTGCTATATCCTTTTTAAGATATGGCGACCAGAATTGCACACAATATTCACAGTGTGATCACACCATGGAACGATACAGAGGCATTATAATATCCTTTGTTTTATTCTCCTTTCCTTTCCTTATGATTCCAAGCATTCTATTTGCTTTCTTGGCCACCGCTGCACACTGGGTGGTGGTTCCTAATATGGAACCTTGCATCGTGTAACCATAGTTTGGGTTGTTCTTTCCTAGGTGCATAACTTTGCACTTGTCCACATTAAATTTCATCTGTCATTTCCTAGGTGCATAACTTTGCACTTGTCCACATTACATTTCAGCTGCCATTTGAACATCCAGTCTTCCAATTTATCAAGGCCCCCTTGCAATTTTTCACAATCCTTTTGAGTTTTAATAGCTTTGAATAATTTTGTGTCATCTGCAAATTTGATTACTTCTCCCGTTATTCTCATTTTCAGGTCATTTACAAATATGTTAAAAAGCACCGGACCCAGCACAGATCCCTGGGATGCTCCACTATTCACCTTTCTCCACTGGGAAAATTGGCCATTTAGTCCTACCCTCTTCTTTCTATCTTTTAACCAGTTCCTGATCCACAATAGTACACTGCTTCCTATCTCATGACTTTTTAATTTTGCCAAGAGGCTCTCATGAGGGACCTTATCAAAGGTTTTCTGAAAATCCAGATGCACTATATCAACCGACTCACCTTTGTTGACCTGTTTATTCACACCTTCAAAAATGTAATAGATTAGTAAGACAAGACCTTACTTGGCCATCCTCCAATCTTCAGGTATAACAGATCATTTTAATGATAGTTCACAAATTACTAATAGTAGGTCTGCAATCTCATATTTCAGTTCTTTTGACACACTTGAACCAGGAGCACACTGAACACAATGGAGAAGGATAATATAGATCAGGCATTTTCAATAGATAGATCACAATATACCTGTAGATTGCGGAGGGGTCAGAGGTAGATCGCCAGCCCCACTTGCCTCCATCTCTTCAGCAGCTCGACCCGTCGCTAGGGGAGAGCTCATGCCGGCAGGTCATCTGCCGAAGGCTTACCGCCACTGCTGATCCTTTGCCTGTCTTTTTTCCCTGCCTGCGGGAATCTTGCCTGCAGGTGCATTGGGGTTGCTTGTTGCTTTCGTGCCAATAGTTTGTGCGTACCCCAGGGGGTCGCCGCCTGCGCCCCATGACGAGATGCCACAGGCCCGGCCTCATACCTGGTCTCCTGCTTCTCAGAATCACCTATTCCTGTCCCCCGACCCAACACCCCTTAGAAGTGTGTTATATACCGGGCGATATCCATTCACCCGGGCTTTACCTGAATACACTTACCATATTAGTTGTGTCGTGTGCTGGTCATTGGTCGCTTTATAGTTCGCTTTCATTAAACGTTTTTGGGCAGACACAACAAAGTGTCAAGAATTTGGTAATTTTGGAGGGTTTTTCCAATTTTTTTCTAACTTGCCTATGCCTTGCCTTCGAATTGGTTCAAACCACTGTGACTTTTGCTTGCCTCTTCAATTTTATTTTGCCTTGCCTTTGCGTTGATTCTAAACTGTGTGCAGAATTTATTAAATCGCGTGTGGTGGTATTTGAACTTGTTTGGCAGTATTTGATTTTATCTGGTTTGCAGGTCAGGTGTTCGAGTTTTTTTGATGATTGTTTGGTGATATTTGATTATTGGTGCCAGTATGATGAATTCTTATTTTTACTTTTAGAACTGCATGTGTGGTTTTGGCATCTCCAGTCCTTGTATTGCACATCATCCAGAGGTCTTCAATTCTTGTTGATCTTTAATACTTTGGGACAGTGACCGTTTTGGACCAGATTCAGTCAGTGTTTATACTAACTTAGCAGATTTGGCCTTCTTACATCCAGCCACCCCAGTTTAATGAAGATGAGTGTTCCAAAGAAGAGCAAAACCTACCACTTTCATGATGAATGGGAAATGGACTACTTCTTCATCATGCTGAAAGACAAGTGTTGTTGTCTAATTTGTAATGCCCCAGTATCCTTGCCCAAAAAGGGTAATCTGGAACATCATTATAAGGCTCTGCACAGCAATAAGTTTGATGCTGATTTTCTACCCAAACATGAAATTCGTAAACTAAAGCTCAAAGAACTTAAATCGAAATTGGCTACTCAGCAACAGTTGATGGCGAAGCCAAGGTCACATTCGGTCAATGCAACCATAGCATCCTTCAAGGTCAGCAACCTGATTGCAAAGAAATGCAAACTTTTCACTGAAGGGGAATTTGTGAAAGATTGTTTTCTTGAAGCAGCTGACAATCTTTTTGAAGGATTTAAAAAGAAGAAAGAGATCATAGCTGCTATTCAAGATGTACAATTGTCAAGAAACACCGTCGTGCGGCGAATAGAAAAGATGTGAGGAGACACAACTGAACAATTTTTGGAGGATGTTTCAAATTGTGTTGCTTTCTCACTCCAACTGGATGAATCTACAGACATAAGAGACATAGCCCAGTTACTAGTCTTTATCCGGATGGTTTTTGAAGACTTCAGTGTTAAAGAAGAACTATTTGGAATGATTTCTTTAAAAGGGAGAACTACCGGTCAGGAAATATTCAGTTCTTTCCATTCTTTTGTGACAAAGTGTAATCTTCCATTGCATAGATTTGTTTCCATCACTACTGATGGAGCAAGAGCAATGACAGGTGAGGTTAACGGTTTCATAGCCCTCTGTAGACAGCATGACGACTTCCCAGATTTCCTTTCTTACCACTGCATCATTCACCAGCAAGTTTTGGCAAGCAAGAGACTCAATACAAAGACTGTCATGGACATCACTTTCAAAATTGTAAATTCAGTTTGTGGAAGATCACTTCAAAGACGGCTTTTCAATCTTACTCTTGAAGAAGAGGGGAGATGACCAAGCAGAGTTGGAAGATGAGGAGTGGTTATGTGATCTGGCATTTCTCGTTGACTTTACAGGCGAACTAAGTGATATGAACCTTGAACTACAAGGTAAAAATAAATGCATTGGCGAGATGATGAGTACAGTTTCACCCCACAAGAGCAAGTTTGAGCTAATGATGACTGACCTTGCAAAAACTTTTAATCATTTTCCTAATACGCAGGACCATCTGGGACAATATCCAAATATTGTTTTTCAGAACGAGAAGTATGTGACAGAAATCTGTTCTGTTATCCAGGAATTCGAAAATAGATTCTGTGACTTCCAAAAATTGGAACAGTTGTGGAGTACTAGTCATACCCATTCAAAGTAGATGTGGACATTAAAGAAACTGCAGCTGCTATCAGAAAAAAATACTCATTGAACAAGTCATCTCTTGAAAACAAAATATTAACCCTTAAAAATGACATTTTTCTCAAGACCCATGCTGAGCAAGAATCGTTTTGGAAGCTAGTGCCTAGAGACAAATTTCCCAACTTGAGAAGATGCAGTGAAGCTGTACACTCCTGTTTCAGTTCAACTTATTTGTGTGAATCTGCATTTTTCCATCTGAAAATGACAGAGTAAACAATGTTCTAACATGACAGATGAACATCTCCAGGATTCCCTGAGACTGGCTCTCACGCAATATTCACCCAACTTCAAAAAGCTGGTGGATGAAATGCAGGCTCAGACGTCTCACTTGAGCAAGAGCGAAATATTAAAGATTGTGCAAGATCAGCCTGGTTCAATACTCAACCTAAATTTAACACAAATTACTCAATAAAAGTTAAAGAAAGTTATTAAGACAGTTAAAGAAAGTTATTACTCAATAAAACTTAAAGAAAAAATGTACTTTCCATTTCCCCTCGCAGTTCTTACTGGATCTTTGGCTCTCTGTTTTGTTTTTGCTTAATTTGCTTAACAGCTGATCATATCCAAGTAAATGACAGAAGGTTCATTAAAATGGTGGGGGGAATCCTCCAACTTTATTGGGTTAAAATTTAATTTGAAACTAATTTCAAACTTAACTTTCATGGTGGTAGATCACCGTCACTTTTGGCCAGAAAAAGTAGATCACAACCTGTTCGAAGTTGGACATGCCTGATATAGATGAAGGGGAGATCTGTAAGGAAAGAAAAGAATTCAACATTAGAGGAGCTGGTGTATCATGGGAGACGTAACCATTTAATCATCTGTTGGGGAAATAATTTGAAAGGATATCAGACTCTAGGGAGCTCATACCCAGCTATATCCCTGAGATAGAACTCAGCACTGTAGTAGAAAGGAACCTGTTTCCCAAGTGCATCCTCCTGTTTATTGCTAGCAGCCAATCATAACGCAAAGTGTATTAGGGGTAGATACAATAAGGGTAAGGGTAATATGCTACATGCATGTAAATATAAATATAAATCCACAACAAATAGCAGATTACCTCACGATGAAACAGAATAGAAGCTTGCCAATATTGACATCATCTTTATCTGAGCCTGAAAACCAACCAAGACACAACGTGATATGGGGAGCATTCACTACCTAACCTATCAAACAAGTAGCATATATAATAGCAACCCTGAACACAACATGCTCACCAAACGATTCCTGTCCAGTCACATGGATAAAGTTAGCTAAGGAAGAGTTCACACCTTTCATACACAAAATAATACATGCATCCTTCACACAGGTGCAAAAATCTGCAACCCTCAAACTTGCATCAATCAGGCCCATCTTAAAAAGCCAGAAAGCTGACAGGAGAGACCCGTCATCATACCAACTGGTGTCAAGCTTACCATTTATGGTGAAAATCCTGGAAAAGACAGTACAGCTACAGGCCCATATTAATGCACATGCTCCACTGGATCCACACCAGCATGGATTCAAGCCAAACCATAGGATGAAAATGTTACTAACAGTACTCATTGACCACATTATCAGAGAAATAGACAATATAAAAAAAGGGCATGATTCTAATATTTCTCAACAGCTGCTTTTGATTCTGTGTCACACACCATTTTGCTAAAACACCTTAAGGAGATTGGTCTCTACACCAACACATTAAAGTGGTTTGAATCATACTTTCAAGACAGACAGCAATATGTTAAATGTGGGAAAGACATATCCTCTCCCTTCACACTAAAGAAAGGAGTCCCACAAGGATTGGCAATATCAGCCCTTCTATTTAACCTATATATTCAGCCAGTCTGTGAGGTCATACAAAAGCATAATGTCTAATATAAAATCTGTGCTGACAACATCATGCTGTACACATCCTTTGATACCAAAACCCCAGACTACACAGCAATAACCGAATGCCTCACTGAAGTCTGAAGATGGCTCAAAACCCACAACCTCAGCATAAACTACAACAAAACAGAAGCACTCACAATAACAAGGAACAAGAGATTCACTCCTCCTCACACTATAGCCCTAAATGACAGAAACGTAGCTGTCAAAGATGAAGTAAAATACCTACGAGTCATCCTTGATCACAGCCTGAACTTACAAGCACATATCAACAAAACAACACAGAATACATACTATAAACTAAAAACAATATGTAAACTAAAACCCCTCCTAGATCACAATGACTTCAGAAGAGTCCTACAAGCAATAGTCATGCCACTGCTTGACTTTTGCAACTCTTTGTACCAAGGCCTACCAGCTACTACCATCCACTCACCACAGATGGTACAAAACACTGCAGCCCGCATCCTCACAGGGACAAACAAACATAGAAACATAGAAACATAGAAATATGACGACAGAAAAAGACCACATGGCCTATCTAGTCTGTCCTTCCATAACAACTACAACAGTCCACTTTTTGCCTTTAGAGATCCTCTGTGTTGGTCCCATGCTTTTTTGAATTCAGTTACTGTCCTCATCTCTACCACCTCCACTGGGAGACTATTCCACGGATCCACTACTCTTTCCGTAAAGAAATATTTCCGCATATCACTCCTGAATCTATCTCCCTTCACCCTCATCCCATGTCCCCTCGTAGCAGAACTTGCTTTCAATTGAAAGAGGCTCTCTCCCTGAACATTTATGCCATGGAGGTATTTAAACATCTCGATCATATCACCTCTATCCCGCCTTTCCTCTAAGGTGTACATATTAAGATCCTTAAGTCTGTCCTCATATGCTTTATAATGAAGCCCATTAATCATTTTGGTAGCAACCCTCTGCACCGACTCCATCCTGTTCACATCCTTTTGAAGGTGCGGTCTCCAGAATTGCACACCATACTCCAAATGAGGTCGCACCAAAGACTTATACAGAGGCATTATCACCTCCTTTTTTCTGCTAGCCATTCCTCTCCGTATGCACCCAAGCATCCTTCTAGCTTTTGCTGTCACCTTTTCCACCTGTTTAGCTACTTTAAGATCATCAGACACAACCACGCCTAGGTCCCGTTCTTCTTTAGTGGACAAAAGTACTTCACCTCCTATACTGTATTGCTCCCTTGGATTGCAGCAGCCCAAATGCATGACCTTACATTTCTTAACATTAAATCCCAGCTGCCAAATTCTAGACCATTCTTCAAGCTTAGCTAGATCCCTCCTCATGTTATCTACCCCTTCCTGGGTGTCTACTCTATTGCAGATTTTGGTATCATCCGCAAAGAGGCAAACCTTACCCGACAGCCCTTCCGCTATATCACTAACAAAGATGTTAAAAAGAATCGGACCAAGGACAGATCCCTGGGGCACACCACTGGTAACATCCTTCTCCTCAGAGTGAGCTCCATTTACTTGTACTCTTTGTCGCCTCCCACCCAACCAATTTCTAACCCAAGCAGTAACTTTAGGGAAAGCATAACTCCAATACTGGCTCAGCTACACTGGCTCCTGATAAAGAGTCGTGCAAGATTCAAGGCAACAATGAACATATTCAAAATACTACAGAATGAATCAGCTGAGTCACTTCAAGGGCCAATAACAAGACATTCTGAAAGTTGTACAGGGAGAACAAACAGCAAAAACACACTAGCCACTCCAAATGAATTCCCCAAGACAAGGAAGACCACATCCAACAGAGCTTTATCACTATATACATCAAGTTTATGGAACACCTTCCCTGAGGATGTCAGAACTATGAAGGACACCAAGGACTTCAGGAAAAAGTTAAAAACATTTATGTTTATTGAACACTTTGGTAACATCACATAGAATAACACAAGCACTCCCTCCACCCTGGCACCAAACAATGAATAATGACCAACACCACAAACACAAAGGATCACCCCAGTTGTAAATAAATTACACTTGTAAATAAATCAACTATTTAACTGTTAATGATTGTTTATGACCTCCTCTATGTATAACCTTTCCCCAAAATTTCATTGTATCCAAGTTACAGAGTTGAGGTTAAATCGTATTGTTACAATGCAAACTGAGTTCAATGTAAATCTCCTTGATTTAAGGAAAAGGAGGCATATAAATACTGTTAAATAAAATAAATAAATAAACAAATAAATAAAAAAACATATGTTATTCTCATTATGTTAGGTAGATTGGTGATATTAAAAAATCCTTTTCGAGATTTTGTCATTGTTGTCTTTGATAGGAATATTGTATTCATCTCCCATCTCAACTGTGTAGGGTTTACAGCATCTGGTGGAAGTGTCTGAGCAAAGTTTCCCAGCAACCGCAGTCACTGTGATTTGAAAAGATTCTGAGATTAGATAATCCAGAATCCATGAAGCCCAAGCACAACACCTGGTAGTCTGTATATTCATTACATTATCCATATAGACAGCAGCACTGAATATATACGTGAAGGCACATTATAGAAAGGTAGTTGATGTGATACTGAAGTAAAAACAACTGCAAATTTATGGAAATTTTAGAAAACAAGAAGTGCACATATGAAGCTGATGTAAAATTAGCATTACTGTGCCCTTCAAAATGAATGTGTTTTTACAAACGTCCCATGGTGATATGTGCATGCATATGTTGGGAAATAATGGCATGTACATGTGGAAAATTCGCTAGGGGTGGAAAAAAACATGCAATTGTGTTCCAAAACAGGGGTGACCGGGCATTGGTGCTGGTGGACCAAATACATATGGAAAATTAGAGGGCACCAATGGGGCGGATGCAAATGCAAAAGGGCATATTTCCACCCAATGGATATTTTCAAAATAAAATAGAAGGATAGAATATACTGTATTCCCCACATAATTACAAAAATAATTCACCTAAGCCCCCATACAGCAGTCTCACCACCAAGAATACATATAACAGTGACTCTCATGCAGCACTCCCACTGCACCTGTAAATAAGACCGCCGAACATTGCTTTAATCGTTTTACATGTTCTCTTTCATCATGCAACACCTGCACTGCACATGTATATAAGTTTAAATTATTGAGTTTAGTTATGCTTGCTCATAACAATGACTACATTGTTAATATCACTTTTGTTCAATGTAAACCGTTACAAGTTTGTTTAATTTTATATGTAAATCTCCTTGATTATATTGAAAAAGTGGCATATAAAACTCACAAATAAAATAAAATAAAAAATAAATGCATGTCTATTCTACACATATATATTTTTATTTCATTTATTTATTTGTTACATTTTTCTATACCGCCCCTTCCAGAGATCAGGAGTGGTTTACATATAACTAAAATTTTAGAAACATAGAAACATGATGACAGAAAAAGACCACATGGCCTATCTAGTCTGTCCTTCCATAACAACAACTACAACAGTCCACTTTTTACCTTTAGAGATCCTCTGTGTTGGTCCCATGCTTTTTTGAATTCAGTTACTGTCCTCATCTCTACCACCTCCACTGGGAGACTATTCCATAGTTCCATTTACATAAAACAGTTGTTTTTAGAACTATTTACATAAAAACTTGCAACACCTAACAACTTAACATGTTATTTAGAACTATGTACATGCTGTTTAAAGGTGAATGTTGCCTGTACTTTGGGTTGGGGTATGCGGTTAGTGTGCCTGTGAGTTCTTGGAGGTGTTTTATGTTGTGTTTTGCGTTCTTTGAAGAGGTATGTTTTGAGTGATTTTTTAAACTGCTGAAGATCCTTGATTGAGTGGATCGATAGAGGTAAGGAGTTCCAGAGGGAGGGGGCGGTGAAAGTGAATGCCCTGGAGGGTCATATGTTCCATTTGGTGGCAAAATATACGTGCCAAACTGCCCTTCACATTGCATGGCATATTTTCCCTTGCAGAACCATGTCGATCTGTTTACAGTCTCCATATATTTCCCTGCCCAATACTATGCCCTGTTTGGAGATCATAGAAATGATAGCCAGGAGACAGCCCAACCTCTTGGATGCCAAGACCTTACTCTTGGTACCTGGCCCTGGCAATCAAGAATATCCTCTACTATGCTGGATGGCATAGGGCATCCCATGCTGTATCACGGAACATCTTGGAGAGGATCTGCATTGCACTGAATTGGAAAAAAACATATTTTTTTTTCACACCTGTACCTACATCGCACCTATCTGCAGAATGACTCCCTTTGTTTAGGCAGGGAAAAATGGAAATCGGGGCTGTCCCAACCACTGGACTTGACTAGGCAGTCATCTAGGTTAGCAGCTATTGAGGGTCATCAAGGAGCAACAGCAGTCAATGCCATCCAATAGATCCTGCAGACACACAAACTCTAAGGCCCATAAGCACATACTTTACCAGCAGGGACAATGGGCATACACAGAAAGAAAGCAAAGTTTAGTAGTGAAAAGTACGATGTCCAATAATGCATTTTTACAGGACTGTTGTGGAAGGGGTGGTGTTTCAATGATCATGTTAGTAGAGTTTATTCATCAAACTCTCAAAAGAGGAGAGTAAGTCTGAAGGTTCACCTAGGGTGTCCAATCCCTTGTGGCTTGATCAGTCTTGGTGCCTTCCCCCTCCCCCAAACTACACACATACACACACACACACACACACACACACATATATGAAGATACATTGACCCATGTGTTAGCATGGTTATCCAAGCTGTTATATACAAAAGCTTGAAAGGACTGTCACATGATGAGAGGGCAAGGAATCCCATGTGGTGTCAATTGAATATATGAGCAAAGGCCATAAGCCATGAGTGGCAAGTCAATTCATGCAGGCATGCATCTTGCCAGTTAGGGTCCCTCCCCCTCCCATATGTGGCAAATGCTGATCACAGTGGCATAGATATTGCAGGCATACAGAGCTACTCCATAAGAGTCCTATCCTTACTGAGCCTATATAGTACACACAGAGCAAAGGCAACTACTAGGCACAGAAGTTGTGATGGGAACTTGGACATAGCATCTAAGGGTTAGCTGCTGTATAAGGCAGCTATTGGTACCGAACCATGACTGTCCAAATGCTATAGCTCCGACTCCTCCAGATATCGCTGACTCTCTAAAGGAAGATCTTTAACTCCAGTACTCTTGCTTGGAAATCAGGTGTGAGGATAGTAGGACCTGAACTAGCAAACTGATCTGATTTCTAAACATCTCACTCTTCTTCTATAAACACTTTCTATCAAGTGAGAGCCCAAAGACATTAGTATGAGGATCGGTGCCATGTGGAGAACCTAGCTCAGAATGCTGCAGCAAATCTGTAAGGAGCTTCATGAGCAAGAATGCATATTAAAGCAGTTGAGGCATGCATTGCATAAACAGGGTAAGTCTCATAGAAGAACAACTTTCCTTGGTCAGGCCATAAGATGCATCTACAGCACAGAGCACCAAGCTGCTGCATTAGCCTCCAGAGAAGGCAATGGACTATAGTGGCAGCACCTTGCAGAATGTCATAAGCAGCTGTCAGACAAGGTGAATAAGAGCCACAGGCATGTCACAAATTCTGTGCTCCACAGAGCATACACATGTTAGTGAGGTCTTGATGGTGCATTCCACCTACATACTGCCCAGTGCTACAGCAGAAGATCTAAATGATTGCATGAGGTGCAGCTGATATGCACCCAAGCTTCAAACAAACAATGGTTGGTCAAAATACTGCATAACCCTGTTTTCATAGACACTATAGGGTCATTCTGAGGCATGAATAGTGGGGATGGACGTCCTGTTGGGACCCCAACTAATTTTCCTACTCATTGTACGGGGAAGGCAGACAGGGGCGGGAAAGGGGCAGATCGGGATTGGCATTAGGCTGGGCAGTGGGCCCTGTACATCTGGGGAAGACAGCCTGAACGGGGAACTTATTCCACCTCGGAGGTGGAAGAAGTTCCCCTAGCAGCTGGGGGATGGAGGGTACAGGGCTCTGAAAAGGCAGGAGGCATAGGGAGGCCAGATTGGGGGTCAGGCTGCGGGAAAAGCACTTTTGGAGCTGACGGCCAAGGATCGAGACTGTTCAATGGAGCCACGGTGCTCCATTGAGCTAGCTGGGCAAGGCCTGTACATGCAGGCCAGACTGAATCGGGGTTCAGGCCTGCACGTACAGGCCTGGACGTGATTCTGATCCTGCGGGGCTAGATGTGCCACACGGGATCAGAATCCTGGCTAATTCTGAGCATCCGGTTCTGACTGGACACACAGAAGGCAAGGACGTCCATGTCAGAATTGAGCACTATATGTTTTTCAGAAAAAAAAAATTGTCAGGCAATGACTACCAGGTGGGGGTTGGCCACTACTGAGGATCGCGTCCTTTTAATCATTTGCAGTAAAAATGCAGGCATTATCTTTTTAAACATGCACTTATCTGAAAAGCCATTGCAAATCGGAGCCAGTGTATGCCAGGTGAAACAACACGACACAGTCCTGCGTTTCGGGTTTACCAGTAACAGAGACAGTTCTTTTTTTTCACTCTACTAATCTTGGATGTGTTGATATTCGGTTGCTGTGAGAATCCATATGCTTCAGTAGCAGGAAGCCACATTTCTCACTGATGGCTGCAGCCTGCAGCAGTACTACAAGGAAAAGAGGGATTGAGGCTAGAAGGAAAGGTGGTGCCTAAGGTTTGGGGGCAACAGAGGTTTCATTTTCTAGCAGCAAATGCCAATTCATACCTTTTCTCTTTTGGAATGGATTGTTTAAAGATGCAGTTACCTATAATCTGAATGAAAAAAACAGTCACAAAAAAACACAAAGCATTTTATAAGCAATTAAAATAGAGTTTAATTTAGAAGAAAATAGCATTATTAGTCAAGATAAACGCCACCAATTGTTATTATTAATATTCCCTGTACATAGCAATATGCAGGTAGAATTCTTCAACAATCTCAAACATCTACAAGCAGTGTTGCCATAATGTTGTTAAGTACCCTCATGCTAAATGTAACCCTCCATAATGTTGTTAAGTACCCTCATGCTAAATGTAACCCTTCAATTGTGCTGTCTAAATGTTGTTAAATACCCTCATGTTAAATGTTGTAAAGTACCCAAATGTTAAATGTAACCATCCAATTGTGATGTAACCACTTTGATTGTAGGATAAGGTGGTATACAAATCTGTCTAAATAAAAATAAATAAATGTTACATCTTCCCCTCTATCAAATATGCAGAATATCATCACCTATGTCCCAAGTTTTTCTAACATCAAGCCACAGATTTTCAGAACATGTAAAGTAAAATGCAAAGATGCCTAGTAAAGTGGCTGAAGGTTTATTTGTCATGTGCAGTTGCCTTTATCCATTACTAATTTGGTGGAGTGGAGGAGTAGCCTAGTAGTTAGAACACTGGCTTGATAACCAAGAAACCAGAGTTTGATTCCCACTAGCACTCCTTGTGGCCTTGGGCAAGTCATTTAACTCTCCATTGCCTCGGAAGAAAGGCCTAGCAATCTACTTCTGGTCACACTGCCAAGAAAACCCATGAGCATCTGGGTCACCAGGAGTCAGCATTGACTCAAAGGCACACATTGCATTTGCATCTATGAAAACACCATCACTACCAGATGCACCCCAACCCTGGATCAATGGCTGTGATGCAGAGGGGAGCACCACCACTGATTAGGGAACCAGCAGCACCAATAGTGGAGTGACTGTCTTTGGAGGCTGGCACTACAGAGGAGGACTGCTATCCCAAAGAAGTCAACATCTCTGATGAGAAGAAGGCTGCCTGAGTGAATCCTCCCCCTCCCCCCCCCTGCTGAGGTATTGTGTAGGCTTCTTCCTGTTTCCTCCACGTGTGCATAGTCTGTTTTAGTCTGCTTTTCTCTGATCAGAGAAGAGCAGTGCTTTGTACAGTGCTCTGCTAGAGAAGTGGATATTTGTCTCCTGTGACACCTTGCTGTGAGTTCTAGCTGTTTATTAATTATTTATTGTTTGTCTAACTGTTTATTTAATTATTTATTGTTTGTCTTAGTGGTGTGCTAGTTCAGCCTTCTCAGCTATAACTTACCTTGCCTCTCTCAACTAACTGGGCTTTGTGTGGCAGCCAGGTTAACTGTTCATTTTAAATTAAATCTCTCTCCCCAGAACCTGCTGTGTGTTAAACTTTTTTTCCTGTCCTAGCCTGCCTGAGTAAATCCTCCCCCTCCCCCCCTCCTGCTGAGGTATTGTGTAGCCTTCTTCCTGTTTCCTCCACGTGTGCATAGTCTGTTTTAGTCTGCTTTTCTCTGATCAGAGAAGAGCAGTGCTTTGTACAGTGCTCTGCTAGAGAAGTGGATATTTGTCTCCTGTGACACCTTGCTGTGAGTTCTAGCTGTTTATTAATTATTTATTGTTTGTCTAACTGTTTATTTAATTATTTATTGTTTGTCTTAGTGGTGTGCTAGTTCAGCCTTCTCAGCTATAACTTACCTTGCCTCTCTCAACTAACTGGGCTTTGTGTGGTAGCCAGGTTAACTGTTCATTTTAAATTAAATCTCTCTCCCCAGAACCTGCTGTGTGTTAAACTTTTTTTCCTGTCCTAGCCTGCCTGAGTGAATCCTCCCCCTACCCCCCCCCCATGCTGAGGTATTGTATAGCCTTCTTCCTGTTTCCTCCACGTGTGCATAGTCTGTTTTAGTCTGCTTTTCTCTGATCAGAGAAGAGTAGTGCTTTTTACAGTGCTCTGCTAGAGAAGTGGATATTTGTCTCCTGTGACACCTTGCTGTGAGTTCTAGTTGTTTATTAATTATTTATTGTTTGTCTAACTGTTTATTTAATTATTTATTGCTTGTCTTAGTGGTGTGCTAGTTCAGCCTTCTCAGCTATAACTTACCTTGCCTCTCTCAACTAACTGGGCTTTGTGTGGTACCCCCTTCCCCCCTGCTGAGGGTTCAGGACAGGGTAACTTGTAACTGCCCTCTTTAATAGGACTTATCTCCCTCCCTCCCTCCCCAGCACCCACCCACCCCTGGGGTAATTGTAGTTTTATAGGTACTTGCACATCTTAGAGGAAAGGGGCTGCTCTCAGGTGCAGCTCGTTATCCAAATCAGTCATACACAGAGGACCTGAGATTAATTATTTAAGCTTCAGGTACACAAGGTGTATTAGGGGTATTAGATACACTTTTATTGGTATAAGCATCCATACCAATCCTTATTATATACAGAATTTAAAAGACCTAAACACAAGCTTTAAACTAGGATGCAGACAGAAGTCCAGCAACGAGATGGGGGTTCTCCGGTCTTTTGCATTGAGTGTCACATGTATGATTTTCTCCCAGTTGGTGAGAGATCTTACGTATGCACTAAGTGCAAAGAACTCTTTGCTCTCAGGGAACGAGTCCATTCTCTAGAGGCTAGAGTAGCAGACCTGGAAGACAAAAGAAAGACAGAGAAGTACATGGACGAGACCTACAGGGATATAATCCTGAAGTCCCACCTCCAGTCTGGCAGCATCCCTGTTGCCATGGAGGAGAGAGGTCACGTGACAGGAGAGCATCACCCTGGTGTGGCAGGAAGTGATCCTGTAACTAGGACCTGTCCTCCAGGTGATGTAAAGCCCTCTCGCACCGAGGACGTTTCTCCAGGGCCATGTCCCCATGAGGGGAGGGTCAGGACAGCTGTTATAGTTGGTGATTCAATCATTAGGAATGTAGATAGCTGGGTGGCTGGTGGACGTGAGGATCGCCTGGTAACATGCCTGCCTGGTGCGAAGGTAGCGGACCTCACGCACCGCCTAGATAGGATCATAGATAGTGCTGGGGAGGAGTCTGCTGTCTTGGTACATGTTGGTACCAATGACATAGGAAAATGTGGTAGGGAAGTTCTGGAGGCTAAATTTAAGCTTTTAGGTAGGAAGTTGAAATCCAGAACTTCCAGGATAGCGTTCTCCGAAATGCTTCCTGTTCCACGTGCAGGACCCAAAAGACAGGCAGAGCTCCGGAGTCTCAATGTGTGGATGAGACAATGGTGCAAGGATGAGGGTTTTGGATTTGTTAGGAAATGGGGAACATTCTGGGGAAAGGGGGGGCTCTTCCGAAGGGATGGGCTTCACCTTAATCAGGATGGGACCAGACTGCTGGCATTAACCTTTAAAAAAGAGATAGAGAAGCTTTTAAACTAGAAATTAGGGGAAAGCCGACAGTCACCCAGGAGTGCATGGTTCGGACAAAGGTATCCTTGAAGGATACTACCAAAAGCAGTGAGGTTCCAAAAGGGAGTATAGTAGCCCAAAAGCCCTTGAGTAAGGAGCAGACAGAGCATAAAGATTCCAAATTACCCCTGCCTACCAATAGCCAGATTAATATGAATAAAATACAGTCTCTAAAATGCTTGTATGCCAATGCTAGAAGTCTAAACAATAAGATGGGAGAGTTAGAATATATAGCACTAAATGAGAGGTTAGATATGATTGCACTCTCAGAGACATGGTGGAAGGAGGATAACCAGTGGGACACTGTGATACCTGGATACACACTATATCGTAATGATAGAGCTGATCAAATTGGTGGAGGGGTTGCGCTCTATGTTAGAGAGGGCATTGAGTCAGAAAGGATTAAAGTTTCGCAGGGAACAAAATTTGCTGTAGAATCTCTATGGATTGAAATTCCATTTATGAAGGGGAAGGTGATGGCAGTTGGAGTATACTATCGACCGCCTGGCCAGAATGAACAAATGGATGATGAAATGCTCAAAGAAATCAAGGAAGCTAACAAAAGTCACAACAGAGTAGTAATAATGGGTGATTTCAATTACCCCGGTATCGACTGGGTCAGTGTCACAGCAGGACAAGCTAAAGAGATAAAGTTTCTAGATGGAATAAATGACTGCTTCTTGGAGCAGCTGGTTCATGAACCGACCAGAGGGGAAGCCATACTGGACCTAGTCCTTAGTGGAACGCCAGATCTGGTGCAAGAAATAAGGGTGTTGGGACCACTTGGCAATAGTGATCATAGTATGATCATGTTTGATTTAATTAGTGGAGGACAGATAGTAAAGGCATCCACAGTACTACCTTTTAACTTTCAAAAGGGAGACTATGATAGAATGAGGAATATAGTTAGGAAAAAACTAAAAGGAGCGGTTCCAAAGGTTAAAGACTTACAGCAAGCTTGGGTGTTATTTAAAAATACTATCCTCGAAGCCCAGACCAGCTGTATTCCACACATTAGGAAAAGTGGAAGAAAGTCCAAAAAACTGCCAGCATGGTTTAAAGGTGAGGTCAGAGAGGCTGTTGCTGCCAAAAAAGCAACCTTCAGGAAATGGAAAAAAGAGCCAAATGATGAAAACTGGAAACAGCACAAGCACTGGCAAGTTAAATGCAAAGCATTGATAAGGCAGGCAAAGCGGGAATTTGAGAAGAAACTTGCTACGGAAGCAAAAACACGAAATAAAGACTTTTTCAAGTACATTTGTAGCAAAAGGCCTGTGAGAGAGTCAATTGGACCATTAGATGATAGAGGGGTAAAAGGGGCAGTAAGAGGAAACAAGGCTATAGCAGAGAGACTGAATGAATTCTTTGCTTTGGTCTTTACTGAGGAAGATGTAGGGATGTTACCCAAGACTGAAGTGGTATTTAAAGGTGATACTGCAAAGGAATTGAGAGAAATATCGCTACACCGGGAAGATATATTACAACTATTTGATAAACTGAATAGTAGCAAATCACCTGGACCGGATGGTATACATCCCAGAGTGTTGAAAGAACTGAAATATGAGATTGCAGACCTGCTATTGGTAATCTGTGAACTTTCATTAAAATCATCTGTCATACCTGAAGATTGGAGGGTCGCCAACGTAACACCAATTTTTAAAAAGGGTTCCAGGGGTGACCCAGGAAATTACAGACCGGTGAGCCTGACGTCAGTACCAGGAAAAATGGTAGAAACCATCACAAAGAACAAAATTACACAGCATGTAGATAGTCATGGCCTAATGGGAGACAGCCAACATGGCTTTAGACAAGGAAGATCTTGTCTTACTAATCTGATATGTTTTTTTGAAGGTGTGCATAAACAGGTAGACAAAGGTGAGTCGGTTGATATAGTGTATCTGGACTTTCAGAAAGCTTTTGACAAAGTCCCCCATCAGAGACTTTTGGCGAAGCTAAAAAGTCATGGGATAGGAGGCAGTGTACTATTGTGGATCGGGAACTGGTTAAACGATAGAAAGCAGAGGGTAAGGCTAAATGGCCAATATTCCCAATGGAAAAAGGTGAATAGTGGAGTACCCCAGGGATCTGTACTGGGTCCGCTGCTTTTTGACATATTCATAAATGACCTGGAAAAGGGAATAACTAGTGAGGTTATCAAATTTGCAGATGACACAAAACTGTTTAAAGTTGTTAAAACCCAAGAGGATTGTGGAAAACTGCAGGAGGATCTGGATAAATTGGAAGACTGGGCATCCAAATGGCAGATGAAATTTAATGTGGACAAGTGCAAAGTTATGCACCTAGGAAAGAACAACCCACACTATAGTTACACGATGCAAGGCTCCACATTAGAAACCACCACCCAGGAAAAAGATTTAGGAGTCATCATGGATAACATGTTAAAACCCTCCGCCCAGTGTGCAGCGGCGGCCAAGAAAGCAAATAGAATGCTAGGTATCATAAGGAAAGGGATGGAAAATAAAACAAAAGATATTATAATGCCTCTATACCGTTCCATGGTGAGACCGCACCTTGAATATTTATTTATTTATTTATTTATTTAACATCTCTTATATACCGCACTATTATCATCAGCGCGGTTTACATGAAACAAACATATACATACAGGAAACTGTAGTGCATTTTACAAGTAACAGGAGTTTAGAACTTGGGAACAACAAGGTAACTATGTCTACTATAAAACTATCTACAATAATCTCTACGCATTAGTCACATTAGGGATTGTCTTGGTCTGAATATGGCGTTATTATTTCCCTTGTGGGAGATTAAGTTGGAAAATAGCTTAAGAATAGGTGGTGTTTTTTGTGTGCAATTCTGGTCACCATATCTTAAAAAGGACATAGCGTTATTAGAAAAAGTACAGAGAAGAGCCACCAAATTGATGAAGGGGATGGAAGGCTACTCCTATGAAGAGAGGCTAAGAAAGTTAGGGCTCTTTAGCCTGGAGAAGAGACGGCTGAGGGGAGATATGATAGAGGTCTATAAATTAATGAATGGAGTGGAACAGATAAACGTGGATCAATTGTTTACGCTATCAGAGTATAGAAAGACTAGGGGACATGTAATGAAGCTACAGGGTAAACTATTTAAGACAAATAAGAGAAAATATTTTTTCACTCAACGTGTAATCAAACTCTGGAATCTGTTACCGGAGGATGTAGTAAAGGTTGTTAGTGTAGCTGGGTTTAAAAAAGGTTTGGACAAGTTCCTGGAGGAAAGGTCCATAAACCACTATTAAAAAGAGACCCAGGATATCAATGCTTGACCCAGTACAGGCATTGTGGAAGCTGTGTCTTTTGGGGATATTGCTAGGTACGTATGACCTAGATTGGCCACTGTTGGAAACAGGATACTGGGCTTGATGGACCTCGGTCTGACCCAGTATGGTATGTCTTATGTTCTTATGTTCTTAAGGCTGAAAAAGATGAACTACCATCCACTCACTCCATAGTGCGGAGGCAGAAGAGGCTTTGGGCAATCAGGGCCCAAAGTCTGAAGACCTATAGGCAAGGATTATCTGCCCAAGATGACCCGCACACTAAGAGAGCAAGGACAGAGAGCAAGGGGGGGGGGGGAGCAGATGGAGAGGACAGAAGGCAGGACAGGGAGAGGGAGGTAGGGAGGAGGCAGGTGGGCAGAATGGGGAACCAATTTGACCAGTATGCCTCCTTGCTGGACTAGATAGTTCCCTAAGGAGTGCTCATGGAGTATAAGGATCCCAAAGCCTTGCTGCGGCTACTGACAGCTGACAGAAGGTATGACAGGGTTTTGCATCCATATCACATTCCCTTGGTCTCATTAACCTATCTGGAGGGCTTGCAAGCAGAGATACAGTGTGTGCTATGGTAGTGGACCTTCATCACCTGCTGACCCATATCTTTGCTCTTTCTTCTCCAGAGAGGGGACTAGATTGCTTTGTTTTGTTAGATACAATATAAAGAGAGTATTCCTTGTTAAATATTTTTTGGATATATCTTTATTAATGCTTGTGGCCCTGGTGACACTCATAGATTAAAATCTATAATTTGCCATTATTTAAGTTCTCCAGTGGTGTTCTATTACACTTACCAAGCTATTCTCCACCCATTGCCTTCCCCTTCTGCCATGAGGCCATGCCCAAGAGCATCCTAGTAGTTATTTAAGTTCTCCAGTGGTGTTCTATTACACTTACCCAGCTATTCTCCACCCATTGCCTTCCCCTTGTGCCATGAGGCCATGCCCAAGAGCATCCTAGTAGTTAAGCCCCTCCACATGATTACGTATTTCATAAGTGAATTTTCATTTTAATTGTGAATGAGGCACCACACCAATATGAATACCTTGTCCATGACATGAAACCAATTTCACTATCCTCTCACATTAACATGAACCAATTGGGATGAGTGCCTTACATCTATTGAAAGACTCTCCACATTGCACTAATGGTTATGTTGCACTCAAGGTGCTTCTGGAGGGACCTGGATTCTATGTTATTAGATGGCAGACTTTGAATTATGGTGCTGGTGATGAATATTGTGTATATCATGGACTGCTCAAAGAACAAACCAGTCAGTAATAAGGGGAAAGACCTCGACTTTCAAACTTTGGACACATCATGCGAAGAGAGAGATCATTAGAGAAAGACATCATGCTTGGCAAGGTAGAAGGTCAATGCAAAAGTTGAAGACCAGCAATGAGATGAATCGATACAATAACAGCAGCTATGGGTGCTACTCTGTCAACAATGAGCCGCCTGACTGAAGACCAAACACAGTTTAGGACAACTATCCAGAGGGTCGCTGAGTTGGTACTGACCTGACAGCACTTAACAACAACAACAACAACTAGAGGAGATAAAACCTAAGCTTTCCTTAGAAGCTCAGTTGACAAGACTTCAACTTTCATACTTTGGACACATTGGGGTCTATTCCAAACTACGAATAGCTATTCTTCTGCCTTTTCCATCCCTGCCAAGCCTCCCCATATGAACAGAAAGTTTGTATGGGGAGGTTAAATGGGAGCAGGAAAGGGGAGGTACAGAGGTGGAGTTAGGGTGGGCAATGGGTGGTCTGGAGCCCTGGACGTACAGGGTCGATTCTGATGTCTGCCCTGTACTTCCAGGGCCGGCAGAGTAGACAGGAAACTTATTCCACCTCTGAGGTAGAATAGGTTCCCCTAGATGGGAGGGGGGGAGAAGGCCTGGGGCATATCAAAGGGTGGTTGGGCTACAGGAGATTCCCTGCAGCCCGACCCTGGCCTTGGGAGGCCAGATCGGGGGTCGGACTGTGGGGAATGAGCGAAGTTGGCGGCTGCCAGGGATTGCAGTTCCTGAATGGATTGCGGCATTCCACTCTATCAACAATGGGTCGCTTGGCTGAAGACCGAACAAAGTTTAGGTCAACTATCCAGAGGGTTGCCAGGAGTCAACACTGACTCGATGGCACTTAACAACAGATGGCAGCATTGTAGCCACCTCTAGCTTTTTACAGATGCCTCAGCACAAATATGGCAACATGGTTACACCTAGCCCAAGACATCTCTGATTACAAAGTGTATGGAATATTGCAATAGCAGCCACTTTTACATATTCATCTATCTGGTGTTAACTTCTGCCTGGATGATTCTGCTATGCATACTCTCTGACACAACTGTGTCCTCTGGCCTTGAGATGTCTTCCATCATCTACTGGACAGTGAAGGGAATGAGTTACCCTGTAACCTCTGGCACAATGTCAGAGCCCATTGGTTATAATGGTGGCATATTTCTACCTAAAGCACCAAAGATGAAGTATCATATGTGACACATCAGGTCTCCAGTATATAGGAGCAAAAGAAGACCCTATATATAATGATGCTAGATGGAGGCCATGCCTAATCATGCCTGCAAGTGTCTTGATTTAGATTCCCTACCTGTACACATGCCCATGCTGCCTTCGGCCTCAGCTCCTTCTGGCCTATGTCTGGCCTAGGAAGAGTGCTGCCACCTCAGCCAGGCCATGAAAAACATGATGTACGTAGGGCTTCACCATCACATATTGTAGGTGAAATCCCAACTTGCAACTCACTGAATAAATCCCCTATACCCACTCATACATGTACCTCCCCCATACCCTATACATCCCCTATACACCCCCTCATACATATACCATCCCCATACCGAATACATCCCCTATACATCTCCCCCATACATATACCTCCCCCATACCCACACTACATGCAAACCTACAAACGCCCACCACAAGCACAACAAATCCCACAGCACAGCACGCCTCATACAAGTTTCACTTGAAAACAATCACACCATAACTCCCACAATAATTATACAAGTCTTATGCTGTACACTAATTAATGAATGCTCAGTAAGAAATAAAATACCCATCACACAAGATCTCATCACAACACACCATCTTGACCTACTCTGCATAACAGAATCCTGGCTCACAGACACGGACAGAGTGCTTTTGAACTAATTTCCATCTGATGGATTCACCCTCTTTCACTGCCTATGAACAGAACAGAGAGGAGGAGGGGCATTAATCAAACACAAACATAATTTTACTTCTGTCCTCTCACCATGGAAAACTCAGAAAAAACAGATATCCTGACCATCACCAACAAACAACTAACAATGTGCCTCGTCTACAGACCTCCAACCACCATCACCTCAGACCTATCTTACCTAATTAGCAAATTTCTAGAAAACACCAGAACAACCAAAAGACCTCTTCATCCTAGGAGACTTCAACCTTCTTTCAGCAACACCCAAACAAGTCTCAGCCTTTCTACAAGCCATGACAGCCTTGAAGAGCATCCAATCCCCCTTGCACAATAAGGGCAATACCCTTGATTGATTTTCACAACATACAAAGAATTCACACAAACACACCACACTCAATATGCCACTATGACATGCCCTGGTCAGACCACAGCCTGATCAGCTTCCTTCTCCCATTTAACACTCCTACAAACAGCTCCACACAACAATGACTAAATAGAAGATTCAAATGCTTCCGCAGGGAATCCTTTCTAAGAAACATATTACCAGAACTGGAAATGGAGACAATGGACCCCAAAGCCCTTATAACAAACTGGAACTCCATCATAGAAAGAACAGCAACCACTACTGCAAATATGAACTCCACAAGAACCAAGAAAACAAAAGCATCATAGTACAGCCCTGAACTCAGGAAACTAAAAACCCAGCTCCAAAGACTGGAACGAAAATGGAGGAAAACCACACTTGACTCAGATAAACAACTCTACGTAGCATTAATGAATAAATACCGTAACACTACTGTCAGTGCAAAATGAGCCTAGCACTCCAAACTAATCACTAGTTTCAATGTATTATTCATGATGACGCCTAAATCTGTTTCCTGGGTGGTGGTTTCTAAGGTGGTAACTTGCATTATGTAACCATAGTTTGGGTTGTTCTTTCCTAGGTGCATAACTCTGCACTTGTCTATATTAAATTTCATCTGCCATTTGGATGTACAGTTTTCCAGTTTTTCAAGGTCCTCTTGCAATTTTTCACAATCCTCTTGCATTTTAACAACTTTGAATAATTTGTGTCATCTGAAAATTTGATCACCTCACTTGATCTTCCTATTTCCAGGTCATTTATTTCAGGGCAGAGGGTGTAGGGTCAGGTGGCTAACCAGGAAAGGACTCAGAATGAGGAAGTTGGAAGGCATGCTGATATCCCAGATGAGGGCGAGGATGAGAGAGAGGTGGCAGACATACAAGTACTGGTACCAAATGTCTTCCATGATGGCCAAGAGCCTGTTGAAGGAGTGCCAGGAGAAGTGTAAGGTGAGGAACCTCAACCATTTGGAGAAGTCATCAATTATTTAAGTGCAGAGAGTGGCTGCTGCAGCAGAACCAGCAACTCCTAGTTGAGGGTACAGAGAATGATGATTGGTAATGGAGAAAGAGTGGCTATCAGTGGCTAACTAGAGGTATCAGAAGACTGATAAATGAACTATAGATCCTATGTAAGGACTTGCACAACTGCAGGCAGCAACGCACCATGGCGCATCCAATTGTGCAACCACACGATCCAGCAACATCTATTCCTCTGGCCTCCTAGCTAACATGAGCCTCCCAATCTCTCAGCAGCCTAGTGTCTTGGAAACACCTCCCTCCTCACAAATTTAGAGCCTGTGATGTGGCATTTGGTTGAAAAGAAAAAGGAAAGGCATTGGGAAGGAATTCAAGTGAGGACATGTATGTGATAACATATATATGTGCATGTCCTGAAATACCAGCACCGGCACCACTATGTGTCTGATGCTGCACGTCCACATTGGTTTTCTGCACGTATACGGCCCCTTTTTCTGCACATCCCCATCCTGCTCTACAGTATATTGCAATAGACATGTTTACTGTATCTTTTGGTGCAGAGACAGGGCAGTTTTAGGTGGCATCTATACATGTTCACCATCACTGCTGCCCCTTCCATAGAATTTCAGATGTTTTGTTATGGACATCCTAGATTTCAACTAAGCAGCCTTTCTAAAATGTGCCTTGGTAAATACAAAAGCTTGCCACAATGTAGAAAAAAGGGCCCTTATTGTGAATGGCCTTCTATCGGTCATTCAGTACTTCACTCCTTCGAATGTATGCATTTGAAGGAATGAAAGGGGAGATATGATTTAGAGCTTTAAATACTCAAGAGTATTAATGAACCAACAAACCTCTTCCAAAGACGGGAAAGCTGTAAAATTAGAGGACATAACATGAAGCTGCAAGGGGGTAAACTGAAAGGCAATGTCAGGAAATACTTTTTCGCTGAAAGGGTGGTGGATGCTTGGAATGCTCTCCCAAATGGAAGTGGTGGGGGCAAATACAATGACAGAATTCAAAATGGCTTGGGAGAGACCCAGTGGATCACTTTATAGCAACAGGATAAAATCAAAATAAGCATAACCATCTTTTATATCTGAACAAATAGGGGTGATCTACACAGAGCAGTGGGTACATCCCTAAACAAAGGCATGGGGAGGGGTGACCTGCACGGAGAAGTAGGTGCACTTACTCTTGCCACCTTGCTGGGCAGACTAGATGGACCATACTGATCTTTATCTGCTGTCATATACTATGTTACTATATAATTTGAAAATTGGGTGTACTTTTCATTTGAAGACATGGTCTACAAGTTACTTGGCTTTTAGATCATTTTATCTAAACCAGTCTATAAAGCCCATCTAATTAATAAATGTATTTTTCAAACAAAATTACAAATGTTAGATATCATTGGGAGCCTCTCTACATGAGTCAAAATTTTTTAAAAGTAACATTTTCTTTTCAGAGATATTTTATATTCACAAATATTCAGAAAAGCAAATTAGTGAAATAATACTATTGACAGTACCCTGAAAATGTGTTTATTTTATTTTTTTTAACATTTCTTATATACTGCCTTTCATGATATCAAGGTGGTTTACATTGAACAAGGCATTATAACTTGGAGATAACTATTTTACAGGGAACATGGGCAATGGAGGGTTAAGTGGCTTGCCCATGAGCACAAGGAGCACCTGTGGGACTAGAAACCCCAGTCCTTCTGGCCCAAGGTTACTGTCCTCTAGTGGGATTTGAACCCCTGACTTTCTGGCCTGAGGTACCTTGCCCCAACCACTAGGCCACTCCTCCACTCCTGACTGGAAACCACTAGGCCACTCCTCCACTCCTGACTGAAAAGTCAAAACGGTAGTGTTCAACCTTCTTTTTAAGAGCTAAAGTCTTCAAAAAAAGATAATTAGTTATTCATTTATTGATAACAAAAAGATTTGTTAGAGCTGCCAACTGGAAAATAGTGAAATCTCTCAAACAGAGTGCATGAGGAGACTGTATGAAAAATATGACTGCAGTTTTAATAAACAGCATCCTCATAACCTACAAATTCATATGCATACAGTTTATTCTCATGCATTAAAAAGTTGTCATGTGAGTTTTTAAAACTTTTATTAACACAGATGAAAATATTTTCAAAAACTAACTAAAGATTTTCCCTATTCACATCTCTATGCTGTATACTTCTCACCGGCCCCTTTATAAAGGTCATTTTTCACTCTTGAAGTGTTTATCAGGAGGCATGGTTGGGAGAGGACTGTTCTAGGTATTTGTGGCAGAGATTTTACTTCCCTCTTCAGGACAGTTTGCTTGATAGCACACTTCATTCCAAGGAGCATCTTCTCTAATAAAGAAATTTGAGCAATAGCATTCACTCCCTGTCCTTGAGGGCTGCAAATGGGTTGGGTTTTCAAGATATCCCTAGTGCATACGGGTGAGATAAATTTGCATGCATATCACCTAAATTGTGTGCAAAGTTATCTCAAGCGTATTTATTACAGTTATCCTGAAAAGTTGATCCATTCACAGCCCTCTAAGACTGAGATTGAAGACCACTAGAATAGAAGCTCGTGGCTTTCTCAGTTTCTGATCTGTCAAACCAGGTGGTTGGGGCAAGGTACTTCAGGCCAGAAGGACTGGGGTTTCTAGTCCCACAGGTGCTCCTTGTGGTCTTGGGCAAGCCACTTAACCCTCCATGTTCCCTGTAAAATAGTTATCACCAAGTTGTAATGCCCTGTTCAATGTAATTTCAGTTTGTTCAATGTAAACTGCCTTGATATCATGAAAAGCAGTACATAAGAAATGTTAAATAAATAAAGATATTTCAGTTCTTTAAGGTCATCGGTGCACTTGCCCTGTGCAATCAAGTACTCAATAGCTTTGTTCTTAAAAACAGTATGATGTTTGTATTATTTATTTATTTATTTATAACAACTTCCTAGACCACCCTTCCAGCTCAGAAAAGACCAAACAAGGCAGCTTATAGTCTAAATGAAAAATTATAGAATAATTTAATGAGCACATATACTGAACATGGCCAAAAAATCTACAGACAGATCAAGACACATGGAGTGCGACTCCATAACATGCGTGTCCGGCCCGCGGGCATGTCTAAAACCAAACCAGCCCCTTTGAACCTAATTCTGCATCCGTGCGCCTGGATATGCCTACAGGGCTGGAATGAGGGGAAATAGATGTGTTCGGCAGGCACACGCAAGCACTATTTAGCCACCCCATGCCTCGGATGGAGGTAAATGCTTTGCACGTCTCTGCACCCACCGTATTCTGAAATGTTACAAGTTTTGACTTCTGCCCATATCTGCGATGTACCTGTGGATGCCATGCCCCTCGGGAAAAACATGCATCTCCTAAGCTACCCATCACAGACAGTAGTGTGCTGATGCACACTAGATATAAATACCACTGAGAAATGACAGCTGCTGTAACCTGGACCATATACCAGTCCCCTTCATGCCCTGAAAAGTGCTAGGTAAGCCCAGTGCATCCCAATATCGTATACAAGAATGTAAATATGAACATGTATGGCATTAGGAACCGGCTCCAGTAAGTTCTGCCCTGGTCATCTCTACAAACACACCTTAAACTGCTAGGGTTTGACCCTCACCAAGTCAACAAAACCCCAAACTAACTTTGCAGGTCCCCAAAGGATGCATAATATTACTGAGCAATAAATGTATGCCCTTTCCATGCCTCTGCCTTATAAGTGCACTCATTCTACTGCTCTGCACTACCATTCCCCTCTTATCTCTCCTTACACTATTCCCATGAACACCGCTCTTCTGAGCAGGGATCATCTGTTACTTGTGTCTGTGCAGCATTCCAAATGCCTTGTAGCACTATACAACTGATCAGTAATAGTTGTGTAGTTGTAGTAGGGTCTTCTGGCTATGGCATCTGAGGCCCATGTATCTGGGTACTGGCATTTCTCACAGCGGCTACACCTGTCCCATTGTGGCATATATTGGTCTGTATACATCTGCTATCTGTGGGGCAACCCTGTCTGGCTTCCCACAGCCATCTTTGTGGCACTGCTACCCTGGTCAAGGTTGTGTGAGCATGGGAGGGGAGATCCCTGTGCCTTCACACCAAGTAGCCAGACTCCAGATATATCACCACTCTCCCAGCTCTCATTGCTTCTGGCCTGGGTAGGGATATAGGCTGCATGGGACAATTCGGGGAATGTTGGCACTATATCAGTCATGTCTCCATGCCAGGCATAGCAGATGTATGGCTGCCCTATCATACTATCAAAAATAAATATCCTCAGGGAGCCACAAATTAACAAAAATACTAAGAAAAACCCCCAACTGCACTTTCAAAACAAAAAACAAAAAAAAAAAATGTGAGAATAACCCTGCAAATAATCCTGACAAGGAGCCTTTCACAACAAACAACACTGTGTTAGAGGAAAAAAGACCTCAGCCACCCCTTCTGTCAATACCAGCAGAAAGGACGAGTCAGTCATTTGGCAAGACTAAGACAGAAATCCTGCCACAGCAATGGTCCGTTCATGAACTGTACTCGAGATGACATCAGTGCTCAGAAAAAAACCTCTAGCAAGAAAGGGAGTTGAGCCCAAACTATAAAAACTCAACAATCCAAAAAGCACACAGTGAGCAGCTCCTGGCAATAGCAGTCAGCAAAATATTGAGCCCACAATAATCAAAACAGCAGCCAAAAACTCCTTGCAGAACAGCAGCAAGACACTGAGTCCAATATGAACAGGGCAACAACCTGAAGCTCCAACACCAGGTGTTTCACCAAAGCTTTGTTTCAGCGGCGTGTGCAGCGGTCGTGGAGGCAGTTTTCTTGCTTCTGCTCTTAAAAATCCTCCTTTTGATTTTGGAATGTATATACAATGTTCTTTACAAAGAGCTCCCTGATGAAGCCGCATGGGCAAAACACCTGGTGTCGGAACTTCATTTAAACGAGTTAGAAAGAGAAGCAGCAGATTCACTGCAGATTTATTATCAATAATGGTCACCCTAGCCAGTCCTGTATGATAAATATCCAAATCTAGAACTGAAATCTAAAAATTAAATACGTAGGTCTTATCTCTCTTGCATAGTGTTATATATTTTTTCATACTCTTAAAATGAAAAAAGAAAAAATCAGCAGAGGAGCAAATTCATGGAATGAAACTGAGCTTAGCTGACAGCACTATATGTTTTCTTCCTTTGATAGATCTCCCTGCTTCTATTCTGTTTCCGTAGATGGTATTGTGCATGCCAGTCTCTGGAAAAGGTTCAATCCTACCATGGTTGCCTACTCAGGTAATTCTTCTGGCACTCATAAAGTGATCTCTTTTCCATTGCTTTATGCCACATGTATCCACTTGACATTCTCTGTCCTTGAAAGCAATCCAGGGCAGTAACTCAAAAAGAACAAAAGGGAGGGTGCAGTAGGATGATTCTACAGAGAAATGCAAAGGACAAAAGAATCATTCTTTTGACTGTCAGAAGGGAGGCAAAGTACAATGTTCAGAACCTGATCCTTTCCCTAACCTGGCATCAAGAGTCATTGAGATACCCCAAATACTCCATTAAAGGTGTGCCTTTGTATAATGCCACCAAGTATTATTAAGACTTATCCGGTAATTTCAGGCATTGCAATGTTTTAAAAGCAATTGCCTAGGTCTACCTATGTTTTTATACCATTATAAGCTCAGTCATCCTTGTAGAAATACTTTTTTTGCTACTTACATTTTTCCGGTTACAATGGATTGAGATTTTTCTGAAAAGTTGGATTTAAAATATGGAGCTGGGATCAGAATAGGGAAGACTAGATAAGCCATATTTTTCTACCGTCATGGTTTTATGTTTCTATCAGAGCATGCCAAATACAGTAATACAGTAATACAGTATATGACGGCAGATAAAGACCAGCATGGTCTAATAATTTGCTATTATTCTTAGGTACACCTGCTTCAGCAAAACTTTTATTAATCATTTTTTCTTCTACAGCATATCATGACAGCGAAAGCTAGAAGGATGAATAGGTGTCTGTACGCTAGGCATCTTCTCTGACCCTTTTCAAATCCAGGCTGAGAACTCACCACTTCAATGCTGCTTTTGGATCTTGACTCACCTGATCTTTTTTCTTTTCCTTTCCCCCTTGTTTTATCCCTGTCTGCACCTTCTGTGTTGTCTGTTTTGACTAGATTGTAAGCTCTGATGAGCAGGGACTGTCTCTTACATGTCTGTGCAGCGCTGTGTATGACTTGTAGCGCTATACAAATGCTCAGTAGTAGTAGTAGTAGAAGAAGAAGAACCAGCAGGAAGGAGATGATATTGTCTCTGTATAGCTCTTTGATGAAACTTCATTTAGAGTATTATGTGCCGTTCTGGAGGCCATACCTTTAAAAGGATATAAACAGGATGGAGTCAGTGCAGAGGGTGGCTACCAAAATGATTAGTGACCTTTGTCATTAGGCATATGGGGACAGACATAAGATCTCAATATGTATTCTTTGGAAGACAGGCAGGAGAGGGGAGATATGATAGAGACATTTAAATACCCCTGTGGCATAAATGCACAGGAGGAGACCCCCTTTCAATTGAAAGAAAACTCTGGAATAAGATAGCATAGGATGAAGGTAAAAGAGGATAGGCACGGGAGTAATTTGAGGAAATATTTCTCTATGGAAAGAGTGGTATATGCATGAAATAGTCTCCCAATGAAGATGATAGAGTTGAGGACTATATCTGAATTCAAGAAAGCATGGGACAAACACAGAAGATCTCTAAAGAAAAGAAAAGGGCAGACTGGATAGGCCTTATGATCTTTATCTGCCATCATTTTTCTATGTTTCAATGCAGAAGTATGCTCACGTATTTGCATTAATCTGGAAACCACATCCGTTCTTAGAATGATCTTTGTCTGTCATACATATATGCCATTTTTTAAATTAATATTTTCATTTTCAACCCCAACATTACATTTCTAAACCATAACAACAATACAGTTCAACTACTACACCCCCTTCCCTTCCCCTCCTCCCCCACCCACCCCATCTCCTTGTAGGTTCTGTGCCAAGTTGGCAACTCAATTAATTCATAAAAGGTCAAAGCTGCACCCTTACTCAAGCGCAGTACAGTTCACTTATTCTCGCCAATTCATCAAGGTACCGCCATTTATTTACAACTAAACTTAAGTTCTGCCTATTTTCAACTTGCACGTATTGGTTGCTTTTTTAGGCCTCTCTGCGCTGTCACCTTATCCTGCGCTTTCTCATATCTGGCATGTAAACAGACTAAATTCCACCAATAATGCCCGTCTAACTTAGATGAGTCCAACAATTCACTATCATTTTTAAAGCAATGGCCATCATAAAATTAAACAAATGGAAATTTTCTTTTGTTGGTGATAATGTACCAGCTTTAGAGCGCAGGATAACTATCTTCCAGGATAAATGGTCCTGAAAGTGCAACATTTTTTTAATCTTGTCCCATATCTATGTCTAAAAATTCTGAACATGAGGACAAACAAACATCATGTGTCTCAGAGTACCCGGGTTCTTACCACAAGTCCAACATTTATTGTCAACGCTTGAATCCCATTTAGTAAGCCATACTGGAGTGATATACGCCCAATGTGTTAAAAAGTACAATGCTTGTGTTAGCGCTGCAGCCCTAGACACTCTATTCACCTGACCCCAGACCACCTCCCACCTTTGCTGAGAGATGGAAGTCTCCAATTCTTTTTCTCACACTTTCCCTAATCCCACCAAAAGGGGAGGAACCCCGTCTCTTAATACATCATAAAAGCTTGAGACTGTTCTTTTTTTACTCATACAGATCTCCGCTACTTTTTGTAACCCCCATTCTTCCGCCAATTTCTTGACTTCAATGTTTGCATCTGTTAAGCAATGCCTTAACCGGATCCATTGATACTGACAAGAAGCGGGTAAGTTAAACTCACATTGCAACTCCTCAAAAGATTTCTATGACTGAGAGAGAACCAACTGCCCTATCATCCAAATTCCCCTTCTTTGCCACACTTTCCAGGAGACAACCTTTTGATCAATTTTAAGGAGAGCATTATACCATAAGGGAAGCAGGAGAGAAGGGGGATTTTCTTTTCCCAAAGCTTGCGCTAGCACATAATAAGCATCTTGTGTTGCGGTTATTATTCTTTCTGCGGGAGAGATACCCGGATGCCTCATACCAATTAACAATGACAGCGGTTCAGGCGCTATTAACCATTCCTCTACCTCCAACCATATCGGCTTCTGCCCTCTAACTTCTGGAGCAATCCACATCGCCCCTTGCTTGAGAAGAAAAGCCAGATGATACCATTTAAAATCTGGGACTTGAACACCTCCCATGGTCTTCTTCACCTTTAATTTACTAGTTGCTATTCTAGGGGGCTTTCCCTGCCACAGGAAATCAACAAGCACCCGTTCTAAGGTTTTATAAGTTTTAGGGGGTAAAGATACTGGAGGCATCTCTAGGATATGGTTAATCTTTGGTGTCAAGACCATTTTTGTTGATTCTAATCTCCCCCACCAAGATAAGTGAAGGGGCGACCATTGCACCGTAAATAGATGAACCAACTCACTTAGAATTTTAATATTTACCTTAATAGTCTCTTCCACATTGGAGCTATATCTAACTCCCAAGTATTTAATATCTTCCGATACCCATACGAATGGGTAAGGTTCAACCATTGCCTTGAATGTTAATTTATTCATTGGAAAAGCCACAGACTTCGCCCAATTTATTTTATATCCTGACAAACGAGAATATTTTCCAAGTACTCCTAATACCTCCTCTACCGATGAAGGATTGACAAATAAAAGAAGATCATCTGCATATGCAGAAATTTTAACATGCAGGTCCGGTATCTCTACACCTTGAATCTCCTTAGAATGGCAAATCAGTAACACTAAAGGCTCCAGAGCAATATTAAACAGTAAAGGAGAAAGTGGGCATTCTTGCCTGGTGCCCCTGTGAAGTGACAAAAGGGCCGAGAGCACCCCATTAGCGAAAATACAGGCCGAAGAATTAGTATATAGGACCTGAATCAAGCAGATAAACTTGTCCCCAAAACCAAACCATTGTAAAGCCTGTATCAGGAACGCCGATCCTAATCGGTCAAAAGCCTTCTCTGCGTCTAATAAGAGACCCACTATAGGCATGCCTACATTCTCCACTATGGACAGGAGATTCAAAAGCAGACGGGCGTTGTCAGATGTTGATCGCCCCATGATGAATCCACATTGATTGGGATGAATCAAATAGGGGGTTACTTTTGCTAACCTCCGAGCTAGTATGGAGGAATACAATTTATATTCGGCATTCAATAACAAAATTGGCTGATAGTTCTCTACCTTTTGTGGGGCTCTGCTGGACTTTTCTAATACTACAATTGTTGCCTCATTAAAAGAACTTACTGATGGCAGTTGTGTATCAAGAAGTTGAGTATGGAGCAGACAGAGCTTAAAGATCCCAAATTACCCATGTCTACCAAGAGCCAAATTAATATGAATAAAATACAGTCTCTAAAATGCTTGTATGCAAATGATAGAAGTCTAAAAAATAAGATGGGAGAGTTAGAATATATAGCACTAAATGAGAGGTTAGATATGATTGGAATATCAGAGACATGGTGGAAGGAGGACAAACATTGGGACACTGTGATACCTGGGAACAAACTATATCGTAATGATAGAGCTGATCAAATTGGTGGAGGGGTTGCGCTCTATGTTAGAGAGGGCATTGAGTCAGAAAGGATTAAAGTTTTGCAGGAAACAAAATTTGCTGTAGAATCTCTATGGATTGAAATTCCATGTAAAAGAGGAAGGCAATGGCAGTGGAGGTGTACTATCGACCGCCTGGACAGAATGAACAAATGGATGATGAAATGCTCAAAGAAATCAAGGAAGCTAACAAAAGTTACAGCGTGGTAATAATAATGGGTGATTTCAATTACCTCGGTATCGACTGGGTCAGTGTCACGGCAGGACATGCTAGGGAGATAAAGTTCCTAGATGAAATAAATGACTGCTTCTTGGAGCAGCTGGTTCATGAACCAACCAGAAGGGAAGCCATATTAGACCTAGTCCTTAGTGGAACACCACATCTAGTGCAAGAGATAAGGGTGTTGGGACCTCTTGGCAATAGTGATCATAGCATGATCGCCTTTGATTTAATCAGTGGAGGAGGGATAGTAAGGAAATCCACAGTACTACCTTTTAACTTTCAAAAGGGAGACTATGATAAGATGAGGAAAATAGTTAAGAAAAAACTAAAAGGAGCAGTTGCAAAGGTTAAAGACTTACATCAAGCTTGGGTGTTGTTGAAAAATACTATCTTGGAAGCTCAGACCATCTGTATTCCACGCTTTAAGAAAAGTGGAAGGAACTCCAAAAAACTGCCAGCATGGTTTAAAGGTGAGGTCAGAGAGGCTGTTGTTGCCAAAAAAGCATCTTTCAGGAAATGGAAAAAAGAGCCAAATGACGAAACCCGGAAACAGCACAAGCACTGGCAGGTCAAATTCAAGGCATTGATAAAGCAGGCAAAGGGAGAATTTGAGAAGAAGCTTGCTGCGGAAGCAAAAATGTGAAATAAAGATTTTTTCAAGTACATTTGTAGCAAAAAATCTGTGAGAGAGTCAGTTGGTCCATTAGATGATAGAGGAGTTAAAGGGGCACTAAGAGGTGACAAGGCGATAGCGGAGAGACTGAAATAATTCTTTGCTTCGGTCTTTACTGAGGAAGATGTAGGGATGTTACCCATGACTGAAGTGGTATTTAAAGGTGCAGAAGAATTGAAGGAAATATCGATACATCGGGAAGATGTATTACAACTATTAGATAAACTGAAGAGTAGCAAATCACCTGGGCCGGATGGTATACATCCAAGGGTGTTGAAAGAACTGAAATATGAGATTGCAGACCTGCTATTAGTAATCTGTGAGCTATCATTAAAATCATCGCTAATACCTCAAGATTGGAGGATCGCCAATGTAACACCAATTTTTAAAAAGGGTTCCAGGGGTGATCCAGGAAACTACAGATCGGTGAGCCTCATATCAGTACTGGGAAAAATGGTAGAAACCATCATAAAGAATAAAATTACTCAGCATTTAGATAGTCATGGCCTAATGCGAGACAGCCAACATGGCTTTAGACAAAGAAGATCTTGTCTTACTAATCTGTTATGTTTTTTTGAAAGTGTGAATAAACAGGTGGACAAAGGTGAGTCGGTTGATAGTGTATCTAGACTTTCAGAAAGCATTTGACAAGGTCCCTCATCAGAGACTTTTGGCAAAACTAAAGAGTCATGGGATAGGAGGCAGTATACTACTGTGGATCAGGAACTGGTTAAAAGATAGAAAGCAGAGGGTTGGGCTAAATGGCCAATTTTCCCAATGGAGAAAGGTGAATAGTGGTGTACCCCAGGGATCTGTGCTGGGTCCGCTGCTTTTTGACATATTCATAAATGACCTGGAAAGAGGAATAACGAGTGAGCTTATCAAATTTGCAGATGACACAAAACTATTTAAAGTTGTTAAAACCCAAGAGGATTGTGGAAAATTGCAAGAGGATCTTGATAAATTGGAAGACTGGGCATCAAAATGGCAGATGAAATTTAATGTGGACAAGTGCAAATTTATGCACCTAGGGAAGAACAACCCAAACTATGGTTACACGATGCAAGATTCCACATTAGGAACCACCACCCAGGAAAAAGATTTAGGCGTCATTGTGGATAACATGTTAAAACCCTCGGCCCAGTGTGCAGCGGCAGCCAAGAGAGCAAATAGAATGCTAGGAATGATAAGGAAAGGAATGGAAAATAAAACAAAAGATATTATAATGCCTCTATACCGTTCCATGGTGAGACCGCACCTTGAATATTGTGTGCAATTCTGGTTGCCGTATCTTAAAAAGGATATAGCGTTATTAGAAAAGGTTCAGAGAAGAGCCTCCAAAATGGTAAAGAGGATGGAAGGATACTCCTATGAAGAAAGGCTAAAAAGGTTAGGGCTCTTTAACCTGGAAAAGAGACGGCTGAGGGGAGATATGATAGAAGTCTATAAATTAATGAACGGAGTGGAACGGGTAAACGTAGATCGATTGTTTACGTTATCAGAATATAGAAAGACTAGGGGACATGCAATGAAGCTACAGGGTAAACTATTTAAGACTAATAAAAGAAAATATTTTTTCACTCAACGTGTAATCAAACTCTGGAATTTGTTACCGGAGGATGTAGTAAAGGCTGTTAGTGTAGCTGGGTTTAAAAAAGGTTTGGACAAGTTCCTGGAGGAAAGGTCCATAAACCATTATTAAGAAGGGACCCAGGATATCAATGCTTGACCCAATACAAGCATTGCGGAACCTGTGTCTTTTGGGGAAACTGCTAGGTACATATGACCTAGATTGGCCACTGTTGGAAACAGGATACTGGGCTTGATGGATCTTGGTCTGACCCAGTATGGCATATCTTATGTTCTTATGTTCTTAAGTTGGAAATATTCTAGCATATAGGGGACTAAGTCTGATCCAAATGTCTTATAAAATTCAGAAGGGATTCCATCTGGGCCTTCCGTCTTGCCCCCAACCACATCTTTCAGCACTTCTTAGATCTCTCCGACTGTGATCTACTTATCAAGCTCTAATAGCAGGGGGATATGTGTGGGATATGCCATACCAGTGTCTGAAAGTCTTCTGCGCAAACCTCCTTTTCGGAAGCATATAGGGTTAGAATAAAAGGATTGCAGGACCTCTAATATGTCTGAGCTTTTTGTTGAAAGCTCATGGCTCTCACCTTTTATGGCCTCTATTCTAGCTTTTGCAGCGCGTGGTTTAAGAATATTGGCTAATAAGCTACCAGCCTTATTTCATTCCACATAGTATCTTGTCTGTTGATGTAATAATCGCTCTGCTTCCTCACTTAATATATTATTGTACTGATACCTCAGCCTTTGCAAGCGAAGCAAGACCCCCGCATCAGATCTAGTCTGCAACAACCTCTCACCAGCCTTAATTTGAGTGTCCACAATGTCTAACTTAGACTTTTTATGCCGGTCTATCTTAATTGCATAACTAGTCATTTTGGCCCGAATGGAAGCTTTGAACGCTTCCCACCATGCCGAACCAGCTGTGTCTCCCGGTAGATTTATAGCAAAATACTTTTTGATTTCCTGCTTAATGTAATCACAGAATACTTAATCAGTCAATAAGGTTTTCCTAAAAAAGAAGCTTGGACGAGAGTCCATTCTATCCCCCACTGACAGTGATAAAGTTATCCAAAAATAAAAAATATACAATCCCTCATACAAATAGAAAGAGTAAATCCAATCTCTCCTGCTGCTCTTGTCTAGCAATCCCTAACCAAGTCAAAATGACAATTTTCAGCTTCAACAGAACCAATGGTCTCAGACTAGAATGGAAACATTTCCAATACAATTACCCGGAAATTTTTTGCCTGCTTGCATCAATGACCACTATTTGAGGTTCTTTAAAGAATGCATAAATACAAGCATTTGAAACAATAATTGGACTTATTTATTTATACAGTTTTGTATACCGCCTTATCCTTCAATCAAAGCAGTCACAACACAATTGGGGGATACATTTAACACACAGGGATATGAGACACATACACTAATACTTACAGGGAACATGGGCAATGGAGGGTTAAGTGGCTTGCCCAAGACCACAAGGAGCATCTGTGGGACTAGAAACCCCAGTCCTTCCGGCCCAAGGTTGCTGTTCTCTAGTGGGATTTGAACCTCCGACCTTCCAGCCTGAAGTACCTTGCCCCAACCACTAGGCTACTCCTTCCTCTTTGTATTTTTTAAATAAATATAGAGATTGTGCTTATCTCCAAACTAGAATATAAACATCCCCTAATCGGAGTTCTCTTCGTATTTTCTTAAATGAATATAGAGATTGTGCTCATCTCCAAACTGGAATATAAACATCCCCAACGCCACCTTCCCAGTATCAATAAAGCGTTTTGATTCTTCATCAGGGGGTTGGCTTATTCGACAATCTCTGTGGATGGAGAATAAAAATAGCTTACTTCAAACTCGAACAGTCTCATAAATTCCTTCTCTTATTGGAAGAGTTCTTTTACATCAGTTCTTACCACCAGCTCAATCTCAGAACTACTTACAATGGTGTGTGGTCCAAATCATGTCAGTTTACTCTGAAACGCCGCGCATGCGGGTTCAGCTACCTACTGTCATTTAAATACCTTATGGGCTACATGGTCCTAAAGCCGGTACAAAAGCCCCAAATTCTACAGCAACCCACTTCGGAAACCAGCTCAAAGGAACCCTCGGTCTCAACATTGTCTGGTTAAGTACAAGCACCCCATTCCACCATATTATTCAAACCCCCTGGGGTGACCGATTGCAATTGGTATATCCACTTCTGTTCCTGGATTATTAATGTTTTTTCCCTAGATTTTCCCGATCTGCCGACTGCTACCCAATCTATTCCAAAGCATCTTAACTCTTCAAAAGTATGTTGGTGTTGGGTGCAGTGTGCCACAAGAGGGGCCTCTTGTACTTTGCATTTCAATCTACTCCTATGTTCAATAATACAAACACATAATGGTCTTATGGTTTTACCCACATAGAGTAAACCATATGGGCATTTAATGCCGTACACTATGTGATCCAATTCGCAAGATGTAGAATGTCTTAATGTATACTTATGTCCATGGTATTGAAAAGCTGTAATCTCCTCAGAGATTTGACATATATTACAATGTCCACATTGTTTATGACCTGGTATTACAATACCTTCATCACTCAAATGAGCCCTTAGCTTAGTTGGACTAAGTTTCTCTTTTAAGTTAGGATGGCGTGTCCACACACATCGAATCTTTTTGCTTTGAAAACAAGGGAGAACATTTAACACATTTTGATGTCTTTTAATAATTTGTTTAATGTTCCCGCTAAGTGGAGAAAATTTGGTAATAAAGTTGATAGTATTATCTTCAGTATCAGGATTATTTCTCCGAGGACATAATAATAATTCTCTATTGTTGTAGAGCGCTCTTCTATAGGCGCTTTTTAGAACCTGCTTCGGATATCTTCTCCGTTGAAATTCCCATATAAGGTTCTTCGCTTGTTTTTTATAGTCATCCAAACTAGAGCAATTCCTTCTATATCGAATAAACTGGGACAAAGGTAAACTGTCTCTTAACTGTTTGGGGTGTCCACTACGATAATGAAGTAGCGTATTCCTATCGGTCGTTTTTTTGTGTATAGAGGTAACCCAACCTTGTTGGCCCTTCTAAACCACGACGTCAAGGAAAACAATCCATTGTGTATGGAAAATATAAGTGAATTGAATGTTTGAATTTACTCCATTTAACCAATGTAGAAAATTATATAGTTCCACAGCGGTACCTTTCCACAACATAAAAACGTCATCAATGAATCGTTTCCATAAAATTAAATGATGTTTATAAGGTGAAATTGGAAGCCATTGAGTCTCATAGGCTTCCATATATAAATTAGCTATGGAAGGGGCGCACGTGGCGCCCATAGCCACCCCTGACAGCTGTTGATACAGGGTGCCATCAAATTCAAAATAGTTTTGGAAAATAGTAAGCTCAGTCAACTGAGATATAAACTCAATATGGTCCTGAGATAAATCACCCCGATTTTTCATAGATGACATTACTACTTCATACGCTGCCATTTGGGGGATGTTAGTATATAGAGCAGACACGTCCATTGTGACCAATAAGAGATCAGCATCAGAAGCCCAGTCAGAATGTTCTACTAGCAGGTTAAAAAGTGATAAAGTTATTGCAGCGTGATCTGATATATGCATAGCACATATATCTGCCCTACTGCCGAAGAAATTAACGATTTTGAAATAAGGAAGAAATCTATATGTGAGTGCGACCCATGCAGAAGGGAGAAGAAAGAGTACTCTCTCTTATTAGGATGTTTCAAGCGCCATATATCAGAATACCCTACAGCCTGCATAATAGAAAGTACCACCGAAGTGGCACGTTGCTGTCTATGGGGTCTAAATGGTTGACAGTCTACCAATGGATCCAAGACTAGATTGAAATCACCTCCCAAGACAAATTTCATATGCTGACGTTTCTTGTGCTTCCCCAGCAAACTTCTGAAAAAATGATACATCATCACTGTTAAGGGCATAAATATTTACAATAGCAATTTTTCTACCCCCAATTGTAGAAGAACCTTAGCCCATCTGCCAGCCATGTCTGCACAGGTTTGCACAACCACAGGTGTCAGGGTTTTCTTCACCAAAATAGCAACCCAATTTTTCTTTTGCCAAGCCGCTAAGTGACCTACTAGAACATACTGCTCCAAGTCCAATTTCTTCCACTGTTGATAGACGTGTTTCTTGAAGTAAGACCACATTGGCCTGCTCTTTTTTACAGTACAACAAAATCTTTTTTCGTTTGATTGGATTATTTATGCCCTTCACGTTCAGAGAAAGAAATTTAAGTGAACCCATGGAACAAGTTTCTCTTACATGGCAACAGAGAGGCTTTGACCCTACAAATATTTCTACAAACACAGAGTTTTCCCAAAAAGAACCCACAAGGAGACAATCTCACTTTCCCTTTAACGGCTTTAATAGGGTGAACCAGCGCTGTAAAACTATCACCCAATCCCACCCTTTACCAAAAACATTACCCTCCCCTCACCAATACATATTCCCCTAACTACCCTCCGTATCCCTCCCTCTACCTCTTCATATCATCCCAAAACTCACCTACAACTTACATTACCCATCTAGTCCCCCAGTACATGAAACATCACTACTACTATAACTACTATTCGGTACTTATAAAGCGCCATGCACGCAGCGCTGCACAGCTAACCTACAAGAGTTAGGCAACATACAAGAGACAGTCCCTGCCCGTCATTATGCTCATCAGAGCTTAAATTCTAAGTAGAACAGTACAGAGCATTAGTCATTTCAGTGCAAGGTACGGTGTGGTACAGTTTGGTTTATAGTTTGGTCATAAACATTGACGGGGGTTAGGGTAAGATGAGAATGGAAGTCAGGATCTGAATGCAACAGTGAAATCCCTCTCTCTCACCATCTACCCCACTCTTTCTCCGTATATTAAAGCTGAACCTGCCGCGAGAGACAACAGCTAACTTAAAACAACAATAAGCAGGAGTGTTCCAATGTCCCTTCTCTTCCACCGAAACAACCTTCCACTTCACAGCTATTCCCCTGCTGCCCCATTTCTTCAATTTCCACAGATCAACTTCACCATTGGATAAAGACTCTCATCTCATCAACAGAGCTTCTTGCTCCTCCACAAAAGTCTGGAGCTCTGCAGGATCTTCAAAAGTTCTTGTTTGGTTGTGCAGAGTGAACCGAAATCTTGCGGGGAAGAAGAGAGCCTGTAAGTGCTGCAAATGAGGCCTGAATACCAAGAATTGTTTTCTTCTCTCAAATGTCGCCTAGTTAAAATCAGGATAAAACACGATGTTTTGACCATCGAGCTTGACCGGTGTCAGTGTCCTAGCCGCTGACATTATCTGAACCACTTGAGTATATCACAGTACACACATGATAATCGGGCGCGGTTGCCTTGTGTTAGGACCAGGATGCGTCGGTACCTGATGGGCCCTTTTGATTTCAAATGGCTGCCCAAATTCCACTCTCAGCACCTTAGGCAATACTTTTTCCAAATACGCTTTCATATTTGTTCCTTCTGCTCCCTCTGGGATGCCATTGATACGAACATTGTTTCTCCTCGTTCTGTTATTTAATTCCTCCAGGTTCAATTCCAAATTCACAATCCGCTTGTTGTTTAATGCAACCTGTTTCAAGCGCTCCTCGTGCACAGCGACTTTAGCTTCTACTCCAGTTATCTTTTCCGTGAGCCTGGCCAGTTGCTCTTTTAATTCCTTCAGTTCTCTGATGTCTGTTTGCACACCACTGAGGGTTTCTCCATTTGCTGCCACCATCTCCCGCATGGCCCGTATCTCTGCTAATATCTCCTGCATGCCCTCCGGGCTTTCTCGCACACGCGCCATTTTCTGTGGAGATGGAGGATCAGGTTTTACCCTTTTTACTCCTGTGTTTGCATCTGTGCTGTAATCCAGCTGTGTGGGTTTACCAGTGGACATCTCAATTAGCTCTTGCCACCGTGAGGAAGAAAGTTTCCTTTCTTTTGACGAGGGGAGTCAGGATTTCCTCTTTGAATTCGGCGGGGCAAAGACTTAAGCGGCCATCTTACTCTGCTGCTGGCTCCGCCTCTACATACATGTAATTTAATTATGTGTTTGTTTTTTTTATTGGTGGGAGTGGCTGACTTGGATTTTTTATTGGTGGGAGTGGCTGACTTGGATTTAGTGGCAGTTAAAGAAACATGGTTCACAGAAAACCATGACTGGGATGTAACTATACCTGGCTATACTTTATTCAGAAAGGACAGGGGAGGAAGAAGGGGAGGAGGAGTGGCACTATATGTAAAAACTACTATTAAAGCTTTGGAATTACAGAGCTTAAAAGGGAGAGAGGAGGCATTGTGGGTTAAACTAGAAAGAGGGAAAGAGAAATCTGTTTGCATTGGTGTGATATACAGACCTCCCTCACAAGAGGAAGAGGTGGACAGAGAGTTAATTGAAGACATACGCAGCATTGATAGGAAAGGGGAAGTGCTACGGATAGGAGATTTCAATATGCCAGATATTGATGGGCACATTCCTGCTGCAGTATCATCTAGAAGTAAGGAGATCCTGGATTCTCTACAGGGAGAACTATTCAGGCAATTGGTAACAGACCCCACACGTGAAGGGGTCATACTGGACTTGGTGTTTACCAATGGTGAAAGTGTTTCTGATGTTGTAGTGGGAGATCATTTTGCATCCAGTGATCAGCAGATGGTGTGGTTCAGTATTAGGACTAGGGCTGTTAGA
This sequence comes from Ichthyophis bannanicus, assembly GCA_033557465.1. Lineage (NCBI taxonomy): Eukaryota > Metazoa > Chordata > Amphibia > Gymnophiona > Ichthyophiidae > Ichthyophis > Ichthyophis bannanicus. The sequence continues at coordinate 1,238,137,634 of CM066033.1, read as the reverse complement.
ATTCATTCCAAGGTAAGGATCTTAGACTTTAGGAAGACTAACTTTGCGAAGATGGGCCAATACCTCAGGGAGTCGTTAGTGGGATGGGAACAGCTGGGGGATGTAGAAAAACAGTGGGCAAAACTGAAAGGGAGTATTTTAAAGGCAACCAACCTTTTTGTTAAAATGGTAAATAAAGGCAAAAGGAACAGGAGACCGCTATGGTTTTCAAAGGAAGTAGCTGAAAAAGTGAAGAAAAAGAGGGAGGCCTTCATGAAATACAAGAGATCACAGAGAGAGGAAGACAGGCATCTGTATTTGGAAAAACTTAGAGAAGCTAGCAAAGTAGTCAAGAAGGCAAAGATTCAAAAGGAGGAGGAAATAGCCAATGCAATAAAATGGGGGGATAAGACATTTTTCAGATATATTAGTGAGAAGAGGAAGGGCAAAAGTGGTATTGTCAGACTCAAGGGTGCAGGGGGGGAATATGTAGAAGCTGATAAAGATAAAGCGGAATTGCTTAACAAATATTTTTGTTCTGTGCTCACAGATGAAGAACCAGGAGCAGGACATCAGAAAACACCCACAAATAAGAACAGAAGCGAGGGACATCTTGAACAATTTTCAGAAGACTGTGTTCGTGAGAAGCTAGCTCAACTTAAAGTAGACAAAGCAATGGGACCGGATTGGATACACCCTAGAATACTGAGGGAACTTGGAGACGTTCTAGCAACTCCACTGACTGACCTTTTCAATGCCTCGTTGGAGTCGGGAGTGGTGCCAAAGGACTGGAGAGAGAGGCTCATGTGGTGCCTTTACACCAAAGCGGAAGTAAGGATGTGGTTGAAAACTACAGGCTGGTTAGTTTAACTTCGGTGGTGAGTAAATTATTGGAAACGCTGCTGAAAGAGAAAATAGTGAGGTTTCTGGAGTCCAGCGTATTACAGGATCCGAGGCAGCATGGATTTACCAGAGGCAGGTCTTGTCAGACAAATCTGATTGATTTCTTTGACTGGGTGACCAGGGAGTTGGACTAAGGGAGAGCTCTAGATGTGGTGTATTTAGATTTCAGCAAAGCCTTTGACACTGTTCCTCACAGGCGACTTATAAACAAACTGAGCACCCTAGGGATGGACCCTAAAGTTACTGCTTGGGTTAGAAATTGGTTGGGTGGGAGGTGACAAAGAGTACAAGTAAATGGAGCTCACTCTGAGGAAAAGGATGTTACCAGTGGTGTGCCCCAGGGATCTGTCCTTGGTCTGATTCTTTTTAACATCTTTGTTAGTGATATAGCAGAAGGGCTGTCGGGTAAGGTTTGCCTCTTTGTGGATGATACCAAAATCTGCAATAGAGTAGACACCCAGGAAGGTGTAGATAACATGAGGAGGGATCTAGCTAAGCTTGAAGAATGGTCTAGAATTTGGCAGCTGGGATTTAATGTTAAAAAATGTAAGGTCATGCATTTGGGCTGCAGCAATCCAAGGGAGCAATACAGTATAGGAGGTGAAGTACTTTTGTCCACTAAAGAAGAGCGGGACCTAGGCGTGGTTGTGTCTGATGATCTTAAAGTAGCTAAACAGGTAGAAAAGGTGACGGCAAAAGCTAGAAGGATGCTTGGGTGCATACGGAGAGGAATGGCTAGCAGAAAAAAAGAGGTGATAATGCCTCTGTATAAGTCTTTGGTGCGACCTCATTTGGAGTATGGTGTGCAATTCTGGAGACCGCACCTTCAAAAGGATGTGAACAGGATGGAGTCGGTGCAGAGGGTTGCTACTAAAATGATTAATGGGCTTCATTATAAAGCATATGAGGACAGACTTAAGGATCTTAATATGTACAGCTTAGAGGAAAGGCGGGATAGAGGTGATATGATTGAGATGTTTAAATACCTCCGTGGCATAAATGTTCAGGGAGAGAGCCTCTTTCAATTGAAAGCAAGTTCTGCTACGAGGGGACATGGGATGAGGGTGAAGGGAGGTAGATTCAGGAGTGATATGCGGAAATATTTCTTTACAGAAAGAGTAGTGGATCCATGGAATAGTCTCCCAGTGGAGGTGGTAGAGATGAGGATAGTAACTGAATTAAAAAAAGCATGGGACCAACACAGAGGATCTCTAAAGGTAAAAGTGGACTGTTGTAGTTGTTGTTATGGAAGGACAGACTAGATAGGCCATGTGGTCTTTTTCTGTCATCATATTTCTATGTTTCTATGTTAAATAACAGGAATAGCTTTGTAATCACTGTTTGGTTTATTATTTTTATTTTAAGCAATATGCTTAATGAACTCTCAAGATAATCAATGTAAAAGAAAATAAAACAAATAATTCATGTTTAGTTGGATAGTTTCCTTCTTTTCATGACAAAGTGCATCAGAATCAATTAACCACTTATAGATATACAGGGTGGCCCAAAAAAAGTGAGAACATCTCATAAATTAAAAACTTAAATAGTTTACTTATTTACCTTTTTTAGCTATATAATGTCTTTATTTTGACAATTTCCGGTCGCCATCTTTATTTTTTTTATTTGTCAATCGTTTACATCTGTCTTTTTGAATTTTTAAACAACTTATATGCTATTTATTTATTTACTTAGACAGATTTGTATACCGCCTTATCCTTCAATCAAAGCGGTCACAACACAATTGGGGGATGCATTTAACACACGGGGATATGACACATACACTAATATTTACAGGGAACATGGGCAATGGAGGGTTAAGAGGCTTGCCCAAGACCACAAGGAGCATCTGTGGGACTAGAAACCCCAGTCCTTCCGGCCCAAGGTTGCTGTCCTCTAGTGGGATTTGAACCCCTGACCTTCCGCCCTGAAGTACCTTGCCCCAACCACTAGGCTACTCCTCCCTATGAGATGTTCACACTTTTTTTGGGCCACCCTGTATATATTAGTTATGTGAAGCATCAAGAACAAATCCAAATAGCCCCACTCTGAAACCAGATATAAAACCTCAAATCTTTAAATCTGCAGTAAAGTTAAAACTTTGTAAGAAAATAGAGTAAGAATTGGTAAAAAGAATAAGAAGTTAATTTCCATAAGCCCCTAAATTATTGTTTCTTTATTGTTGGTAGGAAATATTGAGCTATTTACTAGTGTGCTTTTACATTAGGTACTTATTATCAGTGAACTTTAATAATGGGTACCAGGGTGTTGCACCTAATGTGAGAAAAGCAGGTTATGGCGCGTTAGGTGCAACACCGCTGAGTTAACTGTCAGGGATGTGAAAAGCAGTTCCCTAGCAGTTAACGAGGATCATGTTCCCCTAACATGTGCCACATTAGCCTGGGTGCACTTAACTCCACCTAGTGAGGTGGCGTTAGGTGAACACACACCACTAGCGCAGGCTGCATTTAGCATGGTATGAACCTGGCACTAATTGTGCTGAGCTTACCACTACCCGCCCCTAACCCAAACTCTCATAAACCTAATGCAGGTTGCATAGTTAGCGTGGGAATTGTCACATGTTGTCATGCCAGCTGGTAACATACACCAGAACTCGTGCAACAGAACACGCACAGCCAGCTAACTCCCTTTAGTAAAAGACCGCTTAATTTTTGATCAGACGATTGAAAAGTGTGAATAAATAAATATATAAATTTAGGCATGTATAATATAGATGGGGTCAGGCCAGGGAAAAGCACCCATCACTGACGTTTAGCATTAGACTCCTAGTTTTGGAAGCTAAATCTAAACACTGCCCAGTCATTCCTAAATCTGATCACACAAATCCTTCACTCCTTCCTTCATCAATACAAAGTTTAATGAAGACTGAGGTCCTGCTGCTCCCCTTCTGAAAATCTAAATTAGAAGAAAATATTGGGGCTGACATTCTCCTGCATCCCCCCTCCAAACCACTCAACCTAGTTTAAAGATTTTGCTGCAAAGGTCTTTCCAAATTCTCCACATCCTTGCACAGTTCACAAAACAATTCACTGAAGAGTCTCCCTTCTGATACCCACAACCCCATCGCAATTCTCATATATGTAGCAGGGGAGATCTAGTGTGGAGTGTTCAGCTTCTGTGCTAGACACTAGGCATGTGCATTAGTTTTCGTCCAAATGGGAAAATCAACATAAATCACAATATTTTGTTCATTGCAATATCAACTAACCGAGTGCACATGTTCAGAAAATTTTCACAGATCACCATCTATGTACTTTCTTTTTATTATGTGCATATGTGCACCCGATACACTGGTGCCAATTGGAAAGGAAAGGAATAAAGGAGTGCTTACTAACAGTCAGCACAAAATACTTGAGCAAAATCCTACTTCAAATGCTTGACAGAGATACTTATCCCTGACTGACTTCTGTAAATCCCATGACTGATGAGGTCACAGCAGGACTGCAACATACAGCCAACATGAATGGCGATGAAGCATTTTGGCCCTCAGTAGCCCCTCTTCTGTCTCACTCTCCAGTCCTCTTAGATCAGTATCTCCGCTATCATGGAATCATTTTGGACTCCTTCCTAACATTCCACAATCATCTATCTTCCCTGGTTCAGCAGTCATTCTTCTTTCTACACCAGATCCATGCCCTTCGCTATTCCCTCAACCCGCACTCGCTCACAACTCTCCTTCTGTCGCTGGTCGTCCTCACTATCAACTTCAGCGCCTTCCACTCCTCCAAAACACGGCAGCACAGATCCTCATACACTCTTCTCACCATGGTTACATCATGCCCACTCTTGTTCACCTTCACTAACTCCCCATAAAATTCTGCATCGCATAAAATTCCACATCGCATAAAATTCTGCAATTGCAGCACCGAATCAACTGCTCTTCGCAACTTAGCATTAAAGACATCTAGGCCAGTATCATTTAGGTGAACCCATCCCCTCCATAAACCTTCTCCACACCAGCAATAGTGCCTTCATGATTTAGCACTACCTCCCCTCATCCCTTTTACAAAGTTCCCTACCTCTGCATTAAGCTTCCTTCTGTTTCTTTCTATTTCTGCTGTGTTCCTGGTCCCTGCTCGCTTTTGCTGGGGAAGTATTTAGAACAAAATGGTGCCTGTCCGCAGCTCTGAACATGTCCAGTCCATGACCCTCTTGATTTTTACTATGACATTGATGCCTTTGCAGGACACCAAGTCATTGTCGCCCAAGTGTAGCAAGATGAAGTTTGAAGGTTGGCTGCTTCACCTTTCGTTGGCGAGGGTGGGCAGCAGTTGGTTCCAAAACATCCCCCGCTTTCCCAGCCAGAGTATGTCTATGATGTCTCGGGGGAAGCTGAGTTGCTTTATATAGTGGCTTTTTAAGGCTCTTCTAGCCCAGAAGATGTGCAAATGTCCCACTATCCAGACTTTGATCACTTGTTTACCCCTCTCTCTCATGTGTGACATTGTGTGACATTTGTGCAGGTTCCTGGTCATGCCAACCTGTGGCTGACCCCTTGCTTTCTGCAAGGAGCCCAGGAGAGTCTGCACACATCCTGCTCCATGGACCATGGCCAAGGCTCTAACCCTTTCCACCAGGTCTCGCACTCCCAGCTCCTCCTGTGCCTCACTATCATGAGTTACCGCTGCTTCTTACAAGTTCAGGCTGCTCATGTAGTTCCCTCTTTCTCCGTGACTTGATTCCTTGTGCCTCTGTGCTGCTCTCCCCTTTCTGCGCTTGCCTCTGCCCACTGCCTTTGATGTGTCATGACCGCCTCCAGTCTTGGGCTTTGCCTTCCCTTTTCGTATCTTGGGCTGTGTGCCTGCAGCAGTGGCCCTCTGGCTGCTCTTGTCCTGCAGGCTCACTGTCTGCTGTCTTTTGTCCTAAAGAACACTGACACTGCCCTCAACGCCTCTCTTCTTGCCCTGCTTGGGTTGCCTTTCCTTGTTCTCCATGTCTGCTCTGTCCGGTGCCATGCTGTTCCATTCCCTTACAGTTGGTTAAACCCCGCCTCCTGCTCCGGTGCACTACAGTCTCTTAAGATGGCCGCTGCGCTGGGAACCCCCACTGCTGGTACATGTGGTTGTCTTCAGTCCTGTCCCGATTCTGGTCTGGCTCACCAGCTCAGCCTCCTCTCCTCCTCTCCCTTGCAAAGCCTCCGGACCAGGTAAGCGTGTGGAGTGAAGTGTGTGAGGGAATGGGTACTGCTCTTCTGCTCGAACCTACCTGTTCCTTCCCGCTATTCCACACATTGCCATGTCTGCTGCTGGAATCTGTGGGGGGGGGGGTGCTCCCCCTTACATCCTGGGTTATTCCTGCTGCTGCTGCATCTGCTCCCCCTGGCTGGGCCCAACGTTTACCATGTGCTGCAGGTGGTCAGCGTCTCACCTGCCTTGTAGCATGTGCAGGCTTGCTCCAGTGGCCTGGCTCCCACTCCTTCTCACCGCAATGTCCCAATCTGACTGCTGATACCACTGCTGACTTCCCTGGTAAGGCTTGCTATTCCTGCAGTTGCTGTGGGTTCTCCACCTCACAGTTTTCAGCCAGAAAGGAGGCCATACCCTTGACATTCTGACTTTAAACTGCCCCTCTGCCCCCACCCCTCATCCCGAAAGGTGCTTGATTTGGGCCCTCCCTCTTGGTTATGGGCCAACCTCTTTGGGGCTAGCCTCGCATTGCAGGGCTGAGCCAAGGTCAGGTGCACAGGACACCTACTTGTCCTATTTATTCCATTGTTCATAGAATATTAAATTAAAAATAAAAATTGAAAAATAGAAGCCTGCAATACAAGTGCCATCAGTGAGAATGCAGTCCCACTGAGAATTATGGCTGCACAGCTGGGCGATGAGAAATCACATCCCCTCTCTCCCTGGTCCTTTCAATGGGAAGGTATTGAAGAGCCATGCTACCCAGCCAGATAATGGATGACAGCCATATGTGGATCTATATCTTAGCAGAATTAAGGACAATGCTGCAGGGCTGGCACAAACAGAGCACCGTGCATCCAGGTTTCTTTCTAACAGATGATGTGATAAAAATGGTCAAGGTAGTGAAGAGGAGGGGCTTTCATGGGATCAGATGCTTTGCACACTTATTGTCAGGCCTGAGGAGCAAGGTAAGTGGCAGCCCTGTCCTGGGAGAACTGATCAAAAAGTGACAAAATATAGCTGGGTATTTTCACCAGAGAGTGAAGGGAGAGCATGAGCTACATAAGAAGCAGGAAGCAACAGGAATACTTGTACAACAGCTTACACAGGATGTTAGCACTGGGTAGAATTCCACTTAGGACATGCTGAAGAGGTTTTTAGAGCAATGAGTGGCCCTGAATCAGATGTCATCGGAGACTGAGATTGGCTTCAACAGGCCTCTGGGTCAGCAGGACTAGACAAATATTACATATATGGAAGCTCTAAAGCCTTCTCATCCCGACCAAGTTAGAGGGTTTTTGGAAGCAATAGGGAGTCACAGCAAAGGTTTTGGTGATGGTAGACGTTTTGCAAATTAAAGTGACAAAAAAGTTGGAACCTCTTATGAAGGAGGATCCTTATATTCTTGCTGATCTCTGTGACCTGTGGATGACAGGAACTTTTTCTCTGTGTTGCAGCTCACTGACTTACTGGAAGGAAAAGCAAGCGACTGACTGAGAAGAAAGGTAGTACCAGAGGGATGGGGGGCAATGATGATGGTGATGCAGCAGGCAAAATACGAGGCACGCCGGCAAACAATATTGCTAGCATGAGCATGACCCTGTCATCTACCCTCCCCCACCATCAACTTTGCATGCCTGTGGTCAAAGAGGCCCAGCTAGGGGCAGGGCCGGCCCGTCCATTGAGCAAGAATGTTTTTTGCACAGGGCCCCGCGTTTCAGGGGGCCCCGCGCAAAAAACATCTTGCATCCCAGATTCCCAGCTAAGTTTAAAAAAAACAAACAGAAACCGGCTGCTGCTGCCGCCGTGGCAGCGGCAGAATGGAGAGGGGCCCATTTACAGTCCTTACCACCCCCCCCCCCCCATCAGCCCAGCTAAGTAAAAAAAAAACACACCATAACCCTGCTGCTGCAGCTGCCGCCGTGGCAGCGGCAGAATGGAGAATCCCGTGGGGCCCCCCTGTCCTGAAGTCTTCTATGCGGCCTCCGTCGGCTGTCAGAGCTGCGCGAAGAGAGAGAGCTTTTCTCCTCTCGCAGCTCTGTTAATCACGCCACGGGCTGATGGGAAATCCCATCAGCCCCGCGGCGGGATTAACAGAGCCGCGAGAAAGGGAAACTCTCCCTTCGCGCGGCTCTGAAAAGCCCGCGCTGAGGCCGCTTAGAAGACTTCAGGACAGGGGGGCCCCGCGGGATTCTCCATTCTGCCGCTGCCACGGCGGCAGCGGCAGCAGCAGCCGGTTTCTGTTTGTTTTTTTTTAACTTAGCTGGGCTGATGGGGAGGGGGGAGGGGTAAGGACTGTAAATGGGCTGATGGGGGGGGGTAAGGACTGTAAATGGGCTGATGGGGAGGGAGGGGGGGGTAAGGATTGTAAATGGGCTGATGGGGAGGAAGGGAGGGGGGGTAAGGACTGTAAATGGGCTGATGGGTAGGGAGGGAGGGGGGTCAGGACTGTAAATGGGCTGATGGGGAGGGAGGGGGGAGGGAGGGGGGGTAAGGACTGTAAATGGGCTGATGGGAGGGAGGGAGGGAGGGGGGGTAAGGACTGTAAATGGGCTGATGGGGAGGGAGGGAGGGGGGGGTAAGGACTGTAAATGGGCTGATGGGGAGGGAGGGAGGGGGGTAAGGACTGTAAATGGGCTGATGGGAGGGGGGTAAGGACTGTAAATGGGCTGATAGGGAGGGAGGGGGGTAAGGACTGTAAATGGGCTGATGGGGAGGGAGGAAGGGGGGTAAGGACTGTAAATGGGCTGATGGGGAGGGAGGGGGGGGGGGGTAAGGACTGTAAATGGGCTGATGGGGTGGGAGGAAGGGGGTAAGGACTGTAAATGGGCTGATGGGGGGTAAGGACTAAATGGGCTGATAGGGAGGGGGGGGGTAAGGACTGTAAATGGGCTGATGGGGAGGGAGGGAGGGGGGGTAAGGACTGTAAATGGGCTGATGGGGGGAGGGAGGGAGGGAGGGGGGGTAAGGACTGTAAATGGGCTGATGGGGAGGGAGGGGGGGGGTAAGGACTGTAAATGGGATGATGGGGGGGGTAGGACTGGTAAGGGGCTTTAGGGGTTTCGGACTGGAAGTGTGCTGATGGGGGGGGTTAAGACTGGGAATGGGCTATGGGGGGTTAGGACAGGTAATAGACTATGGAGGGGCTAAGACTGGAAATGGGCTGATGGGGGAAGTTATGACAGGTAATGGGCTATGGGGGGCTACGACTACAAGTGGGCTGATGGGGGGATTAGGACTGGAAACGGGCTATGGGGCGGTGGGCTAAGACTGGAAATGGGCTGTGGGGGGCGCGTTAGGACTGGTAATGGGCTGTGGGGGGCATTAAGGACTGGTAATGGGCTATGGGGGTTACCACAGGTAATGGGCTATGGGGAGGTACGACTACAAGTGGGCTGATGGGTTTAGGACAGGTAATGGGCTATGGGGGTTACAAACAGGTAATGGGCTATGGGGGGGCTAGGACTACAAGTAGGCTGTTAGGGGGTTAGGACTGGTAATGGGCTGTGTGGGGGGCGTTAGGACTGGTAATGGGCTGTGGGGGCGTTAGGACTGGTAATGGGCTGGGGGGGTTAGAACTGGTACTGGGCTATGGGGGGTTACAACAGGTAATGGGCTATGGGGAGGTACGACTACAAGTGGGCTGATGGGGGGATTAGGACAGGTAATGGGCTATGGGGGGGTTAGGACAGGTAATGGGCTGATGGGGGGTTACAACAGGTAATGGGCTATGGGGGGGCTAAGACTACAAGTAGGCTGATAGGGGTTTAGGACTGGTAATGGGCTGTGGGGGGCGTTAGGACTGGTAATGGGCTGTGGGGGCGTTAGGACTGGTAATGGGCTGTGGGGGCGTTAGGATTGGAAATGGGCTGATGGGGGACTAGGACTGGAAATGGGCTGATGCAGGGACAAGAAGGGAGCAGATGCTGGGTGGGGCTGGAACTAGAAAGGAGCTGATGTTGGGGGAGGATTAGAATGGGATGGAGCTGGGAGAGTGAAATGGAGAGGGAAAAATATTTTGCGTGGGAGGGAAGACAAATCTACAATTGGCCGGATATTGGGAGAGTAAGTGGGGATTGAGGATGGAGGGATAAAATTTGAGTGGATGAAATAGGAATGAGGAAAGAGCAAAAGGAGAAAGATTAGTATGTTAAAGCAGATGTAGAGAGAGAATGGAAAAAAAAACCAAGAAGACAGAAGAAAGGACAAATGGACAGCAGATGGAGAGTTAGCAGAAGACACGAAGAAACCAGAAGAAAGTGGCTGGAACAATTGCAAACTGAAAAAAAATGCACAAAAGGTAGAAAAATATCTCTTTATTTTGAATTTATTAACTGGAATATGTCAGCTCTGGGAAATGTGCATCATTAATTTTTGCGCTTTGTTTAGTACAAGAGGAAATTAATTTATAGTTTTATTTCTACAGTGTTGTTGTATATTCCAAGTTTGGCTTTTGGGGTTCCCAGTTTAATTATTGTCTTCCTGTTTCTAAATTGTGATTCCTTGTTTGGTGATGGTCTATGTTCTGCATGTGTAATTGAGCTGAGGTATTCTGTTTATGTAATTCCTATTTGACATTGCCACTTGTTCTTTCCCCAGTAGGTCATGTATTATTGTTCTCTGAAATGTATTGATTTAATATTTGCAGTGTTGTCTTTTGATAGTTAGGGTATGGTGCTTTGTGAGTCCTGGTAGTGCTGTTAGGATACAGCAGGTTTGCTATGGGTTCTAAATGGGCAGTGTTTGTAGTAGTTCCTAATGTGCCTGGCGGTTGGTACTGGATTATAGTAATGTAGAAACCTTTTAGTCTTTCTTTATCCATATACTCATTAAGAGGCATGTTTACTAAAAGTTAGTAGTGTATGGTAACATTATGCAAATATTTATGCAAATGAGGCACCTTATGCAAATGAGGCCCCGCACCGAGTCTCCGCACATGGCCCCGCACCCCCCTTGGGCCGCCCCTGGCTAGGGGTAATCGTTGGTGACTGAAGCCCTAGCTTCAGAGATCAGCCTACCACAAGTTAGACTCCTGCATGGATTTCAGCATCATGCCACCTTGCAGAGCCCATCAAGGCAATGCACTCCCTTGGCATATTGAGTACACACGTTGACACTCTGACCAGATCTAGCCATGGTTGTGCAGCATTTCTTGTCCTGCCCTGCACCCAGTGTGCACAGTGAATGTATTTTCTCCTGCCAAGAGATATTGGGGTTCTTCATCATTCATGGCTAGCACCGGACTTGGTCGAAAAGCTAGTGTTTTTGAAGACAAACCCCCCTTTGCTTGGTTTCCTTTCATTGTTGTGCACCCGAGGGGGGAAAGAGCATGAGGCTATGCTGAGAGGCAGTTGCCCGCCCTCTCTGTCTACGTTATGTCTAGTAGCTGTGTTTTAGACAGTTTTCACTGTATTCTCTCTGGGATGGTGTCCATTTCCACAAGCTACCTTTCAGCCCCCCATGACAAAGCTTAAAAGAAATAAAAAATCAAGAAATAAAAAAAATATAAAGTGAAAACCAAGACAAACAGAAAGGAAATAAAGCAAAAAGAACTGAAAAGTGTTTCCCTCTGCTGTTGGTACCAGTCTCTCTGTCCTGTCATTTTTGTCACGGCCTTCCCCTTAATTGCCAACTAGTTCTACTCTGGAGAACTGAACCACAGCCATATTGCAGCGGTTGCTGCCTGCATAGTTTCTCTGAGGCCTGCAATTATCTTCCTAGTCCACATAGCAAACAGAAAGAAAGAAATTAACAAAAAAAGACCTCTTTTCCCTTACCTGTCTCTGCTGCTCCTGTCTGCTTCACTCTTTTGGCACCGCTGCCTTGGCTTGTTTCAGTGCTGCTCTTCCCCCTCCCCTGCTGGCCTGGATACTTTATGCCACCCTTCTTGCTGCATGGCTCTGCAACCAGTGTGCGTTGTCTCTTTTAGATACACTTCTTTTCATCTTCCTCCTTTACACATTTGTGTTGCCTTAAGTTTGTCATTGTATTACTTTCACCCTCCAAAAATGCCATGACAGCTTGTTACTACTCTCCTAACTGCATGGCTCTGTGACCAGTGCGCTTTGGCTTTTTCTGGGCCACTAGTCATCTCCCTCCTGTTTTGCAATTTTGTAGATCTCCTTGTCTTGTTATTATGTTCCTTTGTTCTGCTACCCACTTTGACATACAGCTCTATCAACCCAAGACCAAAAGAAACTGAACCCAACCAAGTTCTTTTCAAATTTCCATTACTATACTTGTTTGGAGATACTAGAAAGGGAAGCATGGTTAGAGCTGTCAAGCTGACTGTAAAAGATGATTATAAGTGATGTAATTAAATTAAATAAAGTTACCCAGTTCCAAGAGTGAGATTTACTCCATTAGTCTATTGAACATATACGCAGCATTGCCAAGAAAGGTGAAGTGCTACTGATAGGGGATTTCAATATGCCAGATGTTGATTGGCACATTCCTGCTGCAGTATCATCTAGAAGTAAGGAGATCCTGGATTCTCTAAAGGGAGAACTATTCAGGCAACTAGTAACAGAACCCACAAGTGAAGGGGCCATACTAGGCTTGGTGCTTACCAATGGTGAAAATGTTTCTGATATTATCATGGGAGATCATGTTGCATCCAGTGATCATCAGATGGTGTGGTTCAGTATTAGGACTAGGACTGTAAGAATCCATTCAAAAGTGAGGGTCTTAGACTTTAGGAAAACTAACTTTGCCAAGATGGGTCAATACCTCAGGGAGTCATTAGCGGGATGGGAACAGCTGGGGGATGTAGAAAAACAGTGGGAAAAACTGAAAGGGGATATTTTAAGAATAACCAATCTTTTGGTTAAAATGGTAAATAAAAGGAAAAGGAAAAGGAGACCACTATAGTTTTCGAAAGAAGTAGTTGAAAAGGTGAAGAAAAGAGGGAGGCCTTCATGAAATACAAGACATCACAGAAAGAGGAAGACAGGCATCTACATTTGGAAAAACTTAAAGAAGCTAGCAAAGTAGTCAGGAAAGCAAATTTTTATTTACATTCTCTTATATACTGTGCTATTCTGCATCAATGTGGTTTACATTGAACAGGGCATTATAACTTGGGGATAACTATTTTACAGGGAACATGGGCTATGGAGGGTTAAGTGGCTTGCCCAAGACCACAAGGAGCACCTGTGGAACTAGAAACCACAGTCCTTCTGGCCCAAGATTGCTGTCCTCTAGTGGGATTTGAACCCCTGACCTTCCAGCCTGAAGTACCTTGCCCCAACCACTAGGCCACTCCTCCACTCAACCATTCAAAAAGAGGAGGAAATAGCCAATGCAATAAAATGGTGGGATACGATATTTTTCAGATATGTTAGTGAGAAGAGGAAGGGCAAAAGTTGTATTGTCAGACTCAAGGGTGAAGGGGAGGAATATGTAGAAGCTGATGAGGGTAAAACGGAATTGCTTAGCAATTGCCTGTTCAATGTAATTTCAGTTTGTTCAATGTAAACCGCACTGATGCAGAATAGCGCGGTATATAAGAGAATGTAAATAAATAAATAAATAAATTCTGTTCTGTGTTCACAGATGAAGAACCAGGAGCAGGACCTCAAAAAACACCCACAAACAGGAACAGAAGCGAGGGGCATCTTGAACAATTTTCAGAAGACTTTGTTCATGAGAAACTAGCTAAACTTAAAGTAGAAAAACAGATGGGACCAGATGGGATACATCCGAGAATACTGAGGGAACTTGGGGACGTGCTAGCAGCTACACTGACTGACCTTTTCAATGCCTCGCTGGAATCGGGAGTGGTGCAAAAGGACAGGGGAGACGCACATGTGGTCCCTTTACACAAAAGCGCAAGTAAGGATGTGGTGAGTAAATTATTGGAAACACTGCTGAAAGAGAAAATAGTGAGGTTTCTAGAGTCCAGTGGATTACAGGATCCGAGGCAGCATGGATTCACCAAAGGCAGGTCTTATCAGACAAATCTGATTGATTTCTTTGACTTGGTGACCAGGGATTTGGACCGAGGGAGAGCCCTAGATATGGTATATTTAGATTTCAGTAAAGCCTTTGACACTGTTCCACACAGGCGACTTATAAACAAACTGAGCACTTTATGGTTAGAACCTAAAATTACTGCTTGGGTTAGAAATTGGTTGAGTGGAAGGCGACAAAAGGTACAGGTAAATGGAGCTCACTCTGAGGAGAAGGAGGTTACCAGTGGTGTGCCCCAGGGATCTGTTCTTGGTCCGATTCTTTTTAACATCTTTGTTAGTGATATAGCGGAAGGGCTGTTGGGAAAGGTTTGCCTCTTTGCGGATGATACCAAAATCTGCAATAGAATAGACACCCAGAAAGGTGTAGATAACATGAGGAGGGATCTAGGTAAGCTTGAAGAATGGTGTAGAATTTGGCAGCTGAGATTTAATGTTAAAAAATGCAAGGTCATGCATTTGGGTTGCAGCAATCCAAGAGAGCAATGTAGTATAGGTGGTGAAGTACTTTTGTCTACTAAAGAAGAACGGGACCTAGGCGTGATTGTGCCTGATGATCTTAAAGTAGCTAAACAGGTAGAAAAACAGGTAGCAAGAGCTAGAAGGATTCTTGGGTGCATAGGGAGAGGAATGGCCAGCAGAAGAAAGGTGATAGTGTCTCTGTATACAGGGCCGGCCCGTCCATTGAGCGAGAATGGTTTTTGCACAGGGCCCGCATTTCAGGGGGCCCTGCGCAAAGAACATTCTGCTTTAAAAATAAATTAAATTAAAAAAAAAAAAAGCTGGCCACGGCAGCGGCAGAATAGTGTCCTTCGGGGCCCCCCTGCCCGGCCAAGCCTCTCCGCGACGGCTTTAAGATCCACGAAGGGAGAGTGTCTCCCTCGCGGCTCTGTTAAGCCCGCAGGGGCTGATGGGAAATTTGGCTCTGTTAAGCCTGCAGGGGCAAATGGGAAATTTCCCATTAGCCCCTGCGGGCTTAACAGAGCCGCGAGGGAGACGATCTCCTTCGCGGATCTGAAAGCCATCGCGGAGAGGCTCAGCAGGGCAGGGAGGGCTCAGCCGGGCAGGGGAGGCCCCGCGGGAGACTCGATTCTGTCGCGGCAGCAGCAGCCAGCTTTTTTTTTTTTTTCATTTTCCCTGGGCCGAGGTGGGGTTAGGACTGGTAATGGGCTGTGGGCTGATGGGGGGTTAGGACTGGTAATGGGCTATGGATGGGGTTAGGACTTGAGGTGGGCTGATGGGGTTAGGACTGATAATGGGCTGTGGGCTGATGGGGGGTTAGGACTGGTAATGGGCTATGGGGGCTAGGACAGGAAATGGGCTGATGGGGAGGGGTTAGGACTTGAGGTGGGCTGATGGGGTTATGACTGGTAATGGGCTGTGGGCTGATGGGGGGGTTAGGACTGGTAATGGGCTATGGGGGGGCTAAGACTTGAAATGGGCTAATGGGGTTAGGACTGGAAGTGGGCTGATGGGGGGTTAGGACTGGTAATGGTCTATGGGGGGGCTTAAACTGAAAATGGGGTAATGGGGGTTAGGACTGGAAGTGGGTTGCTGGGGGGCTAAGACTGGTAATGGGTTGGGGGGTTGCTAGGACTGGAAATGGGCTGAGTGGAAGGGGGGGCTTGAACTGCAAATAGCTGATGGGGAGGGGACTTGTAATGGAAATGGGCTGTGAGGGGAGGGAGCTAGGACTGTAAATGGACTGAATGGGGGGAGCTAGGACAGGAAATGGGCTGATGGAGCAACTAGGATAGGACTGGAAATGGGCTGTTGGGGGGAGCTAAGATTGGAAATGGGCTGTGGTGGGGGCTTGGATTGAAATGGACTCATGGAGGGGCTAGAACAGGAAGTAGGCTCATGGGGGGCTTGGACTGGAATTGGGCTGAGTGGAGGGGAGCTAGGATTTGACATGGGCTGATGGTGGGGCTAGGAAATGACTAGAAATGGGCTGATGGGGGGCTGGGATTGGAAATGAGCTGATGGAGGGACTCGGATAGGACTGGAAATGGATGGGGGAGCTAGGACTGGAAATGGGCTGATGTTTATGTTTATGCAATGCCCAGGCTGAAGGGCATCAGAGCGGTTTACAATCACTATAAGCAGGTACTGGATACATTCCCTTGTCCCCAAAGGGCTCACAATCTATGTGTACCTGAGGCAATGGAGGGTTAAGTGGCTTGCCCAAGGCCACAAGGAGTGCCTATAGGACTAGAAACCCCAGTCCCTCCAGCCTGAGATTGGGGGGCTAGGACTGGTAATGGGTTGATACAGGGACTAGAAGGGAGCGGATGCTGGGTGGGGCTGGAACTAGAAGGGAGCTGATGTTGGGGGAGGATTAGAATGGGATGGGGCTGGGAGAGTGAAATGGAGAGGGGAAAAATATTTTGTGTGGGAGGGATGAAAAATCTACAATTAGCCGGGTATTGGGAGAGTAAGTGGGGATTGAGGATGGAGGGGTAAAACTTGAGTGGATGAAAAAGGATTGAGGAAAGACCAAAAGGAGAAAGATTAGCATGCTAAAGCAGATGTAGAGAGAGAGAATGGAAAAAAAACCTAGAAGAGAGAAGAAAGGACAAATGGACAGCAGACGATGGAGAGTTAGCAGAAGACACAAAGAAACCAGAAGAAAGTGGCTGGAGCAATTGCAACTGAAAAAAAAATGCACAAAAGGGAGAAAGATATATCTTTATTTTGAATTTATTAACTGGAATATGTCAGCTCTGGGAAATGTGCATCATTAACGTCTGTGTTTTGTTTAGTACAAGAGGAAATTAATTTATAGTTTTATTTCTACAGTGTTGTTGTACATTCCAAGTTTGGCTTTTGGGGTTCCCAGTTTAATTATTGCCTTACATAAGAACATAAGATATGCCATACTAGGTCAGACCAAGGTCCGTCAAGCCCAGTATCCTGTTTCCAACAGTGGCCAATCTAGGTTATACTTACCTAGCAGTTTCCCCAAAATGCACAGGTTCCACAATGCTTGTGCTGGGTCAAGCATTGATATCCTGGGTCCCTTCTTAATAATGGTTTATGGACCTTTCCACCAGGAACTTGTCCAAACCTTTTTTAAACCCAGCTACAATAACAGCCTTTACTACATCCTCCGGTAACAAATTCCAAAGTTTGATTACGTTGAGTGAAAAAATATTTTCTTTTATTAGTCTTAAATAGTTTACCTTGTAGCTTCATTGCATGTCCCTAGTCTTTCTATATTCTGATAACGTAAACAAATGATCTACGTTTACCCGTTCCACTCCGTTCATTAATTTATAGACTTCTATCATATCTCCCCTCAGCCGTCTCTTTTCCAGGTTAAAGAGCCCTAACCTTTTTAGCCTTCCTTCATAGGAGTATCCTTTCATCCGATTTACCATTTTGGTGGCTCTTCTCTGAACCTTTTCTAATATCACTATATCCTTTTTAAGATACGGCGACCAGAATTGCACACAATATTCAAGGTGCGGTCTCACCATGGAACGATATACAGGCTTTATAATATCTTTTGTTTTATTTTCCATTCCTTTCCTTATGATACCTAGCATTCTATTTGCTCTCTTGGCTGCCGCTGCACACTGTCCGGAGGGTTTTAACATGTTATCCACAATGACGCCTAAATCTTTTTCCTGGGTGGTGGTTCCTAATGTGGAACCTTGCATCGTGTAATCATAGTTTAGGTTGTTCTTCCCTAGGTGCATAACTTTGCACTTGTCTGCATTAAATTTCATCTGCCATTTTGATGCCCAGTCTTCCAATTTATCAAGATCCTCTTGCAATTTTCCACAATCCTCTTGGGTTTTAACAACTTTAAATAGTTTTGTGTCATCTGCAAATTTGATAACCTCACTCATTATTCCACTTTCCAGGTCATTTATGAATATGTCAAAAAGCAGCGAACCCAGCACAGATCCCTGGGGTACACCACTATTCACCTTTCTCCACTGGGAAAATTGGCCATTTAGCCCTACCCTCTGCTTTCTATCTTTTAACCAGTTCCTGATCCACAGTAGTACACTGCCTCCTATCCCATGACTCTTTAGTTTTGCCAAAAGTCTCTCATGAGGGACCCTGTCAAAGGCTTTCTGAAAGTACAGATACACTCTATCAACCGACTCACCTTTGTCCACCTGCTTATTCACACCTTCAAAAAAACATAACAGATTAGTAAGACAAGATCTTCCCTGTCTAAAGCCATGTTGGCTGTCTCCCATTAGGCCATGACTATCTACATGTTGAGTAATTTTATTCTTTATGATGATTTCTACCATTTTTCCCGATACTGACATGAGGCTCACCGGTCTGTAGTTTCCCGGATCACCACGGAACCCTTTTTAAAAATTGGTGTTACATTGGCGATCCTCCAATCTTCAGGTATTACAGATGATTTTAATGATAGTTCACAGATTACTTATAGCAGGTCTGCAATCTCATCTGTTTTTAAATTGTGATTCCCTGTTTGCTGATGGTCTATGTTCTGCATGTGTAACTGAGCTGAGGTATTCTGTTTATGTAATTCCTATTTGACATTGCCACTTGTTCTCTTTCCCCAGTAGGTCATGTATTGTTTTTCTCTGAAATGTATTGGTTTAATATTTGCAGTGTTGCCTTTTCATAGGTAGGGTTTGGTGCTTTATGAGTCCTAGTAGTGCTGTTATGATACGGTGGGTTTGCTATGGGTTCTAAATGGGCAGCGTTTGTAGTAGTTCCTAATGTGTCTGGCAGTTGGCACTGGATTATAGTAATGTAGAAATCTTCTAGTCTTTCTTTATCCATACATTCATTAAGAGACATGTTTACTAAAAGTTAGTGTATGGTAACATTATGCAAATATTTATGCAAATGAGGCCACTTATGCAAATGAGGTCCCACACCGAGTCTTCGCAAATGGTCCTGCACCCCCTTTGGGCCGCCCCTGTCTGTATAAGTATTTGATGCAACCTCATTTGAAGTATTGTGTGCAATTCTGGAGACCGCACCTTCAAAAGGATATAAACAGGCTGGAGTCGGTACAGAGGGTGGCTACTATAATGGCTAGTGGTCTTCATTGTAAAGCATATGAGGACAGACTTAAGGATCTTAATATGTACACCTTAGAGGAAAGGCAGGATAGAGGTGATATGACTGAGACATTTAAATACCTCCGTGGCATAAATGCACAGGAGGAGAGCCTCTTTCAACTGAAAGCAAGCTCTGCTATGAGGGAACATGGGATAAGGATGAAAGGGGATAGATTCAGGAATGATATGTGGAAATATTTCTTTATGGAAAGAGTGGTGGATCCATGGAATAGTCTCCCAGTGGAGGTGGTAGAGACGAGGACAGTATCTGAATTCAAAGAAGCATGGGACAAACACAGAGGATCTTTAAAGGAAAAAAGGGGACTGTTGTAGTGGTTGATATGGAAGGACAGACTAGATAGGCCATGTGTTCTTTTTCTGCCATCATATTTATATGTTTCTACTATATGGTCTTCTGGTACAACTATTAGCCTTCCATTACTGGGGTTTCCAGCCTATCTTGCTGCTATGTTGGTCTTCCTCAACTATTCTGGGCTATCATGGGCATTGCTGGAGCCACAATCTCAGTGCCTTTGGGGTCTTCACCATTATGTGTCCTCTGATTCTTCTTGACATCCCTTAGCATATCATGTAGGCATTCCATAAATGATTCTTCAAATTGAGGGGATCTTCCTCTGTACTTAAGGTTCCTAGCTGAACCAAAGTCCTTAGTACCAGGACTCTTACTTGCAGGCACAGAACTTAGTCAAACTCACCCCAATCCTGCAGCCTGGGCTTCTGCCATCTCTTCTGCTGTTGTATTGGCTCTCGTCTGATGTTTTAGGTTTTCCAGCCAATCTGTGTGCTGCTTTGGTCCTGGTAGAATTTTGGGCTTTCCGGCCAATCTTTGTGTCATGCTGTGATGGTCCTCCTGGCATAATTTAGGTCGTTCCAGGCAATCTGGATGCTCTGTTGGTCTCCTTGTCATTTTACTCCTCTTGAAATGCCTTGGGATACTTGCATCATTGTGCTGAGTTGCCCTCTTTTACCGTCTTGAGGTCTTCATTACATTCCTTGCACCGCTTTGCCCTTCTGATGGTGGTTTCTGATACTCATCCTTCCATTATATATACTGTTTTCCCTTTTTGCGGTGTCCCTGGGTGTTTGTGATACTCTCAATGGCTTGTAGTGCTGTTAGAGATGCCTGCCATCAGGTTTCAAGCAGGTCTGATTGAAAATAGATGGTAAATCTAACTATTGCATTACAAAATAAACTTCCCCCATAGACTTTAATGGGATTGAATCAAATGAACGAATAAATGTTTCAGTTTTCAAAGACAAACTGAATAGGTGTGTTCTGATAAACCAAAACAAGCTTATAAACCTTTGTTGTGCACATGCCTACTAGATACTCTCTTGTTAATTGTACCTGTCTCTCTTTCTTTCCTGGATGCACAGCTCTTAATCCAATAGGGAGCTGTTGCATGTAATAAAGGTTTATTCAAATCTTCTGGTTCCTGGAATATTCTACAGAATCCCTCACCACAAGTCACCCATTTATAACTACAGGCTTACCTCCTTGCAGCCTTGCATTGCAGGGTGTCATGCCATGAGACTTGAACCCTGTTCCTGATCACAGTATGTCCTTCCTTTGCCTGAATGAAACTTGGTTCTTTACCTTTGTCTCTAGATCCCCTTAGAGCAATTTTGGCTACACCTGTGCACTATCAGTTCTCTGATAAGAAAGAAACCAAACGCAGCAGCTTTGCTACTTAAACCCACTGCTAAATAATATCTGTGCCGAGTCTTACTATATTGCCCGTTGATAGGTCTAATATTATCTTGTTCTTGACCTCACGGCTGGTTTGTGCTCCAGATTTTAGCCTGTGCCTAACCTTATTGGTACCCTCAACCTCCAGCTTGGGAGGGCTCCTGTCTCATGTTTCTAAGGCAAAGAGCTGGTGTTTCAGGCTTCAACTCTTCAGGAGTAGAAGGAATAGGGAAGGAAATTTAATTTATTTTTCCCTTTTAAAAAGGAGGAAATAGTGTGTCTCCTTTCTTCTCTCCCTTGCCACTGCAGGTTGTTAACAGAAGTCAGTATACTAGGCTTTTTTCCTTTGCTTTAATTCATTAAGAGGCTGATTCCATAACATTCATGTCCAGGCCACAGGCAAGTCCAAATCAGAGACGGGGACGTTTTAAATCTGAGTCTGGTATGGACAAACCTGCATGTTCAGAATTGGGGACATAGACATATTAAACAGCTTGGGCGTCCCCAGCCTCACGCTATTCTGAAAAGATGCACGTCTATGATACCGCCCGCCTCCACCTCCCCTGTTAAAATGTGCATCCTCCTAAGCTGCTCCTCTCACTGATAGTGTTGTGTGCATGCAAATAACACATGAATACTGATTATACCTAAATATGGATGTCAACAAGACTAAATATACTAGTCTGTTGAATACCCAGAACACTGCAAAGTAAGCTCAGTGCAGTCATTGATATAATAACAGCAAGTCTAATGTGATATGTTTGTCCTGACATAGCTGCCATCAATAAACCACACTTCAAAATACTCAATTTAAAAGAGTGCTGCAGCCAAAGCAATTCTATCTAACAAGACATACACTCCTAAAACAGACTGAGGAAAACCACTTTCTTCAGAAAAATATATTTTACCTTTTTATTATATATATTAAAACAGTCTTCTTAAATATGAAAACTATCCTTTTCTTAACAATTCACAAGCATCATTTTAAAATTCCAAATACAATCCAGTAGGTGAAAGAACAAGATAACAAATCCTTCAGACATTTCACAAATCTTATTACTCAAAGAACTCAGATGTTTTCACAGTATTATACCCAATCATTCAAACATAACACAAATGTTTTAATGAAACAGCTATAACGTTTCACAAATCATGATCAAAACAACATACAACCTAAATATGTGCAAAACAGCATATAGCTTAAATATGTGTCATGAATCTCATATAAAAAATGTTGTTGAAATAAGTGGCATGGATCTTATATTTATGACCTTAAAAGTACAATTACAATCCAAACGTGACTCTTTATATCAAAAAACACTCCACATGCTCCTTTTCATGGCCTTCTCATTCCCCTCAATACACTACCCACTTCCCGACCCCCAAAGACCATACTGGGCAAAACATGCACCCCCATCCCCATATCCCCAACTCTGAGCTTACTGGAAGTCACTGGTGGTTAGTAGAAGTAGGAGTGATGCCCACTCACGCCTGCTCAGCACATACTTGTATTTAAAATAGAATGTAATTATCCCTAGTGCTAATTTTGCAGTACTACCAATACTATTACTTATAGAGTGGTCTAGTGCCACAATGACCAGGGTTCAAATCTCACTGGTGCTCTTTGTGGCCATGGGAAAGCCACTTAACCTTATACTCTTCAAGTGATTCTTAGATTGTGAGCCTTTGGGGACAGGAAAATGTATACTGTACCTGAATGTAACTTGCCTTGATCTTCTCCTGGAAAGGCATCAGCTAAATGCTAATAATAAATAGCAAACTCCTGGTGTTTTTTTACTCCCATAGAATCAAATGAGAAAACATTTTTACTGTATAAAAACATAAGGTAGATGCCCCTTGCTTGGTTTGTGGCTTGTTATACTCTGAGGGCTTGCCTGTATCAAAGCTATGCTTTCAGAAGCTTAACTATTGGCAAGGTGTTCCAAGACGATCAAGTCTCAACTGAGATGCCAGACTAAGGCAGCAGCAGTATGTGGCAGTGTTGGTGGTGAAGGATCACATTTCTGTGACAATGGCAACAACCCTGGCATTACCTGCATGAGAGAAAGGCCTGGCAATCTTCTTCAATATCCTGCCATGAAAATCCAATGTATAGTCACAACAAAATAAAATGTTATATAGTGCTATAAGATGAGTCCCCCCAAGTCAGAAGGCACTCAGTGAGAAAGAGCTGAAGACTCTGCAAAGTAAAGCCAGCATTTAGGATGTGGTTGGAATAAAACCCTTGAGACATTTGACTACTGATGTAGCTGAACATAAAACTAGAGATAGAAGCTGCAAAGATGGCTTACATATTGGGATATGGAGTATACAACACATGAACCAATGGAAGCTAGAGATGGTCAAGAATGAAATGGAATGTTCACAACTCGATTTGTTCAGTGTCAGAGAACTGAAATTGACTGGCATCAGGTGCTTTGAAATTGATGATCATATGGTATACTATGCCAGAAATGATAGACAAAGAAGAAATGTTGTTGCATTTATAATTAAGAAAAAACTTGCAAGTACTGTAATGAAATACAATGCAGTCAGTAAATGCTTAATTTCTAGTTGTCTACAAGGAATGAGCATCAACACAACTATTATTCAGGTATATGCATCAACCACAGATGCAGAAGAGGATGCAGTTGATTAGTTCTATGAACAAGTACAAGCTGAAATCACAAATATGCTGATAAGATATACTGATAGTCATGAGCCACTAGAACACAAATGTTGGGAACAAAGAAGAAGGTGTGGAGACATATTCCAGTGAGGGTGCGCAGGCCCCTGTGTGTCCGATCGGAATCGAGATGGACAGAGGCAGACCCAATTCTGATCCCACTGGGGCTAGATGTGCCCTGCAGAATCAGAATCGGGTCTGGGAATGTACGTGAGGCAAGGACCTGATACATATTGACCTGCACGTACAGACCCCTGCCCAGCTAACAGTCAGGCTCCTGAATGGAGCTTCAGTGCCATGGCATCCCATTGCCATGGTACCATGGCTCTATTCAGGAGCCACGATCCCCAGTCACCGACCACAATCTTCATTCTCCGCAGCCCGACCCCCAATCTGGCCTTCCATAGCTAGGGTCGGGCTGTGGGAAACGTCCTGCACCCCTCACCTCTCTGTCACGGCCCTGGCCTGCCATCCTCCAACTTCAGAATCAGCCCTGTATGTCCGGGGCCTCAGAACACCCATTGCCCTTCCTCATTCCACCTCCGCAATAACCCCCTCCCACCCCATCTAAGCCTCCCCGTACAAATTCCTTGTTCATATGGGGAGGCTTTTGCTGAGGACAGAAAAGGGGTGAATAGCATGGATGGACATCCCAGTGGAACATCCCCAAAGTGTTTGGAAAACAAGGGCTTGGAAACAGAAATTAAACTGGAGAAATAGTGATAGAGTCTCTGGTCCAGGTGTATTCCTAAATATTTTACCTCACTCTTCACTGGGATTGTTTGTGTTCCTATTAAAGGCTATGAGATAGATAAAATGAGGTGTCCCTCATGATTATGAGGGCCTCTGATATGGTGTAATTGATTGTTAAGTTGCGTTGTACCAGCCATTCTGTGACATCTGATAAGTATGATGAGATGGCGGAGTAATCAGGATTCTTTATGTCCAGAATGGTATATATCATTAGGTCATCCGCATATAGATGGTAGAGTATGTTGTGGTCTTGTAAGATCTTGCAAACTGGTTGGATGTAAATGTTGAAGAGGAGCACGGAGAGTGCTGAGCCCTGGGGAAGACCTATCTTTAGTGGGAACAGTCTTGAAGTGTTATATTTTTATCTTGACTTGAGATGTTCTATCTGATAGGTAGGAGTGAAACCATGACAGAGAAACACAGAAACTCAGAAACATGATGGCAGAAAAAGACCATATGGCCTATCTAGTCTGCCTTTCCATATCAGCCACTATAGTGGTTGATATGGATCATATTTGCGTTTATGCAGATGAGTCTGTGTGTGTTTTTTTATGTGGGTAAGAGAAGAAGGGTTGCGTTGCCAGTGCTTGACTGGGTTTATATAGGATTGGAATTGGGAGATCAGTGAAGTGTCGCCTATTCCTATTTCTCTCTTGTCCAGGAGAATGGGGTGGATTATGGAATTAAAAGCAGATGTTATGTTTATGAATATTAATATGAAGCCCCGCTTTATGTCTTCAATTCCTTTGAGTATTGAGTTCAGTAGAGATGTTAATAAAGTTTCTGCTCCGTGGAGCTCTTGGAAGCCGTGCTGTTGAGGGTCAAGTGGGAACATTGAGTCCACGTGGTCTTGAAGTTGAAATTGGACTATCTTTTCAATTAGTTTGGCTAGGAGCGGGATATTAGATATGGGGCGGTATTAGGTAGGAGACACTGGGTCGGTTGCATTGCTCCTTAGTACAGTTCTTATGGAAGAGGTTTTCAATGGAAGTGGGATTATTCCGTGTGACAGGGATATGTTTATTATTTTGCTGATTGCTGGTGCTATATTTTGTGCAACTGCCTTTATCCAGATGGATTGGCAGGGATCAAGTGGGGAAGTGGTTGTGTTTAGGGACTTTAAGAGGTTGGTGCAAAGATCATCGGTGACTGAGTAGAAGGCAGTCCAAATTTTTGGATAATCTTGTACAGAAGAAGATTTGATGGATTGGTTTGGTGAATTAGATAATTTTCTATGGAGATAGATTGCATAGACATCAGGGGTTAATGCTTCGATGTCTTGGCCTTGTGGGGATCTTGACAGCTCTTTCACAATGGACAATAGTTCTCTAGGGCAGTTTAGAGAACTTGTGATGAGGTTTGTATGATGCTGTCTGTTGTGTTTATGAATTAGCTCATTGTATTCTCACTGCTTTGTTAAGTATTCTTGGTGATCTGAATGACTTTTGAATCTCCTCCATTGTCTCTTGAGTCTTCTTAAGGTGATCTCTGCCTGTCTGATTTCTGAAGAATACCATGGGGCTTTGTTTTCACACTTAGTTGCCTTTGGTTTTAAATGGATCAATGGCTGCTAGGGATAAGGTCTTGTTCCAATTCTCTATTAGAGCGGGGAGACCGTGGCACTAGTTTCAAGTTTTTGGAGAAATTGATCTAGTAGTACTTCCTTACTGAATTCTTTAAAGTGGCGGTGGAAGTTAGAGTAATGCTGTCTGGTCTGAGGTGGGTTGATAGGGAGGTTAAAGAATATCATGTAGGGGTTACTTGATAGAGGATTCGAGAGTTGAGTGAGTGGAGGATGGTTGGCACAAAAACTAGGTCAAGAGTGTGTTTGAGATTCAATGATTTGGGAGAGATCAAGGGAAGTTAAAGCATTGATGAATGCGGTGGCTTGAGCTGAAGGTAGAGAGTTTAATTTGAAATCGCCCAGGATTATTGGCAGTTTGCCTTTGTTGGTAAGGCCGGAGGCTATCTCATTATAGTTGAGAGGTCATCTGGGCTGGTGATTGGGGCCCTGTAAATTAGGCATATTTCTAGGTCCTTGCTTTCAAGGCTTATAGAGTTTAGGGTAGATGTGGAGAGAGTGCTGGTGGTCTTGAGGTTTAGTTGTTTGTTTGATAATATGAGAGTACCTCCTCCTCTGCGTTGTGGTCTAAAGCAGTGATGGACATCCATGTTAGCTGGGGTGAGTTGATTTATTAGAATGTTGTCCGAGTCTGTTATACACATGATCTCCACTTCCTAGTTGTGTAAGTAGTCTGTTATGGTGTGAACTTTGTTGTGGATGGATCAGGCATTAATTTGGGAGCACTTGATGGTTTGGGGTTGTTGATTGGTAGTTGTGTGATCTTTTGTGATCATATTTGTGTTTATGCGGATGAGTCTGTGTGTTTTTTTATGTGGGTAGGAGAAGAAGGAATGTGTTGCCAATGCTTGACTGGGTTTATATAGGATTGGAATTGAATTGTTCCAGATATGGGATGCTTTTGTTGGTCCTAATAAGAGAGCTGCTAGGAGGGGAAGAAAAATGGCAGCTTGAATCCACTTCATATCTGCTATTTGGCAAGAGGTTCGTTCTGTGGGCTGCAAGGATATGTGACGGGCTTGTATGGAGCAATTATATGCTTTGGGGTAGGTGGCTAGATGTAGAGAGTCTTGTAGCTGAGATTAAAGTGTTGAGTGGCTCTGTATCAGTTTTGCAAGTGAGAGTTATAATGGCATGGTAGGAAGAGATAAGAGTTACATGCGATTTTGGAGGAGGGTTGCCTCTGAAGATCTTCTGCATCTAATTTCCACACCTTAGGGCCACGCCAAAGAGCCCTCTGGTGACAGGCGTGGGCCTGCCAGGCATGGGAGTGCCTCAGGGTGCCTTTAAAATTTTAAGTCCGTGCAGAGAGACCTGATTGGCCTTGCGGTGCAGGTTGGGAAGGAGCGATCCTTCCTGCTCTACTCCCCGATGCCTATCAGGTTGGCCCCAGCGAGGTAGTGCTTGCGGTGGCTCTTCTTAACTTAAAGACCATGTAGAGAGACCAATGTTCCCTCTAATTTTCTGTAGGCTGTGTGCGCATATAATATCAGCTGTGCAGCTTTTGAAGGAAGGTTAAATTTTTGTGCGCCACATAACGACACTCGGAGTTATATACTTTAAAATTTGACTACACGTCAGAATACAGTATGTACACCACATTGATTGTACTAGAAAATATTTTAGAACTTGTGAAAACCATAAATACACAACAACTTTTAAATTTTAAGATGTCTATGTTGTTTTCTATCAGAATCAGAACCATAATTTTTGTGCGCTCTGTTGTAATGTATGTGCGCTCACTCGGCGAGGTGTGTGCGCTCGCACACGCGCACAGCTTAGAGGGAACAATGAGAGAGACCTGATTGGCCTCATCGTGCAGGTTGGGGAGGAGCGATCCTTCCCGCTCTACTACCCAATGCCGATCTCACGAACAATTAGCCATCTGACTGAAGAGTGAACACAATTTAGGACAACTATCCGCAGGGTCACCATGAGTCAACATCGATTTCACAGCACATTGTCACAGCACAAGTTTCCTGAAGCTAAATTTGATGAATGGAGAAATTTACAGATCACAGTGTCCCATTCAGTCAGTAGCAAATTAGGCAATAGTCCATACCTATTCCTAATGCCTAATAACTGTTCAGTGATCCCTCCATAAGTGATGCTGTAATGAACAGCAGTATATTAAGATTGGGGAATAAATATATATGGTTGAAAATAATATAAGGTGAGATCTTGTCTATTAAATACTGGTGGGCATCTCTCAAAAGTGGAATCTTTCAAATTATTTTCTGAATGACCGATAAAATAATAAAAAAAACCGCAACAATCACTAATAAATATGATTTATGAGTTCTGGCAAAGGAATATTTAGTACACTGGGGATGTTTACTGTAAGACAGAATGATACTGGTGCACAGAGAGGGGTATACTTAGATGTACCCTGGCAGAGGGATGCTTAAATGCTTCCTGCCATGGACACTGTGTTCAGAAATCAAACAGACTCTATCTTTATGAGAGCTACTGTGATGAAATATATCCCAGACAAGGGTCTAGAGGTCTTCTAGTCTTTATGGATCATGCAAAGCTTGTGCCTCCTACTGGGCAAGCCATTGGAGCTTTCCCTTTTATTTTCCGTTACAAATAAGCAGCATTCCCTGTAAAACATCTTGTGTAATCTGCTTCTGGGTTTAGCAACTGGTTTCCTGCTACCATATGCCATATCTGAGAACTGAAGGAGAAAAAGGAGACAGAATGCATTTATGTGCATGGGTTTGGAAAGTTAAGGAAATCACGGAGCAGCAAAGCACATAGCTCTATGAAACAGCCCCTTCCAACTGGATTCCACCACAAGAGTTAATACAAGAGCATATTCTAATCATTTAAAATGTTAATAGCAAGGATGCAAAAAGCTGCTCCTCCCTGATAATATAAACAAAGTAATGTATTAATATTCTTTGATCAAGTCTGTTGATGAATGCTTTTTTTTTTCATACATAATAGTATGGAGCAACACAGCCATCCAGTGGCCAATTACAATACTGTTCTATATGTATAATATACTACATAGATAGACGCATAAAATATCTAACCTGAAAATAAATATCAATAAAAAAATTAGAAGATGATAACTTTTCATTGCACTAACAATAAATTTGAAGACCCATTTCGGATACATCTGGATCAGAAAGAGATGTCCAAGTTGGGACATGCACAGTTGCCAGATATTTCATAAAAGGCTCACTAAGGGGTTTATTTTAGAAGCCCTATTGGACATCTGAAAATGTGCATGGATACATCCCTAGAACCATCTTAGATGCCAAATGTGGAGACATCTCCGAAGTGAGGATGTCCAAATCTGAACAGGTGCTTGGAGAAAGCATGTATGGGGTGTTACCAGAACTAAGATGTCCTCGCCTGATCTCTGGAACAACCTGGACATCCCAAGACACGTTCAAGCTTATACTTGCTCAAGACATCAATAGGCTTCAGAAAAGTGCTTGTTTTGTCAGACAGACATCTAGAGGGTGTGAAGACGGAGGTCTGTTGACATCACCTATATTTTCGATGCCAATAATGAACACTAACAGGGAATGAGGGCTCATGTTTTCATTTTGCTCTTCTGCTTACCATCCGCTTATGCTAGCTTGCATGAGATGGATCTCCCTGCCCCACACATTCCTGAGGAGGATATTTATGTGCCCGATAGTGTGGATGTCCACGTTGGGGATATGTACTGTATGTTACTAAAATCAGGCGGAGCCATAGACATCCTTGGCATTTGTTGGCATGCTCCCCGATTTGACTTGGATATCCTTTCTAAAATGCCACTTAATATATATAACCTTTTATAAAATACTTATAAGGATGTGCAGAAGAACAGTTATTCACCAGCATATACAGTGGGAAGATCTACTTTACAAATAAAACCACATGGATAAAAAGAGCAACATCACAAGGGGTATTATATATGTAATTTGTGGTATTCATACATGTAAATGCCAGATTTTATAAAACTACACCTAGAGAAGGAGCCTCTTAATTTGCCAACTCCTAAACCTCAAATGTTTGCTTTCTTGAGGTGGATTATAAGAGAAATACAATTGCTCCTTGACACACTCCTCAAAACCCCAAGCTCAAATGAGCAATTAGCTCACACTTACGAATTATTTGGAGGTGATGTAAATGTTGACAGAGAATTTTTTGAAATATACCTTCATTCTTGCAAAATGGTAAAGTCACATACATTTTAAAAGTATGCCCACACCTCACCTAGAGCCTGGTCCCTTGAAATCTGCGCATCCTGCAGATATTCATGTGGAAGCAGTGGCTTTTCAACAATCACTACTCCCACATCTATGGCCGTTTTACATTGTAATGCTTCCTAACTCTTCTAAAATGAGCTCCCTTAGGATAGGCTAGCTTTTGGGAGCTATTTCCCCCTAATCAGGTCCAAACAGACCAATTCTATAAGTCAGAAAAAGAACATTCAAGTTGGGACATTCAAAATTTGCAACTTCTTTTACAAAAGGTAAGACTGCGCCTCAGAGGAAACTGGTGTGCTCGTAAATGCGGTTCTTCCTGCCTGCCTTTGGAACTGATCTGCCAGTAAATATAAAATGGCTGCTTTCCAGTTTCCTTTGGTGGTGTGTGGTCAAGGTTTTGAGGCCAAGAGTCCTCGCTTGGCTCATGCCAGTGACAGAGGGTTGGAAGAAGGAGAGTGAAATTGCACACGTGCAGCGTGTGCCCAGGCTTTTTTTGGGCTGTGCGCAGCAGTTCTCTTGTGCTGTCATCGCAGAAAGATTGCTGGGTGGTGGAGAGGCGGTGCACTCCCACACCACAGAATTTATTTATTTATTTATTTTATTTATTTATTACAGTTTCTTATATGCCGCGCTATTTAGAGTCAGCGCGGTTTACATCATAACAACAACGACCACAACGACAAACTGTCGGGTTTTACATTGAACAGGAGTACACACTTGGATAACTGGGTTAACTATATACATAATCTATCTACACTGCAGTGTGCGGGCATTTCTAGATTGGGTCGTTTCTTGGAGGGGATATCTAGTTCAGTTGCTGTCTGGGAAGTATTGGCGGAAAAGGTATGTTTTGAGAGCCTTCCTGAACTGATATAGATTGGTAATGGTTCTAATGTCGGGGGGTAGGGTGTTCCAGCATTTTGGGACATAAAAACTGAATGCCCTGTTTGTGGTGTTCGTGTTGGACTTTGTCGAAGCCTTTGGTATAGCTAGCGAGTTTACAGCTGATGTACTTCTTGATCTGTTGGGGGGGACCATGTGGATTAGATTCGTGAGTGAGAGGGATGAGGTGCCTTTGATTGCCTTAAATGCTAATAAAAGGGATTTGAAGGAGATTCTCCCGTGAATTGGTAGCCAGTGCAGTTGTTTGAGAATAGGAGTCACGTGGTCGTTTCTGGATGCACCGTAGAGGACCCTAGCTGCGGCATTCATGGCCAACTGTAATGGGGTTAGTGTGGATTGGGGGAGACCTTGTAAGATGGCATTTGCAAAGTCAAAATGCGGCAGGATCAGCGCTTGATATATGGTACGGAAATCGTCTGGGTCCAGCAGGGAGCGTAGGTGTTTGAGGGAGCGGATATATAGAATAACAGCGGGCTGGGGCTTGGTGCTCTATTCCAGCTAGTCCTCTGGCGTTTCTGCCTGCAGAATGTATGTGGCTGCGCTAGGAATGGACCGGCAGCAGAAAGCGTGGCAACAGCCAAAGAGAGAAAATCCCCCACAATAAAGCACAAAGCCGGCAGGGGAAAATCAGGAATCCGAAGAGTGTAAAATCACACAACTCAACATGGCTGTGTTTCAGTACTACAAACCTGCATCAGTTCTTCTTTTGTTTTATTGTTTTGTTTTGTTTTTAACAAAAAAGCACAGAAACCTTCTGTAACATTAAAACATAAGGGACCCGATTTTTGAAAGGCATTTACACAGTTACGGCCCAGTAAATCTTGTAAATGCCTTAAATGGGGATATTCAATGGCACTTACATGGTTAATGCCGTTGAATATCTCCTTCTCACTCCCCTACGCACCCTGAAGCTATCCAGCTAGCATCGGGGCATGTTGGGGGCATTCTAGGGTGGAATGGAGGCGGAGATTGTTGCTAACCAGGCAGCAGCGATATTGTTAGCGACCTGCACCTAAAAGATAGACGAGGAAAACTCTCGCCTATCTTTAAAGTGCAGGAGCTAATCAGGCAGCATGCAATACTGCTGCTGCCCGGTTAGCTACTGCAGTTTCCAACATATGCAGCAATCCCCAGATATTCAATATCTGGGCTGCTTATGACCCCCAAGCATTGAATATCCAGGATTAAGGGTCGTGGGCAGGGCTATGCGCCTTAGGGGCGCATAGCCTGCCCAACTCAATATTGGGCCCATGGCTCCTATAAAGCAGCACTACACGGCATGCATGCTATTCTTATAAGACACTTTGCATGCAAGATGATTTTTGTGATTATCCTGTTCTTGATGACTTGGAGCCATCTGTTGTCCTATGGTGGGGGAGGAGGGAGGAGAATGAGACTCTAGCTAAGATGAGAAGAATAGATTGAAGTATGGAGACAGGGAAAGGAGACTTGGGATGGGGACATGAAGTGGGGAAGAGCACCCGACATGGTAGAAGAAAGGAACTGGAGCTAGGGGAGAGGACGAGCAACCGGGAAAGAGCCTGAACTAGTGAGTGATGACAAGAAGAAGCAAGCAGATGAGGAATGAGAAAGGGATAAATACAGAGGGTCAAAATGGGAGAGTAGGGAGTGAGTGAAAGAAGATACAGGAGGCTGGGGAAGGAGTGAATGAGGAATGGAAGAACTGGGGTGGAGGTGAGGGAGAGAAGAAGGGCTAGATCAAAGTCAGAGAAATATAAGCGAGGACATGAAGCAAACAAGAGAGAGAGGCAACAAAAAATGAAAAGGAGATCCAGGAAAAAAGAGAAGAGAAAGACATTAGAAACAGAGAAAAAAAAAGATTCTAAACCAACATGATTAGAAAAACTATGCTGAGACTACAAAGCTAAAAGAAAACCTATTTTATTTTCATTGATTGCAATATGTCATCTTTGGATTTGTACTTCTGATGTCTGTGTTTTGCATAACAGAGGAGAAAATATATTTCTGTTCCTCTTTTTCCAGTACTGCACTGGATTCTATTTCTAATCATTATTTATTTGGTGATAGCAACATTGTAACATAGTACAGTATATGACGGCAAATAAAGACCTGCATGATCCATCTAGTCTGCCCAGCAAGGCAGCAAGAGCAGGTGCACCTGCCGCTCTGTGCAGGTCACCCCTCCACATGCCTTTATTTAGAGGCGTACCAACTGCTCCGTGTAGGTCACCCCTTATTTCTTGAAATAGTTATGTTGATTTTGATTCTACCCTGTTGCTATAAAGGGATCCACAGTATCTGTCCCATGCCATTTTGGGTTGCTCAACTGACTTCGGATTTTCAGAATAGGTCGACCCAACCCTGGGTATGTCATCTCACATATATTATATTCTAATCTTGCCTTTCTTAGATTTTTTTTAAATTTATTTTACAGCATTTGATTAGCTGCCTTCATGCTATAGCGTCAAGAAAATGCAATAGGAAAATCAGAAGTACCAGTTACTATGGCTGAATTGACCTGGTCTGAAATTCTAGATCCATCTGGCAGTTCAATTTTATGAGTCGGGGTAAAAGAAGTAAGGTATTTCACAATTTAGTTTTTGTGCAGGGCTCTTTAGCAGTGTTTGAGTCCTGGGAGTTAGTGTTCTTTTGGTATGGTGCCCAGTAGTAGAGACTCTATTGCTGTCGCTGAAGTAACTCCAGAATGTATATATTGTATACACTGAACATAACCTGTATAATTGATTTTGCCAGTGGTAAAGTGGAGGGGGGAGGGGCGCTTAAAATTGAAGGTTTGTCTTAGACACCTAATATCCTTGCATTTGCCCTGGGTAGATCCACAATAAAAATAAAATAGTCTCTCAGATGATATTGTGGGATCACCAAGACGAGCCTTCTTCAGCAGATGTTCAATGTCTAACTCATTTTCTTTGATTGTTAAAATGTCATTTTCAAGCTAACCCAGTTCTGCTCACACTACTGAAGAGATGATTTTACAAGTAAAAGAAGCACAGTTTATTCTACTCAAACCTAAATAGAATAATATCAAACTGTTTTGTCTGTGCTTGCGAAAAAATGCCCCCAGCAATTTTCATAAGTAATTATTCCTTACGAGAACACATTGTGCAATACAGTGAGTGAGACATCATAGGTCAGATGTACTAAACATTTTCCCTATTGACAGAAAATGGGAGAAACCCTTGTATAGATCTGCTTTAATTAGCACTCAAGTATCTGAGATATGGCCAAAAATAGGAATAAAGATTTGGCAAAAAGCTTTCCGAAGAGTAAAATGTTTAGATAAATTATACTGCATCACAGAAACAGTAGACAAATTGGGCATTCAGCCTAATAAGCAATTGTATGCCTATGTAAGATTTTATGTAAACAGGACTTTGAGTATAGCATTCATGGTTTACAGATGCAATAAGCTCTAGATGACAGCCAAGAATATCATCCCAGACTTATGGTACCCTTACATCTTAGATTTCTGAAACTGGGAGGCTATGACTAGCATGGACTGTGTTTTACATACCCTGTATCTTATAACTTCTATCTAAGCACTTACGAACCATCAGTGGGGTGGAGAAGTAGCTTAGTAGTTAGAATGGTGAGCTATAAGCTAGGGAAACCATGATTCAAATCCTAATTCTCCCACTGACACCCTGTGAGCCCAGGGGAAGTCACATCACCCTCCATTGCTTCTAGTATATTTACTATCCAATCCATAAAAAAACACTCCTTATCCCCACTTTCTTACTTACAAATCTATAAAAGGATAAAAATATGCCCCAAATAATCATCTATGATAAATATTTTTTTGTCGGAGCTCTTGCCTTGAAAGATACCTCTTTCTCGTAGCAAAACATTCCTTTTTATCTATTTAAAAGGGAACCAACTCTCACCACATACCAAGGGATAATATATAATGTCCCCTAGTAAGAATCAAAGTCAATGTGTTTCAATGAGAGTATTCCACCAGTACTTAACTGACAATGTCCGGTATCACCGCTGTACAACTTCGTATTCCAGCATGGGCTTCCAAAGGTGAAACGTCCAGCCTTACATTTCTCCATTCATAATGTCATCCAGCTGTAGACCCAAAATTCACACTGTGTATAATACAAACTTCTACTGAATGGCAAGAATATTCCTCACAGCTCAACACTTCACAGCGTAGCGCAACCCAGTGCTAGTATATTTAAGCAGGGAAATAATTCTGCACCTGAAACTCACCTTGAGCCCACATTTGGAAAAGATGAGTAATAAATCATAATTCAAACTCTTGACACAAGGTTTGTCTGACCCAGTAGAGTTGATCTGGTTTTCTTATTCTAGAAATGGGAACAGATTTCAAATATGTCTACTTACATGTGCAAATTGCACCCGCATTTCAGAAAAGACTCATTTAACACATGAATGCCCATTAGGAGCGAGGCCTGGGCAGGACAAAAATCTACATGTGTGTTCCCCATTTCATATAGGAAATGAACGTGCAAGCCCAAAAATTGTCCACACGCTCCCTGAAATGAATAGGTATGCAAAAAGCTCTCCTTCTGCCCCCACCCTTTAGAAGAGAGATTAAGACAGGCTCATCCTCTAGTTAAGTAGCAGCATCTCCTTGTCTAGGTTTGCATGCAAAATGATTTAGATACGTATGGAAGTGCCAACATTTAGACATACATGTTTGTGAAATGGCTCCTCCCGCTGCACATGGATTTCAATCCCCATGTGTCCCTGCACTTCCTTCTGTGTATTTTAGAAACGGTTCCACCTTTAGCAGAGTGGTTTCTAAAATATTGTCAAAACTGAGTAAGTCCCAACTTTAATGCCTCAATTCTGATCTCCATGTCCTATCTAAACTGTGTCATCGAGTAGGTATGCACGTAATTTAAGTCTGGAAAGTTATGCATACCCAATGTTGTTGTTCCTGTTGTGAGTCATCAAGTCGATGCCGACTCCTGCTGACTCTTAGGATAAATGTGACTATTTCTTGGGTTTTCTTTGCAAGGTGGAACTGGAAGTAGATAGCTAGACCTTTGCATACACAACAGCAGTTTCTAAAATAGCATTGTAATTGCGTATGTCCCAACTTTGTCGTCTCACTTCCAATTATTTTTTATGTGTGTATACACATCTATATATATATATATATCTGTAAATAGTTTATTCTGTTATGTTCTGTTCACATTGTTAGAATTATATTATGACGTTCCTTGTAAATTTATATTCGGTTAATTATACTAACATTGACGTTCCTTGTAAAACAACTTGCGTTGTCAAGTGTTAAGTTTTGTTCTCTGTAAACCGCAACTGATCTGTGGAAGATGCGGTATATAAATGTGTATAAAATAAAATAAATAAATTATTACATACTATCTAAAAATGAGCCTTCACATTTCCATAGCCTTAAATGAATGCCAGCTTGGACTTCAGCGTGAGGCTACACATTTCAATATATAAATGCAGAGAGGAGAAGTACATACCCAGACTATGTAACTGCTCTATTTCCTCACTGAGCTAATGAAGAAAAATAACTCTCAAAAGCTTGTCATAGATATATTTTGAATTCCATAAAAAGGTATCACACCTACAGTTTGTTGACTATTATTTCCTCCTATGTAATACACAGCTACAATTCTTTATGCTTAACTCACACAAATATTTGGCATCTAACTTATGAAAATCATTTTACCATATCAATGTAAGATGTCTATAGAATATACACTTTTCTGCTTTTAAACTTTAGTCTTTAAACTATGGGTCTGATTCTCGATAACTTTCTTCCCTATGTCCATGGGCAAAAAAATAAGGAAATCAGGCTGTATGATTAGACTGTTAAGACACTATGGGGTCTGTTTACTAAGCGGAGCTAGCGGCTTCCATGCAATTCGGGCTCCAATTTTGCATGAAAACAATTAGCATCACTTAGTAAACAGACCCCTATGTACTAAAAACATTTTCCCTTAGACATAAAGAAGACCATGCACTGAAGCACATGCAAAAGACATGTTAGCATGCATTCATTAAGGGCCCTATGTACTAAAGTGCAAAGTGTACTTCATGTGAAAACTAGCGCACAACACCTGGAAACATGTAGAAGTGCTGATGCTCGGTCATTTTGTGCTATTTTTCATGCAAAGTGCACTTTTGTGAAGTATCTTTGCAACAATATGCTTTGTGGTAAACATTCTTCAAAAGTCCATTTTAAATGAAAATGTAGGTAGATTTAGCATGAAAGTGCAGTTGTGATGCAAAATAATGCAAAATAGCTCTTTAATGCATAAAAATGAAAAAAAAACCAGGTAAACAAAAAAAAGGGTTGGCAGGCTTGTTTTTGCAAAAAAATAACTACAGCTGAGGAGCTGCAAAACTGCTTGTAAAATGGAAAGTCGACAACATGAGAAAAGATCTACAAAAATCAGAAGAATGGTCAAATGCTTGGCAATTGAGATTTAATGCAAAGAAATGCAGAGTGATGCACTTAGGATGCATAAACCCAAAGGAGCTGTTCGAGATAGAGGACAAGAGACTGGTGTGTGGCAAATCTAAATAACTATATAAATAAAAAGGGATAACCTGCCTGGAGAGGCCTTCAGCAAAGGCATAGAGGGGGAAATAACCTGCCACTCTACAACTTTGGCTACCTTACTGGGCAGACTAGATGGATAATGCTGATCTTTATTTGCCATCATTTGCTATGTTACTATGCAAAAACATGTTTGACAGGCTCGGTTTCACTAAAAAATAATTACAGCTGAAGAGCTGTAGTTATTTTTTACAAGAGTGGAAAAAAAGTGTTCTTTGTGAAGAGGCATGATAGAATTGAAGGACCCATCAGCTTAAATTGGAGGTCCTCCAGGATCCTAGACCCTGTGCCCCAGGGAGATCTTAGCTTCCTGGTGGCCCATTGGGCCCAATGGACTCCCAATCCCAAACATAGGCCTAATTTGTTTAAATCACCCCTCCTCAAAATTACACCCTTTAAAAATAGAATAGGAGTGGAGGAGTAGCCTAGTGGTTAGAGCACTGGCTTGGTAACCAAGCAACCACAGTTCAATTCCCACTAGCACTCCTTGTGGCCTTGGGCAAGTCACTTAACCCTCCATTGCCTCAGAAGAAAGGCCTGGCAATCTACTTCCAGTGACACTGCCAAGAAAACCCAGGAGTCAGGACTGACTTGAAGGCACACATTGCATTATTGCAAGAATAGAATGCCAAGGGATGGCCTACTCTCCCATCCCACCCCCCAACCTCCTGCTTGCCACCACATACACTGAACTCACCCAAAAGGGTCAAAGAAGAGAGGGCAGAAAGAATTCCAATTCACTCCTGCCAAGCCAACTGCCTAGATTAAAATTCTGCCAATACATGCCCTTAGTTAGCAATAGAACCCCTGCAGCAGTATCATGAAACTACCACAAGGGGTCAGCATGCACTATCTTAATTTAGGCAGCCTACGGGATGAGACTAATTTGGGATAGTTCATGCTCCCATTTTCTCCTGGACTCTTTGGGGTACGTCAGGGTATGGTGAGTGGAAGGGGATGAGGTAGGGCAAGCCAATCACCACCATTCCCTTGCTAAGGGGTGCGCCTTCAAGGGGGAGGAGGAATTTAACTGTTTTGACCCATGTTGGGGCTTGTGAGATTGGCATTGAAGCCCATGGGCCACCAAGGAATTGACATTATTCTGGTGGAATGGATCTGAGGGGATCTTTAATTTGTGCCAGTGGGCCTTTTAATTTTATTGTGCCGCCATGTGATAACACACTTTTTAATTTCTCACACTTTTATCCCACCAGGATTGCATGGACTTCTTGGTTGTGGCAACATGTGAGAAATCTGTATGAAGTTTAGCTAAGAATATAAATGAGCCATGAGTAGGGTTGCCAATTTTTTCACCGAGAAAAACCCGACACCTGTGGCTCGCCATGCTCCACCCATTCTCCGCCCCTAGTCCCACCCCTGCCCCGCCCCCAGCCCCACCCACAAAAATTACCAAGGATACGTGTAGGCTAACTTCCTTGGTCAGATAATAATTAAACTGGGAACCCCAAAATCCAAACATGAAATGTACAACACTGGAGAAATACAACTATAAAGTAATGTCCTCTTGCACTAAACAAAAACGCAAAGATGTTAGCAATACACACTTCCCAGACCAGACATATTCCAGTTAATAAATTCAAAATAAAAAGTATTTTTTTACCTTCTGTTTGGGCGTTTTATTTTTCAGTTGCAATTGCTCCAGTCACTTTCTTCTGGTTTCTTCGTGTCTTCTGCGAGCTATCCATTTGTCCTTTCTTCTCTTTTAGATGTTTTCCATTCTCTCTCTATTTCTGCTTTAACATACTGATTGTTTCCCTTTTGCTCTTTCCCCCAATTCTTTCCTTATTCCTTTATCATCCGTTTAAATTTCACCCTTCCATTCTCAAGCCCCTCTTACTCTCCCAATACCGGCCCATCATAGACTTTTCTTCCACACAAAATATTTTTCCCCTCTCCATTCTCATTCCCCATCCATTCTAGTCCTCCCCCCAAATCAATTCCCTTATAGTTCTAGGCCCACCCAGCATCCACTCCCTTCTAGTCCCATTCTCCCATGCCCCACATCAGCCCATTTCCAGTCCTATTCCAGCTTTTCATCAGCCCATTTCCAGTGCTAGCCCTCACATCACAGGCCATTTCCAGTCCTAGCTCCCCCCCCCCAATCACAGCCCATTTCCAGTCCAAGTCCCCCATCACAGCCTATTTCCAGTCCTAGGCCCCCCCCCACCATCACAGCCCATTTGCAGTCCGAGTCCCCCCGCACCATCACAGCCCATTTGCAGTCCGAGTCCCCCCGCACCATCACAGCCCATTTGCAGTCCTAGCCCCCCTAATCACAGCCTATTTCCAGTCCAAGATCCCCCTTCCTCCACCATAGCCCATTTCCAGTCCAGGTCCCCCCCCCCACCCATAGCCCTTTTCCAGTCCAGTTCCCCTACACCCCCTTCTCAAGGTTTTTCGTTTACATGCCCCCCCCTTTACCCTTTTACATTCCAGGTCCCCCCCCCCCATCACAGCCTATTTCCAGTCCAAGTTCCCCCCCCCACCATAGCCCTTTTCTGGTCCAGGTCCCCTCCATCCCCATCACAACCCATTTCCAGTCCATGTCCCCCCCCATAACCCTTTTACAGTCCAGGTCCCCCCCACATCACAGCCTATTTCCAGTCCAAGTCCCCCCCCCCCCCTTAGCCCTTTTCCAGTCCAAGTCCCCCCCTTAGCCCTTTTCCAGTCCAAGTCCCCCCCCCTTAGCCCTTTTCCTGTCCAAGTCCCCCCCTTAGCCCTTTTCCTGTCCAAGGCCCCCCCCCCCCCTTAGCCCTTTTCCAGTCCAGGTCCCCCCCATCACAGCCATTGCTGTCCTTGCCCCCCCCCCCCCCCGACCAGCATCACGGCTGTCTGAGGCTTCAACCTTTAACCTTTCCCAGCATTTGCTGCTTCACAGGAACAGCCGCCAGCGTGAAGGTAAAGGCTCTTCACGCTGGTGGCTGTTCAGAGGGAGCTGGAGCCTCGCGCGGGCTTCCCCGGCTCCCTCTGAAGCGGAGAAAAGCCGGGTTTTTTTGCTCTGGCCGCTCCCGATCTTGCGGCCAGAGCAAAAAAAACGGCTTTTAAAGGGCCAGTTTTGCCTCTGCGCCGGCAGCTGGCCTGGCTGTGGAAAAACCGGCCAGGCCGGCTGAAAACCGGCCAGTTGGCAACCCTAGCCATGAGCCCACTTGCATCTGTTAGCTAAATTTCACAGAAATTTATTTATTTTTTATTTATTTATAGACTCTTATATACCGCACTATTAAGCATCAGCGCGGTTCACAAAAAACAGTGAGATACACAATTCAACAGTACTTTGTGTTTACAGAAAACAGGAGAATATAACTCGGATAACAGGGTATATAATTAATAAACATAGTCATAATATCATCATGGCTTCAGTTTTGTGTGTATGTGGTCTGTGGGGTATCTGTATTGTATGTGTATGAGTGGAAGGTCTGTGGGTTGGTTGAGATGTCTTTATTGTTTACTGGATAAGATAAAAGGAAGAGGTAGTGTTTCAAAGCTTTGCGAAACTGCAAAAGGTCTGGTATTGCTCGGATGTTTTGAGGGAGGCTATTCCAACACCTTGGTGCACAGAATAAAAAGGCCCTGTCTGAAGTAGTTTTGGTACACTGTGATATTGATTTAGGGACTAACAGAGTATTGAGTGTTACTGACCTTCTGTCTCTATTGAGGGGTGGTGTTTGGATCAAGTCTGATATTGATGAAGATGAGAGTTCTTTGAAGGCTTTGAATGTAATTAGTAAAATTTTGAAAGTGAGTCTACTTTGAATTGGGAGCCAATGAAGATGTTTTAGAATAGGTGAGATATGGTCTTTCCGGGAAGCTCCATGAAATGGTTACTAACCTGCCAGCATTTTTGCAGTTAGTACATAGGCCATATAACTTTTAGGGAGTAATTTTAAAAAGGCGTTTCCACAAGCAAAACAGTGTCTTAGAAGCAAAAATAGGCTTTAAGAAAGTCATCCATCCAATATGCATGTAAAAGTGAAGAAATTCCGGGAGGTAGCATTGGGGAAAGGGTTTATGTTTATGCATATAGGGGATGACAAACATCAGGGCTTATGCATATGTGTCACCACTGGAATTTGTTATGCAGGATCAGACAAGAAAATCCCCAAATCTCATATATGCTAACTGCAATGTGCCATCAACACTAACTCTCCACCCCAATCCCATCCAGACCCCGTCCCATCACGTGATGCACAGTTAATGCACATTTCGGTGCACGGCAATTGTCCTGCTTGCAAGGTAACAATTACAGCAGACCCATGGAGGGGGTCAATGCATACTGAAATGCATGCTAACTGCATAATGCATTTTAGTATAAGGACCCCTTATTTCTTCTTTAGCAAGCAAAGATGATTAACTGTTTTGGATCCATGAACTGGAAATTTTTACATTATATGGGGCATGTTTACTGAAAATTAACATACATTAACCTTTAGTAAACATGCCCTGAAATTAACTAAATATCGACAGGGAAACTGCAATTTATAACTAGCTCTCAGCACCAGTACTCTAGGCATTGAACCAAGAATTTCTGGTACCTAGCTTGTTGCAGATCAAGACAAATCTGGGAATATATGAGATTTGAGGATTTTCTTGTCTGATCCTGCATAACAAATTCCAGTGGTTACCAGGCATGATAGATATGGGAGGTGTACATGGTTAAAAAACAATGAGATAGGAATAGTTGTCTGGTGAAAATTCCATTGCAGAGGACAAAGAAGATGAGGACTTCCCAAGCCTGAATGCTCGAATCAATGTAAATCAGTGCTAGGTCCCTTAGATCTAACATTACTGAAGTGACACATATCCGCTCCTTAATCACCTCCCGTCTCAACTATTGTAACCTACTCCTTGCTGGTCTCCCACTGAATCATCTCTCTTCCCTTCAATCTGTTCAACACTCTGCTGTGCGACTAATCTTCCACCAGCCTTGTCATTCTCATATTACCCCTCTTCTCAAGTCACTTCATTGGCTCCCTATCCATTTTTGCATCTAGTTCAAACATTTACTGCTGACCTAAAAGTGCATTCACTCAGCAGCTCCTCAATACCTTTCCTCTCTTATCACTCTCTACACCCCTCCTCAGGAACTTCACTTTTCTGGCAAATCGCTTCTATCTATGCCCTTCTCTTTTATTGCTAACTCAAGACTTCGTTCCTTTCACCTTACTGCACCTTATGCCTGGAACAAACTACCTGTACAGTCTGTACATCAGGCGCCTTCTCTGTCTCTTTTCAAATCCAGGTTGAAAACTCATCTCTTCGCTGCTGCTTTTGGATCTTAACTCACCTGATTTCCTTGTGTTTCCTTACCATTCCCCCTAGATGTATCCGTGTCTACACCTATTGTGTTGTCTGTCTTGACTAGATAATAAGCTCTGATAGCAGAAACTGTCTCTTACATGTCTGTGCAGCGCTGCATATGTCTTGTAGCACTATACAAATGCTCATTAATATTAGTAGTAGTAGAGTCAGGAAAATTATTTGGATTTGTTATGCATTACTGAAACTTGATTAAAAATGAGGGGGGATGATTTAATTTTAGCTCAATGTTATTCAGAGGGATTTTCTTACTATTCTGTGGATCAGATAAACTCTAAAGGGGTGGGGAGTGAGATGGCTGTTTTAGTTAAAAAGTCATCTAGCAGCAGCAGCCCACTGCTGTTCAAGTGGAATAAGAAGTGGATTCTATTTTAACTGTGTTAATAGTTTATAGGCTACCAAAGTGAGATGAGTCTTCATTAGAGGAACTACCCCAGCCGATAATTAATGTACATTTTAAATAACCTGTGTTTTTAGTAGTCAAGGATTTTAATGCATGTGTGGATGTGATTAATTTTTACTCTACTCTTTTAACATTTGGACTTCTTCAATTGGTTAATTTCCTGACCAATAGTAAGAGTCATATTCTTGATAGTGGACGTCCTGCAGACACCAGGTTGAACCTGGGCTCCACAGCTTCTCCTACAAACAGATAAGCTTATAGTTGTGTATCTTTTAATAAGCTTGCAGCTTGGTATCTCTCACCTATTTTCTTACCTATCCTGTTGGTTGTGTAGCAGATATATAATATTTAACTACTGTTGGGTTTACCTATCCTGGTGGCTGTGCAGCTAATTTAACTGCTGATTTTACATTCATTTCTGGGAATAATCTGTCTGCTTACATTCCTTGTGTAGCCTTCCAATCAGAAATCTAAAGGTGCCCTCGGTTCAGGTAAGGCCTGCTGGCCAAGAACACTTAGGTTCCCGCTCACCATACCCCTCACCCCACCCACCCCAGGGCTGCATTTCTTATATAGCAGTCATATACGTTGACATCTATCCTCTTAATTCAACCACACATGTCTTTTATTCACTGCAATAAATGTGGTGCCTTCATTCTGAGACAAATCATCTGGAACCTAAGATCTTGCCCTACATGCCTCCAGTTGGCAGCCATACATCATGAATTGACTCTATTAAGGGAAGATGTAGCTGCAATGAAACACACCTCTTCTAGGATACAAACCAAGCAAAGTCCCCCGCCCCACCCACAGAGACTCAAACATCCCAGGAACAAATGAATCACAGTGGGCTCTGGTAGACTACGTCCTGAAATGCAGAAACACCTTGTATATCAAGAGATATCACAGCATAATGCCTTCTCTGCTTTGGTTAATGAGGATGCCCAAACCAGGGAAGCTCAAGGGCCCTTAAATGAGATAGTCAATGCCCAGTCTCCTGATAAAGCACCAAATATTATTTATTTTTTTACATTCTCTTATATACCATGCTATTCTGCATCAGTGCAGTTTACACTGAACAAACTGAAATTACATTGAACAGGGCATTATAACTTGGAGATAACTATTTTACAGGGAACATGGGCTATGGAGGGTTAAGTGGCTTGCCCAAGACCACAAGGAGCACCTGTGGGACTAGAAAACCCAGTCCTTCCAGCCCAAGGTTGCTGTCCTCCAGTGGGATTTGAACTCCTAACCTTGTGGCCTGAAGTACCTTGCCCCAACCACTAGGCCACTCCGAAGAAAGACTCAAGGAACAGAAAACTACTACTACTTGGTGATTCCATCATCAGAGGCAACAACTTGGA
Source organism: Ichthyophis bannanicus (assembly GCA_033557465.1). Lineage (NCBI taxonomy): Eukaryota > Metazoa > Chordata > Amphibia > Gymnophiona > Ichthyophiidae > Ichthyophis > Ichthyophis bannanicus. The sequence continues at coordinate 1,238,093,054 of CM066033.1, read as the reverse complement.
AACACAGTTCAAAGAAGGGAAGTTAGTCAAATGCCTCCCAGGCTCTTCATCTAGCAAGAATACAAACCAAATTGTTGATGTACTTAGCACTGAAAGTGAGCACTCCAAAATTGATGTTATCATCCACTTGGGTACAAATGACTTGGCTAGAAACAGTGCCACTACAGTTCAAAGGGACTTTCAAACTCTGGGGGAGAAACTAAAGCCCATTGTTAACACTGTAGCATTCTCAGACGTTCTACCTGTTCTTGCTAAGGGGGAAGAAAGGCTACATCGCATAAACAGCTTTAACGCATGGCTCTAAACCTGTTGCAAAGAGGAAGGATTCAGATTTATAGGCGACTGGGGAAACAGACGGACCAACAAGAGACTATACTGTGCTGATGGACTACATCTCTCTGTCGCAGGGAAAAGAATCCTAAGTGAAAAATTCAGGCAGTATGTGGCTATGCATTTAAACTAGAAAAAGGGGGTGACGGATGGGGAAGGTCAAGTTCTGGATGTCACTCACTGCAAAAGCAGAACAACATCAGAAACAGACACACTTTTAAACCACACATCAAAAACAAGTGGGAAGAAGTGGACAGAACAAAATCAATGCAAAACACATGCAAGCCAGTTAAGTGCTGGAAAGCAATGAGCACAAATGCTCAAAGCTTATCCAATAAAGTTTCAGAACTGGAAGCCCTAATGGTGGAAATGGACTTGGACATTGTGGCCATTACAGAAACATGGTTTAATGAATCGCATGATTGGGATATAGCCATGTTGTTGTTAAGTGCCGTCGAGTCGGAGTCGACTCATGGCGACCCTCTGGATATCTATCCTAAATTGTGTTCGGTCTTCAGTCAGGCGGCTCATTGTTGACAGACTGGTACCCGTAGCTGCTGTTATTGTATCAATCCATCTCATTGCTGGCCTGCCTCTTTTGCGTTTACCTTCTATCTTGCCAAGCATGATGTCTTTCTCTAATGATCTCTCCCTTCGCATGATGTGTCCAAAGTATGAAAGTTGAAGTCTTGTCATCTGAGCTTCTTAAGAAAGCTTAGGTTTGATCTCCTCTAGTACCGACTGGTTTGTTCTTCGGGCAGTCCATGGTATACACAGTATTCGCCGCCAGCACCATAATTCAAAGGCATCAATTTTGTTCCTGTCTGTCTTTTTCACTGTCCAGCTTTCACATCCATATGATGTTATTGAAAATACCATGGCTTGAACAAGTCGAATCTTTGTATAGAGAGAGACATCTCTGCTCTTGAGAATCTTATCTAGGTCTTTCATAGCCATTCTGCCAAGAGCAATGTGTCGTCTGATTTCTTGACTGCTTGTTGCTTCTTTATTGATAGTTGATCCAAGTAGGTTAAAGTTGTTCACAATTTCAATTTCTTCTCCTTCAACGATGAACCTGTTGATTATGCCAGTTGTCATGATCTTTGTCTTCTTTACATTAAGGTGCAGGCCCATTTTGAGACTATGTTCTTTGATTGTGAGAAGCAAATGTTTCAGATCATCTTCCCTTTCAGCCAGTAATGTAGTATCATCAGCATAGCGAAGGTTGTTGATGAGTCTTCCAATCTTCACACCTCTGTTGTCTTCATACAATCTTGCTTCTCTGATGATTTGTTCTGCATATAAATTAAACAGGTAGGGGTAAAGTATGCAGCCTTGTCTTACACCTTTTCTTATTTTAAACCATTCTGTTTCTCCTTGTTCCGTTTGAACTGTTGCTTCTTGATTAATGTACAGATTGCGCAAGAGAATGATCAGGTGTTCTGGTATACCCATGCTTCTTAATGTGGCCCAGAGTTTCTCATGGTTTACACAGTCAAAAGCTTTGCTATAGTCGATAAAGCACAAATAGATATACTTTTGGTATTCTTTAGTCTTTTCAAGGATCCATATCACATCCGCAATGATGTCTCTCGTTCCTCGCCCTTTCCTAAACCCTGCTTGCACTTCAGGTAGTCCTTGTTCCAGGTATGGTTTTAGTCTCTTTTGAATAATCTTCAGTAGAATCTTGCTGGCATGTGGGATCAGAGCGATTGTTCGATAATTTCCACAGTCAGTTGGATCACCTTTCTTTAGTATTGGTATAAACACAGATCTTTTCCAGTCAGTTGGCCATGATGTTTATTTATTTATTTTTATTTATTTAAGGTTTTTCTATACCGCACTATTCGGCATCAGCACGGTTTACAATAAACAAGTTTGTACAATGAGGAACAGCCATACATTGAACTTACATAGAACAGGGAGTTTAAACATGGATAACAGGTGAACTTTATACATAGCAAACAAAGGGAGATTTAAACAAGGGTAACAGGTGAACTTTATACATTATATACACAGGGATTGCATCACATCTAAGTTTATGATACAGGCCCTAAGGGGGATAGATGGGGGAGGTGAAGAGTTTTTATCGGAAATTGGTTAGACAGCGTTGGCTTGTTAGACTATAAGATCATGTGGTACTGTCTAGGTGATGCTGTCGGAGTTACCAAAGTGTTGTATAAATAATTGCAGTTTGAGGGCTTTTCTGAACTGGGGGAGGTTATTTATGCTGCGGATTTCTGTTGGGAGGGAGTTCCAGCAAGAAGGGGCGAATAAGGCAAAGGCACGCTTTCTAGTGGATTTGTTGCATTTTGTGATGGCTTTTGGAAGGAGGATGGTATTGCAGGATGTGGTTCTTCTTAATCTGTTGTTTGGAGTAAGTTGGATCAGATCTGACAATATATTTGCGGTGATACAGTTGACTGCTTTGAAGGTCAAGGTGAGGATCTTAAATGTGATCCTGTACTGGACGGGGAGCCAGTGCAAGCTCTTCAGGATAGGGGTGATATGTTCTCTGCGAGATGCGCCATAGAGGGTTCTTGCTGCGGTATTCATCGCAAGCTGTAAGGGGTTTATCGAGCTCTTTGGGAGTCCGAGTAGGATGGGGTTGGCGTAATCGAAGTGGGGCATGATTATGGCCTGGAAGACTGTTCTGAAGTTGTTTGGTTCAAGGGTGTTCTTTATGAGGCGTAGTGTCCGTAATTTGTGGTATATTGTTCTGATTGTATTGTCTATATGAGCATGCATGTCCAGGTGCTGGTCCAGTGTTACGCCTAAGTATTTGATCGTTGTCTTGGAGAGGAGTTCTGTTGTCTTCCATATTTCTTGGCAGAGCCTTGCAAGTATGGTAACAGCTGGAGGTGGTCAAGAATGAAATGGAACGTGTACAACTTGATCTGTTGGGTGTCAGCGAACTGAAATGGACTGGCATCGGGCACTTTGCATCAGATGATCACATGGTCTACTATGCTGGAAATGAAAGACAAAGAAGAAATGGTGTTGCATTTATAATAAAGAAGAAACTTGCAAGAACTGTAATGCAGTCAGCGAACGCTTAGGGGCTTGTTTACAAAGCCGGGGTAGCGATTCGCGATCATTATCGGAGCCGCTGCCCCACAATGGGGCCGTGGCTCCGATAACGATCGCGAATCGCTACCGCGGCTTTGTAAACAAGCCCCTTAATCTCTATTCGTCTACGAGGATTGCCTATCAACACAACTATAATTCAAGTATATGCCCCAACAACAGCTGCAGAAGAGAATGAAATTGAAGAGTTCTATGAACAAGTACAAGCTGAAATTGACAGAACATGCAAACAGGATATCCTGATAGTCATGGGTGACTGGAACGCAAAAGTTGGCAACAAAGAAGAAGGCAAAGTAGTTGGAAAATATGGACTTGGCAACAGAAATGAAGCTGGAGAAAGACTGATAGAATTCTGCAAGACCAATGATCTATTCATCTCAAACACCTTCTTCCAGCAACACAAGCGGCGACTGTACACATGGACTTCACCCAATGGATTGTATAAAAATCAAATTGACTACATCTGTGGAAGTCAACGATGGAAAAGTTCTATAACATCAACAAAGACAAAACCTGGAGCTGACTGTGGTACAGATCATCAACTACTAGTATGCAAACTCAAGCTAAAGTTGAAAAAGAGCAAACCACTCATGAATGCAGCAAAATATGACCTTGAGAATATACCACTGGAATTTAAAGACTGCCTGCAAAATCGATTTGCTGCTTTAGATACAAATGACAAATCTCAGGAAGAGTTATGGAATGACATCAAGAAGGTTGTGCTGGAAGAAAGCGAGAAGAGTCTACAAAAGGTGAAAACGCAAAAGTGGCCAAAATGGATGACGGAAGAAACTCTGAAAATTGCCCAGAAACGCAGAGAAGCTAAAGCCAGAGGAGAAAGAAAGACAATCGCAGAACTCAACAGAGATTTCCAACGTGCAGCAAGACAGGACAAGGAAAAGTACTACAATGACACTTGCAAGGAAATAGAAGCAGAAACTTTTAGGGGAAGAACAAGATCGGCTTTCCTAAAGCTACGAGAGTTAAAGAAAAAGCTCCAGCCTCAAACTGGAATGTTACAAGATGCTCAAGGTTCTATGTTGAATGATGCCGAGAAGATCAAGAAAAGGTGGAAGGAATATACAGAGTTTTTATATGATAAAGATCAAGTGGACCAACAGCCGTTTCAACCTGTACCTTATGATCGGGAACCATTGGTGATGAAAGAAGAAGTTGAAGCAGGATTGAAAGCCTTATCAAAGAACAAAGCACCAGGCATTGATAGCATTCCTATAGAAGTATTGCAGCAATCTGATGCAGCTGTTACCATACTTACAAGGCCAAGAAATATGGATATAGCCATAGCTGGCTATAATCTATTTAGAAGAGACAGAGAAAATGTAAGAGGAGGAGGAGTAGCCTTGTATGTCAAAAGCAATATTAACACAGTATAATCAAGCAAATGGAGCTCACTCAATGAAAACAATGATTCAGCATCTCACTGTGTTGTTACATATCTTATTATCTCCAAGGTCTGAGACAAACAATGGCACTAGTGTCTGGGTGTATTATTCATCCCAGTCATGTGCCTGTTGACATCAATGACCTTTCATAACTTTTCAAATTTCGAATGGAAAATTTTTTTTAAAAAGTACTTAGCTTGTCCTGTACTTTCTTACAAAAGCCCAACGCCACTACAAAGGCGCCCATGCGTTTCACAAAATGGGTTCCTCAAGGGACCTCTTCACATTTGTTTTTTCCTATGAAAGATATCACATACAATTCTCCGATTACTAAACCCACACACAATTAATCATTTCAACAATCCCCTTACTACAAACATATTCTACCTTATAAAATACCTTAAAAATATATATATATGCTGCTGTCCACGAAATCCAGGATATGAACTTCAAAGTTTTGCATTTCAGAAATCCTGTTCCAACCAAGAATGCCGCGCAAGCGGACTATCCAACTCGGCGGTCCATTTAAAGCCCTTTCACTCACTTTTCATTGGGTTACCACTAAGTCCACCCATCCTGTCAATCTAATTCCCCTATAGCAAAGCTTATACATTGATTTACTCATACAAATCACCATGACTCTCTCATACTCAATTTCATGCTCTCCAGTGCCCTCTTGTTAGGTTAAACACAAACTGACCAATCAATGCTCATATTCAAACCCATAGGCATCACAGAGATTAACCGAAAAATCCAGCTCTGTTCCCTAACAAGCAACATCTGGTCACGTGCTTTTCCTTGCGAACCTGTCAACACCAACACACCAACACCTTAACTGCTCAAAGATGTGCCCTGCAGCTATACAATGTTTGACTAGAGGGGCTTCCATTCACTTACATCGTAATCTACTCTCATGTTCCTTCATCCGCACTCTAAATGGACGAATAGTCTTTCCTACATAAAGGAGATCACAGGGACAACGTATGACATAAACTACAAATGAAGACTCACAGGACGTAGAATGCCTCAATTTATAAACTAAACCTTTATGTGAAAAACCATCTATCTCCATTGTTATGTCACATATTGTACAATGTCCACATTTTTTATGGCCCCTCATCTTCCACTCTCTCACGATATCCAGCGAATGGAAGCCTTTCATAGGAAAAAATGAATGTGAAGAGGTTCCCTGAGGAACCCGTTTTGTGAAACGCGTGGGCGCCTTTGTAGTGGTGTTGAGCCTTTGTAAGAAAGTACAGGACAAGCTAAGTACTTTTTTAAAAAATGTTTCCATTCGAAATTTGAAAAGTTATGAAAGGTCGTTGATGTCAACAGGCACATGACTGGGATGAATAATACACCCAGACACTAGTGCCATTTATTTAGACAGTTTTGTATACCGCCTTATCCTTCAATCAAAGCGGTCACAACACAATTGGGGGATACATTTAACACGCGGGGATATGAGACACATACACTAATACTTACAGGGAACATGGGCAATGGAGGGTTAAGTGGCTTGCCCAAGACCACAAGGAGCATCTGTGCCATTGTTTGTCTGAGACCTTGGAGATAATAAGATATGTAACAACACAGTGTACATGTACCTAAAGGAGGAGTTGTCAGGGTGGAAAGAGATAAGGGAAGTGGAATTGCAATGGGCTAAATTAAAGGTGACAATAAAAGGGGCAACAGATAAATATGTAAGAAAAGTAAATAAAAACAAAAGGAGAAGGAAACTTATTTGGTTTTCCAAAGAAGTGGCTGCTCAAATAAAGGCAACCCCCCCCCCCCCCAGCTTTCGCAAAATTCAAAAGCTTGCAAACAGAGGAACACAGAAATGAATACAGGATCAAACTCAGAGACAAAAAGAGAAATAAGGATAGCAAAATCAAAGACAGAGGAAAAGATGGCTAAAGATGTTAAGATGTTATGTATATAGTTTTCCCCAGTTCTAATCTAGTTCATGCTTCCTGTTATCTGTAAACCTATTTCAGTTTTCTGTCTAGGTAATTTATGTTCAATGTAAACCGCACTGATGATAAATAGCGCGGTATATAAAAACTGTTAAATAAATAAATAAATAAATAAGTGTGGCAACAAAACTTTCTTCAGGTATATTCGGGAAAGGAAGAAGAGCAGAGGTGGAATTGCAGGACTCAGAAGTGCTGGGAACTGACTCGTGGAAAGGGACATTGAAGAAGCAGAATTGCTAAACAAATACTTCTGTTCTGTTTTTACGAAAGAAAATCCTGGAGAAGGACCAACTGTGACTCCCAAATATAAAATTGGGAATGAAGTAGATACCACACCATTCACAGAAGATGATGTGTTAGAACAACATGCAAAACTGAAAGTGGACAAGGCCATGGGACCGGATGGGATTCATCCCAGGATAATGAAAGAGCTCAGAGGGGTTCTTACAGGGCCATTAAAGGATGTTTTCAACAGTTCCTTGGAAACAGGAGAAGTTACTCAGGACTGGAAAATGGCTGATGTCGTACCTCAACACAAAAGTGGTGACAGGGATGAGGGTGAAAGGGGATAGATTCAGGAGTGATATGCAGAAATATTTCTTTATGGAAAGAGTAGTTGGTCTGTGGAATAGTCTTCCAGTGGTGGTGGTAGAGATGAGGACAGTATCTGAATTCAAAAAAGCATGGGACAAACACAGAGGATCTCTAAAGGAAAAAAGGGGACTGTTGTAGTTGTTGATATGGAAGGACAGACTAGATAAGCCATGTGGTCTTTTTCTGTCGTCATTTTTCTATGTTTCTATATTCTTTACAAATCTAGGCATGGGCAATTTTAGCAGCTCTAGGGATGGTATAATTGATCACACCTTAAATTAACATGTTTTTGACCACTTACACTAGTATTTTATAAAGAATATTAGGCTTGTACCGAAGAGTTATAGGATGTCATCAAGACAGAAAAAGTAAAAACAGCCAAAATGGATAACCGATGAAACTGAAAATCAGTCAGTAAAACAGAGAAGCTAATGCCAGAGAAGAAAGAGAGGTAATCACAGAAATGTCCAACATGCAGCAAGATGAGACAAAGAGAAGTTCTACAATGACACATTGAAGGACAAACTCAGAAACTATTGGAGGAAGAACATTGGCTTTCCTAAAGCTTTGAGGTTTAAAGAGAAAATTCCAGTCTCGAATTGGAATGCTAAAAGATCAGACTATCAGACTTAAAAGAATTTAGAAAAAAACTAAAAACCCACTTATTCTCTCTACACTATAATACACTACCTAATCAGAATACACAAAGAGACACAGGTTAGCAACCATACCACAATACTACAAAACACACAAAATATTTACCCATCACAATTTTGATGATATAATTTGTAAGTAACCATAATGTAAATACGTTCTAACTTTTTACCGTTCAAATGTTATATTGTTACTTGTAAATAGTTCTACCTGTTTTATGTAAAACGACTAGGTATGTACTTCCACATACCATATAATTTACTGTTCATTGTAAACCGCACTTGATACTTGGGAAAGTGCGGTATAGAAATAAGTGTTAAATAAATAAATAAATAAATAAAAGATGCTGAGAAGATCAAGGCAAAGTGGAAAGAATACAGAGTTAATATACCATAAAGATCAAGTGGGTCAACAGCCATTTCTACCAGAAATCATGGATTATAAAAGGTGAAGTTGAAGCAGCACCGGAAGCATTATCAAAGAACAAAGCACTGGATATTGATGGCATTCCACTGAAGTGCTGTTTTAAAGCAATCAGATGCAGCTGTTACAGTACAGGCTGACTGACTATAATAGATGTGTGTTCATTCCATTACTGAAGAAAGGTGATTCAACTGACTCCAAACATTATTGCAAATCACTCTAATCCCATACACCAGCAGGATTCCATTTAAGATCATTTAGTGGAGACTACAAGCATGCTTGGAATGAGGACAGCCCAAAGTGCAAGCAAGGTTCAGGAAAGGATGGGGAATTAGAGACATCATTTTAGATATGAGATAGATCCTTGAACAGACAGAAGACTATCAAAAGGATTTCTACATGTGTTTTATTGAATACAGCAAAGGCTTTGATTGCATAAATCATGAAAACCTCTGAGCCATATCATGAAACACAGGTATACCCGAATACCTGATAGTTCTCATGTACACATTTTACACTGATCAAGTAGCAACAGTAAGTTTCCTGTTTCCAGCAGGAAGTCATCATTTGGCGTTGGAGAGGAGGCGGAAGCAAACAGCCCCATGGCACTGAAGTTTAAAGGTAAGCTCTGTGGGGCTGTTTGTGCACATTACCACAGGGGAGGGGCAGTAGTAATGGGTATTTATTTATTTATTTATTTATTTAACTGCATTTATATCCCGCTTTTCACCGGGTCAAAGCGGGGGTACTGGGGAGGGGGTGGGTGCAAGGGATGAGGTTCAGCTAGAATAACTCATCTCCTTGTGCAGGACCTGAAGACAACCAAGGTGTGAAGACTGGTAGAAGACTCATCAACAACTTTCACTATTTCTTAAATCTTATTTGATTTTTTAGCTTGTTTATAGCCTAAATCTATAAGTCAAAGCAGGTTACAGTAAACATTTTTAGAATAATACATTTTATATCAGTTACATGATATGTATCACATTATATAACATCTGTATTAGGTTACAATTTTAACAAACAACAGTAATAGTGAATTACATTTTACAGTAATTGGTGAAATTTACATTAGTTTGCTTAGTGCATTAGATAGTAAGGAATGATTATCATGCTACTACAAGAAGGAGATGCAGAGAGAATGGATTATGTTTCTTCTCCACAGTATTCCTTGAACAAAAGGGTTTTAGATCCTTTCAAAAATAAGGAAGATTGTGGAGGGTGGACAGTGGATTGTGAAAGATGAAAGTGAAGACCACCTGAAACATCTGATTATCAAGATCAAAGAACATAGCCTTAAAAGGGACTTGCATCTTAACGTGAAGAATAATTGGTAAAATCAAAACTTTCATCCTTGATGGAGAAAAAATAAAAATAGTAAACAACGTTAACCTGCTTGGATCAATAATCAATACTTAAATGACAAGCAGTCAAAAAATCTGATGATGTATTGCTCTTAGCAGAATGTCTGCAAAGGATCTAGCCAAGATTTGACTTATCCAAGCCATGGTATTTTCAATAATGTCCTACAGTATGAATGCAAAGGTTGGACAGTGAAGAATAAAGACAGGAAGAAAATCAATGCCTTTGAATTATGGTGCTGCTGAAGAATACGATGTATACCATGAACTGCCTTAAGATCAAATTAAGTCAGTACTAGTGAAGATCAAGCCTAAGCTTTCCTTAGAATCCAAATGCAAGACTTTGATTTTCATACTTTGGACACATCATGCAAAGAAGAAGATCATTAGAGAAAGACATCGTGCTTGGCAAGGTTGAAGGTTAATGAAAAAAAGAGGAAGAACAGCAATGTGATGGATCGATGCATTAACAATAACTAAAGATGCCACTCTATCAACAATAATCCACCTTACTAAAGACTGAACACAGTTTATGATAACCTGTCACAGGGTCATCAGGAATTGACTTCAGCTCGGCGACACTTAACAATAAGTAGATGCCTGCTTTTGGGCATAAAGTAGGTGCCTCCTTGTAAAATTACCCTCTGCAAGAATATATACAGTATACAAAGCAAAGTTTAATATGCAAAAGGATGAAGTCAAGTTATGTGCTTTTTACAGGACTGTTCTGGGAGGGCTCATGGGTTGATCATGATTGTTGAGTTTCATTATGAAATTCACAAGGTTGGGCGATAGCTATGTCCTCAAAGTTAATTGAGGAGGGAGAGGGCACAAGGCTGAAAGTTCACTTAGGTGCCTAATACCCTTGCAGTGGTCCTAACATTTAGGACCAGCACAAAGCATGCAGGAGTAGCTTAATGGTTAGAGCACTGACTTGAAATCTAAGCAGCTATAGTTCAATTCCCACTATTACTCCCTGTGGCCTTGGGCAAGCTACTTAGCACTCCATTGTCTCAGAAAAGTCAAAGTGTTTAATGTACATTACCAAGTTTAAGTTGCAATACAAACTGCATTGATTGAAATGATAAAGTGGTATAAAATAAATGAGCATCTTATGTATTGAGTTGTTTATTTAGTTATATTCTTCAGTTTCCAAATAATCATACAGTATTTATGTTGTATACCAAGACATTCAATTTGAGAATTTGCATTCAGATATATTTATTGAAAATAAAGGATCAAGACCTAGAACAGAATTTTGCAATTGCATCTCTGCTGCTCACTATTTTCTTCTCAGGTTTAATATACAGAGTTATCTGTTATGTATAGAATTCACTGAGAACTTCTGTGATTGTACTATCTTATCATGTATAAGTTATTTATAGCTTTGGATAGAGAAGTCATGTTGCTAACCAGATTTAGAACTTTCCTTCCTTTGCCAATCCAGAGGTTCCCAACTCCAGTCCTGGAGGGCCAAACACCATTCAGGTTTTCAGGCTGTCCCTAATAAATATGCATGATATGTATTTGCATGCACTGCCCCCATTGTATTCAAATGTATCTCATGCATATTCATTAGAGACAGCCTGAAAACCTGAATGGTGTTTGGCCCTCCAGGACTGGAGTTGGGAACCTCTGGTACAGATACAAAGAACAGTAATCATCTTAGCCACCAAATATTTGTTTGATTCTTACTGAAAAATGTAAGTAAAGTTAGTGAGCAGTAAGCAAATATTGCAAAATAAGTATCTATAAAGAAGTAATTTATACTGATTGTTTCCATTATTATACATATCCATATCACACTTTATGAACACATATTCTTAATATTAGTTTCATACTCATTTTAGCAAAGTGTTGCATAGATGTCTTTGATAGCAATCTGTATTACAATTAATAATAAATCTAGCTGAAGGTTCAAGGTGAAGAATAATACATGTCCATAGCTTACATATACTAAAGTTTACAGTATCCTGTACTGATAATTATCCTGTACTTTCCTATTCATTTAAAATTCCCAATTGACTCGTATAAACCGATTCATCATACTATTTGCAATAGCAAGATTTTATCAAATCTGACTTGCTTCCTGGAATTGCTAATACAACTTTTTCCACTGTAGAGTTGTATTTGTTCAAGAGATGTTGTGACACCCCAAGAAGCCTGCAAATCCATTTTCAGAGGGAAGCACAAGCAGAGTTTCTCTTTAGAGGTCTGCATGTTCAAAAAAGTTCAGTTCATGCTCATTTTAGATTAATTGTTCCTGATTTTTGGACATTTTTTCATGTTCACCTATTTGATTTTTTGTGCACTTGAATGCTTGTTAGAACTTTTTTAAGCAAGAAAATTGATTGGCTAGGCATTAATTCTTAGGTATACACATGTACAAAGATTTGTGTGCTTCTTAAATTTTTAGGTGCCCAAACAAACCAAATGTGCACTCATACCTGCTTACACTTACTATTTCTATGGAGGGGATTTGATTAACCATATTTCATTCAAAGACTACAAAGCAGTGTACGCTCCTAAGGGACAGCGTATGCCAAAAGCTGACGCTAAAGAAAGGAAAGGAAGCACAGAGCAGGGAAATGGGTGGAACAGAATATGAGCTCAGAAATAGAGCAGATGAATAGATACCTAAGAAGACAGTAAACCAGAGATTTTTAAGAGTGAGCTGCTGTTTCAAAAGTTATTGTTTGGACTTATGCCCAAACTGATCGAAGTGGGACACCTTTTGAATACTATGGGTTATTGTGGCATCCTCAGCATGGCATTTAATATGTGAATAGACTAGATTTCAACAGGTTGAAAGGATCAGATAAGTAGTATGAACTGCAGACATGACTGGGAGGTTGTTGCTGCAAGCAATCTTTATTAATTAAGAAGTGTTGCTGCAAGCTACTCTTTATAGATTTAAATACTTTCTGATATATTTGGATTCACAGTAAACCAGAGATTTTTGAGAGTGAGCTGCTATTTCAAAGGTTGTTGTTTGGACATATGTTCATACTGATTGAAGTGAGACATTTTTTGAATACTATTTGATTGATTTGGATACATATGTATTGTCATATCACTAGGACTGATGAATGATATATAGAGTTTTCCTGTTGAATTAGAAGAATACGGGTAAGCAACAAGATGTTCAATGAGGAACGTAAAACCTGATGAGGAGAATGGGGACTAGAAGGTAAGTAGCTCTGCAGCTATAGTGGAGAGTCAGATAAAAGGGCACAATGACTTAGCAAAGGAATTTCAATTTTTTTTCTGAATGTGATGGTCATCCATTATTGTGCCTCTGTCAAAAATTGTATTGTGGTCAACTTAGCATGCATTATAGAGCAGCTCTACATCTCTGTTTCAAACTGAATGAAGATGTTTAAGGGATATCTAATTTAAACTATTATAGAGGTCATTTGCATCTATTCAGACTAAGTGCATGGATGAGCATTTGAAGATCCTTTGAATCCAGCAATGATCTGATTGACAAACATGCAGAATGAACCACACCTCGTAACCCAAATGAACAAGAGCTTTAAGAACCTATTTCGTTACTACTATAAAATTATATATTTTCAGCCATATAAACGCAACTGTACATGTCTCAAACTATGTAAAAAAAATACAAAATGTATAAATGTATATACAATTATCCCACAATGAAAATGTAAATAAATATTGATTCCTATCATATGTAACCAAGTTTGTTGTGCAAAGTAAACCACTACTGATCGCTGGAAGTAGCAGTATACAAATGAACACCAAATAAATAAATAAACCTTTTCTATAGCACAAAGGAGCAAACCTTGACAAATGGCAGGGGGAAACATAGAAACAGAGACAATAATGTCAGATAAAAAACAGACAGCCTATCCAGTCTGCTATGTCACGGAGATATTTAATTGTCTCTATCATATCTCCCCTCTGCTGTCTTTCTTCCAAAGTATACATATTGAGATCTTTAAGCCCGCCCCCATATGCCTTTTGACAAAGACCACTAACCATTTTAGTAGCCACCCTCTGGAATTACTCCAGTTTGTTTATATCCTTGTGAAGGTGTGGTCTGCAAAATGGCAGACAGCTTTCCAAATAAGGTCTCACCAAAGACTTTTTCAAAGGCACTATCACCTCTTTCTTCCTGCAGGACATTCCTCTTCCTATGCATCCAAACATCCTTCCGGCTTTTGCCATCACCTTTTCTACTTGTTTAACCAAATTAAAATCATCAGAAACAATCACTTTTCTTTCATGACAGAAGAAATCCACCTCCTATACTGTATTGCTCCCTTAGACTTTTGTAACCCAAATGCATGACCCTGTATTTTTTAGCATTAAATCTCAGCTGAAAAATTCTCAAGCATTCTTCAAGCTTCGATAGATCCTTCCTCATCTGATCAATGTCTATCCTATAACAAGTTCTGGTATCATCTGCAAAGAGCCAAACCTATCCAACAGCCCTTCAAAAACAGGTTTGTGTTATACCATGTACAGTAATCTCCCCCACCCCCTGTTTAATGCAATGTCAAGATTCACAGGTTATTCTCTTGTTAAAATTGTTTAACCAGGATTGCTTTATGGCATGGACTGCGTGTCAGCAAGAAAAATCTGGCGGTTTCCCAGCTGAGTTGATGCTGGTGTCAGGGAGCATGGCGTCCTCTTAGGGGTGTGAGCTCTCACCAGATATGCATTTGCCTCCCTGTGTTACCTGCTGAGTTTCTCTGCCTTGGGCCTGTTGGGTCACCCAGTTCAGTTTCTAGACTGGATGGTGCCATGACGGGAGAAGAGGTACCAGGGCTTCCCCGCTGCCAAAGTTGTCAGCTGGAATACCAACAGTAGATTTCTCAGGGAAGGAGGTTGCCGCTGAGAAACCATTGGGAGAGCTGCAGTTGGCTGCTCACCAACTTGGGACAGTGAGAAGCTGTATGCCAGGTGGAGAAATGCAATCAGAGAAACCAACATTCCCTGAGTTTGTTTTGGAATGCCCAGAAAGTTTTTCTTTGGAATCGATTTGGACTGCAATTTCCAAGTTGGGTGAGACTATGGTATCTAACTCTAATATGATTTTGGAACTGGTTCATCATAATTCTCTTGCAATACAGAAGGATGTGTCTGATATTTCTACTCTGAGGGAAGAAGTTGAGAGTTTGAAAGGATTTCAACAAAGGAAGGCAGATTCTGTTTCTGCCTTGGTTAAAAATTTGCTGTCAGTTTGACTTAAGGCTGAAACTCTGGAAACCAGGTTTGCTCTGTTAATCTTTGTGTTTTGAATTTTACTCATTTGTCACTAGAGACATGCTTAAAAAGAACATGACGGAAGCCCTGGGGATCCCATTGAAGTCTCAGCCACCATTGTCTAAGATCTATTATTTGCCTACTGGTAAGAAGATTCTGGGTGACTTATCTCAGCAGACTTCCACTGAAGTACAGCATATGAATATCCTAAATATAACTGAAGTTTTGGAAGCTTCTGACTTGGAATCTGTGGTGCCTGCAACTTTATTAGTGACTTTCCCAGTGACTGCCCAGTGTGCAGCGTCGGCCAAGAGAGCAAATAGAATGGAAAGGAATGGAAAGGAATGGAAAATAAAACAAAAGATATTATAATGCCTCTATATCATTCCATGGTGAGACCGCACCTTGGATATTGTGTGCAATTCTGGTTGCCGTATCTTAAAAAGGATATAGCGATATTAGAAAAGGTTCAAAGAAGAGCCACCAAAATGGTAAAGTTGATACGCCTATGAAGAAAGGCTAAAAAGGTTAGGGCTCTTTAACCTGGAAAAGAGACGGCTGAGGGGAGATATGATAGAAGTCTATAAATTAATGAATGGAGTGGAACAGGTAAACGTAGATCGATTGTTTACGTTATCAGAATATAGAAAGACTAGGGGACATGCAATGAAGCTACAGGGTAAACTATTTAAGACTAATAAAATAAAATATTTTTTCACTCGACGTGTTATCAAACTCAGGAATTTGTTACTGGAGGATGTAGTAAAGGCTGTTAGTGTAGCTGGGTTTAAAAAAGGTTTGGACAAGTTCCTGGAGGAAAGGTCCATAAACCATTATTAAGAAGGGACCCAGGATATCAATGCTTGACCCAGTACAAGCATTGTGGAACCTGTGTCTTTTGGGGAAACTGCTAGGTATGTATGACCTAGATTGGCCACTGTTGGAAACAGGATACTGGGCTTGATGGACCTTGGTCTGACCCAGTATGGCATATCGTATGTTCTTATGTTTTTCACATTGTCATTTGATCGTGACTGGTTGCTTAAAGTGTATTTCAAAAAGTGTTCTGTCTCTTTCAAGGGGTTGTTGATCTGTATGTTTCCGGATCTTGCCTGGGACACACAGAAAAGATGTTAAGAGTTTCTCATCCTGAAGCTGGGGCTGTCTCAGATAGGGGGGATATTCTTTCTTAAATTTCCATGTAAGTGTTTGGTGAAAATACATTCTAAATCCAATGTCTTTTATGAACCTAGTCAGTTGGTGGCCTTCATTGGCTCTCACCTTTCTGGGGTCTGTCAGACGGCTGCCTGGGTGAGAATCTTCACACTCTTGGCAAGTGCATATTTCTATATGATTTGCAAGGTATTGTGGGCAATGTAGTTCATTCACACCAGACACAGCTGCTGACAATAATTTAGTTGTGCTCTTGGGTAAAGCCAATAAGATATTTATTTATGGGGTTATTTCTCCCAACACAGATATGCTTGGTAGCACATAAATTAGGTTACTTGCTTTCAGTGTTAACTTGGAAAAACAAAGTCAAAATCAGGAAAACAACAAATGAAAAGCCACAAAGCAAGAAACAAACTGTTCTTTTCAAGTTAACTTCTGATTACTTCCCACATAGATACAGAAGTGATTCTCTCCTAGCTCACAAGCAATTAGGTAAGGCTTAGTTGCTAGCAGTCACCAGCTGAAACCCCTTAGCTGGCTTGCCTTCCACTGTGTGGGTCAAATCCTGCTTCAGGAGCTTTTCTGAGTAGATTAAAGAACAAATTTTTATTTCTTTGTGATGGTTGCTGTACTTAATAACAGAAAGTTACCAACGGAGTTTAGATAGAGAGCAGTCCATATAAACAGGATCCTCATCTGCTATTATTCCCCCTTGTTCAACAAGCATGGGTTCAATATCATGGATTGGCACAGATGAATCTCTCAATGGAGCATTTTCAGGAGAATACTTGTTTCCCTGCTGTCTTTCAAGGTTATAGCTAGGGCATAGATCAGTGTTCATACCTGAGCTTCCATTGCTGCTAGAGTTCCTCTCTATATAGCCTGGCCAGTATGTAGTCCAGTTCTTATGTCCAGCCTTCCAATCCAGATCCCTGGACACTGGATCTCTCTTCACATACCTTCTGGCACAGGTCTTAGGGTCCCTTCCACGTGCAGCCGTCTCCCTCACAGGTAGCGTCTGGAGATTCCTAGCTCTGCAGCACCATTCCTCTGGCTTTCCCCAGTCCAATGGTGTATGCTAGCCCTTGGAATACCTCCCAGTATACGTACTGCTTTGGACTCTTCTAGACCTCTCAAAGGCTTTTCTCCTCTTTCTTCCAGAGGGTCTCTTTCCCTCTCTGTCCGTCCGGTTTGGCTTCTGCTTCTGATGATCCTTCAGATGAAACTGAGGATAATTCTCTGGATATCCAAGGTGGTCATGAAGATGGTCATCTGTAGAATAAACTCTACTCTTATTCTGCTTAGATGAGTGCTCCTCCCTAACACAGCGCAGCTGTGCTGAATCAGGCCCTGCCCTTTGAGATGAGTGCTTAGGGATTACCTCATAGCCCTCCTGATTGAACACACGTTTCCCCACTTCAGCTCCTCTAATGGCTGTTGGAAACCTGGTGCATTCTGGGACTGGTAGTCTTTTATGGGAAAATTCTGTTTTCTTATTTCTACCAGAACTGACAGGTTGCTTGTTCAGAGTCACTTCACCTTTTCTATAGCTCCTTCCTGAGCTATGATAAGCTTCCTTATCACAGGTCTCGTAGGCTTGAGACCTGTAACACATTGTATTAGTTTGTCTTGTTGATATGCAGGGCTATTGCTTTCTTTTGAGTTTGTATAATATTGTTTTCTTTCCTCTGTTATCTTGGAGCTACTTTTTTGTTTTTGGGTTAGAGAGAAAAAGGGTTTTATTCTGTTTCTTATTGTGATTTTGGATTTGTTTTTCCCTTGCCGTTTTTCTATTTCTGTATAATTTGTTTTGTTTGTAAAGCATTTTAAAAGTGTATAAATATATTTTTAAATTGCTTAACCTGTTATCAATTGTGTTCCATGTAAAGTTATACACATTCTTGAGAGGTGGAGCCAGCAGCGGGTTAAGATGGCCGCTTAATTGTCGTCCTCCGCTGAATCTTTATCTTTATTTCTTTACTTTATATACCGCTCTCGTCGACACATTAGAGCAGTTTACAATAAATGTGTCTATGCTGCAGAAAAAAGGAAAAGGAATGCCAAAGCAATATAGGAAAGGAGTAGAAGCAGTAGTAAAATCAACATAATGGACAAACAGAAAGCAAAAATACTTAGGTGGGAGAATCATAAGGGAGGTCAAAAGCCTGTTGAAACAAGTGGGTTTTTAACAATTCTTTAAACTTTGGGTATGAGGGTTCCAGGCGGCGGGAAGGTGGTAGAGCGTTCCAGTGTGAAGGGCCGAGAAAAAAGAAGGCAGAGTGGCGAGTCTGTTCCAAGTGAGCCTGAGAAGGGGAGGATAAGGACAGACGATTAGCATGTAGGGAACGAAGTTGACGATATGGGGTATGAAGAGATAAGATTTGCTAAGTAGAGAGGGTTTGATGTGTAAATGGTCCTATGTGTCAATATTAGAAATTTGTATTGAAATCTGTAATGAAGTGGCAAAAAATGAAGGAGAAGGAGAAGGGGAGTGATATGGTCAAACTGCCTAGCATAAGTGATAAGATGGGCTGCAGTATTTTGTAATAGCTGTAAGCGTTGGAGCTGATAGGATGGTAAGTTAGCTAGAACCACATTACAGTAGTCAAGTCTACTAGTGACCAAAGCCAGTACTAGAGTAATCAGTGAACTGGGGGGGAGAAGGGAACGAACTGCCCTGATTTGCCATAGGGCAGAGAAAGAGCGACAAACAAGAGTTGATAAATGAGTGTGGAAAGAGAGAGAGGAATCCAAAGTTACCCCTAAGTTACGGAAGGAAGGAGTCAGAGGAATCGGAATGAGGTCAATTTGAGGTGCGATGATTGGACAAGGAGTACTCAAAGAGACCCACATTGCTGTAGATTTAGAGGGATTCAGATGAAGATAATTAGAGGAGAATCAGGAAGCAATGTGAGAGAGACAGTTATTAAGCTGTGAAATATCTATGTTTACTGGCAAAGTGTGGAAGAGGAGAACAATGTAATCGGCATAAATGTAAGAAGAAACTGAGTATTGTTGAATCAGAAGTGGTAGCGGAGAGAGGAAGATGTTAAATAGCAGAGGGGAAAGAACGGAGCCCTGGGGCACTCCGCATGCTAGAGGGAGAGGAGAGGAGGACTGATTGTTAGCATGAACAGTAAAAGTACGAGCTGTGAGGAACGAACAGAACCGTTGCCATACCGTACCCCATAACCCAACATCGTAAAGGAGAGAGAGAAGAGTCTGATGATCAATTAGGTCGAACGCTGAGGCTAGGTCCAGGGACACTATGAGAGTGATATCTCCACGGTCATGGGCAACATGAATCACATTTAATAGGGCCAAAAGAACAGTGTCTGTACTATGCCCTGACCGGAATCCTGCTTGTCGAGGGTGAAGGGCATTGGTGGCTTCTACGTGAGATGCTAGCTGAAAAATGCAAAACGTTCCGTAATTTGACCAAAAAGGGAAGATTTGAAACAGGATGCCAAAGAGATAAAATAGAAGGGTCAAGAGAGGGCTGTTTTAGGAGAGGATAAACCATGGCAGATTTCCACAAAGAAGGGAATTGACCGGAAGACAGACTAGTGTTTATGATAGTAACAATGATGGGCACTAATTGCAAAGAAGGTTCGGCCAGCCAATGAGATGGAATTGGATCCAGCTAACAAGTTGTCTTTCTGGACTTAGAGAGAGTATTAAGCAGTTCTGCAGAAGTAATAGTGTAAAAAGATGACCAAGTGTGAGCTAGTGCTTGATTAGGAGGGGAAGAGGTTAAATCAAATGGTCCAGAGTTGATCACCTCATCAGAGGGAGCGGGAGAGGCAGGGGATGAGGGGGAAGAATGTGAGGATAGTAAGGGTGGGGATGGGAGGTTAATAAAGAAGGAATGCAAGTTATGAATTTTCTCAGAGAAAAAAGTGGCCAATGTCGAAGGAGCAGGAACTGTGGTCAGCTGATTAGGAGTGGAGGTAGTAGAAGAGAGCTTGCGCAAAATCGTGTATAGCTGCCTTGAGGAATTAGCAGCCTCAGAGATTTCAGTGGCATAAAAAGAACACTTAGCAGACTGTACTGCTGAGCAGTAGTCGGAATACAGTTGTTTGAACCAGGCCATAGTCTCGGGTGAAGGATGTTTAGACCAATGGCGTTCTACTTGAAGGAGTTGTGTACACTGGAGACGTAACCCTGGATGGTACCATGGGGAATGAAGTAGTTGATATGGCCTAGTGGAAGGATGGAGAGGGGCCAGATTGTCCTGATTAAATCCTGTCCTCTCAGGCAGAAATACAAACTTTTCTCCCTCTCTTCACCCCAACGCGAATCGTTGAGATGGCGGCAAGTAAACCCATAAAACTGGATTATGGAGCAGCAGCGAATTCAGGGATTAAGAGGCCTAAACCCGATCCTCCCTCTCTGCAGAAATTAGCAAACATGCATAATAACATGGATGGAATGCAGGAGGTCTTGATGGAGATCAGGGCCGTGAGGGAGATGGTGGCTGCTAATGGGGAACCCTAAGTGGGGTACAAGCTGACATTCTCGAGCTAAAAGAACTAAAAGAACAATTGTCTTCCCTTAAAGACAAAATGGAGGAGGTCGAAGTAAAAATGGCAGTTCAGGATGAACGTTTGAAGCAAGGGGCAAAAAACAGCAAACGGATCGACGCCTCGAGCAAATTTTACAGGATCAAAATAACAGATCCCGTAGGAACAACATAAGATTGGTGGGTATCCCGGAGGGAGCAGAACGTGCGAACCCTTCCTAAGATCCTCCATCTGGAAAGAACCCTTCCTAAGATCCTCCATCTGGAATTTGCTCAGCCCTTCGAAATAGTCAGGGCTGACCGGGTGCCCATGCAGGCTGGTCCTCATTCACGGCATCCTCGGCCGTTAATTATAAGGGTCTTGTGCTACTCACAGGTAGTACAAATTATGGCAGCAGCCAAAGCAAGCTTCCCAGTAAAGTTCAAGGAGCACAACGTGGCATTCTACCTGGACTTCAGTAAAACAACAGTTGAGAAGCGAAGCAACTCCAGGCCTTCCGGCCTCGATTACAACGTCTTCAGGCAAGATATGGATTTTTTTTTCCTGTGAAGATGAGAATAACACTTCACAACCAAACAAGGACTGTTGAGGACACTTCGGCTTTATAATCTTTTCTGGAAGAGAAAGAATCAGCAACGATGCAATAAGTCCTCATAGCCACAGCGATTGGGGCTGGGGAGCTAAATGGTGGACCCTTCTGTTCCAGATGGATAGCAGGGAGCCTTCCGTTGTCGTCAGAAGTGTGGGACTCTTGCAAGTGTTGGGTTTGCGTGTTTAGTACAAAAGGTTTAGCATAAAAGGAGATGATTAGAATGTATTAGTGTTATAGGAGCAGGACCCCTGTTGATCAATGTTGTTTAATTTGGTAAAAATAGATTTACAGTGTGGTGGGTCTGAGATGAAGATTAAGACTCCATGTGTGGGAGGAGGGAGGAGATGAATGTTAAAGGTGGAAGATTGAATATGAGGCATGGCTCGGGATGTGGAAATACAGGGGAGAGAGGGGGGGAAGTAAAATGAGTAGTCATGAAAAGAGGGGATATAGAATGGGGCTATGGGCAGGGTTGAGTGGCAATCTTTCTTGTGTTGGTTCACCCACTGTTTTTCTCGTATGAGAGAGTGGTTATGTCTCCCTGGGGGCTCCTAGGTAAAGTTGATGGGAGTTGCTGGAATAACCGTAGTGTTCTGCTTAATATGGTCTTCCTCTATTATGACAATCCTGTGCCATGAAGCCATTTAAGTTTGTGTCTCTGAACGTCAAAGGTATAAATAACCCGATAAAAAGAAAAAAGATTTTGGTGTATTGTAAAAATGAAAGGGCGGATGTGATTCTGCTTCAAGAAACCCACTTGTCAACTGTGGAGTCGAGGAAACTTGGCTTAGGGAAATATGTCTTGGTAGGACATTCCCCTGCACAGAAAAATAAAAACGGGGTTGCTATTTTAGTAAATAGAGCACTGGATCCAAGGTTTATGCAAACTAGGGTAGATATGGAGGGACATAAACATAAACATAAACAAGGTGGACCAAAGTCCTTTTGCAGATAGGCAACCGTAGATTGGCCATTATGAATGTTTATGGTCCCAATAACGATGATGTTATGTTTTTCCGGGCATAGCAGAAGAAGTGCATGAATGGGCCTCATACGAATTGGTCCTTGGGGGAGACTTTAACTTAATGTTAGATCTACTGCTAGATCGTCAACCCTATAGATCTCAAAAGCAATACAGGGCGGCCATGGTTCTCCTCTCTATTATCCAATCATATGGTCTTTCAGACATTTGGAGGCTGTGGCATCCAACTGATAGACAGTACACCTTTTACTCTTTACCACACGGGTCTCACTCCCGCATTGACTTTTTTCTTGTTTCAAAAACCTTGGTTGCCTCTGTTTCCCAAGCTGAAATTTGTGGAATGCATATTTCAGACCATGCTGCTATATCCTTTTCCCTAGTAGATGATGGTAACTCTCATCACAAGACAACATTGTATTTTGCGAGGGAATTGTTACAAGACCCGGCCTTTTGCGAGGCAATTAAGGAGGCAATCAAGGGCTATTTTGAAACAAATCTTCCTGAGGATATTCCTGGGTGGGCTTGGTGGGAGGCATTTAAAGCATTTATTCGGGCTGAATGTACTAGCTATAAAATCAAACTGGAGTGCCAAAGGAAAGGTTTGTTAGCAGAATTAGAGTCCCAAATACCAGCGGGAGAGAGAGTTCTGAGGACTAGGTCTGACCCTTGTGTACTAATTCGCTTGCAGAGACTAAGATATCAATATAACAACATCGTGAGTACTGAGGCAGAGCGTTTGATGCAAGCACATCAGGGAAGGTATTACCGGGAGTGCAATAGAGCAGGATGCCTTTTGGCGTGCACACTTAGGCCCCAACCTCCCAGAACAAAATAGAACCAATCCGGGATGAAAGATTGGGGATGCTTACAAAAGATAGTGGGATTGCAGAAGCATTTCAAACATTTTATGAAGATCTATACTCCTCTGAAACAGATGCTAATCCCACAGCCTTTCGGGACCTGTTGAGTCATTTGCCCCACCCTTTGTTATCTCCTACTCAGATTGAAGGGCTTGAGGGACCATTCTCGATTGGAGAGATAAAAGAAACTCTGCATAGCATGAAGAGGGGTAAGGCAGTGGGTCCGGATGCGATCCCGGTAGAATTCTACCAAACGTTTGCTGAGGACCTTGTGCCCCATCTCTTGTTGTACTGTCAGACACTCTCTATTCAAGCCCCTGCGATAGGCTCCTTTAGCGAAGCGATAATTGTGGTTCTGGAGAAAGCTGGGAGGGACCCGCAAAGAGTCGAGAATTATCGACCAATATCCTTATTAAACAATGATTACATTTTTTTTCCTCTATCCTTGCGCATAGACCGGCAAAGGTTATCCCTCACATAATTCATCCGGACCAGTGAGGCTTTATATCAAGGTGCTCCACGGCCGACAACGCTCGTCTTTTTTTTAATCTTTTGGCGGCCGCTGAAAACCTGAAGGAGCCTATCGCTGGGCTCTCGGTTGACGCTGAAAAAGCCTACGACCGCCTGGAATGGGGCTTTCTAAATCAGGTGTTAGATTGGTTTGGATTCAGAAATAAATTTGTGCGCCTGATACAGTTGCTGTATACTAACCCCTCTGTGCGTATCCTGGTAAATGGGTCACTTTCTATTCCCTTATCGCTTAATAGAGGTACGAGACAGGGATGCCCCCTGTCCCCTCTATTGTTTAATAACGTATTGGAACATCTAGCTATTCTACTAAGGCAGTCAGACAAGATCCAGGGATTAGAGATTGCAAGTAAGCGAATTAAACTGTCGGCATACGCCGATGATTAGTTGTTGTTTATCCAAACCCAATCTGTTGGAGAAGTCTTAGAGGTGATCGACTTGTATTCTAAATTGTCAGGGTATAAGATAAATTGGGCCAAATCAATAGCATTCCACAAGAATAAATTGACCTTTTCATCGGCGGTAGCGCAGTATTCATTCAAATGGGAAGCAAAAGCTATCAAATACTTGGGGGTTCAGTACTGTTCTACATTGGAGGAAACAGTGGAACTAAATATCAAAGTATTGATGGACATGGTCCAGTCCTTTACATTGAAATGGTCCCCCCCCCCTTCTTTTGTCCTGGTGGGGTAGACTGGACTCAATAAAAATGACATTAGTGCCAAAGGTAAATTATGTCTTGGAAATGATTCTGGTGACTTTCCCTGTAAAATTTTATAAATCATTGGAGCGATTAACAACGATTTTTCTCTGGCAAGGGAAGCCCCCCAGGATCGCGGCCAATAAATTAAAGGCAAACAAAACCAATGGGGGTGTTCAGTTTCCAGATTTTAGATGGTACCATGCTGCTTTATTGTTAAAGCAAGGGGCCAACTGGCACACTTCCAAGTCCAGTGAACAGAAGCTGGTAGGGGTAGATTTGGAGGAAAGTTTAGTTGCGCCTATCCCCACTCCATTATTGATGGGTATGCATTTACCGGATCTGGGAAGGAATCTTAAAATAATACAGGCTACTCAAGAAGCATATCATCTTTTAGCAGGTGTAGCAGGGTATAAAGAAAGTGTTTTGGCTCTCCTCCCCATATGGTTTAATCCCAAATTTAAGATTGGGCACAAGACATTTGCATGGAAGATATGGCAGGATAAGGATATTTGGACCATAGGTCAGCTAATTAAAAATAATGTATGGAAAACATTTGATGATCTCCAGCAGGAGTTTGGTATTACGAGGTCATGTTACTTCCAGTGGATGCAACTAAAACACTGCCTTGCGGATAGCATAGGGGACCCCAAGAAGGTGGTGGAAGAGTGGGAATTAAAGAAGACAGTGGACATCTGTCAAAGTGCAAAAGACATTGTGTCCAAGTTCTATGCTGTAATAAGGGATGGCTTGGTGCCACCTATGCTAGGTTTAGGGAAAACTTGGGAACTAGACTTGGGACGCTCCATCCCTCCAAAATCTTGGAAACTAATCTGGGGACAAGTAAATAGAGTCTTGAGAGCGGCAGCTCTCACACAATCACTGTATTTTCTCTTACACAGGGCGTATTTGACCCCAGTCAGGGTCGCAAATTGGGACTCAAAGGCCCAAAACAGATGTTGGTCCTGCTTTGAAACCCCAGGTACTTTTAAGCACATGTTATTTGATTGCCCATATGTTCAGAGATTTTGGCGGCAGTTATGGAACAGGACTGAAGTAGTATTAAAGTTCCAGGCCCCGCTGATTTGGGAAATAATCATACTCCATTCCTGCGTGAGCGGCTTAACACTAACAAAAGAAAAGATCTTGTTTAATTTTATGATGGCCATCACCCTAAAACTCATAGTAACCAACTGGAAAGACTCCGCCAAGTTAGATGGCCACGACTGGTGGAGTTTGGTGTGTTTATATTCTAAACATGAAAAGGCGCAGGAAAAGGTGGTAATCCAAAGGGGCCTGAGAGGCAAGATAAGACAGATTCAGGAAATAAATGGTAATGGGAGCAAGGCGGATAATAAGTGGCAATATCTGGATGATTTTGTGACGAAGGCCAAGTGCATTTTGAAACAATAGGTAGAAATCAGAGGAAAAAAGTGTGACACTAAAGACCATATTAACGAGGGGGGGAGATACCCAGGGAGACGGGGAGGGATGGGGAGGGGTGGGTGGGAAGGGAATCGATGGGAAGTTGATGGTTATTTTGACTTGTATGTTGTAGTGTGCTGTAGTGTTGCAGTGTGTAATATTAAAATGCAATTTAAAAAAAAGTTATACACATTCTTGTTCCTTGTACACCACTGTGACTAGTAGATACAGTAGTATAGACATATTGCTAAATAAATACATAAATAAATTTCTCTCCTTCAACACCTTGCATTCCCTTATTCAGGCTATGGTCATTTTGTGCATTGATTACTGCAACCAATCTACTATGGTCTTCACTCCACTAATCTTAAAATGGTTCATCTTCTCCAGAACACCGCAACACATCTCTTATCCAATGCTACTTGGTTTGATCACATTTCTCCTCTTCTGTTCAGACGCCATTGACTTCTTCTTCAATATCTTTTTCACTTTAAAGTTCTTGTACTTGCCATAAGGCTTTCTGTATAGGCTTGCTCCTCTACCTCTCTTCTTTACTGATAGTCTATTGCCCAGTTTGGATGTTCTGTTCATAAAACTCCAATCTTATGGTCATGCCACCTGTCTCATGTGCACGTCTGGGAGTTGCGCACCATGCATTGTTCCATTTTTTAGCCCCAAAGTTGTAGAATGTGCTGCCCACCTTCCTTAGATTAGAATCATCTCTTCAGAAATTCAAAGCCTCTTCAAAGACAAATCTCTTCACCATTGTTTCCAAGGTCCTTCGTGATAGGTTAGAGTAGGCACTGCACAGTCTTTGCTCCTAATGTTACCTTCTCCTCATTCTGTTCTCTGCTCTCCTGGTTTTTTTTTAATTGTAG
Organism: Ichthyophis bannanicus; assembly: GCA_033557465.1. Taxonomy (NCBI): domain Eukaryota; kingdom Metazoa; phylum Chordata; class Amphibia; order Gymnophiona; family Ichthyophiidae; genus Ichthyophis; species Ichthyophis bannanicus. The sequence goes on along the minus strand of CM066033.1, from coordinate 1,238,066,333 downwards.
TTCCTTTTTCTTTTCTTGTATAGTTTATTTTGCATTTTAGACTGTAAACTGTTCTGGTACTCTGTGGTGTAGACTGTTATTGCATGTTTTAAATAAACACAGGCAGACAATCTGTATTAAGATTCATAGAATTACCTCACATGAAATAGAGCCCCTTCATGAATGACTGTGCTTGATTCTGTCCTAGTAAGTCATGTCTGTCTACTGTATGTGTTCAGTCATTGTTATTGTTAAGTGCCGTCGAGTCAATGCCAACTCATGGTGACCATGTGGCTAGTTCTCCTAAATTGCATTCAGCCTTCAGTCAGGCAGTTAATTGTTGATACAGTGGCATCTATAGTTGCTGTAACAGTTCAAATCCATTGCATTTCTAGCCTTCCTCTTTTGCATTGACCTTCAACCTTGCCAAGCATGATATTTTTCCCTAGTGATCTTTTTCTTTGCATAATGTGTCCAAAGTAGGAACGTTGAAGTCTTGTCATTCGAGCTTCTAAAAAAGCTTAGGTTTGATCTCCTCTAGTAGCAATTGATTTGTTCTTTGCACAGTCCATTGTATATACAATATTTTTTGCCAGCACCATAATTCAAAGGCATTGATTTTCTTCCTATCTTTCTTCTTCACTGTCCAACTTTCACATCCATATGATGTTACTGAAAATGCCATAGCTGAATCTTTGCACTTGAGAATCTTGCCCCGGTCCTTCATAGCTGATTTCCAAGAAGAATGTATCATCAGATTTCTTCACTGCTTGTCATTTTGTTATCATTGATCCAAGCAGGTTAAAGCTCTCTACTATTCTACTTCTTCCCCACCAAGGATGAAATTATTGATATTGCCAGTTGTCAGGATCTTTGTCTTCTTCATGTTAAGGTGAATGCTGTTCCTTGATCTTGATAAAAAGATATTTCAGCAGTTTTGGTCTTTATAATAATTTCTACCTTTTAACCTGGTACTAATGTCAGATTCAGTGGTCTATAGTTTCCAAGATCACCTGTAGAACAGGTTTTAAAAATTGGCATTACATTCACAACTCCAATCTTCAGGCATCGTAAATGATTTTATTGACAGATTACAAAATACTAATAGTGAATGTATACTGCTTCACCCCTAACCAGCAACAGAACCTGGGCTCTTGGGCTTCATCCCTTTCACTCTAAGAAATGGGAGAGAGTAATAATCTATATAAATAAAAATGTAAATGTTCGTTTGTTCAAAATCGCAAATCTCCAAAAGTTCTTCACTGATTGCTTTGAAAGTTTGACACAGTGTTGCATTCCAATACGCGCGTGTTTTTAACCTATTATATAGATGTCACTATTATATAGATGTCACACCTGTGACAGGTAAAAACATGTTTTTTGGTGGAAAAACACCGCCATCTGTTGGACGTAAAAGCAACACACACTATAATAGATATTTTACGATTCACATGCAATCGAGCTGCTTTAGTTCATCCAAATAATGCCTCGCAGAAGATTAAACTTAGGTCGTCGTACTCGCCGAGCAGCCGCAGTGCGACGAGTAATTGCAAATCAAACCGAGGAATAACGAGCATCAGCGAACGAGCGAAACAAAGAATGGCTCAAATATGTGCCGAGGAAGCAGCAGAGCGACGTGCAGCCAGACTTCAGGATGCACGGTTGCGAGTATGGAGATCGCGCTCTGCAGCTTCAGATCTGCTTCATTCTCAACAGAAAGAATGCGACAGACTGAGAGTGGCTGAAAGACATCAACGAGAAACAGCGGATCAGCATCAATCACGACTCCGTACTCAGCAATAACGCGATTACAATCGCCTTGCATTCTGGTACAACCCAGCTGATGATTATAGTTTGAGCCGGAATGTTCTTATCGGCACTATGACTGAAGTATGTCCTTATTGCAAGGCTCTGAAATTTAATGGAGAAACGAAAGGCATGTGTTGCGCCGACGGAAAAAGTAAACTGCCTCAACTGGGAGAACAGCCAGAACCATTGAAAACTTTGCTTGCCGGATATACTGCCGAATCAAAGCATTTCCTGTCTAACATCAGGAAATACAACTCATGCTTCCAAATGACGTCGTTCAGCGCAGAAATCGTAACAGCTCAATTCATGCCAAGTTTCAAAGTGAAAGGACAAATTTATCATAAAGCCGGCTCCCTGAAGCGATAAATTATCCAACAGAATTTTTGAATTCACTCGATCTGCCAGGCATACCACCGCATGTACTGCAATTGAAAATCGGCGTCCCAAGTATCATGTTGCGAAATATTAACCAGCCAAAGCTTTGCAACGGCACGCAGCTTGCAGTAAAAACATTGATGAGCAACGTCGTACAAGCAACAATCTTGACAGGACCTTTCACAGGTGAAGATGTCCTCATTCCTCGCATTCCTGTGATTCCAACGGATATGCCATTTCAATTTAAGAGATTGCAATTCCCAATTCGATTGGCATTTTCAATCACCATCAACAAAGCTCAGGGCCAATCTTTAGAAATCTGCGGTTTAGATCTCCACACGGATTGCTTCTCTCATGGACAATTATATGTTGCGTGTTCTAGAGTCGGCAAACCAAGCAATCTCTATATCTGCACAGACAATGGAACAACGAAAAACATTATATACCCACAAGCATTGTGAAATTAAACATATTACAAACGTGTGTTCTCTCTTTTCTTTCTTTTCCATTTAACCAGACTCAGCCACAGCAACGCGTGGCCGGGTACAGATAGTAATTAATAAAACAATTCACACACACAGAATTATGTTAAAAAACACCACACTTTTAAGGCCTTAAGGTAAGGGAGTCCACAATCCTGTAAACTCAAGCAATTCCTGTAAATCCCCTTCCAGCTAGCTAGACCAGAGCACCTCAGTTATTGAGAGTAAAACTGCATTGTCAGCACCACTTTTGTTACAAGTCTTGTTATGGGACAAAGTACGCAGAGACACATTGCTTAGCTGAATTAGAAGAAGCAAAAACATTCTGTCCTGTTAAACATGGCCTTGGTTTTGGGTACACATATCTCTACAGGCTGCTAGTTTTGTATACCACCTTATCCTTCAATCAAAGTGGTCACAACACAACTGGGGGATACGAGACACATACACTAATACTTACAAGGAACATAGGCAATGGAGGGTTAAGTGGCTTGCACCAGACCACAAGAAGTACCTGTGGGACTAGAAACCCCAGTCCCTCTGGCCCAAGGTTGCTGTCCTCTAGTGGGATTGGAACCTCTGACCTTGGCCTGAGGTAACTTGCCCCAACCACTAGGCCACTTCTCCCTATATTAACTCTTTCAAAGATCTCTGGTACACCATTTCAAGTCTCTCTCAACAGTTCCCCCTATGATGCTGTAAAAAATCAAGGTCTCAGTAAGAATGTGTACAGAAGTAAGGCTCTACCAATTATTCTTACAAGCAAAATTTGTTAGCAGTGGCCAACTGCTCTTCATAGATCTTTCAGAAGTTTAGTAGTTTGCACCACATCTTCAGCCACCTCTGGCAATTCCAAGTGGACAGAGAGTATCGGCAACTGTCTACCCAGGCATCATGGCTAGACATACATCCTTTTGTAGCTTACTGGAATCACTGATCTTTGCTCCAATCCGGCTTTCAGTAGCATTGCTGACTCCCTTTCATTCACAGGTGTCGTTGTTTTTGGCCCATAAGATTCAATGCATTTCATAAATAATTTGCAGAATTAAAAATGACTATAACAGCATTCTGCCGATTCTCCACAATGGCAAATATGCACAATTACTAATGGCAATATAGAATTGCTGAACAGAATTATCTTATTTAATCTAATGTTAATTATTACAATACATCTACTACTAGCACTAAAATTTACGACTTATTTAATTATATGGAGACCAAGATAAATTGCAACATATTTCTATTTTGCATCTACATTCTTGAATTTTTCTCTTTATAAAATTACAGTTAGCATGTAGCCTAATAGATACACCTCTCTTGTCAGGTGCACAACTGCACAAGGTATATTTAATCTTATTTCTTAAGGGGTAACAAACATCAAAATACAACTGACAGTTTATGGCAAATGAGGCAAGCTGCTGGGCCAAGGTCCTGGGAGACCATATAGTAACTGGACGCCTGGCACCGGAAGGCCCGACCAGGTGGGTGGGGGATGGAAAGGTGAAGAGAAGCATGTGGCATTCTTTGAAATTGCCATGCATCCTGACGTGGGGTGATTTCATTGGGCAGCAGGAATAGTCTGACCAGTGAGGGAAGAGCAAGTTGGTCCCATGAGTGTGCGCACCAAAGATCCCTCACTACATCGGGGAGCAGGCATGCACCCATGGACTAACTTGGCTTCTGAAGTGTCGTTGGCAGCTTTGGAGGTGTTGGTGGCAGGGTGGCACTGTCTGCTCATGGGGAGAGGTCTGCATTTGTGGAGAGGGAAGCTGTCTTCAGTCCATGGTGATGTCGGCACTTATGGAGGTGGGGCAGTTGTCTTCATGTCCTGGTCTTGGCAGCTGTCACCGCACACAACGCAGCCTCAAACTTGATCTGGTGAACAGACCGTGATGCAAGTGAGGGGATGGATGGTACGTAGGAGGCCTGGGAGATGCTGGGTTGTCAGGGCAGTGCAAGAGGAAGAGGCACACGGGATGAGTGGGGGCCTGTCTAGGCCATGCAGGAGTTGAGTAATGGAGTCGGGAGCCGAGGGGGCAATGGAGAAGGTTGGGGCACATCATGGAGGGCAAAGATTGAGAAAAGGAGTCCTGGTAGTGTTGGTTAGTGATTCTAGGGTGGCTGTAGCAGGGGACAGCTCTGGAGAATGGGGATATCATGAAGAAGGCGGTCAGAGTCAGGCTGCTATGGGAGGGAAAAGGGGGTGAAGAGGGGGATTCATGGAGGGACGGTGGGGGCTGTAAGACAAGGGTGGGCTGAGAGGGGGGTGAGGTATTATAGCCCAAGGAGGTGGCAATGATGGGTGGCAATGATGGAAGGAGCGGAGGGTCCGAGTACGGGAGGGCCTGGGGTTACTGGAAATGAAATTGGTGTGTGGAGAGGGGTGGGGGGTCTTGCCAGGAGAGGTAGCAGAGGGCAGATCCCAGTGAGAGGGGAAGGCGTGCCCTGTGATGTGGCTGGGCATCCACAGAGGAAGAGTGTTTTGAGCGCATGGGGGAGGTCGCAGGGCCTGGGTGTGGAGCTGTGGGCCTTGGGCTCATGGGATGGAGTGGGCCACAGTGGCCCAAGGGTAGCGTTTCACCACTGTCCCCTCCTGGGCTGGTTATGCCAACTTGGTTATGGTTACTGCGCTCTAGGGAGTTGGATGCCCTGGGGTCTTAGGGGTTATGGGTGCATGGCATGCGGGGGACCGGTCGCATGGGAGTTGGGGGCACAGGGGTCATCGTGAAAGACTTGGGAAAGTGAGCATGCTGTTGGTGTAGTGCTAGCTGACATTTCTTCTTTACTCCTTCCACAGGTACCAGTGCAGCTGCCAGCAAGGACAGGAGTAGCGCATTGAACATTTAGGGAGCCAGTGATGTCTGGAGCGGATCAGTGGCAGACACAAAAGAACATAAGATATGCCATACTGGGTCAGACCACGGTCCATCAAACCCAGTATCCTGTTTCCAACAGTGGCCAATCTAGGTCAAACATACCTAGCAGTTTCCCCAAAAGACACAGGTTCCACAATGCTTGTACTGGGTCAAGCATTGATATCCTGGGTCCCTTCTTAATAATGGTTTATGGACCTATCCTCCAGGAACTTCTCCAAACCTTTTTTAAACCCAGCTACACTAACAGCCTTTACTACATCCTCTGGTAACAAATTCCAGTTTGATTACACGTAGAGTGAAAAATATTTTCTTTTATTAGTCTTAAATAGTTAACCCTGTAGCTTCATTGAATGTCCCCTAGTCTTTCTATATTCTGATAATGTAAACAATCAATCTAAGTTTACCCGTTCCACTCCGTTCATTAATTTATAAACTTCTATCATATCTCCCCTCAGCCGTCTCTTTTCCAGGTTAAAGAGCCCTAACCTTTTTAGCCTTTCTTCATAGGAGTATCCTTCCATCCCCTTTACCATTTTGGTGGCTCTTCTCTGAACCTTTTCTAATAACGCTATATCCTTTTTAAGATACGGTGACCAGAATTGCACACAATATTCAAGGTGCGGTCTCACCATGGAATGATATAGAGGCATAATAATATATTTTGTTTTATTTTCCATTCCTTTCCTTATGATACCTAGCATTCTATTTGCTCTCTTGGCCTCCGCTGCACACTGGGCCGAGGGTTTTAGCATGTTAGACACAATGACGCCTAAATCTTTTTCCTGGGTGGTGGTTCCTAATGTGGAAGCTTGCATCTTTTAACCATAGTTTGGACTGTTCTTCCCTAGGTGCATAACTTTGCACTTGTCCACATTAATTTTCATCTGCCATTTGGATGCCCAGTCTTCCAATTTATCAAGATCCTCTTGCAATTTTCCACAATCCTCCTTGGTTTTGACAACTTTAAATAGTTTTGTGTCATCAGCAAATTTGATAACCTCACTCATTATTCCCTTTTCCAGGTCATTTATGAATATGTCAAAAAGCAGCGGACCCAGCACAGATCCTCAGGGTACACCAATATTCACCATTCTCCATTGGGAAAATTGGTCATTCAGCCCTACCCTCTGCTTTCTATCTTTTAACCAGTTCCTGATCCACAATAGTACACTGCCTCCTATACCATGACTCTTTAGTTTTTCCAAAAGTCTCTGATGAGGGACCTTGTCAAAGGCTTTCTAAAAGTCCAGATACACTATATCAACCGACTCACCTTTGTCCACCTGTTTATTCACACCTTCAAAAAAAAACATTAAAAGATTATTAAGACAAGACCTTCCTTGGCTAAATACATGTTGGCTGTCTCCCATTAAGCCATGACTATCTACATGTTCAGTAATTTTGGTCTATATAATGGTTTCTACCGTTTTTACCAGTACTGACTTCAGGCTCACAGATTAGTAAGACAAGATCTTTCTTGTCTAAAGCCATGTTGGCTGTCTCCCATTAGGCCATGACTATCTACATACTGAGTAATTTTGTTCTTTATGATGGTTTCTACCATTTTTCCCGGTACTGACGTCAGGCTCACTAGTCTGTAGTTTCCCGGATCAGCCCTGGAACCCTTTTTAAAAATTGGCATTACATTTATTTATTTTATTTATTTATTTATATTCTCTTATATACCACGCTATTCTGCATCAGTGCGGTTTACATTGAACAAACTGAAATTACATTGAACAGGGCATTATAACTTGGAGATAACTATTTTACAGGGAACATGGGCTATGGAGGGTTAAGTGGCTTGCCCAAGACCACAAGGAGCACCTGTGGGACTAGAAACCCCAGTCCTTCCAGCCCAAGGTTGCTGTCCTCTAGTGGGATTTGAACCCCCGACCTTCCAGCCTGAAGTACCTTGCCCCAACCACTAGGCTACTCCTCCACTCCTCCACTACATTGGCGATCCTCCAATCTTCAGATATTACAGATTATTTTAATGAAAATTCACAGATTAATAATAGCAGGTCTGCAATCTCATATTTCAGTTCTTTCAACACCCTTGGATGTATACCATCCGGCCCAGGTGATTTGCCACTCTTCAGTTTATCTAACAGTTGTAATACATCTTCCCGATGTATCGATATTTCCTTCAATTCTTCCACACCTTTAAATACCACTTCAGTCATGGGTAACATCCCTACATCTTCCTCAGTAAAGACCGAAGCAAAGAATTCATTCTGTCTCTCCGCTATCGCCTTGTCGCCTCTTAATGCCCCTTTAACCCCTCTATCTTCTAATGGACCAACTGACTCACAGGTTTTTTGCTACGAATGTACTTGAAAAAGTCTTTATTTCGTGTTTTTGCTTCCTCAGCAAGCTTCTTCTCAAATTCTCCCTTTGCCTGCCTTATAAATGCCTTTCATTTGACTTGCAAGTGCTTGTGCTATTTCCAGGTTTTGTCATTTGGCTCTTTTTTCCATTTCCTGAAAGATGCTTTTTTGGCAACAACAGCCTCTCTGACCTCACCTTTAAACTATGCTGGCAGTTTTTTGGAAATCCTTCCACTTTTCTTAAAGGGTGGAATACAGCTGGTCTGGGCTTCCAAGATAGTAGTTTTCAACAACACCCAAGCTTGATGTAAGTCTTTAACCTTTGTAACTGCTCCTTTTAGTTTTTTCTTAACTATATTCCTCATTTTATCATAGTCTCCCTTTCGAAAGTTAAAAGGTGGATTTCCTTACTATCCCTTTCAAAAGTTAAAAGGTGGATTTTCTTACTATCCCTCCTCCACGAATTAAATAAAACATGATTATCCTATGATCACTATTGTCAAGTGGCCCCAACACCCTTATCTCTTCCACCAGATCTGGTGTTCCACTAAGGACTAGGTCTAATATGGCTTCCCCTCTGGTCAGTTCATGAACCAGCTGCTCCAAGAAGCAGTCATTTATTTCATCTAGGAACTTTATCTCCCAAGCATGTCCTGCAGTGACACTGACCCAGTCTATGCCGGGGTAATTGAAATCATCCATTATTATTACTGCGCTGTAACTTTTGTAGCTTCCTTGATTTCTTTGAGCATTTCATCATCCATTTGTTCATTCTGGCCAGGCGGTCAATAGTGCACCCCCACTGTCATCGCCTTCCCCTTTTTACATGGAATTTCAATCCATAGAGATTCTACAGCAAATTTTGTTTCCTGCAAAACTTTAATCCTTTCTGACTCAAGGCCCTCTCTAACATTGAGCGCAACACATCCACCAATTTTATCAGCTCTATCATTATGACATAGTTTGTACCCAGGTATCACAGTGTCCCACTGGTTATCCTCTTTCCACCATGTCTCTGATATTCTAATCATATCTATCCTCTTATTTAGTGCTACATATTCTAACTCTCCCATCTTATTTTTAGACTTCTAGTATTTGCATACAAACATTTTAGAGACTGTATTTTATTCATATTAATCTGGCTATTGGTAAACATGGGTAATTTGGGATCTTTAATTACCAACAGTTACTTAAATGTGCACTTATCAATGCCAGATCAACACGCTCAAAATGGCCAGCTGTCAATGACCTTATAACCCTACATGATCTCGATATTCTAATGATAACAGAATCTTGGTTATCCGATCATGATAATGCTCTAATCAACCTGATGTTACCACCCGGTTATTCAACCTTTGCCTGCCATAGGTCCCAACAGAGAGGAGGTGGAACACTCATTTTTGTTAAATCCAATCTTCAATTTATTCTAAAGAATTCTATCAGCTCAACCTACCTGGATATAATATCCATATCAAATGAACACTGTTCAATAAATCTTTTATACCGAGCACCAACTGCATCACCAGATGATCTCCCGTCAATAATCGACTTAGCTTGCAACTCCGCTAATCCACGCACCCTAAATGTCCTGATGGGAGATTTCAACCTGCCATCCCTACATGTTACACATTCGACAGCATTCCTCGACGCAATGAATGAGCTGGGCTACACGCAACTTATTAACTCGCCTACTCATAACAAAGGTGGCATACTTGACTTGATCTTCACACCACAGACCGCTATCAATACCTCCCAGAGTTTGCTACTCTCCATAACACCTGTACCCTGGTCCGACCATCATTTACTCCTATTTCACATACCCACCAACGATCCTGGCATTTCCAGCACCAAAACACACGCCCCCATTAGAACCGTGACAACACGCTTTCGACCACTTGTTAAGGATACGGCTCTCGAGAAGATCCTATCTCTACTCACCAACAATTCTCTCGATCCAGATGAACTGGTTTCCAATTGGGACGACACCCTTAGAGCTGCCTCCTGCCTATCATCCGTCAACACAAACCAAGCGAAACGCGATCACGCACCATGGTACTCTCTGGATCTGCGAACATCGCTCCTCCAGCTACGTAAACTAGAGAGACAGTGGCACCACACTCGGACTCCTGAGGCACTTGGTGCATACTCCACGCACCTGCAAAACCACCGAAGACAAACCATGGAAAAAAGAAAGTTGTATTACTCTGAACTACTAAAGCGATCACTTAACAAACCTCATGACCTATTAAACATAGTGAAGTCACTAACCGGCGATCCAGCACTAGCCCAAACAACCTTGCCCCAGCCGCAAGACTATTCTACCTACCTTCAATCTAAGATGATACAAACCAAGGACATCATGAAAACATCCATATTTCATACCTCCCACGGACTTCCACAACCAACCCCATTACTATCATTTTCCAATGTATCCAACAAAGAAATTGCAGATATCATCACATCTATTAACTTCACCACTGCCCCCAATGATCCCTGCCCTGCTAGTTGGATTAAAGAATTGCGCCATGACCTCAGTCCATTTATATGCAGAATTTTGAATCAATCATTCATAACAGGATCCTTCCCTCAAAGCTTAAAAAACACTTCAATCCGCCCTCTGTTAAAGAATAGTAAACTTGATCCATCTAAAGTTGAGTCATTCCGGCCAATCTCGAGCATTCCACTGCTTGCCAAAATTATGGAGAAGGTAGTCCAACGGCAAATCCAACACCATGTTGATACAGTCGCGCCACTGGACCCATCCCAACACGGCTTTAGGGAAGCTCACGGAGTGGACACCATCCTCACAACCCTCTTCAACAACCTAATCACAGGAACTGACAATATCAACCATGGATTCGTCCTCATTTTTTTAGACATAGCAGCTGCCTTTGATTCAGTGAACCACGAAACACTTCTAGATCGCCTCAAAGATAAAGGTCTGCAAGGCTCAGCGCTAGCATGGTGCGAATCCTATTTATGTAACAGATCGCAACAAGTCAGAGCAGGTTCCAAAACCTCCGAACCATTCTCACTAAAGCAAGGTGTACCCCAGGGTTCCTCCCTCTCGGCATTAATGTTTAATATATACATGCAGCCCATCTGCGCTTTAATCCGCTCCTTCAATGTCCAATGCCTTGCATATGCAGATGACATCTTAATGTACCTTCAATTTAAAATCGATCAACCAGATTTTACTCCAATTATAAGATGTTTTGAAGCTGTAGCAGATTGGCTCCTCTCTCAAAATCTCCGCATTAACCATAGTAAAACAGATGTACTATTCATCTCACGGAACCAGAAGTTCACGCCACCTCCCTCTCTTCTAGTCAATAACATTGAACTAAAGTCCAAATCTACAATTCGCTACCTGGGCATCACCCTCGACCAGCGGCTTGACATGTCAGCACATGTTACAAACACAGCTAAAGCAATCTATCACAAGATCCGATCACTACGCCATCTCCGCCCACTGCTTGATTTCCCTGACTACCGCTCAATTTTCCAAGCCTTAGTCATCCCACACCTTGACTTTGCCAACATTATCCTACTGGAACTCCCACAATCGACTCTTAACCCGTTACGCCTTGCCATGAACTCAGCTGCAAGGGCACTGTCAGGGCTTTCAAGATCAGACCACATAACACCAGTTCTAAAGAACCTACACTGGCTCCCGCTGCGGGCCAGAATCCACTTCAAGGCTCTTCTCATGACGTTCAAGGCATGTAAGAATCTTACTCACACACCCATCAGCGATCTCCTCAACAGCACACCAGACAATAGAACTTGAAGTCCCAAGTGTTGGTAAAATGTAAGAAATCAACAGCAAGTAGAGCCTTCTCCATTGCTGCACCTATGGCATGGAACGCCCTCCCAGCAGAAATCCGGGCCAGCTCAAATTTGGCACTATTCCGTAAAGCCCTCAAACATCACCTGTTCCTACAATATTATCCTGACAGCATCCCCGACATTTACAAGGCCCCCACCTCACCTCCCTGCCTAACCCGTCCCTCAGATCATCTTCCTGTAGATAATGGCTAACCACTATCTCTCCCACTGATCTCCTTGACCATCTAGCCAACCCTCTAGACAAAGGTCATATTTATTTATCTGTAAGAGCATTATAAATTTATAATATGTACATAGTTTCTACCTCGTTTTTACTCCATGTTTACATTCCCTGTTCAATGTAAAAAACTTGATGTAACTTGCTTACATTCTTGTATGTTCTGTTTAAAATGTAAACCGCACTGATTATAATAGCGCGGTTTATAAGAAATATAAATAAATAAAATAAAATCTTTAAGCTCTGTCTGCTCCAGTCTCTAGGGCATTTGGGCTACTTTACTCTTTTTTGGAACCTCTCTGCTTTTGGTAGTATCCTTCAAGGATACATTCTTCCGAACCATGCGCTCTTGGGCGACTGTCAGCTTTCCCCTATTATCTAGTTTAAAAGCTGCTCTATCTCCTTTTTAAAGGTTAATGCCAGCAGCCTGGCCCCATCCCGGTTAAGGTGAAGCCCATCCCTTCGGAAGAGCCCCTTCTTTCCCCAGAATGTTCTCCAGTTCCTAACAAATCCAAAGCCCTCATCTCTGCACCATTGTCTCATCCACGCATTGAGACACTAGAGCTCTGCCTGCCTTTTGGGTCCTGCGCATGGAACGGGAAGCATTTCAGCGAACGCTACCCTGGAAGTTCTGGATTTCTACTTCCTACCTAAAAGCCAAAATTTAGCCTCCAGAACCTCCCTACCACATTTTCCTATGTCATTGGTACCGACATGTACCAAGACAGCAGACTCCCCCCAGTACAATCTAAGACCTTATCTTGGTGGCGCGTGAGGTCCGCTACCTTCGCACCAGGCAGGCATGTTAGCAGGTGATCCTCACGTCCACCAGCCACCCAGCTATCTACATGCCTAATGATCAAATCACCAACTATAACAGCTGTCCAAACCCTTCCCTCATGGGCACATGGCCCTGGAGAAACTTCCTCGGTGCGAGAGGGTTTTACATCACCTGGAGGACAGGTCCTAGTTACAGGATCACTTCCTGCCACACCAGGGTGATGCTCTCCTGTCACATGACCTCTCTCCTCCAAGGCAACAACGATGCTGCCAGACTGGAGTTGGGACTTCAGAACTATATCCCTGTAGGTCTTGTCTATGTACCTCTCTGTCTTTCTTATGTTTTCCAAGTCTGCTACTCTAGCCTCTAGAGAACGGACTCGTTCTCTGAGAGCAAAGAGCTCCTTGCACCTAGTGCACACATAAGACCTCTCACCAACTGGGAAAAAATAATACATGTGACACTCAATGTAAAAGACTGGAAAGCCCCCATCTCACTGCTGGACTGCTGTCTGCATCTTAGTTTTAAGCTTGTGTATAGATCTAAGTGCTTTACCTACTAAGGGTTGCTATTGATATGTAACCTAATAAATTTGTACCTAATACATTTAATATACCTTGTTCACCTGAAGCTTAATTAATCTCAGGCCCTTAGTGTATGACTGATATGGATAACGAGATTCACCTGAGAGCACCTCCTTTCCATTAAGATGTGTAAGTACCTATAAAGCTACGATTATCCTAGGGGTGGGTGGGTGTTGGGGAGGGAGGGAGGGAGGGAAATAACACTTATTAAAAGAGGGCTGCTACACAGTACCCTGTCCTGTGCTGCTGAGGTAAGCTGTGACCAACTTCCAGGGTGATTAACAGCCCTTGCTTGGATAGAAAGAGTCTTTCATAATGGCCTTTTGACTTGCCACCTGGTGTTAACACCAATTGAAAAGGTTTCACAGGTCTCTTGCCCCTTAGGTAGAAGGCTTCTTTGTAAAGATCTCTAGAAGACTTTATTTGTTGCTCAAAGAGTACTGACCCTGTTTTGCCTTTTATGCTAAGTTATATTCTGATTTGATATAAATTACAGCTCTTTGCTGCTGCTAGGTTCTGACTTATTATGAAATTAAAACTACAAGCTCTCTGCTGGGTTCTAAATTTAGCCAGAAAGCTCTCTTCTGTGTTTTAAAGTGACTGTTAAATTTAAACTACAAGCTCTCTGCTGGGTTCCAAATTTAACCAGAAAGCTCTCTTCTGTGTTTTAAACTAAAAGTACTTTGCTGATACTAGGCCCTGAGAGACTATTAAATTTAAACTACAAGTTCTCTGCTGGGTTCCAAATTTAACCAGAAAGCTCTCTTCTGTGTTTTAAATTTAAGCTTAAACTGCTGCTACTAGGCCCTGGCTGATTTAACAAAAAATACTGGGTTCACAGATTAGTTAGCTTTAATACAAATTAGTCCTTTCAGAAAATTCCCAGAAGTGTATAATCTCAATTGCAGATCTCTCTCTAGAAGTAGCAGTCCCTTTTTCTAGTCCTTCAAGACTGAGGATCACAGAGCTCTGATTGAGCTATTTATGCCTGTCTATGTCTATGCAGAGCACCAGCAATATGGCTGAGATCCCAGAGGTGCCTCCACCAACTGGTGAGCATGACATTGGGGCACTGGGCAGTGGGGTGGGAGATCAACATTCAGCTGCAGTTACATGGGGAGGGAGGGAAGATGTGCATGAAGTGCAAGCATACACATAGGCATCGGCATGATTCCATGTCTTCATTTTCCTCCACGTCATCCTCAAGTGCATCTTCATTGGCGTTGGTGGATGTACCTCATGCAGAAAAATGTGGTTGTGCGCTGATAGTAGTGGCATGTCCAGAGCTGTGGGAAGGGGTTTTGTGGAAGTTGAGGCATCAGATTAAAAAAAGGCGTTATATTGATATTTTCCCACTGCTTGAAGAGAGGAAGTGCTCCGGGAGAGTAGGAAGAAGAGGAAGGAATACGAGAAGGCGGGAAGAGTCCATAAGGTATCGCGGAATATGCTGGATTGGACAAGGGCTTTTCTGAGACTGATGAGAAATTGCATTACTTCCTGGAGCAGAATGGGCCGTTATTAGTGTTTACAGATACCATTTTAGCAGCTGCCCAGATGCAGGAGGGGTGGGCATGTTTGAATTACGATGAGGACTTCCAGGATATGATGGAGGAGAATGTTCACCTGTTGTAGGGAAAGAAGGACATTAATCTTTAGCTTACCCAAATGTCCGCTAAATGGAAGAGGGGGAGATAGGAGTGGCCAAAAGTGGTGCACCAGGGCAAAATGGTCCTTTCATGGTATGTCAGGGACTGTTGGGGTGTCCAAAACAGTTGCGGCTATCAGTGACTAATGTCCATTCCCAGACTGCAAATTCTGGCATACTTATTCGCTCTGTGGGGACAATCACTCTGTGAACAAATGTAATTGAAAAAGGGTGGTGGGGGCACTGCCTGCTAGCAAGTGATGTTGAGTTGATGGGGTAGCTCTGACCATGGGGGCCTTATGACCATGGCTACAGTGGTATGGGGAGCAAGGATGGTTACTGAGGGGCTTTGAGGGGGGTTTTGTATTCCTTTCCAGGATTGCATGAGGGACATGACAGCAAGGAATGCTGTGTCAGTGTGGTGTTTAGGGGAGGTGGTGCAGTGAAAGCTAGCAACTGAACAGATGCTCAGATAGATTGCGGGGCCTTTTGCTGAGCCTCCCTTCCAGCTGTTCATGGTTTAGGCACTTGATATACTGCCCTTTACTATGTGTATCAAAGCGGTTTACAGATATATGCTAACAGGTACTTTTTAGTCTCTCATTCCAAAGGGGATCATAATCTAAGTGTATCTGAGGCAATGGAGTGGCCATGGGACTAGCGGCCTCAGTCCCTCAAGTTTGAAGTTACTAGTCCCTGTGTGGAAATTGAACCCCAGGCACTCTGGCCTGAAGTAACCTGTCCCAACCACTGAGCCTCTCCTCCCTCCCTATTGGGGGTGGTCCCAAAGAAAGAACCCAGAAAGTATCAGCTCATTCACAGTCTGTCATTTCTGGCAAGCGATTCCATGAACGACCACATCCCAGCAGAACTTTGTATGGTGCGATACGCTTCCTTTAATCTTGCAGTCTCCTTGCTGTGTTAATGTGGGGCTAGGGCACTTATGGCTATGGTTGATGTCAAATCTGCTTTTCACGTCCTTCCGGTACATCCTTCAGCTTTCCCATTGTTGGGTTTTCAGTATGAGCAGGGCTATTATTTCTATAAGTGTATACCAATGGGTTGCAACATTTCTTGCACTTATTTTGCGGCTTTTAGTAGTTTCTTGCACTTAAGGTAGTGCAGAGGACGGGGTTAATCAACCTGGTGCACTATCTGGATGATTTTCTATTTGTGGGTTCTGGCAGACAGATGCCTGTGTAATGCTAGTAAAAAACTTCACTGACATGGCGGAAGAGTTTGGTGTGCCTTTAGCAGCGGAAAAGATGGTGGGACCCACAATGTGTTTCACTTTCCTGGGGATAGAGCTGGATTCTGTGGCAAATGGAGGCTCATCTTCTGCGTAAAAAGGTCAACAAGTTAAGAGGTTGGACAGCAGTGGTAGGATAAGTCAACAAGGTCACGTTACAGGATATGCAGTCATTGGTCGGCTGTCTTAATTTTGCATGTTGGTTTATTCCCATGAGGTGTCCCTTTTCTAGGTATTTGATTAATGTCAATGGTCGGGGTGTCCAAGCCACACCATCACATTCAGGTGTCTCAAGGCATTGGGACGACCTCCGGGTTTGAGCTGCCTATTTGGCAGGGTATAATGGGCATTCTGTTTTGCAGTTGGCAGAAGTATCAAATGTGGATTTGCAGTTGTTCTCAGATGCCATCGGCGATGTTGGTTTTGGCCTGTATTGCCAGGGGACATGGGGTGCATAGGCTTCCACAAAAGTGGCAGGATTGTGAGCTAATATGTAATGTCACCTTTCTGGAATTATTCCCTATTGTGGTTGCCTTCTCAGTAGCGCTGAAACGCCTACACAACAGATGCGTGTTTTTTTGGTGTGACAATGCTGCCATAGTGGTGACTATTAACCGGCAAGCTCCCAAGTGTCCCAGAGTGGCAGCCTTGATGTGGGTATTTGTACTATCTTGCTTGCATCCCCATGTTACAGCCTGAGCGTTTCATGTCCAGGTGTATTGAACAGCATAGCTGATGCCCTGTCTCATTTTCAATGGTCCAAGTTTCATCATTTGGCACCTGGAAAAGATGCAATGTTGGCAGTGGTGCCAGTGCACCTCTGGCAAATTCGAACCCAGAAGTGAGGGCACTGTGGCAGTCCTCAGTGTCCCCGGTGACATGGTTGTCATACCTCAGAGGAACCAGGAAGGTGGGTGACTTTCTTGGGAATATGGGCTGGGTCAAAGGGAGTGTCCTGGATGAGATACTCGGCTTATTCATTATTCAAGTGAAGGCAGCTGGATGGTCCAAGGCTGCAGTCCAGTTATCCGTAGTGGGGCTCTCCTTTTTCAGTAAAATGATGGGATGGGGTAACCCTCGGGCCTCATTCCTGGTACAGCGGCTGCTCGTAGGGAGGGACAGGGAGAATCCATGATAGTGGGCTGGTGGCTCCTGGTGTCTCATGAATTGTTGGTCCGTCTTTGGAAAGAGTTGTCATCTGTAGTGACTTCTCAGTATGAGAGGCTATTGTTCCGGGTGATGTTTACGCTCATATTTTTTGGGGCTTTTCGAGTCTCTGAGCTTGTTCCGTGCTCTAATCCAACAGCAGAGGGATTGGTCATGAAGTATGTGTCGACAGGGCCAGCCCATGCGTGCATTTGGTTGGCTAAGTCTAAGACCGATCAAATTTGGCAAGAGAGATGGGTGGTGCTAAGCAGGGCCTATGGGTTGTACACTTGCCCCATAGGAAATTTGCAGGAATATATGGCTAGGTGCTCAGCGACTGAAGGTGTCCTCTTCATACACGTGGACTATTGACCGCTGACAGAATTCCAGTTCACTGCTGTATTGCAGCTGGTTTTACACCATCTTGGGTGTGATGAGCATCAGTTCACATCCCATTCATTCCATATTGGAGCCGCTAATAGTGCAGCTAAAGCTGGGCTTGATGGGATGGTGATTCAGCGAAAAGGTCGGTGGCATTCTGCAGCATATTCTGGTTATGTGCACCCTTCCGGACCTGAGTTAAAGGGGGCCTTGGCAGTTGGGATTGGTGAGGTGGGGAGATATGCATTAATGGTTGTGTTGTTTTTCAGATGGCAGCACACTTTATTCTCTTACAGATGGTGGTGGCAGCAGCTCTGCACAGTGGTGGATGTTGGGCCATTCCTTCATGTACTGGGCTGGTCGCTGAGCCCCTGCACGTCTGTTGGGCCTGCATCTCAGGCTCACACTAGCAGGCATGTGACTGGAATGACTGGGCGAGCATGGAATGCAGTAGTGCTAGTTGTTGCCAGTTGTGCGATATCATGTCAAGAAGCGCAGCAGAGTCTTTGGACTATTGATACATTTGAGGGACAATGACTTGTCTGGATACACTTGCAAGCAGCTCATTTGAACAGTGCAGTGGGATCTTATGGAGGTGCAGGCATTGTTTCCAGTGGTGATTATTGAGTGATCCGACATTATCCCTTGGCCCGCTTGCCATGATTAACGGAGATGGTCTTGGGGTTTAGTGAAAGTAAACAAGCAAATTGAGTGGTAGGTTCAGGAGAGTAGAGGCTTCCAAGTACAGCACCCCTGGGTAGATGTTCTTTGTCAAGGGCTGTACCGTGTTGATGGGATTCACCTGTGATCAAGATCTATTATTAAATGACTGTCAGAAGGTCTTGAAAGTGATTCTTAGGAGTAGTGGTCTAAGTCGCAACTAACATCATTGGGGGGGGGCGGCATAAAGATAGTATACTATCTTGTCATGATGGCGAAGTCCCGAGCCAATGGACATGGTGACAGCAGGGCCTAATGGCCAGAGAGAAGGCATGTGGGAGCTTAGCTCCTGGAAAGGGGAGGTGATTGGAGATCTCAGTAGGGATCTTCGCCCAGATCAAAGGAAAAGGGTGGCTGACCTTTGCTAACAACAAAGCAAGGCTGGCAATGAGGGGGGGGGGGGTTTGGGGGACTTGAGGATACACCACTTTGCTATTAATATGGCTGGTGGTGGGCATCATCCGGAAAAGTGGGGCATAGAATAAAATATGTTGTATTTGAGTTATTTGTTGTCTCAAGGCGTGTTTGAAAAAGTTGTGTTAATAAAGTTGCGACCATGCTTGTTTACAAGCACAGGTGTCTTGTCATTGTTGGGAAAGGGAACAAGGGCTAAGTAAGTCGGCGTGGTAGGGTAGAGGGAGGGGGAGGGTTGTATTCAGAGGGGAGGCAGGTGTACGGGCTGTCCCCGGTTACTAAATTAAACTCATTTCGTTATTAAAATTCTTAGGAAAGCTCTCTTATCTCAGGTAATGGTTTGACTCACATTATCTTGAACATTGTCTGACTGACATACTGTAGACATCTCAGCTCACAAAGGATGACATCAGGACACAAACAAAGGAACAAATATAGATAGGTCATTACATAAACAGAATTGTGCTCAAGAAATTTTCAAAAACATAGAATTTAAACCAATTAGAAATTAAATTGTCATTGTTTACAGTCTCTCCTTGTTGACACATTCAGCACAATAGCATAATGAAGAATTGATTAATCTATTGCACAGAGATATTTATTTACACCTTGAATCTATCTCAATCAGTTAGTCTTGGCATTGGCTTTGCCTATTTCACCTTTTTAACAGGACATTTGCTGCACACTTCTTCAATAAGATCAATTCTGCATGGGTCATTTCAAAATAACAAACTGAAACATACATCATGAGAATTTAAAATCCAATAGACTCTTGATAGTGGCTGAAAAATAGACTGGGATATTGCTATTCTAATCTCTTAGACTTTCATGGATGTGATGTACATCTAAATTTTCTACTAATATAAAAAGAAAACATCTTATGCACATTTGCACCTGGGTTTAATTACTTAACTTACTTGTCAGACTGAAACTGTATCACTCATTATTTGTTGCTTATTAAAGAAAAATCTTTAAATTAGGTATTTAGCTTTTATATCACATATCACTACACTTCTTGCTGATGAAATTTAATGTGGACAAGTGCAAAGTTATGGACCTAGGAAAGAACAACCCAAACTATGGTTACACGATGCAAGGTTCCACATTAGGAACCATCACTCAGGAAAAATGTTTACGTATCATTGTGGATAACATGTTGAAACCATCTGCCCAGTGTGCAGTGGTGGCCAAGAAAGCAAATAGAATGCTTGGAATCATAAGGAAAGGAATGGAGAATAAAACAAAGGATATTATAATGCCTCTGTATTATTCCATGGTGCGACTGCACCCTGAATATTGTGTGCAATTCTGGTCGCCATATCTTAAAAAGGATATAGCAGAATTAGAAAAGGTACACAGAAGAGCCACCAAAATGGTAAAGGGGATGGAAAGACTCCTATCAAGAGAGGCAAAAAAGGTTAAGACTCTTTAACCTAGAAATGAGATGGTTGAGGGGAGATATGATAGATGTCTATAAATTAATGAATGTAGTAGAATGGGTAAACGTAGATCGATTGTTTATACCATCAATATGTAAAAAGACTAGGGGACATGCAATGATGCTACAATGTAACCCATATAAGACTGATAAGAGAAAATATTTTTTCACTTAAAGCGTAATCAAACTCTGGAATTCGTTACCGTAATCAAACTCTGGAATTTGTTAGTGATATAGCAAAAAGGTTGGCGGGTAAGGTTTGCCTCTTTGCGGATGATACCAAAATCTGCAATAGAGTTGACACCCAGGAAGGTATAGATAACATGAGGTGGGATCTAGCTAAGCTTGAAGAATGGTCTAGAATCTGGAAGCTGGGATTTAATGTTAAAAAATGTAAGGTCATGCATTTGGGCTGCAGCAATCCAAGGTAGCAATATTGTACAGGGGATGAAGTACTTTTGTCCACTAAAGAAGAGCAGGACCTAGGCGTGGTTGTGTCTGATGATCTTAAAGCAGCTAAACAGGTAGAAAAGGTGACAGCAAAAGATAGAAGGATGCTTGGGTGCATACGGAGAGGAATGGCTAACAGAAAAAAGGAGGTGATAGTGCCTCTGTATAAGTCCTTGGTACAACCTCATTTGGAGTATGGTGTGCAATTCTGGAGACCACACCTTAAAAAGGATATAAACAGGATGGAGTCAGTACACAGACTTAAGGATCTTAATATGTACACCTTAGAGGAAAGGCAGAATAGATGTGATATGATTGAGACGTTTAAATACCTCCTTGGCATAAATGCACAGAGGGAGAGTCTCTTTCGATTGAAAGCAAGTTCTTCTACGAGAGGACATGGGATGAGGGTGAAAGGGAGTAGATTCAGGAGTGAGATGAGGAAATATTTCTTTACAGAAAGAGTGGTGGATCCGTGGAATAGTCTCCCAGTAGAGGTGGTAGAGATGAGGACAGTATCTGAATTCAAAAAAGCATGGGACAAACACAGAGGATCTCTAAAGGAAAAGAGGGGACTGTTGTAGTTGTTGATATGGAAAGACAGACTAGATAGGGCATGTGGTCTTTTTCTGTCATCATTTTTCTATGTTTCTAAGCTGTTAGTGTAGCTGGATTTAAAAAATATGTTTTGGAAGAGTTCCTGAAGGAAAGGTCCATAAGCCATTATTAAGGAGACTGGAAAATCCACTGCTTGTCCCAATGCAAGCATTGTCGAACCTGTGTCTACTGGGGAAACTGCTAGGTACTTATAACCTAGATTGGCCACTGTTGGAAATAGGATACTGGGTTTGATGGACCTCTATCAAAGCTCCTGTCAACCGTCTCTTTTCCAGATTGAAGAGCCTTAACCTTTTTAGCATCTCTTAATAGGGGCATCTTTCCATCCCCTTTACAATTTTGATGGCTCTTCTCTGTACCTTTTCTAATAATGCAAAATCATTTTTAAGATACAGCGAACCAGAATTCCACACAATATTCAAGGTGCGGTCGCACCATGAAGTGATACATAGGCATTATAATATCCTTTGTTTTATTCTCCATTCCTTTCCATATGATAACTAGCATTCTATTTGCTCTCTTGGCTGCCGCTGCACACTGGGTAGAGTGTTTCAGCATGTTATCCACAATGACGCCTAATTCTTTTTCTTAGGTAGTGGTTCTTAATGTGGAACCTTGCATCGTGTAACCATAGTTTGGGTTGTCCTTTCCTAGGTGCATAACTTTGCACTTGTCCACATTAAATTTCATCTGCCATTTGGATGCCCAGTCTTCCAATTTATCAAGGTCCTCTTGCAATTTTTCACAATCCATATGGATTTTAACAACTTTGAATAATTTTGTGTCATCTGCAAATTTAATTACCTCACTCATTATTTCCATTTCCAGGTCATTTATAAATATGTTAAAAAGCAGCGGACCCAGTACAGATCCCTGGGGTACTCCACTATTCACCTTTCTCCATTGGGAAAATTGGCCATTTAGCCCTACCCTCTGCTTTCTGTCTTTCAGTCAGTTCCTGATCCACAATAGTACACTGCCTCCTATCCCATGACTTTTTAATTTCGCCAAGAGACTCTCATGAGGGACCTTGTCAAAGACTTTCTGAAAATCCAGATACACTATATCAACCGACTCACTTTTGTCTACCTGTTTATTCACACCTTCAAAAAAAACATAACAGATTATTAAGACAAGACCTTCCTTGGCTAAATACATGTTGGCTGTCTCCCATTAAGCCATGACTATCTACATGTTCAGTAATTTTGTTCTATATAATGGTTTCTACCATTTTTCCCAGTACTGACTTCAAGTTCACTGGTCTGTAGTTTCCCTGGAACCCTTTTTAAAAATTGGCATTACATTGGCCATCCTCCAATCTTCAGGTATTACAGATGATTTTAATGATAGTTCACAGATTACTAATAGTAGGTCTTCCATCTCATATTTCAGTTCTTTCAACACCCTTGGATGTATACCATCCAGTCCAGGTGATTTGCTAATCTTCAGTTTATCAAATAATTGTAATACATCTTCCCGGTGTATCAATATTTCTTTCAATTCTTCTGTGGCATCACCTTTAAATACCATTTCAGTCATGGGTAACATCCCTACATCTTCCTCAGTAAAGGCCATAGCAAAGAATTCATTCAGTCTCTCCACTATGGCCTTGTCCCCTCTTAGTGCCCCTTTTACCCCTCTATCATCTAATGGTCCAACTGACTCTCTCACAGGTTTTTTGCCTTGAATGTACTTGAAAAAGTCTTTATTACGCGTTTTTGCTTCCACAGCAAGCTTCTTCTCAAATTCTCTCTTTGCCTGCCTTATCAATGCCTTGCATCTAACTTGCCAGTGCTTATGTTGTTTCCAGTTTTCATCATTTGGCTTCTTTTTCCATTTCCTGAAAGAAGCTTGGCAACAACAGCCTCTCTGACCTCACCTTTAAACCATGTTGACAGTCTCTTTTCTTTCACTGATACATTCAAGTAAATAAACATTCTGGTATGCCCTCATGGCTCTGGTCCGTCCTGGAGACTGCTCTTTGGCCTTGCTTCTAGCTTTTATATTGTGATTAGCTCCTCCTATTCCAGTCCTACCCTTTTGGTCTGCCGAAGAATTAAACTTTCTCTTTCTCCTGGTTCCATCTCCCTGTAATCTCTGGCCTGGAACCTTGGCTTTACCCTTTCTTCTTTCCAGTGATGCAATATACATCCATCACAAATAGAGCATTACTACCTGTGAGGAAGTGCCTACCCCCTAAGTTGGGGGCTCTCAACCCAGTCCTCAGGACACACTTAGCAAGTCAGGTTTTAAAGATAACCACAATGAGCATGCATGAAAAAGATTTGTATGTAATGGAGACAGTGAATTTAAATATATCTTTATAGAATAGGCTCCTGCTTGGCCTCACAAGCTAAACAACTTGTTATAAATGTATTCTCCAAAAGTGAGCTGAGATTCCAGGAGGATATTCGCAGTACAGACATAGTCTTGCATAGCAATAAGGAAGCACAGGACGAAAGAAGCAGCAGGTAATGTTGACTGTCTTCAAAACCAAACTGATTGAGTCAAATCTCACACAACCTAATCAAAAAACACTACAATCTTGAAAACTGGGCCACCCATAAAGATGAGGGGTGATGTATATGTATATTGGCACTTGCTTTGAAGCTGAAAGTACATCTTCCAAAATAAAGCCCCACACACAACTGCCTCCCCTGACCATCCCCCTCCTTGTCTTTACCTGCTATTATTTGTGAGAAGGGGGGAAACAATTTTCAAAGGATATTTTTCTGCAGGCCCCATTTCCTCCTTGCTAACTATGTGGAACTCTAATGCACATACTCGGTACACATTTTTGAAGAGACACTATTTGTGTTCCTCAACTTAAACTCATGTATTCCTTCACGCACTCCTGCAATACTGCGGCACACATGATTTTAATTCTACTAACAGCTGCCATTTCCCTTTTTTGGCAAGTAGTGTCCACTGCTGCTTCTACCGGTCCCCCACAAGCAAGAGGTGGGAGCTCTGAAGACATCTGCATCTGCTCACTTAGTCCAAGCACCACTCCCTATGGATTTCAGCTGACAGCAGCACTGCAACCTAGCGGCCGCTGTTAGCCACATGACGTTGACTCTACTGCTTCTCTTCTCCCTTCTTGTGTCCCTTCTCCAAGGAAAATGTATCTATAGTTTAACTGACCTCCAGAGCATTCCTTCCTTTGCCATCCTAATGACAAAATACAACTTCAGAAGATGACCTTGCAGCTATGTGAGGATGCAAAATTCCACTTTTAATGGGAAAATGCCACTAACTACTACTGTTTAAGTATTTTAAAAAGCTTACTTTTAAGCCCTGCTTCAATGACTTTTTAGTGCTGTCTCCTAGCAACCCAGCTGCTCTGCAGTTATCTTGGCAATGCATCACTGGAAGTAGACTGCCAGGCCTTTTTTTCCAAGGCAATGGAAAGTGAAGTGACTTGTCCAGGGTCACAAGGAATGCTAGTGGGAACTGAACCCATGATCTTCTGGGTATGAGATAGCTGCTCTAACCACTATGCTACTGCAATTTTGGGTCTGTTGCTTGTGATCACTTGAAACTTTAGTAACTCACTGCAAAAAGTACAATTTATTTGCAGTCATTTTCCAAACGACAGAGCTGCTCAAGTTTCTGTATCTGGCAAAGGTTCCAAATTGTTCACCTTTGTTCCTTGATAGGCCCTGTCGCATACTGACACAAAATGCAGTGGCTCTTACATGTTTTGATTTACAATCCTCACCCTATAAATCAACTCCATTAAGATAGTTCTTTAACAGCATAAACATGGACTGATTAGTTGATCACAAGAAAATTATGTACCTACATCATGAGAAAGATTTATGTGCTACATGTTTATTTTTTCCTCTGAAAAAGTCGCACAGGTGATCTAAAACCTTGAGTAGCTAGACAACTAGACATGACTTCCGCTCTGTATTTCAGGCCCTCATCTTTCCACACTTTGACCGCTGTAACCTCATTTACCAAGGCCTCTCAAAACATACCCTGCAAACACTACGAATGGCACAAAACACTGCCGCCCATGCCCTGCACAGATCATTGAAATCAGACCACATCACACCAATTCTAATGTACTTGCATTGGCTACCTATAATTCTCCACATAAAATTTAAGCACTACAAGCAATATTTAAAATCATACACAATCTATCCACAGACTCTATCATCACTCATACATATGACACCCAACAACAGAAGTAGAAGACGAAACATAAGAAATACGCTCGAAATTCCCATCACAAAAGTAAAAAGCAGCCAAGCAACTTAAAATCAAGCACTTTTCTTATATGCACCAACCCTCTGGAACATGCTCCCAAAACCAGTTCGAACCAACCCTGACCTCACAAGTTTCCACCAAACACTAAAGACCCACCTATTCCAACACTACTATGAAAAATGAAGGCCGTGGGTCCCAGTACATGCCGGCTGCCCATAACCGGGTGGCTCGGCAAGATGTGGGGCCTAGAGGCGGGGCCATGTGGCAAGGGGTGAGGAAACGCTGGGACGCTGCGGTGTTATTTAAAATCATTGGCTCCCCCATCGTGTAGCGCATGGGGAGCCAATGAACGGGCGTGAGGAGGCAGGCCCAGTGGGATGGCTCTGAAGGCCAGGGTTAGTCAGGCGTGGAGATCTGGTTGGTGGTCCCGCCCTCCCGCTGTTTAAGGGGGTGAGTTGTTAGGGGTGTCGCAGTTTGGGGGGGGGTAGGCGGGATCCCAGAGGTTTCCGGGGTCCGGAGCCTTAGGATAAGCTTGGGACGGGGGTTAGGTATCCCCAACCCAGACAACCCTGGCTGGCTTTTGCTAGTTATATGGCGAAGTCGGGGCCAAGTGGGGGAGAGCTTTTGGGAAAAAGTGGAGGCGAGTGCACCTTGCTACTGACATGGCTGCTGAGGCATTATTCCGCTGGTGGCATGCTAAAAGGATTGTAATTGGTGTTGATTGTTAACCTGTTAATGGATAATAAAGCTGCGACCAGGAGTTTACCCAAAAGATTTGTGTCAGAGTGTTTCTGGAAGGGGGTGGGGGGAGGTGAAAAGGGGGGAAGGGGTATTTGAAGAGTATCGAGTCCAACCTACTTCGGTTACATACCATAGTAGCTGGAAGAAACCCACAGCAACCATCTATCCAGCATCTCATCAAACTTACCCATTCCACCCCTCCCTCCATAAGGATTGTTGTAAATTAACACTGCTTATACTATGTCATACCACCAGTTACCCAAGTACTATTATAAATCATCCAAGTTAACATTCCTGTTTTATATAAAACTGTTCTGTTATATAATGTTCTCTAAATCATCCAAGTTAACATTCCTGTTTAATGTAAGATGTTGTGTTATGTTTTCTGTAAATCGTTATGCCTGAAAATATAGTTATATAAACACAGTTAAATAAATAAATAAGTAAATACAATAAATACAATAAATTAATAATACATTAAACAAGTATGACTGCAAAAGAACAAAGAGCAGGACAAACAAATATGTGCACTGGATAGCTCACCAGAATACCTTTATTTTTTTATTTATTTAGACAGTTTTCTATACCACCTTATCCTTCAAGCAAAGTGGTCACAACACAATTGGGGGATACATTTAACACGAAGGGATATGAGACACATGCACTAATACTTACAGGGAACATGGGCAATGAAGGGTTAAGTGGCTTGCCTTTCATTATCTGTATGCATAAAACAGGCATCAAGGGAAAAAAATGGACACTCAGAAAAAGGAACAAAATGTTTCAAATTTTCTACTGAGAACTAAAGCAGAACTATAAGTGGTGCCCTTATAAAACTAACATTCTAGATAATTCACTCCAAGGCTTTACATTCCCCCTTGTCTTAGGCAATCCTGACTTGTGAAGTACAGATATTCTTGCCCTAGAGAAACATTTAGTTATAGCAAGATTGTTTCCACTCATAAATCATACTCTGAGGCTGGATGCAATCACTTAAAGCAAAGCTCTTACCTCAGCAAGGAACGCCAACATGATGAAACCAGCTATCGTTGTCTTCAACTGGCTCCCTTCTATCTAGGAGAAACTTCAGTTCAAAGCTTGTGGAGTTCTGAATTTTGAAACTGCATTTCTGTGCCAATTTCTCTGTCATCATATCATAATTAATGTTCTTTGTAATTTACATTAAAATAAATAAAAACAAGCATAAGAAACTCTAATTGCTGGTTGAAAGCACAAAACATAAAGGCCTTATTCAGTCAGGGATATGTTTACTAAAGGTTGACAAAATTTGACATGCTATAAGTGTTGCAGCAGCCCACTAACCTAATGGTTGGAGCAGCAGAGAAGTGAGAAAAGTTGAACCCATCAGTGTTCCTTGTGATTTGGGGCAAACAGGGCCGGTACAAGGGTTGGAGGCACCCTAGGCAAGCCCCTCCATCCTGCCACCCCCGCTGCTCCTCTGCTGCTATTGCCGCCACTGCAATAAATCAGAAACCATGAGGCTGCAGTTTGGCTCTTGGCTACTGGCCTCTTCCACCCTCCCTCCAATGCACACTTCAAACCAGAAATGTGCATCAGAAGGGGGCGGAAGAGGCCGATGGTCAAGAGCAGAAACTAGAAGGCAGCGCCAATGAGTTAAAGTAAGTGCTGCCTCTCACTTTCTGAGCTCTTGCTACCACTGCAGACCCTGGAGAACATAAGAACATAAGATATGCCATACTCGGTCAGACCAAGGTCCACCAAGCCCAGTATCCTGTTTCCAACAGTGGCCAATCTAGGTCATACGTACCTAGCAGTTTCCCCAAGAGACACAAGTTCCACAATGCTTGTACTGGGTCAAGCATTGATATATTCGGTCACTTCTTAATAATGGTTTATGGACCTTTCCTCCAGGAACTTGTCCAAACCTTTTTTAAACCCAGCTACACTAACAGCCTTTACTACATCCTCCGGTAACAAATTCCAGACTTTGATTACACGTCAGAAGGACAGCAACCGTGGCAATAGGCACCCCCCTGAGAGTCAGCTCTCTAGGCAACTGCCTAGTCTACCTAATGGAAGTGCCAACCGCTGTGGGCAAATCCCTTAACCTGCCATTGTCTCAGGTGCAAACTTAGGGACCAATGCATAAAGACTAACGCACCCTTTGCATGAAGATAGTGCAAATTATATCCATAAATTCCAACACGCCAAATGCAGAAAAGAAATTGACGCATGCGTAAACAGCAAAGCAAAAGGAAGAGCATGCAGAAACCATATCTTTGGTGGCCCAGTGGCCCCATTCCGCCACCCACCAATAAAAAATACCCTGGTGGCCCAGCGACGCCGATCCCCTCCCTCCCCATCCAATATAAAAAGGCCCAATAGCCCCTGAATCCCCTACCCCCCTATGTTGGAGTGGAAGCGTTGACCACACACTTCCACCCCTACGCTGCTATCTTGAAAGTGGTGGCACCTGGCTCCATATGGGGCATCCAGGGATGCACCAGGTGAGGTCAGACTGTCATATAAGTGCCTATATGGCAGTCTGACCCCACCCAGTGCATTCCCGGATGTACCGCATGTGGTCAGGCACCATCATTTTTCAATATGGCAGTGTAGGGGCAGGAGCGCATAGGCAATGCTCCCTCTCCTTCGAAAAGGTATTTGAAGGAGATGGGGGGTCCGGGGGCTACCAAGCTACCAGACCTTTTTTTATTGGATGGGTGAGAGGATTGGGGCTGCTGGGCCACCAGGAGTTTTTTTTATTGGGTGGGTGGGGGAACGGGGTCTCTGGGCCACCAGGGTTTCTTTTATTCGGTGGGTGAAGGAATCAGGACCACTGGGCCACCAGGAATTTGGTTTCTGTGGGGGGGTCAGTGTTGGGGGCACTAGCCCCCTGACAGTATTTTGTTGGCATCAGGGGCTTTCCCCGATGCCTTGAGCATCTGAGATGAAGTGTCAAACTTTCCCTCAGATGCCTCTATTTCTCTGGGAGAGCATGCCAAACTTGTACCGACTTCTGTGCGCATGTGTTTGGCTTGTTCTCCCAGTTTAACGCTAATATTTGTGCCGTTGTTCAATGCGTGGTTAATTTGCACATGTGCCTCATTCTGCATGCCGGCGCTGTTGTCGTGTGCTATTGGTGCATTACATAGAGGCATACATAGCTGATAGTGCATGACTTCAGCATTGGCTTTCTGCATCGGTCCCTTAGATTATAAGGCCTCCAAGGGATAGGTAAATCCACTCTACCCAAATGTAACTTGCTTTGAGTTACTCCTGAAAAAAAGACATGCGCTAAATCCAAAAACCCTTCCCCTTCCCTTTAGTAAACATGCTTGTAAAGCTTTGATCTGCTTTCTATCTATGGAATACAAGGCCCAGAGGTGATTCAATAAAAGCCTACACTAGAGGCACGGTGAGGCTAGGGTTGCCAACTGGCTCCAGATGCGCCCGACAGGCTTGATCCAGGCCTGGGTTTACCCCATTGCATGCATGGAGATGTAGTTCTGAATTCCCTATTGCACTCCATAAGAAAAGCAAGACTACATGTCCCTGCATGTAATAGGGTAAACCCAGGACTGGATCAAGCCTGTCGGGCGCATCTGGAGCCAGTTGGCAACCTTAGGTGAGGCTGATGCAGTTACCTTCAGTAGAGTTCACTGAAAGTCATCTTTCCAGTGCTATAAACAAAAGGCATGCACAAGGGCTGGGTGCAAAAGCCATGCACTTACATGTGAGAGCATATTCAAATCCATGTGCACATGCTAGATGCAGGCACACATGGATCTGTGCTAGCAGTAGCTTTATTGGCAAAATTGCTATGTGCAGAATAACATCCCATCATATGCTCACAGAAAAAAGAGGTATAAACTCCTCACCGGCATTGACTGTGAAACAAGCTTTCCTGTGCGCCTCCTCAGATCTTATGTCAGAACACCAACATTGCACTTAGACCTCTGATCTTCTGTGCATTTCTCTGCATCTGTGCTGTATATCCAATTGCTTTGTTGCTGTCCATTTATTAGATGTAAATGTGCAGTGTGCTGCTTTCTGCTTCAAGCTTTGCACACAGCTCATGTACAAAACTTGTTCTTGAATTGACAGTGCACAAAATTGTATGCTAAAACCAAACTAACCTGTGCACAAAGCTGAGAGTACTTTTCTGCATCTGACTATGTTGGAGAAATGTCCTTAGTAGTGCCTACCATGCAGCATACTGACAACATGCTGTGATGAGTCAGCCTAGAATACACCTTTCACTTCTGAATTGCATTGTTGCATTGACTGTTCAAGAAAATGATCACATTTTAGCAGTGCACCGTTTACTAGATCAGAAGGCCATCGTTTTTTAAACAACTGAAATCATTTTCACAAAATAATATGCCCCTTTCTGTTGATCCATCAATGCACATCTGATTGTTGAGACAAGTTTAAACAGATGCACATGAGTAACACAGAAACCCAGTGAAGGAGAAGAAAGCCGCAAGGTGGCAGGGGAAGCCTGGCCCTGCCACCTAAACACTGAAGGAGTTGGAGGAAGAATGACTGGTGGTGCTGGCAAAGATTAAGAACAAAAGTATAGTAAGATTTGCCATACCGAATAAGAAAAGCCTGCAAAATATTTTGGTTAATTGGAATGACGCTGTTATTCTAAGGGGCTGGAAAAATCTGTACAACAATGAGAGATCTGGCAAGAGAGACTGGTTCATTTGCAGTATTGTACAATTAGTCATTGGAGAGAGAAGGAATTCAAGAGGCTGGAGAAAGCTGGACATTCCTTTCAATAAACGTGGAAATAAGGAGGAGGCTGATAATTACAGGTTGAGGACAGCAGAGGAGGTGTGTAACCCAAGCACCATCCTTAACCCTGGACAAATATTTTGAAGATTAAAACAGAATAAGTGAAGTATTAAAGAAAGCAACTGCCCAGGCCAGCTCTGAGTTCTGCATGTCCCAGCAGCAGGTGCATCAAAAAGAAAGCAGCAGTCCATAGCTGGGCCTGCATGGGGTTCTGAAAACTATCCACTGAACAGTTATCTGTGCTGTACTTGTGTTTCCGTGTACTGCATGGTGCTCTAAAAAATATGCCTTTCAGCTCTCCATGTTGTATGCAGTCCTGCAAACAGAGGTAACAGACTGTGGCATTACCAGAGGACCATTCTTCCTTCTACACAGGCTAGTCTCACTGCCTGATGCAACCGATCTCCAGCAAGCAAGGCCCTGGCTCCAAAGCAGCATGTGGAGGTAAGCCCCTCCCTCAAGTCGCATCATCAGCCCACGTCCGGCAGCAGCCCTTAAATTTAAATTTAAAACTTACAGGCATTCCCGCGCCTAAGGACTATGCCAAATGGCTCTTAGGCGTGGCCTTACTGCCTAAAGAAGAGAGATCCCCACCATCTCAACTTCATCTATCTTGCCTCTGACTCTAGTCAACTCCAGTGCCCACTTATTAGCCGCACATCTAGTCAGCTCTTCCTACAGAATTACCCACAGTTTGCTCCTACAACTACTGGCTACCTTGACTATCCACCTTCCAAGGATACTCCAGTATTCATCATGAACCCAATCACAGTGCTGATAACAATTACCTACATAGCAGTGCTAATAACACACACTGAATCCTTCACATCTTGGCCACAACCCATTCCAATAATACCACACCATCCCTGCTATGTTCTTTCCTACATAACACTGAGAATGAGGAAGATGGGGCACTAATAAGAATTCAACCACCCAACAATATTGAAGCACTGTTGCAGACAAACCCCACGGCATCTACTCACCTAAAATGTGCACTTGTCAACTCTTGGTTTGCATGCAACATGGTTTCTGTCCTAACAGACCTCCTCAATGATCACGACCTAGACATCTTGTGTGTCACTGAGTCATGGCTTTCAGACAGTGACACTGTCCTATTGAATCAACGCTCAACACTTAACTTTAATGTATTCAACTGCCCCAGGACTGAAAATAGAGGCGGAGGTGTCCTCATACTAGCTCATGATCACCTGCACTTCTGCCAGGTCAGCAAAGTATCATCTAACAGCCTAGACATGCTTGTCATAACAAACAAGTATGTTACAATTTTCATGGCATATAGAGCCCCCTCTGCATCTGTGGACCCTATATCAGGCTCTCAAAACCCACCTTTTCCTCCAATACTTCCCAGCCAGCAATTGATCCTAGATATCCCTCTCAAGAAATGACCCACTCTAGAAAGGCCCTTACATGCATTATCTGTTTTTACTATCATGCAGTGTAAATAGCTTATGTATATAGTTAACCCTGTTATCCAAGTTTGTACTCCTGTTCGATGTAAAACCTGACAGCTTGTCGTCATGGTCGTTATGTTATGATGTAAACCGCACTGATACTAAATAGCGCGGTATATAAGAAACTGTAATAAAATAAATAAATAAATAAATAATCCATAAGGCCCACTATTCTGATCATATCACTCCACTACTCCATAACCTTCACTGGTTGCCCATTGCAATAAGAATAAAATACAAATACATAATGATAATCTTTAAGCTACATAATAAAATATCCCCTTCATACCTTTACTCTCTCCTCAGTCCACCTGAAAGCAGAACAACCAGAAGGAATTATTCCCAAAACACACTTGTAATACCTACATACATCTGAAAACCAATAAAACTACCAGCACCAGAGTTTTCACATATATTGTCCCAGCATGCTGGAACGCTCTGCCAGACAATTTAAGAGCAATAAAGGACCTACAAATGTTCTGCAAGGAACTCAAGACACACCTGTTTATTGATTACTACGGTACCTCCTCTGACAGTCCACAATCTCAAACAACCTAGTTACACCTCAGACTTACATACCGATAACAAGGTTAACACATAGGTAATGGAACACTCAATACACTACTAACCATTTATTTGTACATAGTTGCAGTAATATAGTTTTATAGCTATTAGCTATTAAACCTAGATAGTTAATGAGCTCAATTACTGATAAAGTTGCTTGTTATGTTATCTGTAAACCGCGCCTAATTGGCAGTATATAAAAACTTGTAAATAAATAAATAAAATAAGTAGTAAATCAACCAACACACAAGGGAGGACTGCTGGACCGCATTTTTGTCTCCAACCACATACTACAAAACCTACAGCTGCCATCTCCCATCAAACTATCAATCCCCTGGTCTAACCACAAACAAATCACTTTTCACCTTCCTCAAAACACGACCCCAAAACCACACCTGATCTGCAGCCCAGCACAAGAAGATTGACACTCAGACAAAGAAGAATTCCTAAATGCAATCCTCCCTCAACTGGATACAGACTCTCAAGATCTTGATAGCCTCTTCCAAAACTGGAATCAGACAATCTCCAAAGCTACAGTGCTACTACAAATCAAAAGACATGACAGAAAACATCATGTGGTCAAATGGTATTCTGCAGATCTCAGAAACATTAAGCATAGACTACAACAGCTAGAAAGAAAATGGCAACACTTAACAGACTGAGACAACTATATGACCCTACTACAAGCATACCAAACCACCATCAACAAGAAAGAATACCACTCTAACATCCTCCTGAGATCCTTGAATTTACCCAGAGAAATGTTTAACACAGTTAAATCAGTCCTACAGAATCCCACCCAGAATATGAAACACAAGGCTCCTTCCCCACAACTTTTAGCCAATCACTTCAAAGAGAAAATGGGCATCAAGGCAAACAAACCAACCATGAACACACCACTACTATTCTGCAACTCTACTATCCACACATGGCACACCTTCCACAACATTACGCTGAAGCACATAGAGAACATCATCTCTAACATAAACACTACAACTTCCCCCTTGGTAAGTAAGTTGGATTAAGATAGCTCACTCCGAACTTGCACCAAAACTACTTAAAATTACCCAGCTCTCTCTCACCAAAAGGATACCTATCACCCAACCTCAAGCAAGCCTCCATTAGACCCATGCTCAAAAACAATAACGTGGACCCAACCACTTCAAGCTTCTAATGCCCTAAACCCAGCCTGCCCTTTCTTGCAAAGATCATCAAAAAAGTCATGCAATTACTACTACAGAACTATATAAACACCCATTCACCCCTAGACATGCAGCAACATGGCTTCTGACCCAACCATGGTGCCGAAACCTTGCTCACAGCCCTCATGGACAAACTACCCCAAGGCACACAGAAACCCCACAAAGGATTCATACTTTCTTCCAGGACATCACTGCGGCCGCTTACAAACAATAGGCCTATGCAGCACAACCATAAAATGGTTCACCTTGTATCTAACTAAGTGACAACAACAGGTGCAAACTAAGGGCATCGCCGCTGCCCCATTAAAACTATGCCAAGGCGTATCCCAAGGATCCACACTATCCTCACTCCTATTCAATATCTTGTTCAATATCTTGTCTGATTCAACCCCTCTGCAAAATCATACAATCAAACAAGGTGCTTTACCACATCTATGCCAGCAATATAATGATTTTATGTCTCATTTACCACACTACGCCCTGATTACTCCTCATTGACCAAATGTTTCACAGGAAACATGCAGTGACTAACAAAACACAATCTATCCTTAAACCATCAGAAGACCGAGGTCCTCTACAATACCAGAGATACAAATTTCACACTGCCTACGCACCTAAATACACCAGAGGCACAACTTTAAGTTAAATCGCAAGTGCGCTACCTGGGAGTTACCCTAGACCAGGGCTTAACTCTGCAGCCACATATCAACAACACTATCAAACTTGTCTACTATAAGATAAAAACAGTCTGTGGTCTTCAACCTATAATAGATATCCATGATTTCCACACAGTCTTCCAGGCACTGGTACTCCTGCACCTGGATTACTGCAACATTATTCTTCAAGGGCTAGCAGCTTGTGCAATCCACCTCTTACAAATAGCCCAGAACACCACCACCTGAATCCTGCATGGAGCCACTACCCATGGACAAATATCACCAATACTCCACAATCTTCACTGGCTCGCCATTACTTCATGCTTTAAATACAAGACCATCATCACTACTTTCAAAGCCTTCCACAATCTTTCGTCTGACTACCTGCACCCACTAATTCAGAAGACACCAGCTGACAGGCCAAGAAGAACCAATACACAATTCACCCTCTCCATCCCGCCAGCACACAGGAAGAACAGCCACGCGGCATCAAACAGTATTCTCGCTCTATGGTCTACATCTCTGGAATGAGCTACCTGGCAACATCTGAGCTGTGAGTGACCTTGAAGACTTCTGGAAGATACTGAAAACATACCTTCAGGGAAGACTTTGGTGGAACTATTATATAAATCATAAGACCATACCGGCACACTGACCTCCCCCTCCCATACTTTCTCCCCCCTTGCCCCTCCCCACTCTATTCTTCCCCCCACCCACCCGCACCCCCCAAGCCCCCTGTTCAATGCAAATATGTGACACCATCCCTACCAATGTTTTCATAGTTCTGCATTGTTTAGATTGTTCTAGTTTGCTCGCATTAAGTTTACCTACTCTGTTCCATAAACATTAAGTTAAGTTTAAATTGTTACCTGTAAACTGCCTTGACACTTTGATAAGGCGGTATATAAAACCAGCAAAATAAAACTCTATCAAGTTCAAGGTTTCTATCAGTGGTCAATCCAGATTACAAGCATTTGTCAGGTTCTCAAAAGGTAGACAAATTCCATGCTGCTTATCCCAGGAGTAAATAGTGGATTTCTCCCAGTCCACTTTAATAATGGTTTATAGACATTTCCTCCAGGAACTTGTACAATCTTTTTTTTTAAACCGGTTACTTTAACAGCTTTTACTACATCCTCCGGCAATGAATTCCAGAGCTTAATTACTCATTGAGTGAAAAATATTGTCTACGATTAGTCTTAAACATACTACTTTTCTAGCTTCAATTCATGTTATCTAGTCTTTGTACGTTTTGCAGGAGTAAACAACCGATTCATGATTATTCATTCCACTGCACTCATTATTCTATAGACCTCCATCATATCTTCCCTTAGTCATTTCTTCCTTAAGTTGAAGAACCCTAACTTTTAAGCCTTTCCTCAAAGCGGTATCCTTCTATCCTCTTTATCATTTTGGTTGCCCTTCTCTGTACCTTTCTAAATCTGCAATTTCTTTTTTTTAGATGTGGCTACCAGAAGTGCGTACATATGGATGTGTCCACTGTATGTTTAAACGTGCAGTACCATTGTGAAATCAGAAATACATGTGCTTATTTTTGTTGTCACTCTGGACATGCCTCTTTCATGCCCCCATATGACATGGATGTAATTATATCACTCACATGCAAATTTGGATCTTTTTAAAATGGTTCTTAGGGCATGGATGTGATTTTCATGTGTGAATGTGTGTTTTCAGGCATGCATATCATGAATAGATCTAATAAAATGACCCCCTATATCAACTAGCTCACCTTTATCTACTTGTTTATTCACACCTTCAAAAAATATAGCATATTGGTGAGGCAAGACTTTCCTTTGCTAAATCCATATGGCTTTGTCCCATTAAACCATTAGGGCCTGATTCTGTTCTAGACATTCTGGCCCTCTGTGCACCTGGTCGGAACTGGACACACAGAGTTAGATGGGATTCTGATCCCACGGGGCACATCTAGCCCTGCGGGATCAGAATTGCGTCCAGGCCTGTACATGCAGGCGGGGACTCTGATCCCAGTCGGCCTGCACATACAGGTCTTGCCCACCTAACTCAGTCAGGACTCCTGAATGGAGCCACGGTGCCATGGTGTGCAGTTGCCATGACACCACGGCTCCATTCAGAAGAAGCAATCCCCAGCCACTGAACAGATTCTTGCGTTCCCCTCAGCCCGACCCCCGATCTGACTTTCCAAGGCCAGGGTCAGGCTGCGAGGAATCCCCTCTAACCACTCCTACCTGCTCTGATGTCCTGGCCTACCATCCCCCACCGACTAGGGGAACTTATTCCACCTCTGAGGCAGCAGGTCCCGGACGTACAGGGCTGACATTAGAACTGGCCCTGTACGTCTGGGACCACGGACCATCCACCGCCCGCCCTAACTCCACCCCTGCAATGCTCCCATCTAACCTCCCAGTACAACAGGGCAGCAACTTTGTACTTTATAATGGTTTCTACCATTTTGCCTAATACTGACATCAGGTTCACTGCTCTGTAGTTTATAAAACCACCACATTACATTGGCCACGCTCTAGTCTTAAGGTACTATAGGCAATTTTAGAGAGAGTTTACAAGTTATTAATAGTAGATCTAAAATTTCATTTTGCAGTTCTTTCAGCAACCTGGGATGTACACCATCTGGTCCACATGATTTTGTTATTCTAGTTTATCAAATTGTCCTAATGCATTTTCCAAGTTCAACCACATTTGTTTCAATTCCTCTGAATTCATTATATTTAAATATCATTTCTGGCATGGGTATATCTCCTATATTTTCTTCAGTAAAGACTGAAAGAAGAATTCATTTAGGGCCCCTTTAACTAGCACAGAGTGTGCTATCTGCACAGAGCCCATAGGAATAAAATGGGCCATGCAGCAGATAGCACGTGCTAAGATTCCTCTCCCTAGTATGCCTTGATGTAACACTATCCACACATATACCACTCTTTCCATAAAGAAATGTTTCAGCATATTATTTCTGAATCTATCCTGTTTCATCCTCATCCTATGTCCCCTTGTAGCAGAGCTTGCTTTCAATCGGAAGAGACTACTCCTGTGCATTTATGACATGGAGGTATTTAAACATCGCTATCATATCTCCCCTATCCTGCCTTTCCTCTAAGGTATACATATTAAGATCTTTAAGTCTGTCCTCATATACTTCATAACAAAGACCCCTAACCATTGTAATAGCCACCCTCTGCACCAATTCCAACCTGCTTATATCCTTTTGAAGGTCTGGTCTCCAGAATTGCACACAATACTCCAAATGAGGATGCACCAGTCACTTATACAGAGGCACTATCACCTCCTTTTTTCTGCTAGCCATTCCTCTCTGTATGCACCCAAGCATCCTTCTAGCTTTTGCTGTCACCTTTTCTACCTGTTTAGCTACTTTAAGATCATCTGACACAATTATGCCCAGGTCCCGCTCTTCTTTCATGGACAGAAGTACCTCACCCCCTACACTGTACCGCTTCTTTGGATTTGTGGA
This sequence comes from Ichthyophis bannanicus, assembly GCA_033557465.1. Lineage (NCBI taxonomy): Eukaryota > Metazoa > Chordata > Amphibia > Gymnophiona > Ichthyophiidae > Ichthyophis > Ichthyophis bannanicus. The sequence goes on along the minus strand of CM066033.1, from coordinate 1,238,027,871 downwards.
GCCCAAATGCATGACCCTGCATTTTTTAGCATTCAATTTCAGCTGCCAAATTCTAGACCATTTTTCAAGCTTAGCTAGATCCCTTTTCATGTTATCTACTCCTTCCTGGTATCTACTCTGTTGCAGATGTTGGTATCATCCCCAAACAAGCAAACCTTACCCGACAGCCTTTCCACAATATCACTAACAAAGATGTTAAAAAGAATTGGATCAAGGACAGATCCCTGCAGCACACCACTGGAAACCTCCTTCTCCTCAGAGTGAGATCCATTTATCTGTACCCTTTGTTGCCTCTCACACAACCAATTTCTAACCCAATCAGCAACATTAGGGCCCATCCCTAGGGTGCCCAGTTTGTTTATATGTCGCCTGTATGGACCAGTGTCAAAGGCTTTACTGAAATCTAAGTACACCACATCTAGGGCTCTCCCTCAGTCCAACTCCCTGGTTACCCAGTCAAAGAAATCAATCAGATTTGTCAGACAAGTCCTGCCTCTGGTGAATCCATGCTGTCTTGGATCCTGCAATCCATTGGACTCCAGAAACATCACTATTCTCTCTTTTAGTAGCCTTTCCAATAATTTACTAACCACAGAGATTAGACTAATTGCCCTGTAATTCTCAGTGTCATCCTTACATCTGCTTTTGTGTAAAGGGACCAGATGTGCCTTTTTCCAGTCCTCTGGCACCTCTCCCATCTCCAAAGAAGCATTGAAAATGTCAGATGGTGGAGCCGCTAGAACATCCACAAGTTCCCTCAGTATTCTTGGATGCATCCCATTGCTTTGTCTACTTTTAGCTTAGTTAGTTCTTCATGAACAAATTCTTCTGAAAATCGTTCGAGATCCCCTTTGCGTCTGCTCCTATTTGTGGGTGTTTCTAAGGTCCTGCTCCTGGTCCTTCATCTGTGAACACAGAACAGAAATATTTGTTAAGCAATTCCACATTATCCTCATCATTTCCTACATATTCCTCCCCTTCACCCTTGAATCTAACAATACCACTTTTTCCCTTCCTCCTCTCACTAATGTATCTGAAAAAGATCTTATACCCGCATTTCATTGCATTGGCTATTTTGTCTTATTTTTGCAACTTTGCTTTCCTGACTACTTTGCTAGCTTCTCAAAATTTTTCCAAATATAGATGCTTGTCTTCCTCTTTCTGTGATCTCTTGTATTTTCTGAAGACCTCCCTATTTTTCTTCACCTTTTCAGCTACTTCTGGGGGACGTGTATGTAAAGGGAAAGGGTCAGAGGAAGTCAAAGGGGGGGGGAGTTAGAGATTACCGTGCATGATCGGGAAAAGAGAAAAGAGTGAAACCACCGATATACCATGCCCCGGAGGCCAGCATCACATAGACGTGAAAGTAGGATTGAGTGGTCAACGAGATTGAAAGCTGAAGAAAGGTCAAGGGATATGGCTATAGAAATGTCACCATGGTCATATGAGGTGTGGAATTCATTGAGAAATGCTAACAGAATAGTCTTGACACTATGGTCAGACCGAAAACCAGATTGAAGGGGGTGGAGGAAGTAAGTGGAGCCCAGGTGGTATGAAAGTTGAGCAAAGACAGCTTTTTCTAAAATTTTGGAAAGGGAAGGGAGATTGGAAACTGGGTGGTAATGTGCTGGGTTGAGAGGGTCAAGTGATGGCTTTTTTAAGAGAGTGTGAACCAGAGCATGTTTCCAGGGACTGGGGAAAGACCCAGAGGAAAAACTGGCATTCAGCATGACAAGAATGGATGGAAGAAGGGCAAGGGAAGTTTCCAGAATCCATGAAGATGGGATAGGGTCAAGAGGACAAGTTGTCTTATGCAAAGAGGAGATAGACTTTATGAGTTCTGTGATGGTGAGTGGGTAGAAGGAGGTCCAAACATGAGAGAGCGGTGAGGAGGGGGGGGAATGGTGGAAGGGGAGAAGCCAATGGAGGTGGACAATGAGACAGTGTGGATCGAAGGTCATGGAAATTGGTCACAAAACAAGAGGCTGAGAAGGGCTGGGAGTGGAAGGAGGGGGCAGTGAATGGGGTCTGGACTGAAATGTAGTGAGGGATCTAAGAACAATGTATAGCTGATGGGTGGGGTTTGGAGCAAAGGATATGACTGTGGAAAAGTATGTCTGCTTGGCCTGATCAACTTGAGCACAATAATGAAGGTGATGCTCCTTGAAGATTTGCAGCACAGAGGGTGAGTGAAATTTTCTCCAGAGACGCTCAGTGCGCAAAGCTGAGAGTGCAAAAGACAAAGACCAGGATGATACCAGGGCTGTTGAGAAGGACAGTGCGGGGGTTGAGGTTGTAATGGGGCTAGTTGATCAAGAGCAGCAGAAAGATTAGTATTCCATTGTGCAATCTGTAAATCTGGGGAAAGCGAGGGAAAATCCTCAGGGGAGGGGGGGTGATGCACCAAGAGTGACAGCAGGGGGGTTGGCAGGGGAACAAGGAGAGGTGGTGCTAGTGGATGGTGAGTGCGGTAAGAGAAGAAGTAAACAATAGTGATCAGTCCAAGGTAGGGATCTGGTATGTATATTCAGAGGCAGGAGTGTGGAGATAGCAGGGATAATTACTAAGTAAAGATTATGACCGGCTATGTGGGTTAGTATAGCTACGTGTTGAAGGAGGTTTAGATCATGCAGAAGGGCAGCAAAGGACTGGTCTCTGTTTCCTGTTTGTGGGTGTTTTCTGAGGTCCTACTCTTGGTTCTTCATCTGTGAATACAGAACATAAATATTTGTTAAGCAAATCTGCTTTATCTCATCAGCTTCTACATATTCCTCCCCTTCACCCTTGAGTCTGACAACACCACTTTTGCCCTTCCTCGTCTCACTAACATATCTGAAAAATGTCTTATCCCCCCACTTTATTGCATTGGCTATTTCCTCCTCTTTTTGAATCTTTGCTTTCCTGACTACTTTGCTAGCTTCTCTAAGTTTTTCCAAATATAGATGTCTATCTTCGTCTCTCTGTGATCTCTTGTATTTCATGAAGGCCTCCCTCTTTTTCTTCACCGTTTCAGCTACTTCTTTTGAAAACCATAGCGTTCTGCTTTTCCTTTTACCTTTATTTACCATTTTAACAAAAAGGTTGGTTGCCCTTAAAATATCTCCTTTCAGTTTTGCTCACTGTTTTTCTTCATCCCCCAGCTGTTCTTATCCCTCTAATGACTACAATGTACGCTGCCTCTTCTGGTACCCATAAATGAGGAGTAGCTATACTAGTTAGTCAAAGCCTTCCTTTAGAAGTTCTTCTCTGAGGCTGACCCATTAGTCTGCTTTGTGTTTTTGCATGCTAAAATTGGTCTGGAAGAAATTTTAATTGGTAATATTTATGCTCAATTACGATCATGTTTTTTTTTAAGGGAATTGTTCAAAGAGTGAGGCGCAATGCGCGCTTCCAAGTTATTTTAGCTGGGGACTTCAACTGCCCGCAAAGCTCGAATACGGGTTTGGGTTGGAAGACCAAAGGCATTGGTTATTTGTGTGGCATGGCCGACTTGATTGATGTGTGGTGGGCCCTACACCTGGGAAGCCGACACTATACACACTTGTCCATGCCCACAGCTCCTAATCACGTATACATGATATACTAGTTTCAGCTGGTTGATTCGGGAGAGTCTTAATATCAAACATTGAATCTATAGTAATATCAGATCAGGGAATGGTATGGATCGATTGGGAATTACCAGGAATTAAGCAGAAGACTTGGTCTTTCCCATGCTACCTATGGCACAATGAATTCTGGGGATATCTTATGCAGCAATGGAATTATTATGCTTCTCATAAAGACAACCCTACACTATTATGGAAGGCTGGCAAAGCATTCATGAGGGGGGCGATTATAGTGTATGCAGCAAAAAGAAGGAAGCATCTTGATCTTAGCATTCTACAACTGGAAAAGTCTTTACAGATGAAGGAGCACACCACGGTATGGAATCCTGACCAAGAGACCAATAACAGTACTTTCTTATGCAGGCAGCGCTGAACTCTTTATTGCCGGAATGTGTTCTTATATCTCTCCATTTCTATAGACCCCTACTTGACAGGTTTGGAAACCACACAGGGAAGCTTTTAGCCTGCATAATACATGACTGGGGGAGCCTCTTTTTTGTATCTGTAATAAAGGACTCTGCAGGTAAGTTGGAAAATTATCCCAAACATATTACAACTATTTTTTGAGAATTCTATCAAGCCCTCTACACAGCTGAGCTTAGTGATCAGGATGTAGGTCGGTAGTTCTTGGATGCTCTCCCTCTCCCGTCTCTCATTGAAGCTGATCGTAAACTCTTCAGCTGCCCCATCTCCAGTAAAGAGATTCAAAACTCCATAAACGTTGGACCATTGCATAAGACTCCTAGCCCAGATGGATATGGCAACACATTTTACAAAATTTTACAACTTGAAGTGATGCCTGCTTTAACAGAAATGTGCGCTGTTGTCTTGGAGAAAAGCTTGCTCCCAAGGGACATGAGTACTGCAGTCATCACAGTTATTCCCAAACCTGGGAAAGATCTGCTGGAGGCTGCTTCCTATCACTTTATCTCATTATTAAATTTTGATCTGAAGATGTTAGCAGTGAAATGGCACATAGGCTTAAACCTTTATTGCCATGTTTCGTGGATTCACACCAGGCAGGATTTATCCATGGGAGAGACGCCTCTATAAACATCGGCAGGCGGTTGCTCAGTATGGATTACTCTTTACAAAATTCACTTTCACTTCTCCTTGCCAGTTTGTTTTTTTTTTAACTTTTATTTTCATTTTAGAACATCGAAACAAAAGGACATACAGAATAGAAGACATGAACAAATAATATTAAACAATCACGGACAGTAAACCCCCACCACCCCCCTCCCCCCCTGCTTCTTCTCTGGGATACGTAACAAACCAGTATCGGGTGCATATACACATTATTATCTTTCGAGATAATATAATTATCTGCAACATGATGAGTGTAGCTATACGGCTATATTGGAGCATCTGGCAATCTGAACATAGTCATTAAGCATCTGCCACTTAGACAAATGAGAGCAGCCCTGAACCTGGAATGCCATCCGACGAGGTATCTGCTCATATGTACTATATAAGCAGACAGAATTCCACCATTCGGTAAAAGTTAGGCGGGAGCCATTCTTCCAATTTTTTGTGACTAAGCATACAGCCATACCTAACATAAAATCTAGGAGGAAGCGACCTGTCCTGGGAAGAGAGGGGATCCCCGCCACAGAGCGGAGTCCCACAATCTTCCAAGAAAGGGGCTCCCGGAAGTGTAGGATACTTTGTATCCGGTCCCAAACCCGCCCCCAATATTGCTGTAGTGCTGGACATTCATAGATAACATGGGCGAAGGTACCCACCGCTGTATGGCATGACCAACATCGATAGCTTGTATTGACATTCCATTTGGCCATCTTCTCAGGAGTATAAAAGCATCTGTGGGCAAAATAGAAGAGCGTTTGAGTGACAGAGGCGGATCTGGAGACCCGCACCACTTTGCTCCAGACTATCTTCCATTGCTGGGGAGTTAAAGTGATGTGCAGTTCGCGCTCCCATGCCTGCTGGGCCCTAGGGGTGTCCCTGCCTGGACTATGAGTGAGTATTTTATAAAAGTTAGATGCCACCCCTGGTAGACTCCCGATACAACGAATCACCTCTGACAGCCCTTCCTCGCTAGTATCAGAGCGCGGAATGACCCGAGCGCCTTTAAGGCAATGTTGGAGCTGCACCCATTGAAAGTAATATTTCGCTGGTAGACCAAATTCCATTTGTAAAGCATTAAAGGTTTTCCAGCGATCCCCAGTGAACAGCTGCTTAGGTGTCCAAATCCCCCTGGAGTACCAGGGTCTCCATGCTATCGTTTTTTTGTTAATTTGAAATCGAGAGTTATGCCATATCGGGAGTTGGTCCGGGGGGCACGCCTGCGGACCCAGAGATTGAATGAGGGCATTAAAGGCCACTAGAGTGTCTACAACCATTGGTGAATGGCGGGAGTCTGAATGATGGCACATTCCGGGGAAGTATGCCAGCGGAACTGGTCCACTAAGCTCTTCTTCAATATCTAGCCACACCGGACGGCCTGCTGCCGGGGTATCCAACCAACGGGAACCTTGCTTTAAGAGAAAGGCTTGATGATATTTGAGAAAATCTGGAAATCTAGCTCCTCCTCTCGCTTTATCAGATTGCAAGTGTTGTTTAGCTATCCTGGGTGTTTTACCCTGCCATAAATAACGGATAAGAAGGCCTTCTATATCTTTGTAGATGTGTCGGGGCAGTAAACATGGTAGCATTTCGAGAATGTAGTTCACTTTAGGAACTATCATCATTTTCACTGTTTCCAAGCGGCCCCACCATGTAAGGGTTAGTGGAGACCACCGATTGGTAAGGTCACGGACTTTGGAGATTATCGCCTTGGCGTTGAAACTAATAGTGTCCTCTAAAGGATAGCAATAATAGACCCCGAGATATTTCACCATACTATGCTGCCAGAGAAAGGGAAAGGCTTGCATGTCGGCCGCATGTACCCGGTGGTTAAGTGGGAAAGCAACCGATTTGGTCCAGTTGATCTTATAGCCCGAGAGCTGCGAATACCTGTCTAGTAATTCTAAGACTACTGGGACCGAGTCCAGAGTTATAAAAAGCATAAGATCATCTGCATAAGCGGAGAGTTTGATCTCTCTGTGTCTAAAGGGGGCACCTCGGATGTCTGCGGACTGCCTAAGTAACAGGGCTAGAGGTTTGAGCGCTAAGTCAAAGAGAAGAGGAGATAGGGGGCACCCTTGGCGTGTACCTCTTTGCAGGCTGAATGGCTGAGATTTGATAGCATTCACACATATACTGGCTGTGGGTTCGGCATACATGACTTGAAGAAACCGGAGAAAGCCCTCCCCAAAGCCGTACCAACGGAGAACAGCAAACAAGAAGGGCCATTCGAGACGGTCGAAGGCTTTCTCGGCGTCTAGGGAGAGGCCAACTAGTGGTAGATCTAGGCTTGCAGCATTAGTCAAAACATGACATAAAGTCCTAGCGCTGTCGGCAGTGGATCTTCCGGGTATAAAACCACATTGATCAGGGTGGATTAGTGTAGACATTTGGTCAGATAGTCGAGAGGCTAAGATAGTCGCAAAAATTTTATAGTCTGCGTTAAGAAGGGAGATTGGGCGGTAGTTAGCTGTTAACAGCGGATCCCTCCCTTCTTTTTCAAATACTACCACATTCGCCGCCGAAAAGGATCCCAAGCAAGATGTGTCTTCAGCCAGAGCAGTGAAATAGAGTTTTAGGTGGGGGGCTAGATCAGCACTGAACGTTTTATAAAATTCGGCCGGAAGACCATCAGGGCCTGCGGCGCGTCCCGAGGCCACACGTTTAAGGGCAGAGTGAATTTCATTAGTAGAGAAGGGTTTATCCATCGCAACCCTATCCTCTTCAGAGAGGGTCGGCCGTTGGATTCCGGATAATAATCGCTCAAAAGCCTCTGACGTGAAGTCACATTCTGATTTATAAAGACGAGTATAAAAATCCCGGAAGAGCTCTACTATCTCTGTATTATTTGTCACTATGTCCCCTCCTACCGGGTTTCGGAGAGCCGCTACCCGCTTGGCTTCTTTTTGACCTTTCAAGGCATTAGCTAAGAGTCTACCAGCACGGTTGCTTTCCCGATAGTACATCCCTTGCTGCGATGCGATATTTTTAGAAGCTGCAGCAGACAGGATTGAGTTATATTGAAAGCGTAGGCGTTGCAATCGTAACAACACACAAGGATCAGTGCGGGAAGTAAGAACACGTTCCCCAGCTTTAATTTGTTGCTCTAATATTAATAACTGTTGCTTACGCTGTTTCCCCAAGCAAATTTGATAGCTAGTAATGGTTGCACGAATGGCAGCTTTAAAGCCCTCCCACCAAGCCCAGCCCATGGTATCATGTGGTAAGTTAAAATGGAAATAGTCCTGAATGGCGGCCCGAATGTCTAACTGAAACTCTTGTTGCTCTAGCAGGGTCCTATCAAAAAACCAATTTCCCGGATTCCCCCTGGGCAGGTTAGCGTGCAACTGGAAGGAAATGGCAGCATGGTCTGAGATATGTAATGGGTGAATCATCGCTGTGTCTACCTGAGATACCAGCACTTTAGATATTAGGAAAAAATCTATTCTGGACTGTGATAGATGGGGGGGAGAATAGAAAGTAAATTCCAGTTCAGCAGGATGCAACAATCTCCAAAGATCCACTAAAGCGAGATCTTTGATCAAGGAGGTGAGTGTGAGGGAGCTCTTGGGCAGGCCACTCGTTCTAGGCGGTTGCCTGTCTATCAGAGGATCGACGACTTGATTAAAGTCGCCACCTATTATCAGTGAGGTGCAAGCAGAGGCCTGCGCAACCTGAGCAATGGTAGCAAAAAAGGCAGGATTATCCACATTGGGGGCATATATACATATACATGTTAGTTCAAGGTGTCCAATTTTAAGATGGACGCGGGACCATCTGCCCTCCGTGTCAGAGCTAGTGGCAATAATGGTGACAGGCAAGGATTTCCTCACCAGAATAGCTACCCCACATTTCTTAGAAACAGCCGGAGAGTAGGCAGCTACCATGTAAGGTTTAATATTGAGTTTCAGAGTTTCGGTAGAATTTAAGTGCGTTTCCTGAAGAAAAACCAGATCCGCCTTTTCATGACTTAAATAACTAAGGATTTTCTTTCTTTTAATTGGGTTGTTGATTCCCTTTACGTTCAATGAAAAAACCTTACATAGGGCCATAAGACATTGTCATACATTTGAAGTAAAAGCGCAGGCAAGTATGGAATATATACCACATCTGTACATCTATTTCATACACATCAATTAAGATACCAGATACACCCCATATGAGAAAACAAGCACCGAAGTGCCCCAGAGAAGAAGCATAACCCCAAATATAAATGGCGACCATATGTCTGCGGGAGGAGGCCCAAGAGAGTGCGATTGTGGCATTCGAACCCTTCTGTTATTATAGTCTCCGATCTCCACCGAAGGAGCTGTGGGCATGATAGAGCAGGGCCATCAAGGCTAGTGAAAGCCAAGGCTGTGAATTGCCAAGGCAGTCTCTAAGGTAGAGAGCGTCCGAAAACAATATGGCGGGTTTTACCAATATAAGGTCAATTAGCTAAGTGTTCCTTGGATCAACGCATCTGATCTGCCTCTTTGGACTCCAAAAATTCCGCAAGTAATTCAGGATCATCAAATGTTCTGGTCTGGTTGTGCAGCGTTACCCTGAGTTTAGCCGGGTACATCAGGCCATAGCGAGCTTGCAGTTGTTGTAGCCTCGGTCGAAATTCCAGGAATCGCTTTCTACGATCAACCGTGGGCTTAGCCAAATCAGGAAAGAAGGATATCCGGTGGCCCTCAAACTCGATGGGGCCTTTTGCGCGAGCAGCATTCAGAATTTGCTCAACATGTTGGTATCTTAAGAGCCGAAAGATAATAGGCCGCGGGGTCTTCCGATTGAGCGCCATATTTGAGGGCACTCGATGAGCCCGGTCAATCTCCAGGTCTTTTGCAAATGTGATCCGAAGTAGGGAAGGAAGCGCCTTGCAAAGAAACTCCTTCATGTCTCCAGACTCAGCTCCCTCCGGTATGCCCACGAGCCGTATGTTATTGCGGCGGGCCCGATTGTTGCCATCTTCCACTTCTTTCTGAAGGGCCCGTATCTGGCGCTCTACTTTGTCAAGTTTCGCCAACCGGAGCGTGTGTGAGTCCAGTATGCCTTCCATTTTGTCTTGTCGTAGGGAAAGCCCTTCAAGTTTGCTTTGCAGCACGCCGAAATCTTCACGCAGCGCTCGGAGTGACTCCCCGTTGGATTGCACAAGGTCTTTTACCCCTCGTATTTCAGTGAGGATCTCCTGCTGCATCTCGGGACCTTCCCGAGGTGCGGGCTGCTTCTGCGGGGACAGGGGCTCGGTTTTGGAGCGTTTACCATGGGAATTCGTTGGGGTCCCGAAATCTAGACGTGCTGGTTTGGTCCCCGCCATCACCCCAAGGTACCCCGGTAGAGTCAAAGCAATATTCAGAATTAAAACGGTTCAAAATTCAGGAGTCTTGGTAGGCCTCTCGGGAGCCTCAGCGCTATGCGACTATCCCGCTGGACATCAGGCTCCGCCCCCTCTCCTTGCCAGTTTTGATGCAGAAAAAGTATTTGACCGTATAGCATGGCCTTACTTATTTGAAATCTTGAAGCGTTTTGATTTTGCTGGTTCTTTCTTACGTTGGGTTCAAGTTCCTTACACGGACCCTTTAGCCTCTATTGCAATAGTTGCGACTATCTTTAAGATTTTCATTTTGGGCCAGGGTACACGTCAAGGCTGCCCTCTCTCTCCACTCCTATTTGTGCTTTCTCTTGAACCCCTTCTGATTGCGCTGTTGACTTCGGAGAATATGCACGGCTTCTCCTTGGGCTCTGAGGAAGTCAAGTTAAGCGCTTTTGCAGATTATATGCTCTTTTGTCTCCAGAAACCATCAACATCTTTGCCAGCAGCCCTTGATATTATTGAACTTTTTGGAGATTTCTATGGCCTGAAAATAAATCATAGAAAATTGAGGCTTTAGATATCAGATGCAAGATACATGAGGGATGGCAAGATGAGTTTCCTTTGATGCAGGTGGACTCACAGATTCGCTACCTGCTGATTTAGTAAACCTCTATAACTGCAACATTAAGCCTCTTCTTCAGCATACCACTGAGCACTTGCAGAAGTGCCAGAATCTGCCAATCTCCTTGTTAGGTAAGGAGGCACTATTTACAATGATGGAACTTCCGCATTATATATATGTCCTTTGTCTCCTACTGCTATGGGTGACGAGACGAGACTGGGCACAACTACACATCCTGCTTAATAAGTTCCTATGGAAGGGAGGATGGCTGTGTATTCTGCTCATGGTTTTATTGAAAACAGTGGAAGAAGGATGTGCTAAGCTGCCACCTTTGAAGCATTACAATTTGCTTTGTTTGTTAAGACCACTTTGCGATATATTGCTTGGCATGGCTACCTGTGCACCAATTTCGCTTATTGATCAGCTCTCTGTACCTTACCACAGACCTTACTTGCTACATGCCCGGTAAACTATCTGCCAGAGGAATGGCACAATTCAGGATATCTTCAAAACATCTGGGGTTGTTCATAGTGATACTCTGGGCTTTCTTCCCCTGGAGGGCAACAAAGAGTTTGCTCCTTCGAGTTCGCTCCAGCAGTGGGCAAAGAGCGGTCTTCATTGTATCTGGGACCTGACTTCTGTATGGAGGAAAGGAGTGACGTGGACTCATAACAGGGTCTACAATGCTAATATCAGTTACCTGGGCAAGAGTTTTTCTATTATCTTCAAGTGCAACACTATATTTTTTTGGTCAGATATTTGGAGCATACTTTGTTAATGCCTGAAGGATTGCCAGGACTCTTTGAGGCACTCGAGAGGTGTAAAACTTTAAAGGCTCTCCGTAAAGAACTTTTTCGTACTCCAGACATGTCACATCTTGAAGGGTTGGCAGCGTGTTGGCAGAAGGATGGTTTTCCAGAAGTGACTCCAGCGACTCTAGGTTGGGCTTTTTTGAAGTTGATGTCACTCTCTGAATGCATTCACCTGAGGGAGCTTCACTTTAAATTCTTATGGCGTGCATATCCCTCTGATGACTGGGTATACAAAGTGGGCCTACAGGATTAAGATCAATGTAGAATATGCCAATTGGGACTTGGTACATATGTTCACTGTTTTTGACTTTGCTCCCTGATTCAATGTTTTTGGGGCCAGGTGTGTGTCCACTTGAGCACTTGGGTGGAGGGTCAGATAACTCCTACAGTGGCCTCCTGCTTGTTCAACAAATTTATTGTGGGGTAATGCCTTAGGAATATGCAGCATCGCTTCTGTGAGAAGTGTTTTTTCATAGCTAAAAAGACTATTTTGAGAGAATGGGTATCTGTTAATGCTCCCAACATTGCTATAGGAGACAGTGATATGTGAGCTCTTGGATATGGAGCTTAAGTTGGCTAAAATCCATGGGTCCAAGATGCAGGGTCGCTTTCTATTTATGTGGGCTCCATTACTGGCTCAACTCCCTGCTCAGACCAGGGAAACTTGTCTTAATGTCACGGACACTTGAGATCTACTGACCACAAGACAGGGGGGTAGAGGGGTAGAGGGGAGGGGGGAGGATGGGGAGAAATTTATACTAAAAGGGGAAGTTAATGAGGTTTTACTTGCAGCATAATATATGGTTAGATGTTGTTGTTGTTAAGTGCCATCAGCTGGATATGAATCTCTAATTCATAGACTGAGAGTTTCCTTTGTTGGAGTTACTATGATAGCTGTCTTTGAAAAGAGATAATTCGAAGATTTTTGAAAGCTGCATATCTGGACAGTTACTTGACTGTATAAGCTGCTCCAATTGAGCTGTAATTATGTCCTTCTTTTCGTCTATGCTTTTGTATCCTCTTCCCTAGATGTGTTATTATACTTGGAAAAGTTGTAAGATTGTTAAGTAATATATATGTACTTATGTACTTATGCTGTAGATTGTTATCAACCGTGTTACCTGTTTTGACAACTCTCAATAAAAAGGATTTTCACTAAAAAGGATATAGTGGAATTAGAAAAGGTACAGAGAAGAGCCACCAAAATGGTAAAGGGGATGGAAGGATACCCCTATGAGGAGAGGCTTATAAACCTACGGCTCTTCAATCTGGAAAAGAGATGGCTGAGGGGGGATATGATAGAAGTCTATAAATTAATGAATGGAGTGGAACTGGTAAATGTAGATCAATCATTTATGACATCAAAAAGTAGAAAGACTAGAGGACATGCAATGAAGCTGCAGTGTAACCCATTTAAGAGAAATAAGAAAAAAATTCACTCAATACGTAATCAAACTCTGGAATTTGTTACCGAAGGATGTAGTAAAAGCTGTTAGTGTAGCTGGATTTAAAAAAGGTTTGGACAAGTTCCCGAAGGGAAGATCCATAAACCATTATTGAAAAGGGCCTGGGAAATCCACTGCTTGCTCCAATACAAGCATTGTGGAACCTGTGTGTCTTTTAGGAACATGCTAGGTACTTCTGACCTGGACTGGCCATTGTTGGAAAGAGGATACTGGGCTTGATGGACCTTGGTCTGACCCAGTATGGCATATCTTATGTTCTTAAATGCTATAAGTCTAAGAAATAAGATAGGGGAGCTAGAATATATAGCACTAAATGAAAGGTTAGATATAATTAGAATCTCAGAGCCCTGGAGGAAGGAGGATAACCAACGGAATACTGTGATACCTGGGTACAAACTATATCACAATGACAGAGTAGATCAAATTGGTGGAGGTGATGTGCTCGATGTTAGAGAGGGCTTTGAGTCACACAAATTAAAAGGAAACAGGAAACAAAATACATGTAAAAAGGGGAAGGAGATGGCAGTGTGGGTGTACTACCATCCGCCAGGCCAGAATGAACAGATGGATGATGAAATGCTAAAAGAAATCAGGGAAACTAACAAAAGTTACAACACAGTAATGAGAGATTTCAATTACTTTGGTATTGATTGGGTCAATGTCACAGCAGGACATGCTAGGGAGATAACATTTCTATATGAAATAAATGACTGCATCTTGGAACAGCTGGTTCATGAACCATCAAGAGAGGAAGCTATTTTGGACCTACTCCTTAGTGGAACACCGGATCTTGTGCAAGAGATAACAGTGTTAGGGCCACTTGGCAATAATGATCTTAGCACGATCGCATTTGATTTAAGAAATGGAGGGAGGACAGCAAGAGATTGTGATAAAACAAGGAAAATAGTTAATAAAAAAAGCTAAAAGGAGTAGCTGCAAAGGTTAAAGGTTTACATCAAGCATGGGCATTGTTTAAAACTATTATCTTGGAAGCCCACACCATTTATATTTCATGCTTTAAGAAAGTTGGAAGGAAAGCCAAAAAACTGTCAGCATGGTTCAAAGGTGAGGTCAGAGAAGATGTTGTAGCCAAAAAAGCATCTTTCAGGAAACAACATAAGCACTGGAAATTTAGATGTAAGGGATTCATAGGGCAGGCAAAGAATGAATTTGTAAAAAACTTGCTGTGGAAGCAAAAAGGCACAATAAAAATTGTTTCAAGACATTCATAGCAAAACAATCTGTGAGAGAGTCAGTTGGACTATTAAATGATAGAGGGGTAAATGGTGCACTAAGAGAGGACAAAGCCGTAGCCGAGAAACTAAGTGAATTCTTTGTTTCAGTCTTTGCTGAAGAAGATGTAGGGAAGTTACCCCTGCCTGAAATGATATTTAAAGGCAATGTATTAGAAGAATTTAAAGAAATATCGATAAACCCAGAAGAGGTATTACAGCTATTTGATAAATTAAAGAGTTGCAAATCACATGGATCAGATGGTATGCATCCCAGGATGCTGAAAAAAATAAAATATGAGACTGAAATACTACTATTAGGAATCTATGATCTATCATTAAAATCATCCGTAGAACCTGAAGATTGGAGAATGGCCAATGTAACACCAATTTTTAAAAAGGGTTCCAGAGGAGATCGGGGAAACTACAGACAGGTGAGTCTGACATCAGTACCGGGCAAATGGTAGAAACCATTATAAAGAATAAAATTGCTGAACATATAGATAGTCATGGCTTAAAGGGAGAAAGTCAACATGAATTTAGCAAAGTAAGATCTTGTCTTACTAATCGGTTTTATTTTTTTGAAGGTGTGAATTAACAGAGAAAGGTGAATAGTGGAGTAACTCAGGGATCTGTGCTGGGCTCACGGCTTTTTAAAGACTTCATAAATGACCTGGAAATGGGAACGAGTGAGGTGATCAAATTTTAAGATAACACAAAATTATTCAAAATTGTTAAAACACAAGAGGACCTTGATAAATTGGAAGACCTGACGTCCAAATGAGGAAAGGTTTAAAGTTTAGGATTCTTCAAGAGATGACTGAGGAGATATGATAGAGGTCTATAAATTAATGAATGGAGTGGAACTGGTAAACGTAGATCAGTTGTTTACTCCAACAAAGAGTGGAAAGACTAGGGGACATGCAATGAAGCAAGAATGTAACTCATTTAAGGCTAATAAGAGAATTTGTTTTCACAACGCGTAATCAAACTCTGGAATTCATTACTGGAAGATGTTGTAAAAGCTGTTAGTGTAGCTGGGTTTAAAAAAATGTTTTAACAAGCTCCTGGAGGAAAGGTCCATGAGACATTTACTAAAGAGGACCCAGGACATCCACTGCTTACCCAGGGACAAGCATCGTTGAACCTGTGTACCTTTTTCGGAACCTGACATTAGATGTCACCTGGATGGACCACTGTGGAAACAAGATACTGGGCTTGATGGATCTTGCTCTGACCCAGTATGGCATTTTTTATATTCTTATGTTCTATTTCTCTGGTGTTGCACTTTATAATCAGTCTGGCTTCTTGGAGTTTTGGTTCATTTTTTGTCTACATATTTCTATTTGATTTTGTGGTAATTTATTCTTACTTAGTGAGGGTCTATCTATGTTTAGTATGTGTGACTGAGGCTAGGTATTTTGTTAGCAGCACTGAATGTTTGTGTAGGGATCTGTAGTATCCTAGCTTGTTCAATTTTCCCAAAGGGTGGAATTGTTTTTATTGGGCTCACTGCAATATTTACAGTTTGGCCTTTTCCTAGGTAGAAGCGAGGTGAAGAAAGAACAACCCCCCAATGTGAATTGTATAAAAGTAGAGATGTTATTGTCCACAATGCTTTTAAACAAATTATGTTGGTGGGTTGTTCTTTTTCACTTTACTCCTTTCTTGTGGTTTGTCCCCAGTGAGTTTGTGTGCTTTCTTGGATGGTATTTTTCTAGGTAGAACCTCACTGATGCTATTATGGAATGGTAAGATTTGTTCTGCCTGGAGCAACTTTTGTATGGTTTGTATTATGTCACAATTCGAGGTGCAATCAAAAAGTAACACAGGAGGTATAACACTTATGGTTATTACACTCATTCTCCTTTAAAGTAGTCCCCTTCCGATAAAACACACTTCCTCCAGCATTACTGCTACTGCTGGAAATACTTTTGAAATGCCTCTTTCGTTATACTGTGAAGCTGCTGTGTCAAAGTTTGCTAAATGGTCTCTAAATCCTCGAATCTCCTTCCTTTCAGTGGTAATTTCAGTTTTGAAAACAAGTAAAAGTCATAGAGTGTGAAGTCAGGTGAGTACGGAGGCTGGCAGACTTGCTCGATTTGGTTTGGCATCATCATGATGAAGCAACCATTCACCATTCCTATGCAACTCTCGCCTCTTACTGCATCTCTCAAATGAGTCAGAACTTGGACCTAGTACTACTTATTGATGGTTTGGCCTTTTGGAGCATACTCATGATGAACAATATCCTGATAATCAAAGAAAACTGGACATTGATCCTCACCTGACTGGCTTTCTTGGGTCTGGGAGAATATGAAGTCTTCCATTCTGAGGATTGAGCCTTAGTTTCCAGGTCAGAACCATAAACCCATGATTCATTACCAGTAATATTCTCTTTGATGAAATCTGAGTCATTTCCAATGCATTCCAACAACTCCCTAGCTTTAGACAGTTGATCTTCTTTTTGGTCAGGGGATAGGATTTTCAGCACGAATTTTGCAGACACACATCTCATCCCCAAATCAATACTAAATATGGACTGTACCAACCGAAGACTGATGTCCATTTCCTCAGCAAGCTCTCTGATAGTCAATCAACGATATGAGCGTATTGCGGCATGTACTGCTTCAACTTTGTCTTCATTCCTGCTCGTGGATGACCTTCCAGAATGTTTGTCACTGTCAACACTTTGGTGGCCCTCTTGGAAACATTTTTACCAGTCATTGCCATATACTTGCTGTAACTTGTCATAAGTTTCTTTGCAGAAATCTTCAAGTTTCTGGTAGAATTTAATGCAAATTCGCTGTTCAATTTTTTCACTCATTGTAAATCTGATGAACTGCTTTTACATGATACCAAACATCATGTGATTAAAAAAAAGTCCAGGTGTGCTGCAGCTACGCCACACTCTGCACATGCAGAGCACATAACTAGTTGACTGCATGCTTAATAGCATCATGGTGCAACGTATTATTATATAGCTACAGAACAAGTCTTGATATCTTTTGATCACACCTGGAGAGGGATTATGTTGTTACTGAGATGAAACCAGAATCCGATTTTTTTTTTTTTTTTGGTATGGTGAATTCTGAAAGAAATGTCCTAGTTCTGCTGGAATTTTTTGCATCAAAAGAAAGAAAGTTAAATAGCATTTTCTGGTACTCCTTACATTTGCAAAGCAAACAGTATGCAGATGTTTCCAAATTTATACCTCAAAAACAGCGTGAGAAAACCCTCACTCATTAGCCTTCAGTCTCATTCATTGGGATGGTAAATCTCACTCTTTGGGATGGGCTACCCATGACATCTCTGTCAACATGTCTTTCCTATTTTGTTTCCTTAAGATGCAATCTCATTTTTGTATGCAGCTCCTCGAAACTTATATAGACATATGTGAATTATGAAAACTATTTCCATCTTAAACCTTCTGAAGTAATGATTAAACTATGATTGAATAATTAGGTGGATGAACATAGGCCTTTCATATCTGGAATCTTGGTTTGTATCCAATAATCCAATATGAGTTTTGCAGAGAAATCATGTTGGTGTATCAGTTTACAGTTCATACTAATGAACAAGCACTGGCACACCTAATCCTCTTTGATAAATGTCATTGCTTCCCTGGAAGTACTGAGGCAGGTAACCACTAAGTTTAAACTCTTAAAATTAGCCAGAATGTTATGATCCCATTACAGAGTTTGTCATGAGTTTAGATTTATGCTAATCCATGCTTTTGGGTTGTCTTCATGACAGTCTCAGTTCAGTGAATTTTGGGTACTTTGAAAAATATAAATGGCTCACATACATCTAGCATTGAAGGACGTAAAAAAGTTTGCATCATATCTTTGCAAAAAAACCAGTGTACCCTGGGAATGTTGACTCTTTTGGGGCGATTGGTACAACTTTTAATGTCCATGCCTGTATTCATTGTAAACTCCTTTCTCTTCTATCAGACACCTTTAGAGGCAGAGGGAATATGCTGTATATAGTGGTAATATCAGGATAAGGCAGGGAGCAGGAAATAGAAACAGATTGCCTAAATTCAAAGAAAATCCAATCTTTTTTTCCCTATAAAAGAATTTTCTGGAAAATTAAGTCCAAGAGAGAAAAACATACAGAAAGTTTTCTTTGGAGAGAGAAATATTTTCACAGTATGAACACTCATTCAAGCATCTCCTCCATGTTTATGGACAGTGTTTATATAAAACAGAGTTTTAGAGAGCTCTAGAATGCTACTCCTTTTTAAGATAAACTTTCTTTCATTTGTTTGGCTAACCTGAACTCTGTCACAGACCATTACTGCATGCATACCAAAGTTAACTCCAATTTTGTTGTCACTTAACTTTTCACATTTCTTGTAAGAACGGTTCCACAACCTCTTACTTGGTCATAACTTCAAAGAACCGCAGCAGACATATCGAGGGTAATTTTATAAACTTCTTGCGTAGTCAATACGCGTTACTGTGTGTGTTTTGGGGCCTATTTAATACAGTGATGCACATGTGCGTTTATTGTGTAAGCCATTTTAAGCCTTTGATGCATATAAGCAGGGAATCGACTACTGTATGTCTAAATAAATAAATAAATAATACATTTTTCTTTATAAAATAGGGGCAACCTGACATGCCTTAACCTAGGTGTGGCATTTATCCCTACTCTAAAGCGGGCATCATTGCACGTACCTAGATTGGGTGGAAATACGCATAAGTCATAGTGTTCTATAATTTACGCATGTAAATTTAGGCCCTGCCTACATTTCTCCCCAAACTCCACCCACATGCCCACCCCAACTGAAAGTATGCATGATACAACTTAGGCTCGGTTGCTTATAGAATAGTGACCGCTTACAGTGCACATGTAAGTCCCTGTCCACCTGCCTAAGTTCTGTAAAATAGGGACTTGGACTAAAATAGTGACATCAACCCAGCAAATGGCAGCCTGATCGTGGAGCTCTGAACAACGGCAACAGAAAAACCCTCCCATTTAGCATTTATCCTGCCTCTCTTGCTTACCGAGCTTGTTAAAACAATTGCAGGTGCTGTGAGTGATATTGCTATGGCCGCAAAGTCCCAAAATGCAGACATTAAAGCACTAAGGGCTAGCAGTAAGCTTCCCATCAAGGCTCCTTGTTCTGAGCTAGAGGGCGCTGCGGAGGTGGATTGTTATGAAGCCTCCGAGGCAGGGAGCGATTCAGAGCAACAAAGTGTGGATAAGCCTGTGCTGGAGAAAGTACAGTACATGCAAATTGAAAGCCGATTTTGAAACATTGGTGCTGGTACTTTGAACATTGGTACTGGTAGCAGAGATCAGTAAAGATGTCTCAGATCTCAGGGAGCGAGTGGATGAACTGGAGCAGAAGGCCGAGGGCCATGAGGAAGAAGTTGTTGTCAAATCCTGCAAGCTGGATAACATGGCCAGCAATTGGGAAACATTGTAAGCAAAAGAAAAGGATCTTGAGAATCATACACAACATTGTAATTCGCGCATTCGGCATGTACCCGAGGTGGTTGCCTATGTTGATGCTGAAGACATGGCACAATGCATTTTCACTGCTGTGCTGCAAGAAGAGGGGGAAGCGGTGGCGCAAACAAAATTCTTAATTGAAAGAGCACATAGGGCACTTGGGTTGCCCAAAATTAACCTTCCCTGCAATTTTATAGTGTGCCTGCTTTGATATCCATTATAAGAAAAAATCTTGGCCTTGGCATGGAGATGGATTGATTTGGCACTGGATGGGCCTAAGATTGAATATATTTGGAGATCTGTCTGCTATCATGTTGCAGCAATGTCAAGAACTCTGTGCTGCAGACTACTGGGGTACGATATCGTCGGCTCTAGCCCTTTGGTTTAATGTTTTCTGTGAAAGATACTATTTTCCTGGTGCACCATATGGATGAAGCTCGGCAAGCATTGGTGAAGGCTGGACTATTGAAAAAAGGAACCTGGAGGGCTGGTACTGTGGTGATGCAACTGCTGGTATGCCAAAATAACAGGGGGTGGCTGGAGTTAAGCAAAGTCTTTGACAGCAGTCTTTGGGGCATTTGAAGACCTGTACATCAAAAGTGGCCTGATTGCTTTTTGTACCCTGTTGGAGAATGCTGACACCTGTGGACAGTTTGACTTAAGACTTACAGTATGTTTTATGAACGGTTTCTAATATGTGAACGATCTGATTAGGACATACTGTGTTCTGATGCAACTTTTTGTAGCCTGGAGAATGCTGATATCCTGGGACAGTTTGACTTAAGACTTATGTTTTATGAATAGTTTCTAATACAGTATGGGGTCATTCCAGAACACGAATAAGTGGTTTGTACATGTGGCGGGGACGTTTATGTGCTGAAAATGTCCCAGACCATATTCTGAAACATTTTTGAAACGTATGTCTATGGCGCTAGCACTGGGATCTCTGAATGTGAACAGAAGGCAGAACGGGGGCAGCCGCAGAGATGGTCAGCCACAGAGATGGTCAGCCGCAGAGATGTAGAAAGCATATTCAGGAAAGACCCATGTGCGTATTAAATGTTTCCCAGAAACATCCACATTATTCATGATGAAACGTGGAATAAGGCCAGGACTTAGAAAAAATTATCCTCTTCTCTGCAATGTGACCCATATAGAAGAATGGTTATGACAAGTATGTTTTGAACTGGTGTGGCTCCAGTCTGGAAAAATACAAGATGCAGTCTTAAGGTACAGGGAGCAGAGGTGAGGGGATGCTGTAAGGTAACGCTCTTACAGAAACAATAAAAAGAGCAACAGAATTTATTCAGGCTATGCACCTTTGTGCTGTTTGTGCTAAAGGAGCCAATCTATGGGGCCCTAACAATTCTCATGTTCTGAAAAATGGGATTGCTGATGCAGGGAAAGTATGGGTATGAGCAGGGAAAAGATTCCTTTTTGGGCAAGAAATGGAGATCATATTTGTAGTAAATATGCAAATATATTATGTCATAGCTTTTATGTATACATTCAGGGCATCTCTTTGGCAGAATCATGTTTTTGTGACAGAAAGTGAGAGCGTATGTGTGTGTGTATGGTTTGAGGGGTGCGCGGGGGGATCTGGTGTGCTCATCTGCAATTCATGTTATCTAGTCTTTGTACTTTTTACAGGAGTAAACAACCGATTCATGATCATTCCACTGCACTCATTATTCTATAGACCTCCATCATATCTTCCCTCAGCCATTTCTTCCTTAAGTTGAAGAACCCTAACTTTTAAGCCTTTCCTCAAAGCGGTATCCACCTATCCTCTTTATCATTTTGGTTGCCCTTCTCTGTACCTTTCTAAATCTGCAATCTCTTTTTTTTAGATGTGGCTACCAGAAGTGCGTACATATGGATGTGTCCACTGTATGTTTAAACGTGCAGTACCATTGTGAAATCAGAAATACATGTGCTTATTTTTGTTGTCACTCTGGACATGCCTCTTTCATGCCCCCATATGACATGGATGTAATTATATCATTCACATGCAAATTTGGATCTTTTTAAAATGTTACTTAGGGCATGGATGTGATTTTCATGTGTGAATGTGTGTTTTCAGGCGTGCATATCATGAATGGATCTAATAAAATGACCCCCTATATCAACTAGCTCACCTTTATCTACTTGTTTATTCACACCTTCAAAAAAATATAGCATATTGGTGAGGCAAGACTTTCCTTTGCTAAATCCATATGACTTTGTCCCATTAAACCATTAGGGCCTGATTCTGTTCTGGACATTCTGGCCCTCTGTGCACCCAGTCGGAACTGGACAGGTCATTGTTATTTTGTGTCTGCTCCTGTGACAGAAAAGGTGGGGGTAACAGTTTTGATACATAGGAATGTTCCCTTTGAGGAGAAAAAGATTATATGAGACGCTAATGGGCAGTATATAGCAGTGCTAGGAACCTTCTCTGGTGAATTGCTTTGGGTGGTGTCTGTTTACTTTCTTGTAGGGAAAAGTAGACCTTACTTTTCTAAGCTGTGGAATGTATTGGTGAGTCTGGAGACTGCACCAATGTTCTGTATGGGGGATTTTAATTGGGTGGCAAATCCCCAGTTGGATAGGGTGCCGGAGGTAAGTGAGCGGGGAGGCTTTCAGAGGGATTTTCATTGGTTTTGTAGAATGGGAAGGTTTTTAGATGATTGGCGGGTTCTCCATCCCATGGAAATAGAATATACACATGTATTTATTTATTTATTTGCATTTCTTATATACCGCGCTATTACGATCAGTGCGGTTTACATTGGAACAAAACATACAACAATGTAACAATTTACATTGGGTTTACAATGAACAAGGTATACAAACTTGGATAACCTGGAGAACAACTATGTACAGTGTTACGTAACGAAGAAGATTAAAACATCAGACGAAGGGCATGGTTAGGGATTGTAGTATGAAGAATGGAAAGGTAACAGGAGGAGTGTCAGGCTATCAAATTTTCTAGTTGGGGTTGTGTTAAGCGTGGGTTTTGGTGAAGACGTGTATTATTTTGGGATTTGCTGGGGGGGATGAGATCAGGATAGTACTTTAAGAACAGATGTTGTTTGATAGCCTTTCTGAACGAAATGATATTGGTAATGGAACGGATTTCTGGGGGGAGGGAGTTCCATGCTCCTGGTACAAATAGTGAGAAGGCTCTATTGGCTGTTGTCTTTGAGCATTTCGTGATTGTTTTAGGCACTTCTAGTTTGTTCATACATGACGAGCGTCTGTTTCTGTTTGGTGGAATGGGCTGGATGAGCTTGGTAAGCGGGGTGGGGGGCTGATTTCTTGAGGCCTTGAAGGTTAGAACGAGGGCTTTGTATATGATTCTGGTGTGTAAAGGCAGCCAGTGTAGGCTCATCATCAGTACTGGAGTTATGTGCTCCGATCTAGATGTTCCGGTAAGTATTCTAGCTGCAGAGTTCATGGCTAACCTAAGCGGGTTCAATGTTGCTTGTGGGAGCCCAAGGAGGATAATGTTAGCAAAGTCAAGGTGGGGGGTTACCAGAGCTTGGAAGATTGAGCGGAAATCGGAGGGGTCCAGTAATGATCGAAGGTGGCGTAATGACCGTATCTTGTGGTAGATAGATTTAGTAATGTTTTTAATATGCGGTGCCATGTCCAGCTTTTGGTCGAGGATGATGCCCAAGTACCGGATGGTAGGTTTGACTGTGAGGTCGTAGTTATTGACTCGCAAGGATGGCGGTGGTATGAAGTTCTGATTGCGAGTGACAAAAAGGACATCGGTCTTGCTGTGATTAATGCGCAAGTTTTGGGAGAGGAGCCATTCGGAAACAGCATTGAAGCATTTTGTGATTGTTGAGAAGTCCGGTTGGTCAAGCTTGAAGGATGAGTACATCAGAATGTCATCTGCATATGCTAAGCACTGAATATTGAAAGAGCAGATTAAATCGCAGATGGGTTGCATATATATATTAAACATGAGGGATGAAAGGGATGAACCTTGGGGGACTCCTTGTTTGAGTATGAATGGATCGGATGTAGTGGATCCTACTCTGACTTGTTGTGACCTGTCGCTCAAATATGACCTGCACCATGCTAAAGCCATACCTTGTATACCTTTGTCTTTGAGGCGGATTAGTAGTGTCTCGTGGTTCACAGAATCAAACGCGGCCGCAATGTCCATAAAAATAAGGATGAATCCTTGGTGTAGATCATCAATTCCCATGACTAGGTTGTTGAATAATGTAGTAAGGATGGTTTCTATCCCATGTGCTTATTTTATTTTTATTTATTTATTTATTTATTTACATTCTCTTATATACCGCGCTATTCTGCATCAGTGCGGTTTACATTGAACAAACTGAAATTACATTGAACAGGGCATTATAACTTGGAGATAACTATTTTACAGGGAACATGAATCCATGTTGTGAATGGTCCAGTGGGGCTTCAGTGTCGATGTGCTGTTGAATTTGTAGTTGAACTACCTTCTCTGTAATTTTTGCCAGCAGTGGGATGCTTGATATGGGTCTGAACGATTCGACTTTAGATGGGTTGAGTTTGCAGTTTTTTAACAGTGGTCGGATTGATGTGAATTTCAGGCTTTGCGGGAAGGAGCCTTTTATAAAGGATTGGTTGATGATCCTGCTGATGGTTGGGCTGAGGGTATATCGCAACTCTTTAATCCAGCTGGAGGGACAGGGGTCATTAGGTGCTGTGGTAAGGTTGATAGAAGAGATGATTTCTTCGATTTGTTTGGTGGAGACCTCGTAGAATTGTGACAGCGCAGTTGGTTGTGGGATGAGGTCTTCAGGGATGGAGGGTGTGGGGGAAGAGTTAATGTTGGTTTGGATTATTTTTGACTGAAGGTAGTTAGAGTAGATTTGTGGGTGAGGCATTTGGTCTTGGGGAGGGGTAGGGTCGCCTGTGAGTGTTCTCACAATGGAGAATAGGTCACGGGGCCTGTTTAATGATCTTTTATAGTTTCAGAGTGGTGTTGCTTTCTCTTTTCCATTGTCATTTGTCTGTGAGCTTGTAGGTGTGCAGAGTATGTGCATAGAGCCTCAGGTGTCCGTGAATGGCGCCAATGTCTTTCAAGTTTACGGAGCTGGATTAGCGAGTCTCGTAAATCTTGTGAGTACCAAGGTGCATGTTCGCGTCTTGGTTGTTTCTTGGTGTTGGCTGGTTGGTGTGCAGCCTCCTTGAGCACATTGTTCCAGTTTGAAACTAGATCGTCAGGGTCTGTAGAGGTGTTGGTGAGGAGAGGCAATATTTTCTCAAGGACTTCATTCTTATCAAAAGGTTGATATCGTGCAGTCGTGTTTCTAATGTTACGCTGAGTGTTTTTACAAATGTTGCTGGGGTGAATGTTGGGTAATTCAAAGAGAAGTAAGTTGTGATCTGACCAAGGGATGGGTGTTATTGAGGTCAACAGGTTCTCAGTGGAGTTGATAGCAGCATGGGGTGCGAAAATCAAGTCAAGTTTGTTTCCTTTGTTGTGGGTGGGAGCATCAATTAATTGGCTGTAGCCAAGTTGGTTCATTGCATCAATGAAGGCTGATGAGTGCAAGTCATGTAGGGATGGCAGATTGAAGTCAACTAATAACCAGTTTAGGGTGCGGGGGTTGGTAGGGTTACCAGCAATGTTGATTATGTAAGGAAGGTCATCTGGCGATGGCGTGGGAGCTCGGTATAAGAGGTTGATGGTAGAGGAGTCATTTGTTATAGAGAGTGTGTCAAGGTGAGTTGTACTTGTGGTACTACTTAGTCTAAATTGGAGTGAAGATTTGGCAATAATGAGAGTACCACCTCCCCTTTGATTGGCTCTGTGACAAGCGAAGAAGGAGTATCCTGGGGGTGTCATCTGGTTAAGGATGACGTTGTCGCATGAAGATAGCCATGTTTCAGTTATCATTAGTAGGTCGAGGTTGTGGTGAGATATAAGATCGATGGCTATGGGCCATTTTGATCGTATGGAACGGGCATTTGCAAGTGCGCATCTAAGGCGGGTGTGCTGAGTGCGTTTTTCGGATTTGATGTTGTTAATGGTTTGTAGTGGGATATGTAGAAGGTGTGACTGGCGTGTATAAGGTTTTGTAGTAGTGTGGTGAGGGGTTTCAAAACCTCTCCTTGCATTGTAGTGGAGGATAGGGATATAGTTGGTACCGGGGTTTAGCGTGTGGGTCAAGGTGGGGACCCAGGAGGCCAATAGGGCTAATATGACGGACATGGATGGTACGGTGAGTTGCATGATGCTTGTATATGGTGGTTTATGTATTTATGCGAGGTGACAGCTTATGCAGGAACCTTGTGAAAACGCTAAGTGTCAGTGCTGGACTTTTGTCATAGCTTATGTAAGGAAGAGACAAGGTGATTAGGACATTTGTCTGCAGAAGTGGTGGTAAAGGGCAGCTCGTAGTAGAGGGAACAATAGCAATAGGCAAGGGTAGACTGAATGCTACAATAACAATTATACTGAATGCTACAGTGGCAATAGGCAGGGTTACACTGAATGTTACAGTGGTAATAGGCAAGGATAACACTGAATGCTAAAATAACAATGACACTGAATGCTACAGTGGCAATAGGCAGGGTTACACTGAATGTTACAGTGGTAATAGGCAAGGATAACACTGAATGCTAAAATAAACAATGACACTGAATGGTACAGTGGCAATAGGCAAGGTTACAATGAGTGCTAAAGTAACAATTTGAGATGAAATGCGTGACAAACAGGCAATGCCGCAGCATATGGTACTGCTAAGATTTAGTGAGGATTTAGGAGATAGGACCGTAGCTGAGGCAGTAGCAAATTTGTTACCAATTATGTGTTACAATATGCAATCATCAAAAAGTAACGGTTGCAAGTAAGTGCGGTTTAACACTAGAGTTCTTGGCTAAGTTGGAGCATATAAGCGATAATAGTATTGCCCAGGATGGTGGCGTTCGTGGTAATATGTGACTGTGGTGAGATGGGTACCTTTTGAAGCGTCTCGGTGCAGGCTGTGTAGGTTCCGTCGCCGATGGC
The DNA here is from genome assembly GCA_033557465.1 of Ichthyophis bannanicus. Classification (NCBI taxonomy): domain Eukaryota; kingdom Metazoa; phylum Chordata; class Amphibia; order Gymnophiona; family Ichthyophiidae; genus Ichthyophis; species Ichthyophis bannanicus. The sequence goes on along the minus strand of CM066033.1, from coordinate 1,238,001,280 downwards.
TGGTTAGGTGCTCACCATTGCTGAACTTTGGGCGGGTAGTTGATGGCTCTATTTTGGTGCCCCGCCTAAGGGCCACGCCAAAGGGCCCTCTGGCAAGGCCCTCAGGCGCGGGCCCGCCTGTCGGCGGTCTGCTTTAAAAGGATGCTGCCTGCCCCGATTGGGCAGTGGAGGATGGAGGCGGTTCTCTTGTTCCCCGGCTGCTCGATCCACGCCGGGAGAGCTTGATGGTGGCCGGGGTGCAGGAGGGCAGAGAGAGCACGCTGCTTTCGGTGGTCTGCTTTAAAAGGATGCTGCCTACCCCGATTGGGCAGTGGAGGATGGAGGCGGTTCTCTTGTTCCCCGGCTGCTCGATCCGCGCCGGGAAAGCTTGATGGTGGCCGGGGTGCAGGAGGGCAGAGAGAGCACGCTGCTTTCGGCGGTCTGCTTTAAAAGGATGCTGCCTGCCCCAATTGGGCAGTGGAGGATGGAGGCAGTTCTCTTGTTCCCCGGCTGCTCGATCCGCGCCGGGAGAGCTTGATGGTGGCCGGGGTGCAGGAGGGCAGAGAGAGCACGCTGCTTTCGGCGGACTGCTTTAAAAGGATGCTGCCTGCCCCGATTGGGCAGTGGAGGATGGAGGCGGTTTCTCTGTTCCCCGGCTGCTCGATCCGCGCCGGGAGATCTTGATGGTGGCCGGGGTGCAGGAGGGCAGAGAGAGCACGCTGCTTTCGGCGGTCTGTTTTAAAAGGATGCTGCCTGCCCCGATTGGGCAGTGGAGGATGGAGGCGGTTCTCTTGTTCCCCGGCTGCTCGATCTGCGCTGGGAGAGCTTGATGGTGGCCGGGGTGCAGGAGGGCAGAGAGAGCATGCTGCTTTCGGCGGTCTGCTTTAAAAGGATGCTGCCTGCCCCAATTGGGCAGTGGAGGATGGAGGCGGTTCTCTTGTTCCCCGGCTGCTCGATCCGCGCCGGGAGAGCTTGAAGGTGGCCGGGGTGCAGGAGGGCAGAGAGAGCACGCTGCTTTCGGCGGTCTGCTTTAAAAGGATGCTGCCTGCCCCGATTGGGCAGTGGAGGATGGAGGCAGTTCTCTTGTTCCCCGGCTGCTCGATCCGCGCCGGGAGAGCTTGATGGTGGCCGGGGTACAGGAGGGCAGAGAGAGCACGCTGCTTTCGGCGGTCTGCTTTAAAAGGATGCTGCCTGCCCCGATTGGGCAGTGGAGGATGGAGGCGGTTCTCTTGTTCCCCGGCTGCTCGATCCGCGCCGGGAGAGCTTGATGGTGGCCGGGGTGCAGGAGGGCAGAGAGAGCACGCTGCTTTCGGCGGTCTGCTTTAAAAGGATGCTGCCTGCCCCGATTGGGCAGTGGAGGATGGAGGCGGTTCTCTTGTTCCCCGGCTGCTCGATCCGCGCCGGGAGAGCTTGATGGTGGCTGGGGTGCAGGAGGGCAGAGAGAGCACGCTGCTTTCGGCGGTCTGCTTTAAAAGGATGCTGCCTGCCCCGATTGGGCAGTGGAGGATGGAGGCAGTTCTCTTGTTCCCCGGCTGCTCGATCCGCGCCGGGAGAGCTTGATGGTGGCCGGGGTGCAGGAGGGCAGAGAGAGCACGCTGCTTTCGGCGGTCTGCTTTAAAAGGATGCTGCCTGCCCCGATTGGGCAGTGGAGGATGGAGGCGGTTCTCTTGTTCCCCGGCTGCTCGATCCGCGCCGGGAGAGCTTGATGGTGGCTGGGGTGCAGGAGGGCAGAGAGAGCACGCTGCTTTCGGCGGTCTGCTTTAAAAGGATGCTGCCTGCCCCGATTGGACAGTGGAGGATGGAGGCGGTTCTCTTGTTCCCCGGCTGCTCGATCCGCGCCGGGAGAGCTTGATGTTGGCCGGGTTGCAGGAGGGCAGAGCAGTATCCACGCAGAGCAGTTTGGATTACATTTTAGTGTCAGAGTCTATCTTTGTCCAAGTTGAAGATGTGGATATTGACCAGATGATTCTTTCTGATCATGTGCCTGTGGTGATATGTTTCTTGTTTCAATGGGAGAGAAGTCATTTGCAGTGGGAGATACTACTGGGATTGGAGAAGGATCGAGAGTTTGTAGCTTATTTGCAGAAGTAATGGTGAGATTATGAGGTCTTTAATAGTGGTCATTGGGGTGATCCCTTTCTCTACTGGGAAGCAAGTAAGGCAGTGATGAGGGGCGCAATGTTGGCATATGTAAGTTATGACATAAGAAAATTAATGTTCAACTGGTCCAGTTAGGGGTAGAGCTGCATTGTGCACAGTAGGAACATGCTCAGAAACCATCGCTGGAGGCTAGAGTGCATTTTTTTCAGAGAAAGATCTCTGTGCAGAGCCTCCTGCAGCAGCGTACAGAGCAAACAATGTTGATGTAGAGTAGAGCTTTTCCTCTATGGGAATAGAGCTGGTTGATGTCTAGCCCACCTGATAGCCACTGTGGATGGGCCTAGGTTTGTCTCTCTTTAGAGAGACTCAGCGGGTACTTTCTGTACAAATAGGAAGAACATTGGGAAAATATTTTCCAATTTCTATATTACTACTACTACTATTTAACATATATGAAGTTATATTCGGTTATATTCGGGGGGGGGGATGCTGGAACGGAATGTGTAAGTGATTTTTTATGAGGGTTGGCATTGAACCAGGTGTCAGAAATGCAATGTGAGCATCTAGGTGCTCCTATTACAAGGGAGCAGATTCTCCAGGTTATTTTAGGGTTGAAGCTCTGTAAGACTCTGGGTCCGGATGAGCTGTGGGCTGAATATTATCAGATCCTGGAGGAGCTGGTGATGCCATCGATGTGTGCTATGTATGAGCAGGCACTGGAGGTTGACAAATTTCCTCAGATGATTAATTGAGCTATTATTACTGTACTCCCAAAGGGTGGATGAGTTCTGTTGAATCCTGAGACCTATCAACCAATCTTGCTCTAAATGTTGATATGGAGGATTGCCTGGGCACCTTTTTCCTAGAGTTGGTTGATGCATAGCAGATTGGGTTTGTGTCTGGTCAGTTTGAATAAATTTCTGGACTCTGTATTAATAAGGATAATACATTGGTTCTGGAAGTAGCAGGGCAAGTGTGGGCTGGCTGGTTGGGTCTCTTTCTTTGGAAGTGGGCTGAAGATTCCTTGAAATATTTGGGGGTACTTCTTCCAGCTAAGCTGAGAGATTTTTAAGAAATAAATATCCAGCCTTTACTTCACAAGATGGATTGGCAGCAAGTTGGCATAGGCTGCCCTTTTCTTTATGGGTTCGTATGTACCTCATTAAGATGATTATTCTTCCACAGTGGTTTTATCAATTGCAAAGTTTACCAAGTTTACTGGAAGTGTGTGAGATCCCTGATTGCTCTTATTTCCGGTGGGAGATTATTCCAGCACTTTGGTGCATAGAGGGTGAAAGCTCTATTCCTGGTTGTTTGGGTACATTTTATGGATTCCTTAGGAATGATCAGTGAGTTGTCTGCTACTGACCTTCTTGATCTATTGTTGGGGGTAGGGGTGAGGAGGTCTGTAAGTGATGCGGGAGATAGATTATTGTTGATCTTGAAAGTGAGGAGTAGAGCCTTGTATGTGATCCTGCAGATTATCGGTAACCAATGTAGTTCCTTGAGGGTAGGAGTGATGTGATCTCTCCTGGATTGTCCGCAGAGAATGCGGGCCGCTGCGTTCATCGCAAGTTGTAGCGGGTTGAGGGTACTCTTGGGGAGGCCGTGTAGGATGATGTTTGCATAGTCAAAATGTGGGAGAACCAGCGCCTGGAATACGATTCGGAAATCGTTATGGGGTAACATGGGTCTTAGGTGCCTCAGTGTTCTGATTTTATTGTATGTGGTCCTGGTTGTGTGCGGGACAGTTGCTGCGGGACGTATAGGGGGAAGGCTCTGGAAAAAATAGTAGGGATTTGGGTTGGGGGGCTGTAGCTTGAGATGGATGTGGATGATTTTGGTGCGAGTATTTTTGGCATGTGCGAGGTGATCAAATGTGTGCTATGGCGGGAAGTACAATTTAAATTCATGCACCATCTGCATAAGCATCCCCAACGGACTTAAAAAGCTGAGGTGTTAGAGGATGCTTGTTGCCTGAAATGTAAGGTGATGGAAGGAACTTTTCTTCACTGTGTAATGCTCTGCCCCTGGTGCTACGTTTTTGAACAGATATCCACAATTTTCTGTCCTCTGTGTTAGGAGTGTGAATGAGTGTGGATGGTGATGCGTGTCTGTTGGATTTGCACGACGTGTTGATCTTGGAGAATAAGGTTGAATTATTATTCGTACAGAAGCCTTTTTTGGTGGTGAAGAGAAGTATATTCTTGAAATGAGCGGGGGGCCAATCCTCTTACATTTGTTTTATGGCTGATGCAGATGCATCTTCGGGTACAGATAGAGGCTTGGTCTGTGGTAACTGCTAGTTTGAAAAAATGCAAGCAATTTTTGGCTGTTTGGAATCTCTTTCTAAGAACATTACTACCACAATGGAAGGAGACATTGTTATTTAATGTTTGGTTGGGCAGTGGGTGGGGAGGGGTTATGCTCTTGATATGCGTAGATTGCAAATGTAATCTTTATGTGCTTGAAATATGATGGAATATCTTGACTGTATGGTTATTGTAGCAGTTTTGAGAGCTGAAAAAGGTTTATAGAAATAATTTTCACTAAAATAGGGCTTATACTAGCAGGGCCATATCAAGCCATAAAAGTGCCCTATACGACTTGTACATCTGGCATGCCAACCCTTCCCCAAACACAGGTTCACCAGTTGCCCCATGCCCAGCATCTTGCCTTACCCCATACTTCCATGTCCTGCTAGCTCCCCACACTGCCTGCCCTTGCCCAACCGCCGCTCATTGTGGTTCTTGGCAGCAGCTGTGGCTGCAGCAGAGCGGACATCCAATTTAAAAAAAGAACAACACGTAGATCTTTCTGACTTCATGCTTGCATGCAGGTATGATCCCTCCTTCCTCTGATCTATGCTCACATCAGAGGAGGTAGGGACCAGACCAGCCATTCAAACGTGGGTCTTTGCAAAACTGAAAGTGGACAAAGCCATGGGACCAGATGGGATACATCCCAGGATACTGAAAGAGCACAGAGAGGTTCTTGCAGGACCATTAAAGGATATTTTCAGCAGATCCTTAGAAACAGGAAAAGTTCCTCAGGACTGGAGAAGGGCTGATATAGTACCTCTTCACAAAAGTGGAAACAGGGAAGAAGTGACAAACTACAGGCCGATGAGTCTTACCTCGGTGGCGGGAAAAGTAATGGAGGAGCTCCTGAAAGAGCGAATAGTGGACTTTCTCAAAACCAACAGGTTGCATGATCCGAGGCAACATGGTTTTACCAAAGGACAATCTTGCCAAACAAATCTGATTGAGTTCTTTGACTGGGTGACCAGAGAACTAGATCAGGGGCAGGTGATGCATGGATACCTGGATTTCAGCAAAGCCTTTGATACTGTTCCTCATGGGAGGCTTATCAATAAACTCAGTAGAATGGGGATGGGTCCCAAGGTGCTGAACTGGATCAGAAATTGGTTGACTGACAAACGGCAGAAGGGGATGGTAAAAGGAGCTCACTTGGATGAAAGGAGAGTGATTAGCGGGGTGCCCCAGGATTCGGTCCTGGGCCCAGCACTGTTCAATGTATTTGTAAGTGATATTGCTGAAGGACTGAATGGAAAAGTCTGTCTTTTTGCAGATGACACAAAAATTTTCAACAGAGTGGACTCCCCTGAGGGAGTGGATAACATGAGGAAAGATCTACATAAGCTGGAAGAATGGTCTAATGCTTGGCAGTTAAGATTTAATACGAGGAAGTGCAGTGTCATGCATTTAGGAAGCAGAAATCCAAGGGAAATGTACGCGATTGGGGGGCAAGAGGTTGGTGTGCATGGACCAGGAGAAACACCTTGGTGTGATTATTTCTGAGGATCTAAAGGTGGACAAAACAGTGCGACAAGCCAGTGGCAAAAGCCAAGAGGATGTTGGGTTGCATACAAAGAGGAATTTGAAAGGAAGAGGCACTAATGCCACTGTATAAGTCACTGGTGAGGCCTCACTTGGAATACTGTGTTACGTTTTGGAGACTATATCTCACAAAGGATGTAAAAGACCGGAAATGGTTCAGAGGAAGGTGACCAAAATGATTTGGAGCCTGCGTCAGAAGCCTTATGAGAAGAGACTTGAAGACCTAAATATGTACACTCTGGAGGAGAGGAGGGACAGGGGAGATATGATTCAGACCTTTAAATACTTAAAGAGAATTAATGAACAAACAAACCTCTAGCTGCAAGGGGGTAAATTGAAAGGCAATGTCAAGAAATACTTTTTCACTGAAAGTGTGGTGGATGCTTGGAATGCCCTCCTGATGAAAGTGGTGGGGGCAAATACAGTGACAGAATTCAAAATGGCATGGGACAGACACAGTGGATCCCTTTACAGCAACAGGACAAAATCAAAATAAACGTAACTATCTAATTTCTCAACAAACAGGGGTGTCGTACACAGAGCGGTGGGTTCACCCCTAAACAAAGACATTGGGAGGGGTGACCTGCATGGAGCGGCAGGTGCACCTTCTCTTTCCATCTAACTGGGCAGACTAGATGGACCATACTGGTCTTTATCTGCCATCATTTACTATGTTACTATGTAACTCTACGCTTGAATGGCTGGTCTGGTCTCTCCCTCCTCTGATGTGACATGCATCAGAGGAGGGAGGAATCAGACCTGCATTCAAATGCAGAGTTCAAAAGATCCACTTGTTTTTTTTTTATTAGACTTGGATGTCCACTGCTACTGCTGCCACTGCCACTGCCAAGGAATCACGAAAACGACAGCGAGGCAAGGATAGGCAGCGTGGGTGGAGCTGAAGCTGGCAGCCCAAAATGTGCCCCTATTTCTTTAAGCCCTATGTAGCCACACCACTCACACAGGGCTAGGCATGGTGCTGTACAGTAGTAAATAGTGGGTAATTTTTGTGTGCCTTTTATAAAATCATCCCCATTAAGCTCAATTTTGCATTGGTCATTTAGGTAGAAAAGTCTCACAATTAGCAGAGTATTTTACAAAAAGCCCTCTGTACAAGGAATGTTTTGTAAAATAACTATAATGGTGTGGGAAATACATGTGAACATACTGACATGTACAGCGGGAGCACCTAATTTACAAAAAAAGAGACACCACTCAGAGCTCAGTATGGTAGTCTTGAAGGACTACCAAAAGGGACTGCTACAGCTGGAAAAAGATCTGCACTTGTAAGTATTTATCTTCTGGAATATACACTAAAGTGGGGGAAAAGGTAATTATTTGGGTTAAAGCTGATAAATCAGAATTTTAGAATTCCGTTTTTTTGCTGTCAGACAAGCCTTAGTACCACCAGAATCTTTTCATTTAAATCAAATCAAAGTATAACTTAGCATAGAAAGTAAAATAGAATAGTCACTGAAGTAAATTTGTTTCTAAAGAGCTTTTTTATTTAAATCAAATCAGAGTATAGCTTAGCATACAAGTAGAATAAATAGTCTCTGAGTAGAAAGAAAGAAATGTGTTTCTAGTTACCTTTACAAAGAGGCCTTCCGGTTAGGAGGCAAAAGATCTGTGAAGTTATCTTAAATAGGTGTTAAAGCCAAGTGACAGATCACAGGAGCAATTTGAAAACCTCCTCTATCAAACTAAGGACTGTGTGAATCACACAGACATTACCTAAGAAGCACCGGACAGGTCACTGTGTAGCAAGACAGTTTTTATTGCCTTCTTTCCCTCTCGCCCACTCCAAGAGTAATCTTAGCTTTATAGGCTCTTAAAACTATTAAAAGGAAGGAGATGCCCGTATTCACTTTCAGGTATGGCTGGTTATCCTCATCAAGAACAGATTAATTAAGGACCTGAGATTAATTAATCTTGAGGTGAACAAAGTCCATTAAACATATCCCCAGCAAACATAAGTAAGTAAACAACTTAAATACCTAAACAAAACCTTAAAACTAAGATGCAGACAGCAATCCAGCAGCAAGATGGGGGCTTTCCAGTATTTTGCATTGAGTGTCACATGTATGATTTATTCACAGTTGTTGAGGGGTCTTACATGTGCACTAGGTGCAAGGAGCTTTTTTCTCTCAGAGAATGAGTCTGATCTCTGGAGGCTAGAGCAGCAGACTTGGAGGATATAGGGAAAACAGAGAGGTATATAGATGAGACTTATAGAGACATAGTACTGAAGTCCCACCTCCACTCTGGCAGCCTCTCGGTTGCCATGGAGATGAGAGATCACATGACAGGAGAGCATCACCCTGGTATGGTAGAAAGTGATCCTGTAGCTAGGACTTGTCTTCCAAGTGATGTAAAACTCGCTCACACTGAGGCAGTTTCTCCAGGGCCATGTGCCCATGAGGGAAGGTTTAGGACAGTCATTATAGTTGGTGATTCAATCAGGCATGTAGATAGCTGGGTGGCTAGTGGACATGAGGATCACCTGGTAACATGCCTGCCTGGTACTAAGGTAGCGGACCTCACGCGCCACCTAGACAAGCTTTTAGACAGTACTGGGGAAGAGTCTGCTGTCTTAGTACATGTTGATGTACCAATGACATATAAAAGTGTGGGAGGGAGGTTCTGGAGGTCAAAGTTAGACTTTTAGGTAGAAAGTTGAAATCTAGAACTTCCATGGTAGCATTCTCAGAAATGCTTCCCGTTCCACGTGCAGGACCCAAAAATCAAGTCATGAGATGATGATGTAAGGAAAAGGGTTTGGGATTTGTTAGGAACTGGGCAAAACTTCTGGGGAAAGGAGGAGCTTTTCCAAAGTGATAGGCTCCACCATAACTGGGATGAAACCAGGCTGCTGGCATTAACCTTTAAAAAAGAGATAGAGCAGCTTTTAAACTAGATAACAGGGGAAAGCCGACAGTCATCCAAGAATTGATGCAATTCAATTGTAAGCAAGTTCTGCTATGAGAGGACATGGGATGAGGGTGAAGGGAGATAGATTCAGGCGTGATATGCGGAAATATTTCTTTACAGAAAGAGTAGTGGATCCGTGGAATAGTCTCCCAGTGGAGGTGGTAGAGATGAGGACAGTAACTGAATTCAAAAAAGCATGGGACAAACACAGAGGATCTCTAAAGGTAAAAAGGGGACTGTTGTAGTTGTTATGGAAGGACAGACTAGATAGGCCATGTGGTCTTATTCTGTCGTCATATTTCTATGTTTCTATGTTTCTATGAATGCATGGTTGGAAAGGATGTATCCTTGAAGGATACTAGCAAAAGATTGAAGTTAGGGCATATCAACAGAGAGGTTCCAATAAAGACAAAAGTAACCAAAATGCCCTTAAGTACAGAGCAGACAGAGCTTAAAGATTCCAAATTACCCCTGTCTACCTATAACCAGATTAATATGAATAAAATACAACCTCTAAAATGCTTGTATGCAAATAATAGAAGTCTAAAAAATAAGATGGGAGAGTTAGAATTTATAGCTCTAAATGAGAAGTTAGATATAATTGGTATCTCAGAAACCTGGTGGAAGAAGCACAACCAATGGGACACTGTGATACCTGGTTACAAATTATATCACAATGATAGAGTAGATCAAATTGGTGGAGGGGTTGCATTCTATGTTAGAGAGGGCATTGAGTCACACAGGATTAAAGTTTTGCAAGAAACAAAATACACTGTAGAATCTCTATGTATCAAAATTGTATGTAAAAATGGGGAAAGGCCTGGCTTTGAGGGTGTACTATCAACCACCTGGCCAGTATGAACAAATGGATGATGAAATGCTCAAAGAAATCAGAGAAGCTAACAAAAGTTAAAACACAGTAATAATAACGTGTGATTTCAATTACACCAGTATCGATAGAGTCAATGTCATGGCAGAACATGTTAGGGAGATAAAGTTTCTAGATTAGATAAATGACTGCTTCTTGGAGCAGCTGGTTCATAAACTGACAAGAGGGGAAGCCATTCTGGACCTAGTCCATAGTGGAACACAAGATCTAGTGCAAGAGATAAGAGTGTTGGGGCCACTTAGCAATAGTGATCATAGCATGATTTCATTTGATTTAATAAATGGAGGAAGGACAGCAAGGAAATCCTCCTTTTAACTTTCAAAAAGGAGACTATGACAAAATAAGAAAAATAGTTAAGCGAAAACTAAAAGGAACAGCTACAAAGGTTAAAGATTTATATCAAACATGGACATTGTTTAAGAAGACTATCTTGGAAGCCCAGACAAGCTGTATTCCACACATTAAGAAAAGTGGAACGAAGTCCAAAAAACTGCCAGCATGGTTTAAAGGTGAGGTCAGAGAGGCTGTTGTAGCCAAAAAAGCATCTTTCTGGAAATGGAAAAAGGAGCCAAATGATGAAAGTTGGAAATAACATAAACACTTGCAAGTTAGATGCAAGGCACTGATAAGGAAGACAAAGAGAAAATTTGAAAAAAAGCATGCCATGGAAGAAAAAGCACATAATAAACATTTTTTCGAGCACATTCGTAGCAAAAAACCTATAAAAGAGTCAATTGGGCTATTATATGACAGAGGGATAAAAGGGGTACTAAGAGGGGAGAAGGCCATAGTAGACAGACTAAAATGAATTCTTTGCTTTGGTCTTTACTGAAGAAGATATGGGGAAGTTATCCATGACTGAAATAGTATTTAAAGGTGATGCATCAGAAGAATTGAAAGAAATATCGATAAACTGGGAAGATGCATTGCAACTATTTGATAAACTAAAGAGTAGGAAATCTCCTGGACTGGATGGTATATATCCGAGGGTGTTGCAAGAACTTAAATATGAGATTACAGGCCTACTATTAATAATCAGTAAACTATCATTAAAATCAACTGTAATACCTGAAGACTGGCAAATGGCCAATGTAATGCCAATTTTTAAAAAGGGTTCTGGGGTGATCCAGTAAACTACAGGCCAGTGAGTAATGGGCAAAATGGTAGAAGCCATTATACAGAACAAAATTACTGAACATGTAGATAGTCATGGTTTATGGGAGAAAGATAACATGGCTTTAGCCAAGGAAGGTCTTGTCTTACTAATCTGTACTAGTTTTTTGAAGCTATGAATAAACAGGTAGACAAAGGTTAGTCGGTCAATATACTGTATCTGGATTTTCATAAAGCCTTTAACAAGGCCGCTAATGAGAGACTCTGGGCAAAATTAAAAAGTCATGGGATAGGAGGGGGTATACTATCGTGGATCAGGAACTGGTTAAAAGATAAAAAGCAGAAGGTTGGGCTAAATAGTCAATTTTCCCAGTGCAGAAAGGTGAATAGTGGAGTACCCCGGGAACAATGCTGGGTCACTTGCTTTTTAACATTTTCATAAATGACCTGGAAATGGGAATGAGTGAGGTAATCAAATTTGCAGATGATGCAAAATTATTCAAAGTTGTTAAAACCCAAGAGGATTGTGAAAAATTGCAAGAGAACCTTGATAAATTGGAAGACTGGAAGTTCAAATGGCAGATGAAATTTAATGTGGACAAGTGCAAAGTTATGCAGCTAGGAAAGAACAACCCAAATTATGGTTACATGATGCCAGGTTCCACATTAGGGACCCCCACCCAGATAAAGATTTAGATGTAATCATGTATAACACATTGAAACCCTCCACCCAGTATGCAGCAGTGACCAATTAGGCAAATAGAATGCTAGAAATCATAAGGAAAGGAATAAAGAATAAATATAATGGCTCTGTATTGTTCCATTGTGCGACCGCACCTTGAATATTGTGTTCAATTCTGCTTGCTGTATCTTACAAAGGATATAGCTGAATTAGAAAATGTACAGAGAAGAGCCACCAAAATGGTAAAAGGGATGGAAGGATACCCCCATGAGGAGAGGCTTAAAATGTTAGGGCTTTTTAACCTGGAAAAGAGATGGCTGAGGGGAAGATATGATATTGATCTATAAATTAATGAATGAAGTGGAATGGGTAAATGTAGATCGATCGTTTACACCATCAAAACATAGAAAAGCTAGTGGACATGCAATGAAGCTACAGTGTAACTCATTTAAGACTAATAAGATAAATATTGTTTCACTCAACACATAATCAAACTCTAGAATTCGTTACCATAGGATGTAGTAAAAGCTGTTAGTGTAGCTGGGTTGAAAAAAAGGTTTGGACAAGTTCCTGGAGAAAAGGTCCATAAACCATTATTAAAGAGGACTCGGGAAATCCATTGTTTGCCTCAATACAAGCATTGTGGATCTTGTGTGTGCTAGGTACTTGTGACCTGAATTTGCCACTGTTGGAAACAGGATACTGGGTTTGATGGATCTTGGTCTGATCCATTATGGCATATCTTGTATTCTTATTTATTTTATTTTTTATTTATTTATTGTTTTTCTATACCGCACTATTTATCATCAGCGCAGTTCACAAGTATCAAGAGTTGTGCAATGCAGAACAGTCTAACATTGAACTTACAATGAACAGGGAGATTAGCATGGTGAACAGATGAACTATATACACTATATACAAATTAGTATGAGGGTCAAACATGAGGTTTGGCGATATTTACAACGGGACAGGGTGGCTATATACATATACATATTTGTGTTATGCATATTTGTGTTGCTAGGGGCAGGTAGTCGTGGAAGGATAGTTTAAGTGTACTGGTTGTAGTGTCAGAGACATTACTCTGTGGGAGCTGCTATGGGTCGGCTATGGCGAGTGCTTGATGGAGTGGTAGGTTGGCTTGTTTTGTCTCATAGATAATCTGCATATTCCTGTGGATCTGGGAGGTTAGATTGGCTGGGGGAAGGTTCCTTTGCCAAGTTTTTGACAAGATTGAAGAGCTCATATGGTTTGTTTATGGATCTTTGCAAGACTTCTGCATGGTACTGCTTCATTCTCGCGGAAACAACTGTTCTGTGGGCATCTAGATGGGCAGTGTAGGCGTCGTGGTTCTCGGTTGTCCTTGATAGGTGCCATCATCTTTCAAGATGTCTAAGTCAACGGAGGGATGCCGTTAGATCAGGTGAAAACCAGGGTGCCTTCTTCCTTTTACCAGGAATTTTATTGCTGGCTGGGGTGTCGATTACAGCATTAAGACTCTTGAACTAGAGTCTTATGTTCTTATGCCAGAATTTAGTTGTGTAGAATGTGACAAATAAGAGCATTTTTATTCAGTTGGGCAACCATGCAATTTATAGGGCCAGATGGAGAAGCTACTTTGATAGTGGGAGATGGCAGAAGCAAGAGTGAATCATTTTTGTCAAGTAGCCAAAGAAATGTATTCCTGCATCCCTTCTCCTAAATCTCATGAGTGATGGATGTCAGCAGCTCAATAATAACCTGAAATAAAGCACCAGTATAGCACTGTTTTCTCCAGGAAAAAGCAGGAAGTCAGTCCTCACATATGGGTGACGTCGGTGCCATCGGAGCCCATGTGGAGCATTTCCTCAGCTTTCAAAGAAAGCCTTTGGGACATGCTACCACACATGCCTGATCCACTTCCCACCCGAGGGTGCCATCTTGCTCAGTCTCCTTTTTTCCATGGAGCCCAATGGACATTTGTCCTGTTTCCCCAGAAAAATCCTTGCTAATTATCCTTAAAAAGTTAGTTTCCTGGTTTGCGTACCGGTTCCTCTTCCCACTTCCTGTGATCTGTGCCAGACCAAGACACCTAAGACCAATAAAAAGAGATCAGAGTTGCAGGAAGAACTGTTTTCCCGGTCCAACTCGGCACCAGCCTCCCTGACGTCAAGCTCTAAGCCCAACACTTCCCATGAAGCCCAGGAGCCCTCAGAGTCCCGTGGCAGTGGCTCCTCCGAGAAGACCCCGAGAGAAAGAAGAAAAAATCCTCAGAGAAACCCAGTAAAACTGCCTGGAGGGACTCAGGCGGCTTCAAGAAGCGCCCTACCAAGGTCCTCAAGAAGGATTCCTCAGTCGGCAGAGACCGTGCAAGGTTCCTTGAGACCATAGTCCTCATCGAGGATGCACTCGTAAGAGTGCTGGTGCCGGGCCCAAGATCCTCGTTGCCAGCGCCGAAAGCTGCAGAGCCTTGGAGCTGCTTTCTGTCTTGGAAACCAGAATGCCGGCCTTGGAGCAAAACATCACTGCTATCCTGGCCCTGCAGCAGGCAATGACGGCTGGCTAGTTCGCATCATCAGCCCCGATGACTGGGCCCCCGACTGCGATGGAGTCCCCTGTCGTAGAGCTCTCGGTGCCAGATGAGGTCACAGTCCCATTCCTCGGTCATCCAATCCTTCCTGGCCAGTTTCCATGACTTGGACCCCAGGTCCTCTGGAGGCCGCTGGCCACTTGGCACTGGCCTCGACATTATGACATTATGAGCAGCAGGGCCTCAGACTCATCATCACCCCTCGACTCCGAGTGGGAGACCGACAACAAGGCGTCCCCAGAAACCAAACAACATCGAGATATTCCCTCAGACGCATCTCCCCTGGCGCCCCGGTGCCATTCTCCTCCGGAGGATGTGACCTTCCACGACTTTGTCAAGGATACGGCCAGAGTCCTCTCAATACAAACTGAGGCGGAAGAAGATCCACACACCAAGGAAATGGAAATTCTTCAGTATGAGTCTCCACCAAAGGAAAATCTCACAGTGCCATGCAGCTGATCCTCGAGCAGCTGCTACTCTGAATGTGGAAGATGCCAGCACCAGTGCCAGTGGTAAGCTGGTGTCTTGGCATCACATACTGCATCTGGAAGAGCACCGGTTTCCACAAGCCCCTACTCCCACATAACTCCATGGTCATCAAGTCAATGATGCAGAAACTTAAGAGCCAGAAGACTCACTTCTCTGTCCCTCCCTGAAGGGATGCTAGAGCCCTCGATGCTGTCAGGTGCAGTGTTACCAGGACTCTATGCTGGGTTGCTCGATTCAAGTCTATGAACTGTACATAGGCATGTACCTGTAGGACCTAACCCAGGAGTTGTCCGGGTTTTCAGCAGGATGCCGGAGAACCCCTCCCTCAGTTCCAATCCCCGATCTCCGAGATCAAAGACTGCTTTAAGCTCCTTTCCCGGGCAGGCTATGATGGCTTCAAGTCAGCGGCTCAAGTAGCAGTGGTTGGCATCATGCCTAGTGCCAAACCGAGCTGCAGTCTTCCAATCTCGAGCAATAGGTCCAAGACAAGCTGCTCAACATCCCCTACACCGGTGAGAATCTGTTTGGTAAGCCTATTGCCGACAAGGCGGCCGAGATCAAGGCCGACTTGGTGACTCAACAGATGCTCTCTAAAAGACCTCATCCTTTCCCGGTAAGAAACCATCGTGGAAAAGACCCCTGTTCCTGAGTTAAAAGGGCCCTTTCATTAGAGTCACCACTGCCATCTATGGGGAAAAGGATTCTACTCCAGATACTTCCTTGTCCCAAAGAGAACTGGGGGCCTCAGGCCCATACTAGACCTGAGAAACTTAAACAAGTTTCTGGTGAGGGAGAAGTTCAAGATGCTCTCCCTTGGAATACTGCTGCCTTACCTCCAGCAGGGAGATTGGCTGTGCTCCTTGGACCTAAAAGATGTGTACCCTCACATCCTGATCTACCCCTACCATAGGCAGTAACTATGGTTTGTGGTGGGGAGAGGGCACTACCAGTGCAGGGTGCTACCCTTCAGCTTGGCCTCCTCATCAAGGGTCTTTACCAAATGCCTGGTGGTGGTAGCCACCCACCTTTGCCTACAAGGGGTATTCATCTTCCCCTATCTAAATGATTGGCTCAGCAGGGGCAGTACGGCCTCAGAGGTCAGTCAGGCCACAGAGCGTGTAACCCTCCTTCTGCAGCACCTAGGGTTCATCATCAACTTCCCCAAATCCCATTTCTCTCCAGCCCAAAGCCTGGCATTCACAAGTGCTCAGGTGGACACATTTCAGGCCAAGGCCATCCTTCCAAGATAAAGAGCAAAATGCCTCAGGTGGTTGGCAGGAGAGGTACAATGCCACTGGTCAGTGCTAGCTCTTCTCCTCCTCTGCCTGCTGGGCCATATGCCCTTGACGGTCCACATCATGCCTTCAGCCTGCTTACACATGTGGACAGCCTAGTGGTACCTCCACTCACAGTGGACTTAGGCCACGGGTAGGCTATGGCCTGTGATAGACCTATTCTCCTCTCCAGACAACATGCAGCTACCCCGCTTCTGCTTCCGTCAACCACACCCAGAGAGAGTGGCGGCAGATGCCTTCCTGATCTCATGATCCAAGGGCCTACTCTATGCATTCCCACTGACACCCCTGGGCACCAGGACCCTCTTCAAGGTCCAGAGCAAAAGGTATCAGTTATACTGATTGCCCCCAGATGGCCCAGGCAATCTTGGTTCCCTCTGCTGCTTTCCCTGTCAGTGGCACTCCCAGTCCCTCTAGGCTAAGACCTGGACCTCCTGTCCTAGGAGAAGGGCTCCCTCCTGCACCCCAATTTGGAGTCACTAACACTAACAGCATGACTGCTGAAAGTGTAGCATTGGCCCCTTTAAATCTTCCATGAGAAGTCGAGGAGATCCTACTGGCCTCCCGAAAACCCTCCACCAGATGGGCTTATGCCTTTAAGAGAAGAAGGTTCTCCACCTGGTGTGCAGAAAGGGAGGAGAATCCCTTCTCCTGCCATGTGCAACTAGAACTTCAGTACCTACTGCACCTGTCACACACCGGGCTGAAATCTAACTCAGTGAGAGTACATCTGAGCGCCATAGCCGCTCACCACCACCCTATCAAGGGAAAACCCCTCTCAAGACAGCCCCTGGTCTCCAGGTTCCTCTGGGGCCTCCTGTTATCCAAGCCCCCTCTCCGCCCTCCAGCGGCAGGGTGGGACCTTAACGTGGTACTCTCCCAGCTCACCAAACCTCTGTTCAAGCCCCTGGCCACTTGCCACCTGCAGTACCTGCCTTGGAAAATGGCCTTTCTGATGGCCCTCACGTCCGCTCGAAGAGTGAGCAAATTCCAGGCTCTGATGGCAGATCCACCATATACAGGGTTCTACAAGAACAGGATAGTGCTCCACACACACACCCAAATTCCTCCTGAAGGTGGTGTCTCCTTTCCACCTCAACCAACAGGTGGTCCTCCCCATCTTCTTCCCGTGGCCTCATGCTGGCAGAGAGGAACTAGTATTTCATACACTAGATTGAAATGGGCCCTGTTCTTCTACTTAAAGCGGACTCAGGCCCATCAAAAAGCTCCTCAGCTTTTCGTGTCTTATGATCCCAGCAGACTGGGGCTCCTTGTGACTAAGCAAACTCTATCTACTTGGGTGGCAGACTGTATTGCCATCGCCTATGAATGAGCTGGCCTCTCCCTCAAACACCAGATCACAACGCATCACGTGAGGTTGTTGGCCGCGTCGGTGGCCAACCTCTGCTCAGTGCCAGTGACAGAAATCTGCAAGGCCGCCACATGGTCTTCAGTTCATACGTATGCAGCTCACTATTGCCTGGAGAGTGAGTCCCACAGGGACAGTGCATTTGGCCAGGCAATACTTCAAAATATTCTCAGGGTGTAGGCAACTCCTGCCCTCTGACTCTTTTGTGTTCAGGCTACCAGAGTAATAGTGTTGCTGGACACTAGGGTCTGCAGATTCTCTCAGTGGGGACTCACGTTCTGCAACTCATGGCTACCTGATTGATCACTGTTGGTGCTGTCATGGTTTGATCCTGAGCAGCCTGGAGCTAGGGAGTCCCATATGTGAGGAATGACTTCCTCCTTATTCCTGGAGAAAGCATTGTTACTCACTTGTAACATGTATTCTCCAGGGACAGCAGGAATCAGTCCTCACTACCCTCCCTCCTCCCCTAGGAGTCGCCTCCCTACTTTGTTTTAGTTTTTACTGCAGTCCTAGCTATGTTATCTGACTGAGCAAGATGGCACCCATGAGCGGGAAGGGGACCACGTATGCATACAGCATGTCCCAAAGGCTTTCTTTGAAAGCTGGGGAAATGCTCCGCACGGGCTCCATCGGCACCGACATCACCCATATGCAAGGACTGACTCCTGTTGTTCCTGGAGAACACCTGTTATAGTTGAGTAACTATTCTTTCTCTAGTCAAAGAGAGAAGGTGATTTCAAATTGCTACTTCACAAATTTTCTTTCCTAAAGTGAAAATGTTTAGAAAATACAGAAATAATCTAAATGTAGGATAGGGTTCTCTGAGACCTATAGGATTGTATTTTTTTTAGGGGTTGAGAGAAGTGAGTGTTAGAAATTTCTCAGGCTGTCTGGCTCCAAAGCCAAGATTGAGTGCATAGTCAGAGACAAATAGCACAGAGAGGGTTCAGAATCAGGAGAGGTTGCAATGTGTCTGTCACAGAGACAGAGAAAAGAAAGAACCCAATATTGAGAGTGATTAATGTTATTAGCAGACTTGCTAACTGCATTAATTTTCTTGGTTGTTATTGCATCTGAATATACACGGGTGTTGCCGCTACATGCGCCAATGCTAGTGGTGATATTCAGTCACTGCCCAGTTATCACTAAGTGGCAAAAGTTAGGCACATTCAAGGCTGGCCTATCTTTCAGAATTGAAGCTAACCAGGTAGTTATTAAATATCGCTGCTGCCCAGTTAGCTTTGCTGCTATTTGGCTAACCCCGATATTCAATGCTGGTGGCCAGATATGACCCCATCCCTTAATATACGGGTTCAAGTTTCTACATTTTTGAAACAAAGTTACATTCTTTTTGGTGTTTTAGTTCAAAAGGGGAAATATTTTCTTTAGTGGTGTAGGTTTAAAACTCTGCTTTTAGTATCTTTCTCAGCTCTTTTAAGCTACTGACACCTCATCAGGAGTTAGTGAGCCTGATTAGCCTGTGAAAGAACAGAGAGTAGCTGAGGGCTTTATAAAAGTCCTCAGAACCTTGCACTGTTGAGGCATTCCTAATAGGGGCTCTGCATTTCAAGCAAAGGTAAGAATGTATGGCTTTTAATTGCTAGCTCTCTGCCTGAGAGCTCTTAAAAGAGTTTTGGTACATTTTTAAATTAAAGTTATATTATTTTTGGTGCTTTAGTTCCAAAGGGGAAATATTTTCTTTAGTGGGGTAGGTTTAAAATTCTGCTTTTAGTATCTTTCTCAGTTCTTTAAAGATACTGACACCTCATCAGGTGCTAGTTCCTTCCCTACCCCCCCCCCCAACTCCCACTCACCCCATGTGAGCAGTCTTGCTTTTTAGGGCACCTCCCCAATTATCTATACAAAGGGACTTGGAACAGCACATTTAGAACACACTTAAAAGAGATTAACTGCTTTTTCTCTGAAAGAACAGCTGGGAAACCAGTACTTTGTACTGGTTTGTACATAGCTAGTACTTTGGTAGATCTGTCTCTCTTTTTTGCTTCAACAGGGACCTAAGCACCACTAACTGAATAACGGCTGTGAAAAAATCATATTGCCAAAGCTGTTGCCACTATTACAGTTTCTTCCTCTGTCCAGACAGAGATCCCAAAGCCAGTTGAAGAACCGGTTCCATGTGCAGGATTCCTGCATGCTGAAGCTCTCAGAAAATAAGTGGAGGAGCTCAGAGAAGAAGTGACGAGGCTGAAGAGCATTCAAGACAGTGAGATTTACATTGATGAGATGCTTTTTGAAAAATCCAAGCTTTCTGACAGAGGTGAAGATGGGAGGCTACAGAAGGAAGAAGGTTGGGCATGAGCCACTAGAGCCTGCAGTATCAACACTCCAACTGCACCAGCCCTTGAATTAACAAACCTGTATGCAGCAGTGGAAGTGCACGAAGTGGAAGCATTCAAGAAAATGGAAGAAGCACAGCTTGAGCACCCCGAAGTTGCATAATCAGTCACCACTAGGAAGCGAAGAGTAGTGGTGATTGGTGACTCTCTTCTGACGGGTACTGAGGCATCTATCTACCGACCAGATTTGATATCCAGAGAGGTGTGCTGTCTGCCAGATGCCAAAAACCAAGATGTTACAGAGAGTTTGCCGAGACTCATCAAACCCGACTATTATCTGATGTTGCTCATCCATGTCAGCACAAATGATACTGCTAAGAATCCCTCCAAGCATATCAAACATGACTTCATGGCTCTGAGACAGAAGGTGAAGCAGATAGGTGCAAAGTGGTGTTCTCTTCAATCCTCCCTGTTAAGGATAAAGACAAAGACAGAGATGCTCGCCTCCTGGAGATGAATGCATTGCTACGTGGATGGTGTCATCGAGATCGTTTTGGTTTCCTGGACCATGGGATAATGTTCCAAGGGCTGAAGAGCAGTGATGGTGTCCATTTGTCCAAGAAGGGTAGAAGTGTCTTCAGAAGCAGACTGGCTAACCTACTGAAGAGGGCTTTAAACTAGATTTGTTGGGGATGGGTGAAGAGAGCCCACAGGTAAGTGAAATATTAAATACCTCTGTAGAAATGGGTAATAAGGACAACATTTGGAAAGCGGTGTGCATAAATGCCCATAGCATGGGAATAAGATCCCAGATGTTGAGGCGTTAAAGGAAGAGGCTGACTTGGATGTAGTGGCAGTTATGGAGACATGGTTCATGGACAACCATGTTGTTGTTGTTAAGTGCCGTCGAGTCGGAGTCGACTCATGGCGACCCTCTGGATAGCTATCCTAAATTGTGTTCGGTCTTCAGTCAGGTGGCTTATTGTTGACAGACTGGTACCTGTAGCTGCTGTTATTCTATCAATCCATCTCATTGCTGGCCTTCCTCTTTTGCGTTGACCTTCTATCTTGCCAAGCATGATGTCTTTCTCTAATGATCTCTCTCTCCGCATGATGTGTCCAAAGTATGAAAGTCGAAGTCTTGTCATCTGAGCTTCTAAAGAAAGCTTAGGTTTGATCTCCTCTAGTACAGACTGGTTTGTTCTTCGGGCAGTCCATGGTATACACAGTATTCGCCTCCAGCACCATAATTCAAAGGCATCAATTTTCTTCCTGTCTATCTTTTTCACTGTCCAGCTTTCACATCCATATGATGTTATTGAAAATACCATGGCTTGAACAAGTCGAATCTTTGTATGGAGAGAGACATCTCTGCTCTTGAGAATCTTATCTAGGTCTTTCATAGCCATTCTGCCAAGAGCAATGCGTCGTCTGATTTCTTGACTGCTTGTTGCTTCTTTATTGATAGTTGATCCAAGTAGGTTAAAGTTATTCACGATTTCAATTTCTTCTCCTTCGACGATGAACCTGTTGACTATGCCAGTTGTCATGATCTTTGTCTTCTTTACATTAAGGTGCAGGCCCATTTTGAGACTATGTTCTTTGATTGTGAGAAGCAAATGTTTCAGATCATCTTCACTTTACGCCAGTAATGTGGTATCATCAGCATAGCGAAGGTTGTTGATGAGTCTTCCACCAATCTTCACACCTCTGTTGTCTTCATACAATCCTGCTTCTCTGATGATTTGTTCTGCATATAAATTAAACAGGTAGGGGGAAAGTATGCAGCCTTGTCTTACACCTTTGCTTATTTTAAACCATTCTGTTTCTCCTTGTTCTGTTCGAACTGTTGCTTCTTGATCAATGTACAGATTGTGCAAGAGAACGATCAGGTGTTCTGGTATACCCATGCTTCTTAATGTGGCCCAGAGTTTCTCATGGTTTACACAGTCAAAAGCTTTGCTATAGTCGATAAAGCACAAATAGATATCCTTTTGGTATTCTTTAGTCTTTTCAAGGATCCATCTCATATCCGCAATGATGTCTCTCGTTCCTCGCCCTTTTCTGAACCCTGCTTGCACTTCAGGTAGTTCTTGTTCCAGGTATGTTTGTAGTCTCTTTTGAATAATCTTCAGTAGAATCTTGCTGGCATGTGGGATCAGAGCGATTGTGCGATAATTTCCACAGTCAGTTGGATCACCTTTCTTTAGTATTGGTATAAACACAGATCTTTTCCAGTCAGTTGGTCATGATGCTGTCTTCCATATTTCTTGGCAGAGCCTTGTAAGTATGGTAACAGCTGCATCAGATTGCTGTAATACTTCTATGGGAATGCAATCAATGCCTGGAGCTTTGTTCTTTGATAAGGCTTTCAATGCTGCTTCAACTTCTTCTTTCATCACCAATGGTTCCAGATCATAAGGTACAGGTTGAAACGGCTGTTGGTCCACTTGATCTTTATCATATAAAAACTCTGTATATTCCTTCCATCTTTTCTTGATCTTCTCAGCATCATTCAACATAGAACCTTGAGCATCTTGTAACATTCCAATTCGAGGCTGGAACTTTTTCTTTAACTCTCGTAGCTTTAGGAAAGCTGATCTTGTTCTTCCTCTAATAGTTTCTGCTTCTATTTCCTTGCATGCGTCATTGTAGTACTTTTCCTTGTCCTGTCTTGCTGCACGTTGGAAATCTCTGTTGAGTTCTGGGATTGTCTTTCTTTCTCCTCTGGCTTTAGCTTCTCTGCGTTTCTGGGCAATTTTCAGAGTTTCTTCCGTCATCCATTTTGGCCATTTTTTCTTTTTTACCTTTTGTAGAGACTTCTCGCTTTCTTCCAACACAACCTTCTTGATATCATTCCATAACTCTTCTGGAACTCTATCATTTGTATCTAAAGCAGCAAATCGATTTTGCAGGCAGTCTTTATATTCCAGTGGTATATTCTCAAGGTCATATTTTGCTGCATTCATGAGTGGTTTGCTCTTTTTCAGCTTTAGCTTGAGTTTGCATACTAGTACTTGATGATCTGTACCACAGTCAGCTCCAGGTTTTGTCTTTGTTGATGTTATAGAGCTTTTCCATCGTTGACTTCCACAGATGTAGTCAACTTGATTTTTATACAATCCATTGGGCGAAGTCCATGTGTACAGCCGCTGCTTGTGTTGCTGGAAGAAGGTGTTCGAGATGAATAGATCGTTGGTCTTGCAGAATTCTATCAGTCTTTCTCCAGCTTCATTTCTGTTGCCAAGTCCATATTTTCCAACTACTTTGTCTTCTTCTTTGTTGCCAACCTTTGCGTTCCAATCACCCATGACTATCAGGATATCCTGTTTGCATGTTCTGTCAATTTCAGCTTGTACTTGTTCATAGAACTCTTCAATTTCATTCTCTTCTGCAGCTGTTGTTGGGGCATACTAGGCTATACTTTATTCAAAAAGGACAGGATAGGAAGAAGGGGAGGTGGAGTGGCACTATATGTAAAAAATTAATATTAAAACTATAGAATAGCAGAGATTAAAAGGAAGAGAGGAGGCACTATGGTTTAAACTAGAAAGAGGGAAAGGGAAATCCATTTGCACTGGAGTTACATACAGATCCCTCTCACAGGGAGTAGAAGTGGATGAAGAGTTAATAGAAGACATACACAGTATTACAATGAAAGGAGAAGTGCTGCTGGTAGGTGATTTCAATAAGCGAGATGTGGATTGGCACATCCTTCCTGCGGTGTCATCTAGAAGTAAGGAGATCCTGGATTCTCTTCAGGGAGAACTATTCCCAATGGGGAAAGAGTTTCTAATGTTACAGTGGGAGATCATCTCGCATCCTGTGATCATCAGATGGTATGGTTCAGTATTAGGACAAGGGCTGATAAAATCCATTCAAAAGTGAGAATCTTAGACTTTAGGAATACTAACTTTGCCAAGATGGGACAATATCTCAAAGAGTTGTTAGTGGGATGGGAACAGCTGAGTGATGTAGAAAAACAGAGGGGTTTGTTAATGGCAACAATTATTTTTGTTAGAAAGGAAAATAAATGTAAAAGGAAAAGGAAACTGCTATGGTTCTCAATAGCTGAAAAGGTGAAGAAAAAGAGGGAGGCTTTCATGAAATACAAGAGATCACAGAGAGAGAGAGAGGCATCTATATTTGGAAAAACTTAGAGAAGTTAGCAAAGTAGTCAGGAAAGCAAAGGTTCAAAAAGAAGAAGAAATTGCCAATGCAATAAAATGTGGGGATAAAATATTTTTCAGATATGTTAGTAAAGGAGGAAGGCAAAAGTGGTATTGTCAGACTCAAGAGTGCAGGGGAGGAATATTTATTTAGACAGTTTTGTATACCACCTTATCCTTCAATCAAAGTGGTCACAACACAATTGGGGGATACATTTATCACAAGGGGATATGATACACATACACTAATACTTACAGGGAATGTGGGCAATGGAGGGTTAAGTGACTTGCCCAAGACCACAAGGAGCACCTGTGGGACTAGAAACCCCAGTCCTTCTGGCCCAAGGTTGCAGTCATCTAGTGGGATTTGAACCACCAACCTTCTGGCCTGTGGTACCTTGCCCCAACCACTAGGCCACTCCTCCCTTGGACAAATATGGAGAAGCTGATGAGGATAAGGCAGAATTACTTAACAAATATGTCTGTTCTGTGTTCACAGATGAAGGGCCCATTTCACAGAAAATACCCACAAACAGGAACAGAAGTGACATGGATCTTCAATGATTTTCAGAAGACTGTGCTCATGAGGAACAAGCTAAACTAAAAGTAGGCAAAGCCATGGGTCTGGATGGGTTACATCTAAGAATACTGAGGGAACTTGGGGATGTTCTAGTGACTCCACTGTCTGACCTTTTCAATGGCACTTTGGAGTTGGGAGTGGTACCAGATAACTGGAGAAAGGTACATGTGGTCCCTTTATGCAAAAGCGGACTTAAGGATGACATTGAGAACTACAGGCTAGTTAGACTAACCTCTGTGGTTAGTAAATTATTGGAAAGGGTACTAAAAGAGTGAATATGAGGTTTCTGGAGTCAATGGATTGCAGGATCTGAAGCAACATGGATTCACCAGAGGCAGGTCTTGTCAGACAAATCTGATTGCTTTGACTGGGTGACCAGGGAGTTGGACCAAAGGAGAGCCCTAGATGTGGTGTACTTAGATTTCAGTAAAGCCTTTGACACAATTCTGCAAAGGTGACTTATAAACAAACTGAGCACTCTAAGGATGGACCCTAAAATTACTGATTGGGCTAGAAATTGTTTGAGTGGGAGCAGACAAACAGTATAGATAAATGGAGCTAACTCTGAGGAGAAGGAGGTTACCAGTGGTGTCCTGCAGGTTCTGTCCTTAGTCCAATTCTTTTTAACATCTTTCTTAGTGATAATGCAGAAGGGTTGTCGGGTAAGGTTTGCTTGTTTGCGGATGATACCAAAATCTGTAATAAACACCCAGGAAAGAGTAGATAACATAAGGAGGGATCTAGCTAAGCTTGAAAAATGGTGTAGAATTTGGCAGCTGAATTTTAATGCTAAAAAATGCAGGCTCATGCATTTGGACTGCAAAAATCCAAAGGAGCGGTACATGTAGGGGGTGAGGTATTTCTGTCCACAAAAGAGGAGCAGGACCTGGGCGTAATCATGTCTGATGATCTTAAAGTAGCTAAACAGGTATAAAAGGTGAATGCAGAAGCCTGAAGGATGCTTGGGTATATAGGGAGTCCAGCAGAAAAAATGAGCTGATAATGCCTCTGTTTAAGTCTCTGGTGTGACCTCATTTGGAGTATTGTGTGCGATTCTGGAGACCACACCTTCAAAAGGATTAAGTAGGTCTCCAGAATTAGATACAAAAGAAGAGCTGAAATAACATAATCTGGCCTGACTGGCTTCAGAGCTGATACTAGTAGCTGATACTGATACTGATACTAGTAGCCCTAGACGAACCTTCAACCTTACATTCTGCAAGAATTTTCTAATTAAATTCATTAATCATTATCATCACTGAAAGGGTGGTGGATGCTTGGAATGCCCTCCCAATGGAAGTGGTGGGGGCAAATACAGTAACAAAAGGATAGACACAGTGGATCCCTTTACAGCAACAGGATAAAATCAAAATGAACTTAACTATCTAATTTCTCACCAAACAGGGGTGTCCTACACGGAGCAGTGGGTTCACCCCTAAACAAAGACATGGGGAGGGGTGACCTGCACGGAGCGGCAGGTGCACTTACTCTTGCCATCTTGTTGGGCAGACTAGGTGGACCATACTGGTCTTTATCTGTCATCATCTACAATGTTACTATGTCACTATATCCCAGTACTACCCAACCCAGAACAATCCTGTGAAAATGTATAATTGGACATCATAAAGTTTTATTTTGTATGCATGTGTGTCTCTGCTCTCCCACTGGGTAAAACAGGGTTTTGATGGTTCTTTGCATGTGTCTGGGTGTCATGATCTACATACTGATTTGCTTTGACTGCTGCTTCTATTTGCCGCCCTTGGCAGACGCCAATTTATGTAATGATTGAGCCAGCCTTGGATGGATTCTACAGTTAGCTGATTCATTGTAGCATTTATTTACACTATTTGGATATTATTGAAACTGACTTGATTCCTGGAGCTGCTAAAAAGACCCATTTTCAAAAGGAAACCCCACAAGGAGCTTCCCTTTGAAAAACAAGCCTGCCGTCGGAACAGGGACTTCTCTGTGGCACAGACATTTCCACCTCCTTTGAAGTTTTGATTCTGTTTTAAAGTTTTTGTAGAAAAATTGACTATAAATCCTGTGTTTACTGAAGCATTGTGGATATAAAAGATTTTTTTCCACAAATATTTTGTGGTATCTGCTAGCCAAAATAATATTTAGAATAAATACATTAGAAAAATTCATGCAAATATCTTTAAAGCTATTAGGCTAACCCCATATATCTCTCAAAATTCACCCACATCTGGATCTTTGGAACTGAGTAGAACCAAGGACTATGTTTATTACATGAAATAGAAAACAGAAAAAAAATGAAATATTATGCTTTATAGTCTTGAATTTTTCTACATTGTTCCTTTTGTTTGCACATTCATAGATTGATAATCCTTATATGAAATCAGTTGAGTTTTTAGTTAAAAAGATCTCTTAAGATCATAGGTTTCCTTTCCATTCTCCATAAATTAGTCTAGAGCAAGAAGTGCCTCAGTTTGATCAATCTGGTATTTTGAATTAAAGAACCCTTACTTTCTTGCTTTGACTGAGCTAGGCTCTGGAAGCAATGTCCAGCAACCCCAGTAACCAACTTCTGGGCTGCCCTAATATGCCAACTCATCACTGAATTTAGAAGGTACCACCTCCCCTCTTTTATGATGGTGGTGCTGGATCTGCAGAACCCTACTGCAGTGCTTTTCAAGTGCAGTCCTTGGGTCACACCTAGGCCTGTAGGGTTTTCAGGCATGAGATAGATTTGTGTACAGTGAAGACAATACATGATAATTTATCTCATGCATATCCATTGTGGAAATCCTGAAAACACAATGGGCCTAGGAGTGTAGCGAAAACTGGGTTGAGAAGCAGTGCCCTACTGCAACCATGGGACCGGAGATAGGAGGAAAGAGATATATTCACACATAAGTAAAGAGATTAAAATGGAGGTGGGGTTGTGGTTTAAAAGAGATAGCTAGAGAAAAAGAGAGGAGGCAACAAGAGAAAAGCTTGTGAATTTAAGGGAAGTGATGGAGGAAAATGTGCTGTGGGTCATTTTGGAAAGAGAAAATGGTACTACCATCCATACTGGTGTTTTCTACCAGTGACCTCCAACTCAAATGGAAGACAGAGACTTCATCAATGGTATTGCAAAGGTGGTAATGAAGGGAGAAGTGATGAAACTAGGTGACTTAGGGGCATGTTTACTAAACTGCGGTAACATTACAGACTGCGTGTTATGTAACTTTAACGATCGTTAGGTAACGTTAACGCGCGGTATGTAACGTTAATGATCGTTAGGTAACATTAACATGTGGTATGTAACGTTAACGCTCGTTAATGTTACCTAATGATCGTTAACGTTCCCGGCCGTGGTAAACACCGCAGAGGGTGGAGAGAGGGCGGGGGAAGGGGTCAATGGGCGGGGAGTGGGTGGGGAGAGGCTCCCTACACACTAACGTGCTGAACTGAAGGGCTGAATCCTACCCTGTGGAATGAAATGAAATGAAATGAAAACCTGCCGTTAGATGCACATTTGCAGGAGAGAGAAACCATTTCAGTGTCAGCAATGTACAGCATAGACAGGGAGCCCAAGAACCGTGATAGTAGTGCTCCAATTCCATAAACAGCATAGTGCCCAAGTATGAAAGACCACTATGGTGATGGTGCAAGTGGGGCATAGGGGGCTGAAGACGGGACATGTAGTGGAGGAAGCTGGGGAACAGGGTGGACTAGGCGGGTGCCTAGGTGGCACATAGGAACATAGAAACCGGAAATCAGCATGACAGCAGCTGACAAAGGCCAAACACAATCCACCTACATCTACCTGGTCCACCCAAGCTAACAATTGCCAGGGCACTGACCTGACACCCCCCAGCCAACCCTGCTCCAAGCAGAAGGGGCAGACTATTGGTAGGCGGTGATGGGAGGGATGCGAGGATGCTCATGTATGCCCCATGCCCCAGACCCCGCTCCCTAGGCGACCACCTACCCACACAGTGGATGGCCTGGGACTGCATACTACCAGCACCGACAGCATAGGTCATGTCAGCATGGCAGGGGGTGTGTGTGCCCATGCTGGAGGGGGCAGTGGCACCTGCCTGCAGTGGAACTAGGCCATGCCCTGTACCAGTATATTGGTGTGCAGTGCAACATAAAAGCTCTGGTTGAGGAAATTTACAGGTAGCCCCAGGGACCACCATGCATCTGTGGCAACAGTGTGTTGCAGTACCACCAGCCAGTGTGTTCAGAAGCAGAGGGTCACAGGTTCAAGCCCCAGCTGTGGTTCCTGCAGAGCATGTCCCTATGTTTTACCCTACAATGCAGATACAACAGCAATATGTACAAAGCCCAAAGCAGCGGCGAACAGGGGTACAAACACCCACTCACACAGGCTCCACAATCCAAAGATGCATGGAGAGTCAGGCTGTTGGCCCCAGCATTGAGCTGCAGTTATCACCAGAGCACTACCACTACCTCCTGCACAGTTTAGCAATGTTGGCACTGTGATCAGGACCGGTGTGGCGGGCAGGGTTGCCAACCACCCCTATCTTTGCACAATTCTGCAATAGGAGTGTGTGTGTGTATGTCTATCCATTGTTTTGTGGCTGCCCACACCTCACCGGGCCCACAATGTCCGACTGTTACCTGCGTTAGCGTGAATATGTGCATAATGAAAAGCAAGGTGTTGTGGGTATGGCCAAGACAGGGCGGATTGGCCAGGATGCATCTTCAGAGGGTGTGGGGCAATGGCTGGGACACTGTATTGCCAAATCACCACCTGCATGGACAGGGTGGCCACAGCATGGCATGCTGGGAGGGCACTCACTCTAACCGAGCAGTGACCATGGCATGTTTAGGTTCCCACATAGCACTTTACATTACCTGCCTCCAGTGATACATTTGTGTTCCCAGTGCTGGGGCCCCAATCACTGAGATGCCTGCTTGGTACACATAGTTCCTCCATGAGCATGCACTATGGACTGGCTAGTGGACTGTCTGCAGTTAGACTGTGCATGGTCAGAACACCTATATGGTGCAGTCTGACTGTGCTGTCTGCTGGTGACTGGCAGACAGTGGTGTGAGATAGTTGGGGTTTTCCAGAGCTAACCCCCTCATTGCTGCTGGTTTGCCTCAGCCACAGGTATGGCTCTGGCCCACCAACCCTGGGAGCTGTCATATACCAGCAGGATAGAGGCTGCTTCACAGGGGCTTGGGCACCTTTCCCTTACCTACAAAAAGGGTGATGTGAGCCCTTTGGGGTATGTAGTGTATCCACTTTGACCTATAAAGGCATTGCTACACAAACCTCATGCAAGTCTGGAAACCCCTCTGCCCTGATAACAGATGCCCATGTCAGCCACACCCTAACACAGGGTACACACTAATCTGGGTGGTTTCTGGTCCCAGAGGACCACATGTGGCTGCAGGATAAAGATGGACACTGAACTACCTTCAGCTGCACTGCAAAGAACACCTGTCACACACTGATAGTGATGGGGATGTACAGCAGGGTCTATCTCTAGTACCACATGTACTGCGGACCTAGTGCTGGGCACCCATCCTATCCCTTAGGGAGAACTCAGAACCTGCACAATGGCATGGTCTGTAGCTACTCTGTGCCAGTATCACACACTGTCAGTTCTTTTTTCCAAGCTGAGGTACCGGAGAGGTGCAGACCCCATTTGCTGATCAGCTGTAGACAGCTATTCAGCATGTGCATTGCCTCATGGGTACTGGTGGGGTTACCCTATCCTGGTACTCAGAGCAGACAGTTTGTGCAGTGACCTGCAGTCCTTCTGTACCCAGCCATTGCTGTGCCAATCACCACAGTGGTATATCCTACTGGTTAATACAATGCCATTCTTGACAGTGTTCATGGGTTCAATTCCTCATTGTTCCCTCCTTTCATGCCTGTCCTACTCAAATAGTGTGCATGTCTGTAACAGTCATATTTTTGCAGATTTGTGCTGCCAGCCCATAATACCCTTGTCACAATTGCCAACATTCCCTCGGTCCGTCTATCTGTGTCTGTCAGCTGTGTAGAGTCCTGTCTGCCTGTGCGGGCTGTCACCCCATGTCCTGCACTGCTACCCTTTCCTGCATTGCGCCTCTTCATGCTTGCCTTGCCTGTGCCTGATCTGCATGGCACCACCACTCCTCTGTCCACCCATCATTGTAACTATCCTGCCACCTCCTCCTCCACTGGGGGACACGTATTCCCATTGTCTGCCACCAACTGTCTTTCCAGTACTTTACATTGCCAATACCCTGTGCTGTGGTACAGTAGCCCCCACCATGTTTGTCATCAGTACTGGCAGCCACATGGGATGCCCGCAGATATGGCAGGTCCAGCGGCCCCCAGCTCTCCCTCCTTCACTCACCTGTTCATTGCCTTTCCTGAGTGCTCTATCTAGTGTTAGGGCTACATCTGTCTCTGTTCCTCACAGGCCATGCATGTCATCCTGCAGCACCTTGCAGCCCTTTGGCCACACTAACCTAGGGCACCATAACCTTATTAGGCCACCTTAGCCTATGGTTCCGTAACCCAGGGTGCCTTCTATGGTGCCTTGTCCAGGGGTGCCTAGTACAGTGCTTAGCCTAAGGAGCCCTACTGTATAGGGCACCTTACAAAGCACCTTATGAGGTACCTTATAAGGCACCTTATAGGGTACCTAACAAGGTACCTTATAATGCACCTTATAGGGCACCTTATAGGCCACCTTATAAGGCACCTAACAAAGCACCTTATAGGGCACCTAACAAGGCACCTTATAAGGCACCTTACAGGGCACCTAACAAGGCACCTTATAAGGCACCTTATAGGGCACCTAACAAGGCACCACATGGTGATGGAAAGCACCAGGGAAGGCTTGACGCTGGAACTAGTAGTCACCAATTCCCCTCTCATGTCCAATCAAAGGCTTAAAGGGGCTTATAAAATAAATACAGATATATCAAACACAGTTCAGAAGCAGCAAATGCTCCCCATACATCCCCCATACACTCCATCCCCTCTCCTCCAATGCCTTCAAATTTAGCCAAGTCTTTACCCATTTCTCTTCCTTAATGTCCAACAGCAAGGCGGTCCACAGCATGGTGCAAAACAGTGAAAACTGTTGTTGTTAAGTGCCGTCGAGTCAGTGTCGACTCACGGAAACCCTCTGGATAGTTGACCTAAATTGTGTATGGTCTTCAGTCAGGCAGCTCATTGTTGACAGACCCATAGCTGCTCTTATTGTATCGATCCATCTCATTGCTGGCCTTCCTCTTTTGTGCTGACCTTCTACCTTGCAAGCATTATGTCTTTCTCTAACAATCTCTCGATTCACATGATGTGCCCAAAGTATGAAAGTCAAAGTCTTGTCATCTGAGCTTCTAAGGAAAGCTTAGGTTTGATCTCTAGTACTGACCATTTTCTTTCTCCAGGCAGTCCATGATATACAAAGTATTTGTCGCCAGCACCATAATTCAAAGGCAACAATTTTCTTCCTATCTTTTTCACTGTCCAACTTTCACATCCATATGATGTTATTGAAAATACCATGGCTTGGACAAGTTGAATCTTTTTATGGAGAGAGACATTTCTGCTCTTGAAAATCTTGTCTATGCCCTCATAGCCATTCTGCCAAGAGCAATGCATTGTCAGATTTCTTGACTGCTTGTCCTTTCTTTATTGATCGTTGATCCAAATAGGTTAAAGTTGTCAACTGTTTCAATTTCTTCTCCATCATTGATGAACTTATTGATTTTGCCAGCTGTCAGGATCTTTGTCTTCTTTTAATGATAAGGTGCAAGCCCATTTTAAGACTATGTTCTTTGATCTTGAGAAAGCAAATGTTTCAGATGGTCTTCACTTTCAGCCAGTATTGTGGTTATCATCAGCATAGTGAAGGTTGTTGATGAGTCTGCCACCAATCTTCACACCTCGGTTGTTTTCATACAGTCCTGCTTCTCTGATGATTTGTTCTGCATATAAATTAAAGAGGTAGGAGGAAAGTATGCAGCCTTGTCATACACCCTTGCTGATTTTAAACCATTCTGTTTCTCCTTGTTCCATTTGAACTGTTGCTTCTTAATCAATATAAAGGTTGTGCAAGAGAACTATCAGGTGTTGTGGTATACCCATGCTTTTTAATTTGGCCCAGAGTTTCTCATGGTTTACACAGTCAAAAGCCTGGGTGTAGTCAATAAAACACATATGAATATCCTTTTGGTATTCTTTTGTTCATCTCACATTTGCGATGATGTCTCTCATTCCTTGCTCTTTTTGAACCCTGCTTGCACTTCAGGCAGGTCTCATTCCAGGTATGGTTGTACTCTCTGATGAATGATCTTGAGTAGAATCTTGCTGGCATGTGGGATCAGAGCGATTTTGCAATAATTTCCACAGTCAGATGGATCATCTTTTTCATATTGATATAAACACAGATCTTTTACAGTCAGTTGGCAATGAATTTGTCTTCCAAATTTGCTGGCAGAGCCTTGTAAGCATGGCAACAACTTCTTCCGATTGCTGCAATACTTCAAGGGGATTGCAATCAGTGACCGGTACTTTGTTCTTTGATAAGGCTTTCAATGCTGCTTTGACTTCTTCTTCTCCCTCCAGGGCCAACCACACGGCAAGTCAGCTTTATGGTAAAGTTTGCTGTACAGTCTCTGTGGGCCCGATGGAGATGGAGCCTTCCGGCAGCACCCAGGGCAGGCTGCACCAACACCCCACCGTTGGCACACCACTGTGCTTGGCAGTTAATATTTAATATGAAGAAGTGCATAGAGATGCACTTGGAAAGCAGAAATCCAAAGGAGCTGTATGTGATAGGAGAAGAAGGGTTAGTGTGCACAGACAAGGGGAAGGACCTTAGAGTGATAGTGTCAGAGGTGGTGAAACAATGTGATAAGGCAGTGGACAAAGCCAGAAGGATGCTAGACTGCATCCAAAGAGGCATAACTAGCAGAAGAAAGGAGATGTTAATGCCCCTGTATAAGCATTGGTGGGGCCTCACTTGGTTTATTGTGTTCTGTATTAGAGACTATACCTCACAAAGGATATATAAAGACTTGAAATGGTTCAGAGGAGGATGACCAGAATGATATGGGGCCTGCATCAGAAGACATATGAGAAGAGACTTGAAGACTTAAATATGTATACCCTACAGGAGAGAAGGAATGGGGAGATATGATACAGATGTTTAATTAATACTTCAAGGATATTAATGAACAAAAAAGCCATTTCCAAATATAGGGGAGGCTGTAGAATTAGAGGACATGAAATGAAGCTGCAAGGAGATAAACTCAAAAGCAAAGTCAGGAAATATTTTTTCACAGAAGGGTGGTGCATACCTGGAATGCCCTCCTGAGGTGGTGGGGGCCAAAACAGTGATAGAATTCAAAGGGGGGGGGGGGGGTGTGGTTTGTGTGTGTATGTGTTTGTGTGTGTATGTGTGTGTGCCTGGGACTGTGCCATCAAGTCAATGTTGACTACTGGCAACACAGCCCTTGGATTTTTTTGGGCAAGGTGTGACAGGAGTAGATTGCCAGGCCTTTCTTCAGACAGATACAAAGGATCCCTATATAGCAAGAGAATGAAATCAACACAAAACTAAAATATTTTACAATTCAAAAAATAAAAGGGGATAACTTACACTGAGTGGGAGGTACAACCCTAAACAAAGGCATAGGGGAATTATCTAAACTAAGTGGCAGGTACAACTCTAGCCTCTCTCCTGGGCAGACTAGATGGACCATGTTGGTCTTTATCTGCCATCATTTACTATGTTACTTTATTAAGTGACAAGATAGTAGTTGTTTGGAGTGGGGATTTTTTGCAAGAACAGTTTTTGTGGTTCTTAGAACTCAGAGACCCATTTACCAAACTGAAGTAAAAGCAGGGCCGGCCCATTCAGTCGGTGAACTAGGGCAGCAGGTCCCAGTGAGTGGCATCGGCCCCCTCCTCGCAGTAAAGTGGCAATTCATCACCGCCTGGCCCGCCATGCTGCCCCACCTCCTGGCATCCCTCATATCATCTGAGGGGAGGGAGGGCAGCACAGCGATGCCTCCACTGTCGGACTTTAAAGTGCCTGCACTAGCATGCTCACAGCCTGCCGATCCTGCCCCACTTTGATGCACCTTCCTGCCACTCCTGCCCCTTCCAACAGGAAGTTGCATCCGAGGGGGGGCAGGAGTGGCAGGCCGTGAGTATGCTAGTGCACTTTAACGCCCGATGCTGCAAAGGCATTGCTGTGCCATGCCCCTCCCCCCATGTGAGAAGATGGATACTGGGAGGGGGACAGCAACACGGAGGGTCTGCCTAAGGTGGCAGAAACCCTTGGGCCAGTCCTGAGTAAAAGCATAGGTTAATGCCCATTTTTTAGGCAATTTTATAACAGGTTGCCTAGAGTGGGAGGGCATCTATGTACCTATTTGTAGCCTATTTTGTAAATATGCATAGGCACTGATGTGTCTCTGTAAAACACCAGAAATCATGGCTAGATTGAAGCTGCGGACATTTATGCCTACATGGGAGCAGGATATAAATATTGGAACACAACGCACACAATGTACAGCCATAGTCTGCCCAGACCCCACCCCAAAAAACACCCATATGACCCTTCTTGTCAGGGGACATTTTTTTAAAGCACTTTTTCATGCACATCACTGTATTTTATGCATGGAAAATTATCCCCTTTGAGGGTAATGTTATGGGTTGGTTAGATGTATGTGCATATTTCATGTCTATTTGCTAAACATACTTTATAAAAGAGGTCATGTTGTTGTTGTTAAGTGCCGTCGAGTCGGAGTCGACTCATGGCGACCCTCTGGATAGCTATCCTAAATTGTGTTCGGTCTTCAGTCAGGCGGCTCAAAGAGGTCATAAGCGATCAAAAATGTGCATTAAACAAGGCATGAGCTCTTATGCCAGCCATAGCCTGCACTTAGATTTTGCAAGAATGTGTGTATTTTATAATTTATGCATGTAACTTTGCGTGCTACAGACAGGCCATTCTGTGCACAGCCACAGTGAAAGTACATGCCATTGGTACAACTGCATTATGTGCGTAAGTGGTCATTTATGCATATAAATCACTAAAATACCATGGTTTACACATGGAAACAAGTGGGGAAATGTAGGTGCACCTTATAAAATCATGTGCATGATTATAGCATTTATTTATTTATATTCTCTCATATACTGTGCTATTCTGCATCAGTGTGGTTTACATTGAACAAACTGAAATTACCTTGAACAGGGCATTATAACTTGGAGATAACTATTTTACAGGGAACATGGGCTATGGAGGGTTTAGTGGCTTGCCCAAGACCACAAGGAGCACCTGTGGGACTAGAAACCCCAGTCCTTCCAGCCCAAAGTTGCTGTTCTTTAGTGGGATTTGAACCCCAAACCTTTCGGCCTAAAGTACCTTGCCCCAACCACTAGGCCACTCCTCCACTCCATGTTGTTTAACATTTAATGACCTTAAGGGAACAGCGCATTAAAGAAATCCAGTTATGCACATTAACGTAGCTGCGTTTGTTAAAACCGAGCCTTAATTTTGCAGTTCTTGTAAATGTTACATCTTAACGTGCATTAGTTAGAAACCTCTGCCTGTTATCATTGATGAAAACTCATTAAGGCACATGAACAACTTTTTACCAGTAATGTACTTTAGTAAAGGCCTCGCAATATGTTAACCATGCATTTGTAAGACATGTAGCGCTTGCACAGCTATGTCACTGACAGCAACGTTAGTATATGTGAATATGGCAAGATGCCTGATTTTATTCCCAGGGGATGTGTGTCAGTATCTGAGAAATTCAGTGAAATCATCTGAGTGAGTTATTATGTGCGCTTGGGTGGGCCACTCTGTACAAGACAGATCTTGTAAATCCATGTTTAGACTTCATCTGCTAAGATGTTCAGACCCCTTTGGCAGATTCTTTGGAATCTGGTTGAAGATTTGCTAATGTTCCTGGAGAGTCAAAGACTGAAAATATCAAAAGACTGCAGCAAAGTACAAGTCAGTAGTGCGTAGTGCCAACAGTGAGTCATTGTATATTGGAGCATCAACTAATAAGTGTCAGTTCATGAGTGTTTATAAGAGTAGACCCTCCATTACATGAACTCTTTTTCTTAATCTCCCTTAGAGCTTGATGTGCCTTACATGAGAGAATGGGTACATTCTCTTCTAGCACCTTTACTAAATGTGCAGAATGACCTTTCTAGCCATTTTCCACATTTGTCTAGTGGATATGAATTCCATAGCATGTGCTACCTTGGAAAGCCATATGCACTGATGCAAGAGGTCCAGGCAATAAATCCAGAACCTGATAGTCCTCATGACTGCATCTTGCCACTGGTAGAGAAACAGAAGGCAGTTTAAAGCATGACTGGACTCTAACCATAACAGGCTGCATTTATTTTATTGGGTGTGATTATGAATACTGGAAGCATAAAAAGAAAGCAGACACTGGGAATATAGGGATTTAGAAGGTACTGTCCAGAAAAAAGCAAATGAGAGGCGAGGTATTTGTGTATGTCAAAAGATTGTCCAAACTGGGATTAGGAGGCACCACATGTAAGGAGGTATCCCTCTGGCTGCAGAATCCTTCTACCACCATGGGATGAAAACTCAGAAAGGGGTTGTGGTCTACCAGTGATGATTACAGAAAAAGAGAGGAGGCATGAATTTGCATTAACGTGCATTAGTGAAAAACTCTGCCATTGAACTAGACTGTATAATTGGACTGTAGGTCGATTTACCTTGTGCATTACCACTGATCGGTATATATGATGTTATTGTATGTTATTGTAAATGTCTACATTTGCCCCAATAGGTGCACATAAAATGAAACTTGAAATATTAATGTGAACCTATTAAGCATGGGCACCAGAACATTTTTTTTTTTTGGTTGGAGGGGCCAAACAGGTAAATTTCTAGTCCCACCCCTAAACTGCTGGTTGTTGATGGTATGTTTGGCAAAATATTGGTGGGGCCATGGCCCCTGTAGCCCACCTCATTCCACTGCCTATGCATTAATACACATTAATGCCTCTTTAACTCACACTAAGAGGCAAGAAGACTATCCAAACTGGGATTATTTATATTAAAACAAGACAGTGGGTTTTAAAGACATCTTGTGACTGATTTTTTTATTTTTTTTTACTGAAGTGACAATGAACAAACTAAAGATATAGCTACTAAGGGGCACATTTACTAAACCGCGTTAGCTGCAGCCAGATAGCTTGTGCTAACAGCTAACAGGGGCAACTGCAGATAACACAGTGATTTTCTGTACTATTTGCAGATCACACATTATCTGCAGGAATGGGCAGGGTTAAGGCACATTTAAGAAAGGTCATCTAGGCGGTGGTAGGACATGAAAAGCAAAATGTTAAGAAAGCAATGATGATTTCAAAAAATGCCCCATGCTCAAGCCTTCTAAAATTGGGACACCCCCCATCTTTGAGGATACATGTGTATGGGATGGAAAATGGTTCCGTGTACATGGGCATAGCCACATAGGGCTTAGCAACCATGGAGACGTGCATCCGTGTGCTGAAATACAGATGCATGTGTGGAGTTTGGCTTTTTACAATTTTTTTTGCAAATGCACATGACCCATATGCTCCCATATGCTGCATGTTGCCCCCCTCCC
This sequence comes from Ichthyophis bannanicus, assembly GCA_033557465.1. Taxonomy (NCBI): domain Eukaryota; kingdom Metazoa; phylum Chordata; class Amphibia; order Gymnophiona; family Ichthyophiidae; genus Ichthyophis; species Ichthyophis bannanicus. The sequence goes on along the minus strand of CM066033.1, from coordinate 1,237,963,350 downwards.
CAGACCGTCCTCACATGCATATTTTACCATGCTTAGCGAGCTTGATGGTCCTCAAGAAGGAGGAGCTGCTCGACCCCGCCTGATGGTTCAGTCCTTTCCATACTGCAGCAGAAAGGGTCTGGGAGAGGATCCTCGTGGCCCTATTGAAGTGAGACCACCATTTCATACGTAAAGACACAGCTCACAGGGTATCAACTAGCTGTAGGCAGACACCTAGTGTGCAGGCAAGGAAGTAAGATAACCAGGACTGGGCCAAAAATGAGCCAAGATAGGCCAGTGCCCCAGGGCGATACCCTATGAGGATCAGGAAATAGTCACAGAAATCAAAGAGAGCAATTCATCCACAGACACACAGACATCCAGAAGCACAATCTGAACCTGACAGGGAGAGTAGGCATAAGACGAGGTACAATGTGCCAGGAGACTAGCAAGACATCGCTGACACATTGAAAATCTAGCTTATGAAACAGAAAAGATCTTTTCCAATGCAAACAAGGAGTAGCACTAACTCCCCTCCCACTAGTGATACCCTCTAGTTCTTTCCCATGTAGTATCCTCCTGGACCCTGTTTATTCCTTCTTCTTGAAGATCTGGAAGCTCGAGCCTTGAGAACCAGCCACCCAACCTGTAGAAAGCTAAATAATAATGAAAAGGGATCCATTTGCGTTCCACTGCTATTCCTTCAAGACACTTCCTATTGTGGAATGTTTGTAAAACCACTGCACCCTCTCTATTGCATCATAAGGATGCATTTATGAAGACTCTCAGACTAATAACAAAAGTCAAGGGACATTTTAGGACCCTCTTACACAAAAGTGAAAATAAGATGAACTACTGCATCACACATTCTTGTATACTTTGGTTGAAAGGAGACATACAAATATCAGATTTAACTCTTACTTTAATATTTGTGCTTGTAGTAATTCAGACAAAAGTATAACTTAATAAATAAATAAAATTTTGAATATTAGCAATTAATTTCTCTAGATTATATATTCCTTCTTGAAATGCAAAAGTGATTGAGATAACACAGAGAATCTACTGTATAATAGCAAAAGGACAGGAATGATATTTATTAAGGGTACCCTGAATGTAGCGGTGGTTACAACCCAAAACAACGGTGGTATGCCTGCCTCAGGCTAATAGCAGTGACAACCTTGAACAGCAAGTGTAGGATTGCATCGGGGTTACAATAAAAGGATGGAGAGACCAAAACTCTGATGAAGTGTGATTATGCTTGGGACAGTTATAACTACTACTTACAATGAGTTTTCATTTGTGTAGCACTACATGGCATTGAGAAGACTTGATGCAGGGTTGCATTTAGAAATTTTATGTGAACATCTACCATGAAGATGAATGTAAAGCAGGCAGATTGGATCAGTCACTTTGGTCTTATCTGCCACTATTTACTAGATTAGTCTGTAATAGATATGATTAAAGAGGGTAGTTGTATAAGGAGGCTCTTAAGTGTGAAAGTAGGTACCTAAATGCAGCTATTTAAGTTATTTCTGTGGCCACATAGGCACATAAAAGTCCTCCTATAAGACAGCACCCAATATAAAAGCATGCGTGTTGATATGATGGTCTGTACTTTCCTGTAGGAATGCACATAAGTGACGTTTGGATGGAGCATAGGCAAAGTGCACAGGTATGCATGTAGACTGTAAAATATTATAATTTACCTGCATGCTATCAAAATATAGGCCCAGGCATTTACACCAGCTATAGGTTTAACTTAAGATTTCTGAAACTTCTGCTCATATGTTGTACAGACATGAAGATGCCTACTTGTCTTGATACAATAGCACCTATGTACTGCAGGTGATTCCTTATAAAATTACCCTCTATATACTTAACTGCACCATTAATAACTGACTGAATATCATAAAAATTGTACTAGAATGATTATCCCTGTCCATAGCAGAATCCTTTCCTTTGTATTCTAATTTTTAAAAATCTAATTTTCTTAGCATGATTACTAGTGAAATAGGATCCTCTTCCAATACCTAGAGCAGCCTTTGATTACTCCTTTGAATGATGAGATTCCCCCCTTTTCCTCTTGGAAGAGGGCTTACCCTAGGACCGTCTTTCCTCTCAAACTGAACTCTCTATATCTTTCATTACACCATCCTAACTCTTGCGTTTTACAATATTTCTGTTGCTTTAGATTTGATACGCCTCTAACTTACCAGTAATAAAAGTGGCTAGTCCCTGAAAAGCACTTTTTACTTGGCTTAAATACAGTAGAATAGGTTCAGAAAACTGACCTGTAAGAACTTTATAACCCATAATGAAGGCTGAAATTCTGAGACCTAAGAATCTTTCATAGCATTATTTCAGCCTTTACTTAGGGGGATGTTTTCTAAACAGCGGTAGAGGACTCCATAAGATCGGAGCCTTGGCTACCGCCGTTTAGTAAACATTCCCCTTAGTGCCTGGCCTATAAAACTTGTTTACAATGGTCATTATATAGTGCCATGAAGCTTTTTTAACAGATCCTATGTCTCTCTCTTGAGAGTGATTAATGTCTCTCTCTTGAGCATATTTTGCTATTGTTTGGAAAACTGTTAGTGCAGCATCAGAGGACAGAGGCTTCTACTGTGTACTAGTGAACACAGTCTGTATAGACAATTCAAACCATGTGGTCGTCATATTATAAATGTTTGAATTCGTCAGTAAAAATAGTACTGCTAGCAGTGGGTGAAAGTACAAACATACCGATCGGATCAACATTCCTCAGATAAGTCTTGTGCCATTTTTCATTCTTCCTCATCATACTGCTGCAGCACATTTTCAACTCTGAATAAACCCATTGTCCGAATATATTTCATTTTTAGCTGCAGATGTAAGCCTTATTGCAAAATCAGTTTCCTTGATGTGTGCATGCAAGGATCAATAAACAGAAGTGGTTTCTAAATTGCAAACTGTGGTATTTTAATAACAAATCTGGTCAAGGCTTTTTATTTATGAAAACAAAATTGTTTTTCCATTGAAACAAACATAAAACAGAATGTAGTGGGCTGACCCTATAACTCAGGTCAAACCTCTGTGTACCAGGGTTCAGCAGGCTCAAAGTCTAGACTGCTATCTAGCAGGGCTTGGGAGGATTCCAGAAGTGATATAAACAAGACCAGGAAAGGAAGGCAGATGGCTGCTACTAGTTTAGAGGTCTCTGCCAACCACAATGCAGCAAGGAATAATCTTAGAAGTTTACTTCACTTCCAAGCTGGCAAGGGTAGCTTACAGGATTCCCCAAGGTATTTCTCTGCTTAAAAATGATGAAATACTTCAATGGAACCTAAAGTTCCCTTCAGGTAAGTACTACATATTCTGTACTAACAGGCCTGCTATATGTCTGTTAGTATAGGCTGGGTGGGCTTTTTTCTTGGCTTTGCAGATCTGGTTTCTCATGTTAACGCTAGTGATATAATTTATGCTTAATTTCTACTCATTTTACCGCATTGCTCTGTTGCTAGAAATTGAAATAGGAACTGGAAGTTTAACATATCCATGGTGAGTGATAAGCTTGGGAATGTAGATGCCTATCTACTCAAAATGGTAGAGAACTAGAGAGGAAGACAACTAGGTAAGTCTGTTGGCCTATATCTGCTCTCAGCTATGCTAGAAAGGAATTTCATACATTGATTATGCATATTGTTACAGCCTTTAGTCGAGCTGAGGGACTGGCCAGGTGGAAGTCTAGTGCTTTCTTCCCAAGTCACCAGATGATATTCATGGAAATCAGTTCTTCTATACAAAATTCCTCGTTGAGCCTCTTGCCACTGAACTTACCTTTGCAGGACTGTTGTTACAGCTCCCTTCTGCCTATGTATTTCAAGTACCTCGCCCTGTTCAACCTTCCTCACCCTCACAGTGGCTGTGCGGTTGCAAAAGCAATTCCATCCTTGAGGTAAGAGAATTTGCTAAAGTCAGACTAAAAGGAGTTGTTGGGAACATCTAGATCAGAGGTTCCCAACTCCAGTCCTGGAGGGCCAAACACCATTCAGGTTTTCAGGCCGTCCCTAATAAATATGCATGAGATGCATTTGCATGCACTGCCCCCATTGTATTCAAATGTATCTCTTGCATATTCATTAGGGACAGCCTGAAAACCTGAATGGTGTTTGACCATCCAGGACTGGAGTTGTGAACATCTAGACAGTTAAATTTACTACTACTACTACTACTACTTATCAGTTCTATAGCACTCTGAGATGCATGTAATGCTATACACATACATTCGGGGCAGTGGGAGGTGCTCCTGCCCATATCGGGGCAGTGGGAGAGGAGGAGCTGAGCTCCCAGGAGGGCCTTAAAAAGCGGCATCCCTACACCGAGGGAGCCGCTTCGCGCACAAAACACCCAGCTGCTCACTACCTCCACTCCTGCCCAATCGGGGCAGTGGGAGGTGCTCCTGCCCATATCGGGGCAGTGGGAGAGGAGGAGCTGAGCTCCCAGGAGGGCCTTAAAAAGCGGCGTCCCTACACCGAGGGAGCCGCTTCGCGCACAAAACACCCAGCTGCTCACTACCTCCACTCCTGCCCAATCGGGGCAGTGGGAGGTGCTCCTGCCCATATCGGGGCAGTGGGAGAGGAGGAGCTGAGCTCCCAGGAGGGCCTTAAAAAGCGGCGTCCCTACAACGAGGGAGCCGCTTCGCGCACAAAACACCCAGCTGCTCACTACCTCCACTCCTGCCCAATCGGGGCAGTGGGAGGTGCTCCTGCCCATATCGGGGCAGTGGGAGAGGAGGAGCTGAGCTCCCAGGAGGGCCTTAAAAAGCGGCGTCCCTACACCGAGGGAGCCGCTTCGCGCACAAAACACCCAGCTGCTCACTACCTCCACTCCTGCCCAATCGGGGCAGTGGGAGGTGCTCCTGCCCATATCGGGGCAGTGGGAGAGGAGGAGCTGAGCTCCCAGGAGGGCCTTAAAAAGCGGCGTCCCTACACCGAGGGAGCCGCTTCGCGCACAAAACACCCAGCTGCTCACTACCTCCACTCCTGCCCAATCGGGGCAGTGGGAGGTGCTCCTGCCCATATCGGGGCAGTGGGAGAGGAGGAGCTGAGCTCCCAGGAGGGCCTTAAAAAGCGGCGTCCCTACACCGAGGGAGCCGCTTCGCGCACAAAACACCCAGCTGCTCACTACCTCCACTCCTGCCCAATCGGGGCAGTGGGAGGTGCTCCTGCCCATATCGGGGCAGTGGGAGAGGAGGAGCTGAGCTCCCAGGAGGGCCTTAAAAAGCGGCGTCCCTACACCGAGGGAGCCGCTTCGCGCACAAAACACCCAGCTGCTCACTACCTCCACTCCTGCCCAATCGGGGCAGTGGGAGGTGCTCCTGCCCATATCGGGGCAGTGGGAGAGGAGGAGCTGAGCTCCCAGGAGGGCCTTAAAAAGCGGCGTCCCTACACCGAGGGAGCCGCTTCGCGCACAAAACACCCAGCTGCTCACTACCTCCACTCCTGCCCAATCGGGGCAGTGGGAGGTGCTCCTGCCCATATCGGGGCAGTGGGAGAGGAGGAGCTGAGCTCCCAGGAGGGCCTTAAAAAGCGGCGTCCCTACACCGAGGGAGCCGCTTCGCGCACAAAACACCCAGCTGCTCACTACCTCCACTCCTGCCCAATCGGGGCAGTGGGAGGTGCTCCTGCCCATATCGGGGCAGTGGGAGAGGAGGAGCTGAGCTCCCAGGAGGGCCTTAAAAAGCGGCGTCCCTACACCGAGGGAGCCGCTTCGCGCACAAAACACCCAGCTGCTCACTACCTCCACTCCTGCCCAATCGGGGCAGTGGGAGGTGCTCCTGCCCATATCGGGGCAGTGGGAGAGGAGGAGCTGAGCTCCCAGGAGGGCCTTAAAAAGCGGCGTCCCTACACCGAGGGAGCCGCTTCGCGCACAAAACACCCAGCTGCTCACTACCTCCACTCCTGCCCAATCGGGGCAGTGGGAGGTGCTCCTGCCCATATCGGGGCAGTGGGAGAGGAGGAGCTGAGCTCCCAGGAGGGCCTTAAAAAGCGGCGTCCCTACACCGAGGGAGCCGCTTCGCGCACAAAACACCCAGCTGCTCACTACCTCCACTCCTGCCCAATCGGGGCAGTGGGAGGTGCTCCTGCCCATATCGGGGCAGTGGGAGAGGAGGAGCTGAGCTCCCAGGAGGGCCTTAAAAAGCGGCGTCCCTACACCGAGGGAGCCGCTTCGCGCACAAAACACCCAGCTGCTCACTACCTCCACTCCTGCCCAATCGGGGCAGTGGGAGGTGCTCCTGCCCATATCGGGGCAGTGGGGAGAGGAGGAGCTGAGCTCCCAGGAGGGCCTTAAAAAGCGGCGTCCCTACACCGAGGGAGCCGCTTCGCGCACAAAACACCCAGCTGCTCACTACCTCCACTCCTGCCCAATCGGGGCAGTGGGAGGTGCTCCTGCCCATATCGGGGCAGTGGGAGAGGAGGAGCTGAGCTCCCAGGAGGGCCTTAAAAAGCGGCGTCCCTACACCGAGGGAGCCGCTTCGCGCACAAAACACCCAGCTGCTCACTACCTCCACTCCTGCCCAATCGGGGCAGTGGGAGGTGCTCCTGCCCATATCGGGGCAGTGGGAGAGGAGGAGCTGAGCTCCCAGGAGGGCCTTAAAAAGCGGCGTCCCTACACCGAGGGAGCCGCTTCGCGCACAAAACACCCAGCTGCTCACTACCTCCACTCCTGCCCAATCGGGGCAGTGGGAGGTGCTCCTGCCCATATCGGGGCAGTGGGAGAGGAGGAGCTGAGCTCCCAGGAGGGCCTTAAAAAGCGGCGTCCCTACACCGAGGGAGCCGCTTCGCGCACAAAACACCCAGCTGCTCACTACCTCCACTCCTGCCCAATCGGGGCAGTGGGAGGTGCTCCTGCCCATATCGGGGCAGTGGGAGAGGAGGAGCTGAGCTCCCAGGAGGGCCTTAAAAAGCGGCGTCCCTACACCGAGGGAGCCGCTTCGCGCACAAAACACCCAGCTGCTCACTACCTCCACTCCTGCCCAATCGGGGCAGTGGGAGGTGCTCCTGCCCATATCGGGGCAGTGGGAGAGGAGGAGCTGAGCTCCCAGGAGGGCCTTAAAAAGCGGCGTCCCTACAGGGCGCGCCCGCGCCTGGCGGGCCCGCGCCTGAGGGCCTCGCCAGAGGGCCCTTTGGCGTGGCCCTTAGGCGGTGGCCATTGGCGGGGCCCACTCCACGGAAAGGCATCGCAACGGGAAAGGCCCATACATCAATGACAACGGGATCACAATCGCCCTTGGCTTGAGCCCCCAGAGATGGGTGTGAGCTCGCCGACACCACCAACCTAGCATCCCGAACCCCCCCTGGCCTCAGCGAATCTGAAAAACAAGGAATATCAACACCTCCGGCATCATTCTGCACAGCCCACCACACTGTGGACCAACACCACGTAAGTAGATCTCAAGATCTAAAAGAATACTACTGCTAACCACTACCTACAAACCGACACAACTGAGACACAACTGACACTTAAATCCAGACTGTGGAAACTGTGGTAACCTGACTGTGAAAACCATCCACAGGGGTGCAGCTACGCATATAGTAAAGGGTTAATCCGTAAAAAAATCTTCTGACTGATCTACGACACCACTACTAATAACTGCCACCATCCCTTCCATCGTCATTGTGACAATTTAAACTTAGTAAAACCTAGTAAGACCAAGCAATGAGCACATTAGTAGATTTGTCCACATATAAATACAAATGTTGCTAATGTTGATACTAATGTTACGCTGTTACCGTTGCTAATGTTCATACTGGTTGATTAGGCTACTACTATAGTGCTGTTATTGTTTGCCTGTTCTGCTACTATTGTGACATTTGTTTATACTGCCACATACTGCTGCTACATAGGGCTGCTACATACTGCTGTGACATAGCAATATTTGTTTATACTGTTACATAGTGCTTTTACATAGTGCTATTCGTTTATACTGTTACAAAGTGCTACTAATGTTCATACTGTTTGTCGATACTGCTACTATTCCTAACGTTGACACTGTCACTAAAACTACTACATACCCCTGAAACCTACACCTGCTACCGAAACGTGCACCCGCTACCATTGACACTTTACCCTGCAAGTACTCTTAGCCGTGCTAGTGCTAACTATATCATCATTTACTGTCAATAACTACGCCTCATATTGCTCCTAATATAGTTAACAGGAGTTCTAACAGAGCTGGCAGGCTAAACTGCACTGAAAAATTTACAATACATAGCTATAAAAATGAAAGCTCTGCTCTTATACATTGGGATATGCCTGCTCACGCTAATCCATGCATACACATTCAGTCCAAACCTATACCAATCACACCTATGCACAACACTCTACCTCCTCTATACCTTGCAAATGCCGCAACCTCTCCTACTCACACCATACATCTGCAACAGAGACATAGTAACACTTACAGGGAATCACAAGACCTACACTAACAGTCACACAAGAAATCGGAGGCGCCACAGACCTAAAGCAACATTGGCCCACACACACAACCAACCACCGACACAAGCCACTAACAATCTGGCTACACAAGCGCTACACAAATCATGTAATATCACCCTCATCAACGCTCGCTCCATCAGGAACAAGACCCACATAATCCATGACATCATCACAGACGAGAAACCAGACATCCTATGTATAACTGAAACATGGGTCACCGACACCGAAAACATGGGTCACCGACACCGATGCAGCCATATTAAATCAAATCAGCAAACCTGGATACAACCTTTACAACTGTCCCCGAGCCCACAAGAAGGGAGGAGGGATCCTCATAATAGCCAAAGACAACCTGCAATTCATAAGCACATATCAGTCCTCAAACGCAAACATAGACCTCCTAAAGGTAGAAAACACTGCGGTATCCATCTGCTTGATATACAGACCCCCCTCACTACAACATGAGATTCTTGCCTCAGCATTAGAAAACATATCCTCAACGCAACCAAACAAATTCCAGATCATACTAGGGGACCTTAACCTTACATCAACAACAACCACACATGCAAACACCTTCATGGAGGCTATGACCCAGCTAGGGTATCAACAGCTAATAACAGAGCCCACCCATGAAAAGGGAAACACACTAGACATGGTTTTCACACCTACAGGAGAGCACAACAACGTTGAAAAACCCCTGATTGAGATCATCCCATTACCCTGGTCAGACCACCACCAAATCAATATGCGGATAAAGCTTCCTACCGTGGCTAAAGACACAAAGGCAAGAAGAATAGCAACCCAACAAAGAAGATTTAACAAACCAAATATGGAATGTCTCATCAAGACCATCAAATCCCACGTAGACTTGGGAAAAACAGACCTCAATGAATTAACGCATAGCTGGGATTCCGGAATTCAAGCCATGGCGATCCCTAAAGAAAAACTCACAACAAACGCAAACAAACACAAATCAGAACCTTGGTACAACATAACGCTGACCAAAATGAAAAGAGACCTTAGAAAACACGAAAGGAAGTGGAGACTTACCAAAACCAACGACCTCAAATCTGTGTACCTCAACCTCCTCGCAAAATACAAGGAAGAGGTAAACAAAGCCAAGAGGATGCACCATACCAACATCCTAAGCAAAGCCATCAACAAACCACGTGAACTCTTTGAACTAGTTAAATCATTAACTAAAACAGCCCAACCCGAACATCAAGGTAGCCCCATACATCCACAAACGCTTGCAAACCACTACGAAAGCAAGCTCACCACCAAAAGCTCCACCCTCTATCTACACACACCATGCCAACGAACAGAGGATGCGCCCAAACAGGCATGGAGTACATTCCACACCATCGATATGCAACAATCCATAAACATACTAACCTCAATAAATACCACCACCTCCCCACTCGACCCCTGTCCAACGGCATGGATCAAAGCAGCAAAAAAAGAAATAAACCAGCAAATATCCCACATCATAAACCAGTCGCTAAGTCAAGGAATAATGCCTGCCCAACTGAAACAATCAATAATAAGACCAATACTAAAGAACAACTCGCTCAATAAGGAAGATCCGACATCATACCGCCCCATCTCCAGCATTTCATTCCTCGCAAAGATCATTGAAAAAGCAGTACTCATACAACTTCAAGAACATCTTGACGACTGTGATACCCTAGATGCGCAGCAATACGGGTTCAGAAGAAATCATGGAGTTGAGACTCTTTTGATAGCGCTAATGAGCAATCTCCTCAAAGGCCTAGAAGACAAAAAGAAAATGTTTATACTCATTTTCATTGACATCTCTGCCGCCTTTGACACTGTACACCATGGGATCCTCCTCAATAAATTGGAATCTATAGGAGTAATGGGAACCCCCCTCAAATGGTTCTCCTCTTACATAACGAACAGAACGCCGCAGGTACAATTCAACGGGGAGAAAGCTGAACCGTTCTCTCAAACGCAGGGCATACCCCAGGGTTCAGCCCTATCGGCATTACTGTTCAACGTTTACATGCAACCCCTCTGTGACATCTTCAAAAAGCATAATATTAAATACCACATCTATGCAGATGATATTATGCTGTACACGCAACTAGATACCGGGGACCCTCATTATACTCCGCTCGAAAATTGTCTGGAGGAGATGTTAAGATGGCTACAAAACAACAACATGGCAATTAACCATAAGAAAACAGAAGTCATGTATATATCCAGCAAACCAAACTTCAACCCCCCTCCCACAATCACCCTCTGCAACAACACGTATAGCACGAAGAAGGAAATCAAATATCTCGGAGTAACACTCGACTGCAACCTGAAAATGGAGACACACCTACGCAAAACAAATAAAGCCATCTTCCATAAACTTAGAGTGATACAACCACTACGGAAAATACTTGAGCCCAGTGATTTTCGGTCAGTAGCACAAGCCCTCATAATGCCACACCTAGACTACTGTAATGCCATCCTTCAAGGTCTGCCTAAAAAATCACTAAATATACTTCAGATGGCCCAAAACGTGACGGCCAGGATCATAATGGGAACAGGCATTACTGAACACATTACCCCCATCCTGATAGAGCTACATTGGCTCCCAATTGCAGCTAGGATACAATACAAGATGTTAGTGACCACCTTCAAACTAATAAACAACATATCCCCATCATTCCTATCATCACTAATCAGCACGCAACCTACAAATAGGGACAGAAGAACTATCAACTCAGGCAACCTACAAGTCCCCACCAACTTCAGAACAGTGAAAACAAGTACAAGTCGTAGAGCGTTCTCATTCTCTGCACCAACTATCTGGAATCACCTCCCGTGTGAGCTGCGTTTAATCAAGGACATCACCAAATTCAGGAAGGAGCTAAAAACTCACCTATTTCGATGTCATTACAATCAGCTATGACCATCAACTGAGAGAGTATTCAAAACTGCTATATGTATAATTATGTAAATATGTATATATAGATGTAAGAATGTATAAGTCACCCCCTAAGACGCTAACCATGTGTGCTGTGACCCCAGTTATTTGTACATACCACCCCCTCCCCAGTCTTGATTGACAATCCCCGAACATGAATCAAACCGCTGCTGATCGCTGGAAGTAGCGGTATATAAATGTGCAGTAAATAAATAAATAAATACATGAAAGAGACATGGGCTCGACAGAGCTTATAATCTATTCAAGACAGATAAACAGGACAAGAGATTAGGGAGTCACATTTATTATGGGTTATTATGGGAAATTATTTAAAACAACATGTCTATTAGATAAAAATTTCTACAACACCTTTTGCTAGTGAAACAACAAAGCAATTTACAATTAATAAATTAAAACCAGAGATGGAAAATAACTACAAATCAAAATCAAAGGGCTAGTACAGTAGAGAGCAATAAAGTTTATTTGTTTATTTATTTATTTGTGAGTTTTATATACCGCCATTTCAGGTAATCATAGGGGATTACATTTGGAAACATAGGTACATTAAAACAAGTTAACAATGTAACAGGTGCTCAACAAAAATCAGTTAATTTACAGGATTCAACAAAACAGAGTAACTTATTTACATTTTAGTTAATTAGTAGGAGGGGCGGGATAAAGAGTTGGGAGTGACAAGGAATGCTATCAGTGTTCGAGGAAGGGAAGTGAGGAGAGGTAAGGTGTGAGTCGGGATCCTAATTTTTAGGTAGATGACAGTTAGTCAAGAACCGTATGTGATGGAAGGAAGAAATTTATGGGGGGTGATCACCAAGACCGAAGTGATCAATAAATAGTTAAAAAGTCTGGAGTGTTCTGCCCCCCCCCCCCTATAGCTGTATGTTTATGTTTTCATGGTATTCCATTTGTACTGCAAACTGGGGCTTCCACTGGGGGGTTACCTTACTTTACCTCGATGTTACAAGAATATCACAGTAGGCTGAGTTACCTCAGGTAACCACAATGGAACTTCACCATTTACACATTAAAAAAAATTGTTTCTACAATACACTCTATAGCTTCATGAACCTCAAATTTCAAATAAGTATTTACCAAAGCATGAGAACTCTCCCACAATGAATCACATGAGCAAGTTTAACTTTGCAAAGTTTTTCACTTTGTATTTGAAAGGTAATATGAATTCATTTTAATAAGCGAACAGTAGCATTCTTTATCAAGCTTTTTCCTTTAAAATATTTATCTTTATCAATGCTTTCAAGTATATTCACGTTTATATAACAACCTTTCTGCCCAAACACATCTGTAGCTTTCATTGTAATATAGTCAATTATAAATTCAAGGTACTTTCCTAAATACCACTCCTGCATTCAGATAGCAAAGAAAGCTTTTATCTTTTTTCCTCTGTGAACAATTCCTTAAATATTTCCATTTTTCAACAGTTGTACAGTGTTGATCCTTGTAAACAACAGATAAGTATTGTTTAACTTCTTAAAAACTTTAAGGGGTATGTTTATTAAATGGTGGTAGTGATTTCTGTATGATATCGGAGCCGCGGTCCCATTTAATAAACATACCCCTAAGTTTTTTCTATTTAGAAGAAAAGTTCTAACACTGTCTTTTACTGTACGTGCACACTTGTAGGTGAATGGGTATTACCCTTCAAGTAGGGAAATCTTCGGTTTAACACAAAAAAAATACAACTAGTTCACTAGTGTATGTGAAAACAAACAGTCACTTTTCTATGTTAGTCACTGATCTCATTCTTCTTTTCCAGGTCTTGCTGTTTTCTTGAACGTTGGGTGCTTCCAGGGTCTTCTCCTCTCCAGCTTCAGTCAGGATACCTACTACCTATCTTAAAAACTCAGTAAAAGAAATTATCTTCCTAGCTAGGTGTGCACTAACTAGAAAAGCGTTCCTGTCCTTTTCTCTATTTTTTATTTCTATTACTTGTGAGGCTTCCTGTCCCCAAAAAATAAAAGATAAGCCAGTTTCCTATCTTTCCTTCCCAGAGAACTCTTTGTGCCATAGCCGATCTTTTAAAACTGCCGATCAGTTCAGAATATAACAATTGTTAAATACATTTAGTTCTTTTAAATACGGCAATGGTTTTTCTCTTTTCTTTATGAACATATTCAATCCTTTATTCTCGCACATCCACTCTCTTTCCCACTGAAACAGTTCAGGCTGTTTCAAGATTAAACACATCCTGTGAGCAGTGCCCTGTTTTGAAACAGCTCAATTTCAGGGTTTTCCTCTCACTTCACCGAGAATGCTATGCCTTCAGCCTTAGGGGTATGTTGACTAAGAATGGAAGCTGTTCAGAGGAAGACGACCAAAATTATTTGGAGCCTGCGTCAGAAGCCTTATGAGAAGAGACTTGAAGACCTAAATATATACACTTTGGAGGAGAGGAGGGATAGGGGAGATATGATTCAGACCTTTAAATACTTAAAGAGAAATAATGAACAAACAAACCTCTTCCAGAGACGGGGAAGCTGTAAAACTAGAGGGCATGACATGAAGCTGCAAGGTGGTAAATTGAAAGGCAATGTCAGGAAATACGTTTTCATTGAAAGGGTGTTGGATGCTTGGAATGCCCTCCCAATGGAGGTGTTGGGGGCAAACACAGTGATGGAATTCAAAGCCATAGGAACAAAAAGCCATACACTCTGGCATAAGGTAGGAAAAATAACTTATAACAGCTTCCAACTTAAATCACAAATGGTACGGTATTCATTGCATACAGTCCCTTGGTATTAGGAAATAAAGTCCTGTGCTTCTTAACTGCCAGTTGACCATCTTCTTCAAGATATCTGGCTCAGCACAGTGAAATCCTATCCTTTGTAACTGTTAACGTACAATCCATCTGAGTATCAGACAACTGTTCATCTGGAGGATCAATTAGCATTGACTCAGGCTGACTATCAGCTGAATACAACTTCTGCCTTGTATATAACGTTTCCAGATTATTCTCTGCTGTCTGTTCCAGAGGCGTCTCTGTTACTGCCTCTATGAGGTAAGGATCAACTTTACTATATCTCTTGGCATTGCTTAGAGGAGAGTCATATTCTTTATAGTTCTTATGAGAGAAATTCTTATAACTACTTTTGCAAGGATTATACAGCCTACCTTCTGGCTTTGAGGCAGGAGAAAGTCCGTGCACAGCTCTCTCAGGATGGGGTTTAAACCTCAGAGGTTTTTCTCTGTGTTCTGGCTGCTCACCCTCTTCTTCTGACATACAAATGTATGCACTGTATATCTTTCATTCCTTGGAGCTTGTAAGTGCTTCCCAGCTATCCTTACTGGTAACTTCTCCCTTTGGATGCCTTCACCATAGGATAAATACCTGGAGTTTTGGTCAAAGGGTTTTTGTGCCCTGCTCCTCCAGTTATTCCTGTCAGCTGCTTTCCGTCTCTCTCTCTCACATTCAGAATCAGAATCCACTGGGACAGACGCTGCTTCCAAGAGCCAGACCTCAGCTTGCACAAACTTTCCAGCTGATTCTGTTCTCCTCCGTCTTCCCTGTTTTCTCTCTCAATCCTTGTCCTCTCCTTGCCATTGCTCTTCCCCTTGCTGTAGCTAAACTCTAATGAACGTTTCTTATACGTTTGCTTGGGAGCTAATCTAGCCCTTCCCCCTCCCAGGTGAAATCTATCAGGCCCAGGAGATGGGGATTGTTTGCTAGCTGGGCGGGGTTCCTGCCCTCGTGGCTGGGATTGTTTGTGTTGCTCCTGGCAACTGGGTGTCCTGAACTTATCCTTCCTACCAGAAACAGCCCTACTGCACTCAGGTTCCTCTGTTTCCATATCACAGGATGTCTCTTCCCCATTACAGCAGGCATCTCTGCAAATAAGAACATAAGAACATAAGATATGCCATACTGGGTCAGATCAAGGTCCATCAAGCCCAGTATTCTGTTTCCAACAGTGGCCAATCTAGGTCATATGAACCTAGCAGTTTCCCCAAGAGACACAAGTTCCACAATGCTTGTACTGGGTCAAGCATTGATATCTTCGGTCACTTCTTAATAATGGTTTATGGACCTTTCCTCCAGGAACTTGTCCAAACCTTTTTTAAACCCAGCTACACTAACAGCCTTTACTACATCCTCCGGTAACAAATTCCAGAGTTTGATTATACGTTGAGTGAAAAAATATTTTCTTTTATTAGTCTTAAATAGTTTACCCTGTAGCTTCATTGCATGTCCCCTAGTCTTTCTATATTCTGATAAGGTAAACAATCGATCTACGTTTACCCGTTCCACTCCGTTCATTAATTTATAGACTTCTATCATATCTCCCCTCAGCCGTCTCTTTTCCAGGTTAAAGAGCCCTAACCTTTTTAGCCTTTCTTCATAGGAGTATCCTTCCATCCCCTTTACCTTTTGGTGGCTCTTCTCTGTACCTTTTCTAAAATCGCTATATCCTTTTTAAGATACGGCGACCAGAATTGCACACAATATTCAAGGTGCGGTCTCACCATGGAACGATATAGAGGCATTATAATATCTTTTGTTTTATTTTCCATTCCTTTCCTTATCATACCTAGCATTCTATTTGCTCTCTTGGCCGCCGTTGCACACTGGGCTGAGGGTTTTAACATGGTATCCACAATGACGCCTAAATCTTTTTCCTGGGCGGTGGTTCCTAATGTGGAACCTTGCATCGTGTAACCATAGTTTGGGTTGTTCTTCCCTAGGTGCATAACCTTGCACTTGTCCACATTAAATTTCATCTGCCATTTTGATGCCCAGTCTTCCAATTTATCAAGATCCTCTTGCAATTTTTCACAATCCTCTTGGGTTTTAACAACTTTAAATAGTTTTGTGTCATCTGCAAATTTGATAACCTCACTCATTATTCCACTTTCCAGGTCATTTATGAATATGTCAAAAAGCAGCGTACCCAGCACAGATCCCTGGGGCACACCACTATTCACCTTTCTCCATTGGGAAAATTGGCCATTTAGCCATACCCTCTGCTTTCTATCTTTTAACCAGTTCCTGATCCACAATAGTACACTGCCTCCTATCCCATGACTCTTTAGTTTTGCCAAAAGTCTCTCATGAGGGACCTTGTCAAAGACTTTCTGAAAGTCCAGATACAAAATATCAACCGACTCACCTTTGTCCACCTGTTTATTCACTCCTTCAAAAAAACATAACAGATTAGTAAGACAAGATCTTCCTTGTCTAAAGCCATGTTGGCTGTCTCCCATTAGGTAGTGACTATCTACATGCTGAGTAATTTTATTCTTTATAATGGTTTCTACCATTTTTACCGGTACTGACATCAGGCTCACCGGTCTGTAGTTTCCTGGATCACCCCTGGAACCCTTTTTAAAAATTGGTGTTACATTGGCGATCCTCCAATCTTCAGGTATTAGAGATGATTTTAATGATAGTTCACAGATTACTGATAGCAGTTCTGCAATCTCATATTTCAGTTCTTTCAACACCCTTGGATGTATACCATCCGGCCCAGGTGATTTGCTACTCTTCAGTTTATCTAATAGTTGTAAGACATACCTCTCACATACTAACACTGATGGAGACCTTCAGCAAAGCCAGCACAGGTAATGCAGACCTGGTGCCGGCCACCCCACCTCACCCTCAGGGTGATTACAGTACATGCTCAATGGCAGGGACTGTAGGTAGTCAGTGGCAGTAACACGCATGGTCAGTCCCCCCTACCAAGCTGATGTGCTGTAGAGGTGCATACCCAATCTGGGGAGCAGATGTAGACCACTGTTCTGCATGTGAATTGCATTATGGGTACTGTTGTCTCAATCCTATCCTGGTTACCACAGCAGACAGTATGTCCGGTGACCTGCATCCTGTCTGTGGCCAGCCATTGGTATGAAAAACCCCATAGTGATTTAGTACAATGTTTAATAGAATGTCCTCAGTGGTATACGTCATGGTTTTACTCCCACATTGTGCTCCCTGTATGTTTGGGTCTCCCCTACCCCGTGCAGCACCTCATAAGGTTTGTGGGATGACCTGCACTCCTTCTGCAGCCAGCCATTCATGGGAAAAACACATGTTGATGTAGCATAATGGTGAAGTCGATGAATTCAGGGTCAGACGTCATGGGTCCAATCCCTCAGTGGGCTGATTACAGAGGGCCATTAGAGATCCTGGGGTTAGGTTAAGTGCATCATTTGGGGTTTCACAGCGCTGCCCTAACCCCAGGAGGTCCTGGACCTGATGACAGAGGTCCATTATAGATCCTGGTGTTAGGTTAAGTGCATCTGTTGGGGTTTCCCAGCTCTGCCCTAACCCCAGGAAGCCCTGGACCTGATGACAGAGGTCTAATATAGATCCTGGTGCTAGGTTAAGTGCATCAGTTCGGATTTCACAGTTCTGCCCTAACCCCAGGAAGCCCTGGACCTGATTACAGATGTCTATTATAGGTCCTGGTGTCAGGGTACCTGCATCTGTTTCATTTTCCCAGCTATGCCCTAACTCCAGGAGGGCCTGGACCTGATGACAGAGGTCCATTAGAGATCCTGGTGTTAGGTTAAGTGCATTTGTTTCATTTAAGTTAGGTTAAGTGCATCAGTTCGGATTTCACAGTTCTGCCCTAACCCCAGGAGGCCCTGGACCTGATTACAGAGGTCTATTATAGATCCTGGTGTCAGGGTACCTGCATCTGTTTCACGTTCCCAGCTCTGCCCTAACTCCAGGAGGACCTGGACCTGATTACAGAGGTCCATTAGAGATCCTGGTGTTAGGTTAAGTGCATCAGTTGGGGCTTCCCAGCTCTGCCCTAACCCCAGGAGGCCCTTTACCTGATGACAGAGGTCTATTATAGATCCTGGTGTCAGGGTACCTGCATCTGTTTCATGTTTCCAGCTCTGCCTTAACTCCAGGAGGCCTGGACCTGATTACAGAGGTCTATTATAGATCCTGGTGTTAGTTTAAGTGCATCAGTTGGGGTTTCCCAGCTCTGCCCTAACCCCAGGTGGCCCAGGACCTGATTGCAGTGGTCTATAGCCCAGCTAGGTGTGTTGGTGCATTCTCCTGTTCCATTCGCCCACAAAAGGCCTATTCACAGGAGGCCCTAGTTGTGACCACAGAGGTAGATTAGACATCCTGGTGTTATGGCAGTGGCTCCTGGTGATGTGTTCAGGGCCATCAATCCCCACGCGACACCAGAACACATCACACATGTTGCAATACAGATATCATGGTGGCATGGCGTGTGTGTCTGCGGATGTGTGTAGGTCAGGCAAACACACAGGTGTGTGTCGGACCCCACAGGGGGTAAGAAACACCTCCCCTGTAGACCAGCATGCCTACCCCACACATGGCATGGTGCTGCCATGTCATGCAAGGAGAGCATAAGAACTGGGTAAGGGTGGTCCAGGGGTTTGCCCAAAGGACACATAGGTGGCACCCCACACATGCCCAGACCCACAGCCACACATGCAGGCGGCGCTGTCAACAGGTAGTAGAGGACCCACTGGCATGAGCAGCAGCAGCACCCTGCTGCTCACAGTGATGTGTGAAATGCATTGGGCACCCACCAGAGATATCTGGCCCTTAATGTTCCCACCCTTTGCATCCCCCCCAGGTGGAGGACCTACGGAAAAAGGGATGGGAGTTGCGGCTGCACTGCCTGGATGTCCTCGACCGGCTACAAAGGAAGGTGCTGCAGCACCATGGCGGTGAGTGTTGCGGCCCCTGCAGCGCTGTACAGCTTGTCACAGTGGGCCAATGGCCTGTGGGAGGCCACACTATGTTTATGTGGCGTTGTAATTGCATGATGATGTGCTAATGACTGCCTTCCCCCACAGAGGATGCTGCTGCTGGTGAGGGGACATCAAGCTCAGGGCCCCCCACAACACAGCTGCAGTTCAGCCGGTCGAGGAGGAGGAAGAGCCAGTGGAGGAGGTGGCGGCCAAGGCAGAAGAGGGCGATGGGGACATGGAGGGGGTGGAGGATAGGGTGGGGCTGGAGAGAGGGGAGGGTGAGTGTGACATTTTGGGTGGTGAGGAGGAGGAGGAGGAGAGCAGGGAGGTGGGCAAGGACATTTGGGAGATGCCAGGGGTGGAGGGTGGGAGGGAGGGAACACAGGACAGCACAGGGCACTGTGGGTCCCTGCCAGCTGCCGCATATGTGTGGCGATGGTGCCCATCTGGGTGTAGTTATGCCACCCATTGCCACAGACATGGCCCACACACATGCCACCACACAAACACCGGGCATCATGTATGTATGTGGTGGCAGGTGCATCCGGGACATGTATGTGGCATTGGATGGCATGCTGCAATGCCAGCGGGCCCAGGACAACACCATCCGATGGCTGGCAAGCACCATTCAGTGGATGGCTGCTGAGATGCACATGCAGCGTGTGGCTGGTGAGGGTGGTGCATCTCGACAGCCATCCCCTGATGGGCATCCCAGGAATGTGTGAGGGTCCCTGTGGTGCCCACACATGTGCCCTGTGCTGTCCCATCTCCCGGGACCCAATATGGGGGTTTTTGTATATGCTACATGTTGTACATATGTTTTTAAATACAGTTGTGTTACTACATCACAATGGTCATGTGTCTCCCTTACAGACAGACTGTTGACGTGAGCATGGGACATGTATGTAGATCCTTTGTGTATGTGTGGTAGACATAGGTAACATTAATGGACCGCCTCCACACTCAGGTGCGGGGGCTTGCCATGTGCATAGGTGTATGTGTCCCCTGGTGCCCCTGTGATGTACCGCGGTGCTGTGTGTCCCAGCAGCTATGGTCATATGCATGCTGCCTGTGATGTGTAGGCTGCATATCTGATGCATCATACTCATAGCAGGATGGAGGGAAAGGCTAGCAGTAGGTATGTGGCAGAAAGGATAAGACAGACTGCTGTATCCAGGAGCTGCCCAGGGGGATTGCCGGTGAGGCCAAGACAGGTGGATGTTGGTCTGGAGGGGGAGCAGTGGCTCATAGTGAGGTGCAGGGGGAGAGTGAACAACTGACTGTAGCTAGTTACCTTTGTCTGCCTGTGTCTTCCTCAAGCATCTGCGACTAAACAGCCTCATAGGCCCTGGTGTGGGTCAGAGAGAATGGTCACACATGTGGGTGGACCAATGGAGAGGATATGGGTTGTGAGAGAGTGACAGATCCGTAAAACATACATGTACCACCATGAACATATTCCTGCTTGACGGGCGAGGTATGGTATACCCTTGTGCATAGGTAGAAGGGTGCACACATGGCATGGTGCATGGCACACAGGGCATTGTATAACATATGTGCGTTGATTGGCGGGAGTGCAGACACCCCACCCCTAGGGGACCTGGGGAGGCACATGTGATCAGGGTGACAATATGGGGGACAGGGTACTCATGGGAGCACATTGGTAAACACCAGAGACGTGCACATAGGTATAAGCAGGTTTAGTCGTCTTTATTGGCACGCAGTGAGCTGTTCCCCGCAATCACGATCTGCGCGGTCGCCCACATCCATGGCGCCCATGGCCCACGCCACGCCTTTGTTCTGGTTGTGCTAGTGCTGCCTCTGGGGCTGGGCCTGGCTGCTGGGGATGCCCAGCCATGGCCTCCTGGGCATCCGCAATCTGGAGTAGCGCCGCTGCCATAACCCCAGCTGTGGCATGCAGCTGGCTCATCTCCTCCCGAATGGCCATCAGAGCCTGACGAGTGCCTGTGGGTGAGACACAAAGTGATGTGTGAGACATGTGTTGCACCTTCCACTGTGGCTCATGCACATGTCTGGCGTATCACAACAGACCAGTCCTCAGAGCACTCATAAACGCGACAACTAGCAACAAAGTACCATGTTGACATCTGTGTGTCCCATGATGCATCCGCAGACCTGGAAATGATACTGGTGGAGAGTCGTGGGAATCTCAGATAGAACACATGGTATTATGTTGCAGGTCAGTGGGTCAATGATTGAGTTGCATACTGGTCATATGAGATAGGCCGGAGACCGTGGGGTTCACGGCACACAGATATATATCTGGGGGTGCTTATTGCTCTGAGCCTGATGCACAGTACTGTTCACTATGACTAACTATGCTAGGTACTATCACCCAGAAAGAGGGGTCCGCTGCATAAGCTGTCCAGGTGATCTTGGATAGGTGTTGACTGCTGTACGTCCCCTTGGGGTATATGGAGGGGAATAGTGGGCGGATGTATGAGATCATTAGAAGGATGACAAAGATGATCCATGCTACCAGAGGGGGGATTGTACATGGCACGGACTCCCACATAACATACGGACATACGTGCTATGGTGTCATTATATTGTGGAGCACATGGAATGTCATGGTGACTGTTATGCCAACTCCCAGGGGGTATGCTGTGTATTCTGTTACCCACCTTCAGCATCTTGCCTTGATGAGGCTGTATGAGCCCGCAGCTCTGCCAGGATCACATTCATGCTGGTGGGTGGGGTGCCTGATGTCCCCGGTGCCTGCAGTGTGTGCCGACCCTCCTCCATCTCCATGCACTCCACAGTCATTGTGCTGCTGCAGGAGGACCCCAGTGGTGTGTGAACATTCTCTGCCTCGACCACCACATTGGTCCCTGGGGTCCCAATACCAGTGCTGGCCGCGACCTCAGACTCATTGACCCCTGGACCCTTAGCATCCTCTGGCCCTGGCCCATACACCTCCTCAAATGCCTCCATGGCCTGGATGTCACCTGGGGGGTGTAACAGGGGATACACATCAAAGATGTCCTTGCGCAGAGCTCATATGTACACCTGTGTAGTACATCCCCACCAGCAGCAATGTGTTGTCCACCTGTAACTGCTGTCCTTGCGCCTACACTGGGGAGAACACATGTGCATACAGTGTGCTGTACCTGGCCGGGGGGGGGGGGCAGCCTCTTGCGATGTTGGAGCTGTGCCACATTCATTGTTGTGTTTGGGGGGGATGGGGTGGCAGGTGCCGTGCCCACTGTGTGCAGCATTAGGTATGCACTGTGTAGGTGACCTGTGATGTGGGCACAGTGCAACATGTGCCAGGGATGCTTGTGGGAGCCCTGACTGTGCGTGTGGCCTGTCATGGTGTGTGTGAGCGATATCTATGCATTGGCCTGTGTGGTATGCACGGCACATGATGCAGCTTGTGCCTGGGTCAGGCAGACATGTGTGCTGACTGCCGCTGTGGTAGCCACTGTGCAGTGTGGGTGTACAGCTATCCAGTACTCTGTGGGAGTGGTGGATTGTTTCGGGGGATGGGTGGAGCACTGCTGTGCATGGGGTTGCACCGTGGGTGGGAGTCATGGAAATATGTCTGTGGCACTGCGTTACCTGTATAGGAGCTGGCCCCAGGTGGCGTGGTGGTTGGGATAGGTGCAGTTGTGGATGGTTTGGGGAGGTGCATCCCAATGTCTTGTGATGGTGGATGGGGGATCCCTACTGTATGTTGGCCACTGACAGGGTAGTATGTGTCTAATATGTGTGTGATGTGGTGATTGGCGTTGGTTTGCATCCACCTCATAAGCTCAGTGTGGGTGGCCATTCTCTGTCACTGTTCTGGGATATGTCTATGGACAGGTAATGTCAGACACACTTCAGAGCTGTTATAGGTGGGGGGTGCGGAGCCCCCCAGGTCAATGTGTGTTGGGCTAGATGTATGTCCATCCTGTATGCTCCCCCTGTCATATTGTGCTGCATGACTGGCTGCAGATGTATTATGTTTCCGTGTGACCTATATGCCAGGTACTACTAGTTGCTGCATGTGCTGGGGTAATAGGGTGGAGGTTTTAGGCCCTCCCCGTATGTACAGTGCTCCTCTCCTCTCTTGCACGGTGGGGGGGCAATAAACCTGGGTGACTGAATGTCCCCCGCCCCCCCCCCCATGGTGCTGCTCACCTGTCCAGTGCACTACTACGTCCAGGACTGTGGCTGTCATAGACACAGCCCCAGGTACCTGTCCCAATCACCCTGTAGAGACCTTGCCAGGTTTTGCTAGTGGTCTGGCCCCCAGTTGCGTGTGTTGGGGCACACATGTTCACAGGACATAGGCACTCCACCCTCCCATCCATGGCCAGCAAGTTTTGGGCCGTGAGCTGTAGGTGTGCTGCGTATCTCAGACCTACCTGCCTGTGGAAGGGCGGTGTCCAGCATTTCAGGAAGTCCATGCAGGTAGATGGGACCAAGCCTGTCTTCCAGCTGCTGCTCCAGGGGTGACAGGGTTGGGACAAAGGGGGCACCCCCACCGATGCCTATGGCATGTCGCCTCTCCGCCACCATGTGCGCATGGACACCGCGCTTGATGTCGTTAAATCTTTTTCTGAGGCTGTCCAGGTCCCTGGGTGTGCCCCCAGCCTGCACGATGGCTTCCTGTACCTCCTCCCACCATGTGTGTGTGTCTTCACCATGGTGCTGGAGCTCAGCCGCCCATAGAGCACCTCATAGCGCTCCAGCACACTGGCCAGCAGGATGTGATTCTCCTGCTGGCCGAATCTAACTGCTCTCCTATGTTCCTCCGCTGGCACTGGGACACGCCTCCATTTGGCACTTGGTGGTCTCTCAGGCTGCCCCTGTGTGGGCTGTGACACACCCAATGGCCCTTCAGCCTCCATCTCAGGCCCACCCATCCCTGCTGCCCCTGTGGGCCGCAGTTCAGGGGTTTCCCCCTCGTACCCTCCGCCATGGCCTATCGCTCCATCCCCCTGCTCCCTGTGCCGTCTTCCTCCCTGTCACACATTCCCACCTCTCCCTGCACCGTCTTCCTCCCTGTCACACATTCCCATCTCTCCCAGTCTTTGCCTACAGTTCCCTCCCCTGCTCCCCTGCTCCCATCCTCTCCCTCCCCCCGTTCCTCCTCTCTCCTCCTCTCCTCCTCTCCCTTTCCACCTCTCCTCTCCTCCTCTCCTCTCCACTGCACCTCCCCTCACCTCCTCACCTCCTCACCCTCACACCTGCTCCTCAACACACCTCCTCTCACTCACACCTGCTGCTCTCCTTACCTTTCCTCTCCTCTATGCACCTGCTATCTCCCTGACCGACTACTCTCCACGCCTGCACTTCACCTTGCCTAAACAAAACCCTCGGCGTTTATCACGTGTGGAGGCCTTTTTATGTGTTTTACTCGGGGGCATGGGGTTACGTGCATTGCACATGCGCTGCGGCGTGTATACGCTATGTGCGTGTGTGCTATGGTGTGTGTGCACTATTTGCGCATGCACAGCAACACATGCGCCACTCGTGCATGCACAGCAGCGCATGCGATGCACGTGTTCCACATTTGCCATGCTAGGGGTCGCTGAATGAGGGGGTTTCCACGCATGAAGCCTGTGATTAGCTGCCCACACAGCAGTTGGCACCACAAGATGTCACATGTGCATGGCCCCATGCATGCATGCCGCATACACCATATGCGTGCGCGTAGCCCCACGCAACACATGCACACGGGTCACGGTCAGTTCTTACGTGCATGCACAATGCGCACAGACACTGCATTTGTGGCACGACACATGCGCATTGCCCCACGCATGCATGCCACATATGCCGTATGCATGCATGGAGCCCCACGCAACACATGCGCATGGGTCATAGTCAGCTCTTACACGCATGCTCAATGCATGCAGACAGCGTGTTTGCGGTGCAACACATGTGCAATGCGCACACAGATGCACACTGGATGAAAGGTACTTAACCTGTGATGCATACGTGGGTCATGCTGAGGGTTTTGTGTAGGTGAGGTGTAGAGCAGGCGAGGTGAGGTATTTCTCAGGTTTACAGCAGGTAAGGTGTGATGCGGTGGGGTGAGGTGAGGTGAGGTGGGGTGAGGTGAGGTGTTGTGGGGTGAGGTGAGGTGAGGTAAGGTAGGGTGACATGGGGTGAGGTGAGTTGGGCTGAGGTGAGGTGAGGTGAGGTGAGGTGGGGTGTGGTGCGGTAGGGTGAGGTGGGGTTGGGTGAGGTGAGGTGAGGTGGGGTGGGATGTGGTGAGGTGCAGTGGGGTGAGGTGAGCAGCAGGCGAGAGGTGGTGTTGGGGTGGTGGGGGACAGGTGAGGTGGTGAGCAGGCGTAGGGTACAGGGAGTGAGGTGAGGGACAGGTAGAGGGCGGTGTTGGTGGGGCATGGGAGAGGCGAGTGAAAACCTCTGTCTTTGTTACCTCTGTTTTGATGATAGCTGCCTTTGTAGTGGCTGCAGGTTCATTGGGGGGTGCTCAGGGTGTTCCTCTGGGTACACATAGGCGCACATGTCTGTGTTTGCAAGGTGTCCCCAGTTGTGTTTGTGTGTCATTTGTTGTGTGTCCAGGGGTGGGCACTTCCCTTCATGCTCATCTTTGATATGGTGTTTTGTGTTGTGGCACCTTCACCTCTGCAATATCTGGCCATTTCACATTGTGTGCTTTGTGTGGGCATAGTAAAGGACACATGTATGTTCCACGTATATTCAACAGTATATTATAGTGTTGGACATCCTCTCGGGGCAAATCAGGGACCTTTTCCTGTTCCAAACCATGTGTGTGGGCAGTCTCATGGGTATCACACACTTGCCTTGTCAAGGGTGCATTGCCATGTGTGTGGCTGATGATTTTGCAGCCGCCACTACTACCTTTTGGCTACGGGTGTTTAGGCATGTGTTATTGTGGGTTACAGCTGAGGTGGTTTGTGAACCCTACCCCATCCCATTTTCCCTGTCTCACACCTCCAAACACTGCCACATACATGTTGTGTGTCAGCATGTGCTGTAACATGTTCATGGGAGACCTGTCTACTGCTGGTTTGCATGTACATGCTTGTGTGCATGTGTATGTGGCTCAGCCTCTGCTTTACCTTTCTACTATTTCTCTACAGGTGATGCAGGATATGGGTGTCGTCCCTGGTTGCTGACCCCTGTGCGTCTGCCGCAGACACGTGCAGAGAGGAGATGCAATGAGGCCCATGCCTCCAGCTGCTCAGTCATCGAGCATACCTTTGGCGTTTTGAAAAGTCGCTTCAGGTGTCTGAATCGAACCGGCAGGGACTTACAATTTCAAACGCATGACTGTGGCACAGATTATTCTGGCCTGTTGCATACTGCACAACATTGCTCTCAGGCATGATCTCCCAGTCCAAATTAATGAGGATCTGGAAGATGATCCTACGTGCTGTCCTGTACGTGGCCGTGGGGACACACGTGAGGGCACGGCAGCCAGGTGCCAGCTGATTGTGGCTGTCTTCTCATGTAAATACTGCATATGTTGGATCTTACCTTGGTATCTAGGCATATGTACTACTACTACTGTTGAGCATTTATATAGCCATACCAGTCATATGCAACACTACACAGACATCTGAGGGACATTCCCTGCCCATCAGAGCATTCAGGGTAGTCCAGGGGGAACATAGGTGGGGTGTTTAGGGGGTAATTGTGGATGCACGGGGATCAGATGAGACTGGCTTACCTGCCCTAGGTGGGTACATTACCATACACAGGAACGTGGTCGGGGATTGGCGACGGTGGCTGGCCATCCCACGCAGTTTGTTGGTTCCAGCTGTGGATGCAGCATGGTAAACAGAGTGTGGTGTGTGGTCAGCAGTAGGAACGCAGGACGTAGGTAGCACCATTTGCGTAGACATGTGGATGCCACGATGGGGGATGTTGGCGCATTGGTCACATAACATACACTGATTGGCACAGACTGTGTGTTACATGTTTGTGTACAGCGCTGTGTACAACTGGAAACAATATGTACATGCTCAGTGGTAGTAGTATTGGCAGGAGTTAATATTCTGGAGGGGAGTTACAGTGTACACACACAGGTACTGCATCATTTGCTCAGTGGGGTAGCCTACACCTGGATGCATACATGGATTGTGAACCAGTGAGGTGATTTGACAGAAGCAGTATTATGGTCATGGCGCGGCCGGCAGATGATGAGCCATGCAGTGGCGTGTTGGTTGGTTTGGGGCAGACACAGCTGATTAAAAGGGATAACAGCAAGGTGTAGCATAGTTAGCAGATCGGGGGGGACTGAGTAGTGCATTCATGTTTTAGTTGTGAGTTAAGGGAGGATGGGGGGATTTAGCTCCTGCTACCTGGAGTGACACTGCATGTGTTAGCTACATGATGCGTATGTGTGGGGGAGGAGAGGGAGGGGTCACAGACAACCTGTACATTGCATGTCAATGTGCGGCAATGTGTTTCAGGCTCTACACAGACACCTAATGGGGGGGGGGGGGTTTACAGTGGGAGCTTAGATGTAGGGTCGTGGCCACATTCCGTTTCAGGCAGCATGGATGCATCAGGCCAGCATTGTCAGACATGCAAACATAGCTCTGGGTCTGGATTGGCAGGGGCTGTTGAGGGATATTGGGATATATTTGGCAATCATCAGCATACAGTTGGCACTGAGCGTCAGGGGATCAGGTAGCCCCAAAACGGCATTTGGTATGGAGCTCTGGAACATTCAGACACAGGACATATCCCTGTGTTCCAGCATATGGGTGCAGGCATGCAGGGGAGGTGGAACTATCACAATGCACACTGAAGGTGTGACAGGTGACATATAGTGTGCAGGGGGTTGGTACGGAGCCAGTATGGACATGCAAGGACAGTATATCAGGGTGATGGGTGTGGTCAGCAGTGTCTGGGGGAGCAGAGAGGTAATGAAATGGGACATATGGGGTACAGGCCCTTTATTTTTAGCATTAACATGTCATTGGGGAATTTGGCAGGGGCAATTCTGTACAGTGTAATGGACAAAAGCCAGACTGAAATGGCTATGGGAGGCAGGTATGGTGATGACGTGATGGTGCTGTGTGTGTTACACAGCTCAAACATGACATATGTATGTATCTGGTGTGTTTATCCCTCAACAGGATATGTCATTGTTGTCACACACAGGCACATGTGTTCCTGCCCAGCTCATCCCATCCAGCACTATTTCTGGAACACATCCCAGAGAGCTGCGTGTGTCCACACGTCCTAGGTGTTCTGGTAGTGGGCCATACGTACACCCCTCCGTGACATTGTAACATCAACCAAATGCTGTGCAGCATTGCTTTGGCCAAAAGCTATCTCCACTAATCTCAGGTTGTCCATAGACAGGCCATTTGCTACTGGTGGCATACTCACCTTAACATACTGTGTGTATACTGTGCGTGTGTGTTTTTCTAGCATGGGTGTGTAAGGGTACAGTGTGCATACAGTTTGTATTATCATGTGGTGGGCAGTGTTTTGACACCTGTGGGGGATTGGGGACTCTGCTATCTGTAACGTACTGCTGTTGACCATGTATACATTGTGCGCATCTGTTTTATGTTGTGACCTGACCTATCTCTTGTGTGCCCTTAGAACACTATCCATCCGCATTTCAGTATCACAGATGATGCCCTAATTTGTACATGCATCAACGGCAGCTGGAGATGGGGATATGGTGATTCTATACATTCCTCTGGCATCTTCTGTATTCACTGTGATGTGGTGTTGCTTTTTCCTGCCTCAGACAGTCCCTAGCAGACAGACGGTAGGTTGCATCTTAGATTCTTTGGACATGACATCATCCGTTCTATGCTTGCGTTTTGTTGTGTTTTTCATGGAGTCATTCTGTGGGGTCACTGTGCACCAACACTGATGGACATGGGGTGGATCAGTGAGGCGCCTGTGTGACATGTGCATGGACATGACCATATCCATAGGACACCCTCATGTATGGTTTAATGGCCACATTTCCACAACATGCATTGTGTTATGTGTTGTGCTAATTTCATGTTTGCATGTCTGGCGTTGCATTCTATGCATATTGCTCTCTGCCTACCTGCAATGTTCCCTGGTGTTCTGTGCAACATACCATGGCAGTGTTTCTCCATCTTCTGATACAGGGCAGAGCACACACACTGCACATCGACTACACTGCATCTGCAGGCACAATCACCCAAGTGTCTGTCAGCCACAAAAGGACCATGCAGCTATCCCTGGGATATGGTGGCATAGGATAGCTGACCTCTGCGTGTTGTCTACATTGGGCATAGGCAGCCTGCCCTACACAACGTTGATGCCGTGCTCTGGCTGGGTATGGGGTTCATCGCAGGAGACATACATGACCTTTTGTGTGCTGTGGCAGATTGGGATGTACCACTTGCGTATGCAGGACCAGGGATTCACGGACAGTCTTCACGGGACATGTTGCTTTGCAGAGACTATTTGCACTATGGACACTGTGTACAGGCCCCTACGTGTGCAGCAGGGACTTGCTGCATGTTGTATATCCATCTGACATTGGGTTACTGTATGTTGCCTATGTGTGTGACCTGCACCGCAGGATATCCTCATCTGTTTAGTTCACCAAGAGCATACAGTCATGTGTGTGGCACAGGGGTGACATTGTATAGGTCCTCTGGTATTTGTGGGGCTACCCTGCAGTTGAACATGACACGGTAATTAGCACCACACCACATTGATGTGTGCCAACATCTTTGGTCATTATTTGGCATCACCACGTGTGCTACTGTGCATTTAGGACATCACTATGTCATTGTATACCGTACACGTTCCAGGTGCATGTGACTGAATATGTTGGTACACCAGGGCATGTGGCAGTGTGGCTTCTGTGCTGGTTACTGGGCCATGTTTGACCTTTCTTTCATTCTGTATGTACAGATTAGTGTGTTTGGTTAGTGTACAGACATGCCGCTCTACATTGATTTACAGACATAGCAATGCATGTCTGCACAGTCTTCTTTATCTCATGACATTCCAGGACTCACATTGCACCAGTAATTTGGCAGTGTGGCAGTGTGGGTGTGCGTGTCATCCTTCATGGGTGCATTCTATGTGCCGTGTCATATGTATATGCATACTGTCTTCACAACACCCATTGCAGCATACCTGCATAGTGTTATATCTGTATGTGTGATGGTTTGCGTTTTCTGTATTATCTGGCATCATTTTCCTCTTGTACCTGTTACCATATCCGGGTTTGGCATTTGCACAGTATTGTTTTGGATGTATGTGGCACTTTATTTGCTATATTACGCATTATGCAACATCTGTGATGTGTATATATGTATGTGTGTGTGCAGTTTCAGAGATTTTGAGACATATGCTTTGTCAGGTTTGTGTCACCTGTTTTTTGAGGGCAGATATGTTTTGGTTATACCTTCATGACTGGTGTGCATTGGGCTGTCATCATGACCTGCCTACTGTCTACATGCACACATATGTGAAAAAGGCATTTGGGGCATGCAGCAGCATGTGGGGGGGGGGTTACTGCATAGTACACACCATGTACCTAATGCATATTATCTGTACTGCTCATCATCTGGGGGGGGGCAGTGACTTGTACGCAACGTGTGGGTAGCTGGCCTACTCAATGTGGTTTCAGTTTGTTCACTGTAAAACAACTAGCTTCATATCATGACACACAGTATATACGATATGTCCATTATTTATTATTTATTTATATTCTCTTATATACGGCGCTATTCTGCATCAGTGCGGTTTACATTGAACAAACTGAAAAATTACATTGAACAGGGCATTGTAACTTGGAGATAACTATTTTACAGGGAACATGGAGGGTTAAGTGGCTTACCCAAGACCACAAGGAGCATCTGTGGGACTAGAAACCCCATCCTTCTGGCCCAAGGTTACTGTCCTCTAGTGGGATTTGAACCCCTGACCTTCTGGCCTGAAGTACCTTGCCCCAACCACTAGGCCACTCCTCCACTCCATTAACTTTGAAAAATAAAATATATGTCTGTAAAGCACATTTGTCTCTGCTGCTGATTCAACACACTGATGCACGTATTTTCTGATTTACTGGTGATGTACATGGCCCACCTGTGCTCACATCCTTGAACAGTGGCAGCTGTCTGACATGTCAGGGTGTTATGGGTTCCCTTATACACATTCCCTTTATGGAACATATTTGCACAATCCATGTAGTGGTGGTTTGGGATGGTGGTTACAGACATGCATTGAAGTGCCATAGGTTGCAGGTTTGATTCCCACATGCTTTTCCTTGTACTGTGCTAACCTGACCTTGAGCTGCCTGCAGCTTCATCAGCTCTCCTTTACACACTTCCATTGCTTCTTTGTACAGTACAGTGTGCTCTTTCTGCAGCCTATGTGCCGCATATTAGCTATTACATATGGCTGTTCCTTTGTACTCTCCATGTGGCTGGTATGCTTGGGTGACTGTTATTGCTGTTGTTGAGCTGATCTGTCTGAGCTTCTGTTTGCCGGTTCAATTCTCATATGCTCCTTTTCAGTACTGTTCCCCATTTTGCCCTGCTACACACAGCATCCCCTGCCGCCCTTTGGGTTCCTTTTCCTTGCTCTTTTTCATGCTGTTTGGACTGCCTAACACTTTATTGTGTGTGTGCATTTGTGTATATGTGCCTGTCATCCCAATTGCAGACTGTGATATGCGCTGTACACAGCTCTTCTACATGTGCATTACATCATGGTTACTGTTGGGGTTGCCTTTTCCTGGCACACAGCAGGCTTTAGGTGTGGGGCCATGCAGTGTTGTTATATGCAGCCTTTGCTGTTTGACTCATGTTGGTGGGGTAGGCATACCGGTTTTTGCATTAACTTATGTGCTAGTGGTCATGGGTTCATTCCCACAGAGGGCCTCCTTTAGTCAGAATGTGCAGCACAACTCCCTTTTGTGGCTGTGCCAGGCAGACATATATCGGAGACCACCCTCACCTCATTTGTGTGACCTATGGTGCCCTATACAGAACCTTGCCTGTGCTTTTACCCTGCCCCTGCCCCAGTATGCACAGCAGATTGTTGGTGTGGTGACCTGCAGTTGTGTGGCCAACCATTGCTATGATGGATATCATAGGGGCATAGCACAGTGGTTAGTACACTGACATTGCAGCCAGTGGTCATGTGTTTGATTGCTTGTGTTTTCATTTTCTTATGCCTATCCTACACAACTATTTTTCCATCCTCTGACAGTCATATCTGTACAGATGTGTGCGGCAGCACATTATAGCCTCATCACAGTTGCCAAGCATCCTTCTTTCTGTCTATCTGTCTCTGCCAGCTGTGTGGTGTCATGCCCTAATGTGCAGACTACTGCCCCATGTCCTGCGCTGTGACCCTTTTCTGCATTGCGGCTCTTCATGATTGCCTCTCGTGTGTATGCATGGCATGGCACTGCTACTCCTGTGTCCTCCTGTTATGCTGCCACCTCTACCTGCTCTGGTGGACACATTTTCGCATCCTCTGCCACACACTCTCATGTTGGCACTTTACATCAGCATCACCCTATTCATCGGTCCAGCTGCCTCCAATATGTTTCTGCACTTTTCCAGATGCCACATGAGCTGCACGCAGATTTGACAGGTCCATCAGCTCCGCCATGTGGTACACTCCAGACGTCGTTGTTTGGCTTTCCTTGGTACTCTGTGCAGTGGTAGGGTTACATCTATGTTTGGGCCATACATTTTGTGCTATTCAACTTGGGGCTCCTTACTGCCATTGGCCACCTTTTCAGGCATCACCTTGCCCTCCTTTGGGCATCTTTCGATGCACGTTAGTTTGCACCAGCTCATGGGGGGCCTTGGAGGGTGGCAAACTACAGCGCATCATAGGGTGCCTTGGGGTGGGCACCCTAATATGCACATCTGCTTACTTTACTGCAGCGTGGGTTTTTCGATTGGCAGCACACACTGTTCAGATGTGTCTGTTACACGCATTAACGGGAATTGTCTCAGAATGCCATATTGTATGCATCGAGTGGGATCGAACTCATGACCACTGTCTCAGCAAGCATTGTACTAACCAGTGTACTACACCTCTGCAGCGCTTCTACATACTTAGGCTTACGGCACGTAAACGTGCAGCGCCGCACACTATTGTATGAACACAGCAAGGCACCCTCTATCGCGCGATACCCAGCTTAACGCCGGAACGCCCACTTCCTTATATGAGATTCCTCACATAAGCGCTGCAACTAGTACCGGTAACATTAAGACGGTTTAGTAAACATACCCCTATGTTACTATGTTACTATGCTGTTGCTCCACATGTATCACTACTATCACTTTTCTGGGTCTCCCTGCCTTTGCTGTATATTGCTGACTGAACTGGTTTCTCTCTCCTGAAAATGTGCCTGGCGTTAATTTTCAGACCTTCATTTCACAGCGTTAGTGTGCATGGAGCCTCTCCTCGCCCAGTCTCCGCCCATTGACCCCTTCTCTCCGCCCTCTGGGGAGCCTTACTTCACCCTCTGTGTGCCTTAATGCCGCCGGAGACTTTATCGCGTGAAACCTCACACTATCATGCGATAACGTTACGTATCGCGCGATAACATTACGTATCGCGCGAAAACGTTACGTATCGCGCGATAACGTTACGTATCGCGCGACAACGTTACGTATCGCGCGACAACGTTACGTATCGCGCGACAACGTTACGTATCGCGCGACAACGTTACGTATCGCGCGACAACGTTACGTATCGCGCGACAACGTTACGTATCGCGCGACAACGTTACGTATCGCGCGACAACGTTACGTATCGCGCGACAACGTTACGTATCGCGCGATAACGTTATGTATCGTGCGCAAACTGCACTGCTGCAACGTTATCGCTGTTTAGTAAATATCCCCCTATGAGCCCTTGAGGGGTAAGGGGAAAAATATATCTACAGTACCTGATTGTACACCACTTTGACTGGTAGAAAAGCAGCATATAAGCCTAGTTAAATAAATGCATGTGCATGTGACTGAAGCACAACAGAGTGCATGCACATGTATAGGTTTCTATGCATCTGATGGAATAGTCTCATAAATGGTTTCCCTTTGAAAATTTCAGCTGGAGTGGAGAAATCCACTGTTACAAATGTGGAGTGAGACACACAATTTAAAATAGGGAAATTTAGGCATCCCAGCTGAAGTAATATGATTCCAAGGACAAATCCTTAAAAATACAGGACTGTCCCATATACTACTGGACAGTTGGTCACTTTAGCAATAGGAGTGAGGCTGGCTGCAGAGGAAAACCAACACAGCAGCAAGACAGAATGGAAATCCCTAGACTGAAAGGCTAATTCGATAGACAGCAAGTACAGTAATAGAGGATAGTGGATGTCAGGGCACTCAGTCACCACATGGTAACTAGGGCGGATTTGGCTGTCAGGCTAGCAAGGCAGGAGTACCCTTCCTCCCTCAACACACCATGCTCATCCCTCCTGATAGAAAGGTAATGAGGTGAAAGAAGTATTCATGGCATCCATTCCACTCATGCAAAACAAGCCAAAGATGTTTTAGTCAATGACTCGACAAGTGCAGTTTCTTAGTCAACAAGTACAATAATAAACAGGGCCGATGTGACCATTAGGCAAACTAGGCAGCTGCCTAGAGCACCAATAGTCCAGGGGTGGACCACTGCCACCCCTCTACAAAACCTGCAGTGGTGACAATGGCCTTAAACAGCTCCACACCACTTACATTAAAACTTCGGTGCCATGAAAGCTTCCAAACCCATGCAAACAGGAAGTCAGCATTGGGCATTGCAGGGCACGGAGCCAAACATCCCTGCAGCGCCATAGTTTTAAGGTAAGTGCCATGGGGCTGTTTGAGGCCATTGCCACTGCTGCAGGTCCCAGAGATGGGTGGCAGTGGGGGGCCAGAGATTAATAGGGGAGACTAAGGGATGCCTAAGGTGCCTCATCTTGTACCAGTCCTGGTAATGAAGGATGGTGGATGTGAGGGCAGTCTGTCACCCATGATATCTATGGTTGATTCAGCTATCAGGCTGGCTAGGAGGGTGCCCCTTATTTCCATCAGCACTTCATATTCATTTCTCCTTCCTTTCTACTTTCTTCGGTCATGGATATAACAGCAGCTGTGCTGCCCTATTACAATGTTGAGACAAGTACAGTAATAGAAATTTGAAAAGAACTTAGAAGCTGTGGGCAGATGCCACTGCCCCCTCTGCCACCAGTACCCCTCCTCCACCATGCTTACATGCCCTTTTGCCAGTGGTGCTGGCGGTGCGCAGTCCTAGGCCATCCAGTGTTCTGGTAGGCGGCTGCCTATGGTGCGTGATATGGGGTAGGGGTGCCTGCCTAGACATCTACGCTTTCTCCCGGCACTGCCTGCCAATGTTCTGTGCCCTTTGGGGTACTTGCTAGGTACTGTCCCCTGGGACACTGTGGGACATACACTCGTGGCCATGTTTGCCCTTGGTCAGTTGCTGTCTTTCTGGTTTTCCGCTTCTACGTTCCTATGTGTCACCTAGGCATCTGCCTATCCCACCCTGTGCCCCAGCTGCCCCACTTCATGTCCCGCCTGCAGCCCCCTGTACCCCATTTGCAGCCTCACAGTAGTTCCCTCTCGTACTTGGGCACTGTGATGTTGCTGCACATGTATCACTACTATCACATATTTTTGTTTCCCTGCCTTTGCTGCACATTGCTGACTGAAATGGTCTCTCTCCCCTGCAAATGTGCCTCTAGCGCGAGGTTTTCACTGGCGCTAATTTTTAGAGCTTCATTTCACGGCATTAGTGTGCATAGATCCTCTCCCCGCCCACTCTCCGCCCATTGACCTCTTCTCTCTGCCCCTGGGGAGCCTTACTCCAACCTCTGGGAAGCCTTACTCCTCCCTCTGCACACCTTAATGCTGCCGAGGACATTATCAAACGATACATGATGTTCTCGCATGGTAATGCGCCATTATCGCGTGATAACATCACGTATCACACGATAACATCGCAGCAGCGATGTTAGCACCGTTTAGTAAAAATACCCCAAAATGTACTATACACACTAGGATTTTGGAGCACCATAGTTGCATCAAAAGAAGGATTGAGAACAAACCACTTGTAGCTCATTAGATTGAGGCACAACATGATATTCAAGATTTCAAATTCAATGCAGCAGCCCATTACAAAGTTTATCAGCATTGGAGCTGATATGGATTCTGCTAGGGTTTGTGCTGGAACTGACAGTAAGGTGGTCCTTTCAGTCTCAGATGTTAGTCTGAGCCCTGAGCAGCCTGCCCCTCTTAGAGAGCCTCTCCTGCCAGAGGCGTAGCGTGGGGGGTGCAGGGGGGGCCGGCCGCACCAGGCGCAACATGGGGGGGGGGGGCGCTCGCACTCGCAGCTCTCTGTTGCCGATGAGGGGGAAAGGCAGGTCCCTATGATACATGTTGGCGCGTACGCCATCTGGTGGTGGCACTGCAAAGAGGTTTGCGCTATAGCCCTCGAGCCCGCAGTCCCGGGAGTCGCATTGTTCTTGGCAAACCCTAGGCAACAAAGCGCAGGCGATGCGATTGACCCCCTCTAGGTAGCTATTTCACACAAGCTGCCGGGGCGGGGTGGGAGGGGGACTGTTTATCGCGTCATCGCCCCTCGATCTCAATGTAAAGCTGGGGTTGGGGTCGGATCGCCCTGTGCGCTCGAGAAGGCGGAGCTGCAGGGCGGCATTGCGAGTTTCTGGTTCCGGATCTCCTCCTCTTCCCTGCTGTTGGGCGTTTAACCATGCTTGTCGGGCTCTTGCTGCTGTGCTGTTCGTTTCCCTGGACTCCGGCTCAGCGAGGTCAGTGCTGACGATCGCTCCCTCCCGGGGTAGGATCACGGTCGGCTCCCCCGCGCAAAGAAGCTCCCCGGCGGCTAAAATCCACGGGTTAGGGGGCGCAAATTACTTGCCTTGCCCCGGGTGCTGACAACTCACGCTACGCCACTGTCTCCTGCCATCAGGTGACTTGCTGCTCCAACCGCCTTCCTCCCCATTTAGTTAGTGGATGTGCTGTCATCTTTGTGGGAGTTGACAAGTCCAGATATGCTGCCAACAGCCTCCAGTAGTGTTGAGGAGTCTTCCTGTTCTGAGATCGGAGTGAGGTTCAGCAGAATGGCGTCTAGTGAGGTTTCTCACCCAATGATTCAATCTGCATTGTGGCCAGAAGGGATCCCCAATATCTCAGTCAGTGGTAGCGTCCTGGTGAAGCTACCAGTGGTAACTCTTGATGCCATCTGGGCTGCAATCATCTTGTTGGAAAAATCAGTATCCAGTCGCTTGAATGCTGTATAGGGGGCAACCTAGAAACTTCAGACAAGGCTTGAATTACAGCAAGTCATTATGGAGTCAACATACTTTTGGAAGTCTTTCCACTCAGGCACTTTCATTGCAAGCACAGAGCATAACCTTAGAAGCTCTACAATACATGTGAAGTTGGCCAAATTGGAAAATTTTGCCTATAACTGCTAATATCTCCCCAGTTGAACTTTTAAAGAAATATCTGCTGGAAATACTAGGGATGCCAGAAAATGAATTACCCCCTACTTCTAAGATCTATTTCCTCCCAACAAAAAATAATTTCAGCAGTCTTGCTCTGGAGGGAGAACAGGGAGTTGCTTCTCTTCACATCTTGAATTTGACTCAGGTCCTGGAAGGATCATCCAAGGAGAATATGCAGAAAGGCAACACTTTTGGTCACCTATGTGCTTGAACTGGATCGGGCTTGGACTCTTAAACTTTATTTTAGTAGTTCTGCAAAGTTGTATTTTGGCCAAAAAGTTTGGATTTTTCCAAATATTTCCTAAGTAATACAATCTAATAAGTGTCAGTTTCTGTCAGGGCATCCTGAGGTTGTCTCGCTAGGGTTTTCTTATTTGTTTCGATTTCCATGTAAATGTTTAATTAAATCTTATCTATGATCCTAAATAGTTGTTGGTGTTTCTGGATGCTAGAAAGTCCCTGGATTCAGTTGTAGTCACAGTTGGGTCAACTTAAGAATGATTCTCTCTAGGACATTGTGACTTTACAAACAGGACCATGTAGCTTGCTTTTACCTAAGGCAATATTTCCTTTTACTCAGTGATATTTTGTTATCTAGCCTCCTTCCAGGATCCCCCTGACCGCTTCATGGGCTATTAGGGTCTAGCACATATATTGTATTTGTCTAAAAAAAAATGTCTCATTTGATTTGTTTCTGATATATTTTATTATTACATATATGCTATTCCTTTTCTTCAAGTATGTGAATATTGCTTGATGCATTATTTGTTAAATTAATAGTAACATAGTATATGATGGCAGATAAAGACCAGCATGGTCCATCTAGTCTGCCCAGCAAGGTGACAAGAGTAGGTGCTCTTGCCGCTCTGTGCAGGTCACCTCTCCCCGTGCCTTTGTTTAAGGGTGTACCCACCGCTCCATGTAGGTCACCCCTATTTCTTCAGATATAAGAGATAATTATGCTTATTTTTATTTTATCCCGTTGCTATAAAGGGATCCACTATGTCTGCCTCATTCAGGTTTAAAAAAATGTATATATATATATATATATATATATATATATAAAATCAGATATTTGCCTCAGAACAATTCATGTGAGAGCATTTGTGTGCTTCTGGAGATAGTACTATTTGCCTATTTTATAAAGGTACATAGGCTTACTTTGGTATGTTTTTGGAAATTTTTATAGGCTCCATCTTATATATTGACCCCCTTAGGGGATAATTTTATAAGGAGATGTGGAAAATTACATGCCTTCTACATGCGCAAATCATGGATGTTTAGTGATTCACATGTGTTAGTGAGCCTTTACACTAGTACTTTCGGTGCTTGCTATTCTATAAGTAGGCATGCTAAGCCAAAGGTCTATACTTCCACTGTGGTCATTTACATGGGCAGAGTGTGGGCGGATGGCACAGTTACCCATATATTTTATAAAGAATGGGCTTACACACCTCAGGTTCATGCAAACATTTACACCAGCCATAGGATTGGTATAAGTGCTCACGCCTAGTTTTAACATTTTTCTTGACAACTTACACCATTAGGGCCCACTAGAGCTGTAAACCATGTAAATGTCACCGAACTGGATATTAAACAGCACTAACTTGGTTAGTGCCACTGAAAATCCCCAACTAATGCCGCTGTACACCATGATGCTTCAAGGACGTGTCATGGGCAGCAACAGTAGATAACCGGGTAGTGGCAATATTGCACTGCTGCCTGGTTATCTTCCATGGGTAAGGCTTTTGCAGTGCCTATCTTTTATCTGCAGGAGATAACAGGGTTTCAAAGCAATATTGCCACTACCTGGTTAGCTTCTATGGCTCCGGAACATATGCGGTGACCTCGGATATTCAATGCCGCGGATGCATATGACCCCAGCATTCAATATCTGGGATTGAGGTTCAGCTAAGACAGCTAGGTGCTGTACTCATGCCTAGTTGCCGGTGTTGAATATCTGGCCCCTATTTTATAATGTAATATATATGCATTCTTTACTTTATAAAGTAAGCGTGAAATATGATGTTAAAATGTCCATTAACCAAGGTGTCCTTTATAAAATTATCCTCTTCATGTAGACAAGTTCAAATGAAGCGCAAAAGGAAAAACAGTCAGATGCTTATGCAATGCTAGGTTCTGTATTAGGAGTCATCACTTAGGAAAAGTATCTTGGAGTCATCATGAAGAATATATTGAAAGTCTCAGCTTTGTGTGTAGTCACAGTGGAAAAAAAAGAAAATAGAGTATTAGCAACTATTCAGAAGGGGATGAAGAATAAAACAGAGATTATTATAATGCATCTGCACAGATTCGTGTTATGGCTGCATCTTGAATAGTAGATGTTGGTAGTAGCGTTGGGTCTCGCATCTTAAAAGATAGAGAGGAAGTGAGAAAGGAATTGAGAATAGTGGCAAAATGTTAAAGAGCATTTAAAAAGAGCCCAAATGCCAGACCTATTAAAGATTAAGCAGGCAACAAGAAGGAGGATAGAGTTTATTCCATTATGCGTCTGATGTACAGAACCTCTGCCGACATTCCAAAATAAGATGAAAACACGTTTGCCTTCCTTGCTGGTGTTGTCTGGTACTTGGCAAAAAGACTTACAGAGTTCCACAAAAAGTTAAAAATGAATCACATCCCCCTGTTTCCAGTTCTGAAAAATAGCAAACATGATGTTATATAACTTTCTCCTATATGGGTGGAGTTTGTCCGCTAAACATTACATAATAGATATCTTACAGGTCAAACCTAATATGATTTCGATGCCACACTTGCATCCAAAATGCTTCAATCACTGGACAAAGGAATAACATATGCAACTGAATACCCAAATCGGTACAACAAAATGAACAGCTGTTAGAGTTCTTTCTTATGTTTATGAATTTTAACTGGCATCCAGATAGCTCTCTGCATTACAAAATATGATTGTAATATTGCAGCAGAAGCCAGACCTATTGGACTTAAACCAGAGATTTTCCCATTGATCATCCAACAATTGCGTGGATAAGTCATGTTGCCAAAGCTTCTGTAATGCAATATTAGCATTCTGGAAGCTTTATAGACTCAAAAGGCACCATGACCCCATAGATTGCGCTTTTTGACAGCAAGCAATTATGCTAAAATTATCCTCTTTTAAATGTCACTTAAAATAAAAAAGATAACCAGAATTTATCCCACAAAGTAACAAATGAGATCCTGAATGAAGATGACCCCTGATATACCAAAAGGCTAATAAGAGGGAACATTTATATTTTCAAGTGGGGTTGAACCAAATAGGAAGATGAACCATATGTCTCCATGAAATATCTAAGACTAAGTTAGAGGAGCTCTAATAACTTGTGAGTTGGCTGTAAACTTGGAGTACGCCATTACCAGCAACCATTGCAACTGCAGAAGAGTCACTAATTAATTCTCAAGCTGAAGTCATATGGAGAGTCAGTCTCCTTGCCAGTCATAAGAACATAAGAACATAAGACATGCCATACTGGGTCAGACCGAGGTCCATCAAGCCCAGTATCCTGTTTCCAACAGTGGCCAATCTAGGTTATACGTACCTAGCAATATCCCCAAAAGACAGGTTCCACAATGCTTATACTGGGTCAAGCATTGATATCCTGGGTCCCTTTTTAATAGTGATTTATGGACCTTTCCTCCAGGAACTTGTCCAAACCTTTTTTAAACCCAGCTATACTAACAGCCTTTACTACATCCTCCGGTAACAGATTCCAGAGTTTGATTACACGTTGAGTGAAAAAATATTTTCTCTTATTTGTCTTAAATAGTTTACCCTGTAGCTTCATTACATGTCCCCTAGTCTTTCTATACTCTGATAGCGTAAACAATTGATCCACGTTTATCCGTTCCACTCCATTCATTTTTTGTTTAGACCTCTATCATATCTCCCCTCAGCCGTCTCTTCTCTAGGCTAAAGAGCCCTAACCTTCTTAGCCTCTCTTCATAGGAGTAGCCTTCCATCCCCTTCACCAATTTGGTGGCTCTTCTCTGTACTTTTTCTAATAACGCTATGTCCTTTTTAAGATACGGTGACCAGAGTTGCACACAATATTCAAGGTGCGGTCGTACCATGGAGCGATACAGAGGCATTATAATATCCTTTGTTTTGTTCTCCATTCCTTTCCTTATGATACCTAGCATTCTATTTGCTTTCTTGGCCGCCGCTGCACACTGGGCGGAGGGTTTTAACATGTTATCCACAATGACTCCTAAATCTTTTTCCTGGGTGGTGGTTTCTAATGTGGAGCCTTGCATTGTGTAACTATAGTGTGGGTTGTTCTTTCCTAGGTGCATAACTTTGCACTTGTCCACATTAAATTTCATCTGCCACTTGGATGCCCAGTCTTCCAATTTATCCAGATCCTCCTGCAGTTTTCCACAATCCTCTTGGGTTTTAACAACTTTAAACAGTTTTGTATCATCTGCAAATTTGATAACCTCACTAGTTATTCCCTTTTCCAGGTCATTTATGAATATGTCAAAAAGCAGCGGACCCAGTACAGATCCCTGGGGTACTCCACTATTCACCTTTTTCCATTGGGAATATTGGCCATTTAGCCCTACCCTCTGCTTTCTATCTTTTAACCAGTTCCCGATCCACAATAGTACACTGCCTCCTATCCCATGACTTTTTAGCTTCGCCAAAAGTCTCTGATGGGGGACTTTGTCAAAAGCTTTCTGAAAGTCCAGATACACTATATCAACCGACTCACCTTTGTCTACCTGTTTATGCACACCTTCAAAAAAACATATCAGATTAGTAAGACAAGATCTTCCTTGTCTAAAGCCATGTTGGCTGTCTCCCATTAGGCCATGACTATCTACATGCTGCGTAATTTTGTTCTTT
Source organism: Ichthyophis bannanicus (assembly GCA_033557465.1). Lineage (NCBI taxonomy): Eukaryota > Metazoa > Chordata > Amphibia > Gymnophiona > Ichthyophiidae > Ichthyophis > Ichthyophis bannanicus. The sequence goes on along the minus strand of CM066033.1, from coordinate 1,237,920,906 downwards.
ATGATGGTTTCTACCATTTTCCCTGGTACTGACGTCAGGCTCACCGGTCTGTAATTTCCTGGGTCACCCCTGGAACCCTTTTTAAAAATTGGTGTTACGTTGGCGACCCTCCAATCTTCAGGTATTACAGATGATTTTAATGAAAGTTCACAGATTACCAATAGCAGGTCTGCAATCTCATATTTCAGTTCTTTCAACACTCTGGGATGTATACCATCCGGTCCAGGTGATTTGCTACTATTCAGTTTATCAAATAGTTGTAATATATCTTCCCGGTGTAGCAATATTTCTCTCAATTCCTCTGCAGTATCACCTTTAAATACCACTTCAGTCTTCGGTAACATCCCTACATCTTCCTCAGTAAAGACCGAAGCAAAGAATTCATTCAGTCTATCTGCTATAGCCTTGTTTCCTCTTACTGCCCCTTTTACCCCTCTATCATCTAATGGTCCAATTGACTCTCTCACAGGCCTTTTGCTACGAATGTACTTGAAAAAGTCTTTATTTTGTGTTTTTGCTTCGGTAGCAAGTTTCTTCTCAAATTCCCGTTTTGCCTGCCTTATCAATGCTTTGCATTTAACTTGCCAGTGCTTGTGCTGTTTCCAGTTTTCATCATTTGGCTCTTTTTTCCATTTCCTGAAGGTTGCTTTTTTGGCAGCAACAGCCTCTCTGACCTCACCTTTAAACCATGCTGGCAGTTTTTTGGACTTTCTTCCACTTTTCTTAATGCGTGGAATACAGCTGGTCTGGGCTTCGAGGATAGTATTTTTAAATAACACCCAAGCTTGCTGTAAGTCTTTAACCTTTGGAACCGCTCCTTTTAGTTTTTTCCTAACTATATTCCTCATTCTATCATAGTCTCCCTTTTGAAAGTTAAAAGGTAGTACTGTGGATGCCTTTACTATCTGTCCTCCACTAATTAAATCAAACATGATCATACTATGATCACTATTGCCAAGTGGTCCCAACACCCTTATTTCTTGCACCAGATCTGGCGTTCCACTAAGGACTAGGTCCAGTATGGCTTCCCCTCTGGTCGTTTCATGAACCAGCTGCTCCAAGAAGCAGTCATTTATTCCATCTAGAAACTTTATCTCTTTAGCTTGTCCTGCTGTGACACTGACCCAGTCGATACCGGGGTAATTGAAATCACCCATTATTACTACTCTGTTGTGACTTTTGTTAGCTTCCTTGATTTCTTTGAGCATTTCATCATCCATTTGTTCATTCTGGCCAGGTGGTCGATAGTATACTCCCACTGCCATCACCTTCCCCTTCATAAATGGAATTTCAATCCATAGAGATTCTACAGCAAATTTTGTTCCCTGCAAAACTTTAATCCTTTCTGACTCAATGCCCTCTCTAACATAGAGCGCAACCCCTCCACCAATTTGATCAGCTCTATCATTACGATATAGTTTGTATCCAGGTATCACAGTGTCCCACTGGTTATCCTCCTTCCACCATGTCTCTGAGAGTGCAATCATATCTAACCTCTCATTTAGTGCTATATATTCTAACTCTCCCATCTTATTGTTTAGACTTCTAGCATTGGCATACAAGCATTTTAGAGACTGTATTTTATTCATATTAATCTGGCTATTGGTAGGCAGGGGTAATTTGGAATCTTTATGCTCTGTCTGCTCCTTACTCAAGGGCATTTGGGCTACTATACTCCCTTTTGGAACCTCACTGCTTTTGGTAGTATCCTTCAAGGATACTTTCGTCCGAACCATGCACTCCTGGGTGACTGTCGGCTTTCCCCTATTTTCTAGTTTAAAAGCTTCTCTATCTCTTTTTTAAAGGTTAATGCCAGCAGTCTGGTCCCATCCTGATTAAGGTGAAGTCCATCCCTTCGGAAGAGCCCCCCTTTCCCCAGAATGTTCCCCAGTTCCTAACAAATCCAAAACCCTCATCCTTGCACCATTGTCTCATCCACGCATTGAGACTCTGGAGCTTTGCCTGTCTTTTGGGTCCTGCACGTGGAACAGGAAGCATTTCGGAGAACGCTATCCTGGAAGTTCTGGATTTCAACTTCCTACCTAAAAGCTTAAATTTAGCCTCCAGAACTTCCCTACCACATTTTCCTATGTCATTGGTACCAACATGTACCAAGACAGCAGACTCCTCCCCAGCACTATCTATGATCCTATCTAGGCGGTGAGTGAGGTCCGCTACCTTCGCACCAGGCAGGCATGTTACCAGGCGATCCTCACGTCCACCAGCCACCCAGCTATCTACATTCCTAATGATTGAATCACCAACTATAACAGCTGTCCTGACCCTCCCCTCGTGGGGACATGGCCCTGGAGAAACGTCCTCAGTGTGAGAGGGTTTTACATCACTTGGAGGACAGGTCCTAGTTACAGGATCACTTCCTGCCACACCAGGGTGATGCTCTCCTGTCACGTGACCTCTCTCCTCCATGGCAACAGGGATGCTGCCAGACTGGAGGTGGGACTTCAGGACTGTATCCCTGTAGGTCTCGTCCATGTACTTCTCTGTCTTTCTTACGTCTTCCAGGTCTGCTACTCTAGCCTCTAGAGAACGGACTCGTTCCCTGAGAGCAAAGAGTTCTTTGCACTTAGTGCATACGTAAGACCTCTCACCAACTGGGAGAAAATCATACATGTGACACTCAATGCAAAAGACCGGAGAACCCCCATCTCATTGCTGGACTTCTGTCTGCATCTTAGTTTAAAGCTTGTGTTTAGGTCTTTTAAATTCTGTATATAATAAGGATTGGTGTAGATGCTTATACCAATAAAAGTGTATCTAATACCCCTAATACACCTTGTGTACCTGAAGCTTAAGTAATTAATCTCAGGTCCTCTGTGTATGACTGATTTGGATAACGAGCTGCACCTGAGAGCAGCCCCTTTCCTCTAAGATGTGCAAGTACCTATAAAACTACAATTACCCCAGGGGTGGGTGGGTGCTGGGGAGGGAGGGAGGGAGATAAGTCCTATTAAGGAGGGCAGTTACAAGGTACCCTGTCCTGAACCCTCAGCAGGGGGGAGGGAGGTACCACACAAAGCCCAGTTAGTTGAGAGAGGCAAGGTAAGTTATAACTGAGAAGGCGGAACTAGCACACCACTAAGACAAACAATAAATAATTAAATAAACAGTTAGACAAACAATCAATAATTAATAAACAGCTAGAACTCACAGCAAGGTGTCACAGGAGGCAATATCCACTTCTTTAGCAGAGCACTGTAAAAAGCACTGCTCTTCTCTGATCAGAGAAAAGCAGACTAAAACAGACTATTCACACGGTGGGTAAACAGGAATAAGGCTACACAATACCTCAGCAGGGGGGGAGGGAGAGGATTCACTCAGGCAGGCTAGGACAGGAAAAAAAGTTTAACACAGAGCAGGCTCTGGGGAGAGAGATTTAATGTAAAAAGGACAGTTAACCTGGCTACCACACAAAGCCCAGTTAGTTGAGAGAGGCAAGGTAAGTTATAACTGAGAAGGCTGAACTAGCACACCACTAAGACAAACAATAAATAATTAAATAAACAGTTAGACAAACAATCAATAATTATATTAGCACTTGGGGGTATGTTTACTAAAGGGCGCTATTTGCGCTGTGAGAAGTTATCATGCAATAAGGTACGTTATCGCACGATAATGGCGCTTTACCTGGCAATAAGGTACCCTAGCGCTTGATAACGTGCACAGCAGTGCAAACGAGCGCTGAAGGCGGAGAAAGGCTCCCAGAGGGAGGAGGAAAAGTGGTAAATGCATGGAATAGTCTGACAGTGGATGCAGTAAAGGTGAGGACTGTATCTGAAAAGGACTGTATAAGAAAGCATGGGACAAACACAAAGGAACTCTAAGGGGGAAAAGGGAGCATTCAACACAGTATTCCACCACATCCTCCTACGAAGACTCAGAGACATTGGCCTGCACAGCACCACGCTCAAGTGGTTTAACTCCTATCTCAACAACAGGCAACAACAGGTCAGGGTTGGCACAACCATCTCCTCCCTTTCCACTCTCCCCAAGGGGTACCACGAGGTTCATCATTATCTGCCCTACTTTTCAGCCTCTACATACAGCCTATATGTGATGTCATCAAGGAATTCAACATCCACTACTCATTGTATGCAGATGACATGATGATTTATATCCAATCAATCTTGAAAGTCCAGACTACACAACAATAACTACTTGTCTACAAGACATGACTAAATAGTTCTCTCACAACAACCTAAACATCAGCCACAAGACCAAAGCACTCTTCATCACACGCAACACCTCTTTTACCCCCCCCCCCCAATTTGTCTCTCTGCTAAACATGTCCATACCTGTTAAGAATGAAGTGAAATATCTGGGTGTCACCTTGGACTGTAACTTTAACTTCCAATCTCATATCCACAAGATGGCCATCATAAGAAGGCTCAAACTCCTCCTTAACCAAGACCACTTCCAGACAGTCTGCCAAGACATCATCACCCCCATTCTGGACTACTGCAACACGCTATACAATAGCCTACCCAAACAAACAATTCAACCCCTACAGATAGCACAAACACTGTTGCTCACATCATCACCGGTTCAGCAAAACACGAACACGTCATTCCACTTCTGAGTCAACTGCACTGGCTCCCAATTGCCTCCCGCATTAGATTTAAAATGGCTCTTAACATATTCAAGATCCAGCGCAAATTATCCCTGGACATACTCAAGAGCCTAATCAACACCAACACAAGCACTAGACCCAGAAGACATAACAAAATGGACACTATCCTAACTACTAGCACCTACACCAAAACCACACAGTCCACATCCCTTGCAGCACCTGCCCTCTGGAACTCCCTCCTGGATGACTTGAGAGCCACCACTGATGACAAAAATCTCAGGAAGAAGCTGAAAACCTTCCTCTTCAGAAATCATTTTGGGGCCATCACCTAATGCCTAGCATTTCCCCCTCCCCACTGACTCCACAATGAATCCCCCTCCCCTACAACACTTGCTCACCCTATCTCATGATACTGTCTTGTACATACTGTATATAATCCTTCTTGTAAATAAGATACTAATAAGCACCTCCCGCCTATCTCCCTCTCCGATCTTACTATGTAATGAGTTTGAATTGCCATGTAATATGTTGTTTTGATTATAGGAGAAGGCGGTATAGAAAACCTATTAAATAAATAAAATAAAGCTTAGTAGCAGGAATGGAAAAGCAGAGTTGATAGGCCATATGGTCTTTATCTGTCATCATTTTTTCTCTGTTTCTGTTGAAGAATTACAGGGGTACCATAGATTGTGTTTTCAGTAGATTATTCACAGTTTAAAATACAATTTTAGAACTATTCTGTCCTTTGGCAATAATAGTTGAGTAATAAGCCTTCTTCACAGTGAAAACACTTACTTCTATTGCTTAATATGGGCATACCACTACCACTCAAGAAGCTTACATTCAGAGTTTTAAGAAGTCAAGAATGTACAATACCAAGGATTATCCTGCTTCCAAGAGGGGGGTCACTACATCAATGGAAGTTCTAACAACACAACTCCAATAGGAGTGCATTGCAGAGGCAGAGGGGATTATTTTAAGAGGCTTATTTGCAAATTGGATGCCCAAAAACATGCATGTGAACATCTAAATTGCTGAGACGCCTCCAGAACCAGTTTACAAATGGCTTTATAACACATCTCTGCTACGGGGATGTCCAAGTAGCCAGAAGGTATAGTGAAGGCTTGTCTGGGAGTAGATGCCCCCCGATCGATTTCAAAAACCTTGGGGATGTCGGCAACATCATCCAACTTTAGACCTGCATTGAGAAAGTGCTCATTTGGGCTCTAAAGCACCTAGCTGGTGTAGACAAGATGATATGCCTCAGGATGTTCAACAGTCTCAATGTAGGACTAGAAACTCCAGCCAGCCCAAGGTTGCTGTCTTCTAGCAAGATTTGAACCACTCTTCCTCTGTTTTGAGGTAACGTGCCCCAACCACTAGGTCACTCCCACGTATAGTGCAAAACAGAACAACTGGAACTCTGCAGCATTTCTACACTCAATCTTTTCAACCTTCAAGGTTGAAAAGGTCAGCAGCCAGGCCCAGCACTACCATTAGGCGAACTAGGCAATCACCTAAAGCACCAAGATTATTGGGGAGGAAAATAATTAGCAGCAAGCCAGCAGATCAGTCCCCAGCACTGCAATCAGCATGAGAAAGGGTGCTTAAGAGCATGTCAGTTTCCTCTGCAGAATGGAGTCAATCTCACAAATCATTTTGCTAGACTGACTCCACACCTCAGAGGAATCGGATACTCTCTTAAATGCCTTTTCTCATGCATGCAGGCCATGGGGAAATTGATGCTGAGCTGTGGCCATTAGGTAAGTATGTGGCGGGGGGGGGGGGGGGGAGGGGCCAGAAGAAGAACATTTTGTGTGGTGACTGGTGACAGCAGGTGGGTACCAGAAGAAAGTTTTACTTAGGGCATCTGATATCCTTGCACTGGCCCTGTCGGCAACCAATTTTGTTGGATTATGACCTTTAACTACTTATTAGAGCCTGGAAATACCAATATCTTTGCAGTGATTATAGATACCCAAGTCAGCCACATCAGCTTTTAAGACTATTGCCATTTTGAATTTACTCTCTGTACCTGTAATTCTGTCTTCCAGATTACCTTTTTTAGGTTTCCTTCTCATCTAGTCTTGCCATGAGAGTTGAAATTTTGGTATGTACTAATGAGAGTTCAGTTTTAATATCTTTTATAACCATTCTTTTTAAACTAGCATGGTTTTAGGCACATTTCACAAACACATACACACAGCCCCACTGATAAATACGCACAGAGGCCCCCCCCCCCCCACACACAGACATACACCCACACATACACACACACACAGAGACTATTGAACCTCCAGTGAGCCATGTATATTGACAAACCTATGGGTAAGGAAATCTGATGGAGGTATGGAATTTTGAAAGGGGTAGTGGGGAAGTCAGGTAGTGGGGAATTCAGGCCCCACTACTTGAAGATCACAGAAGAAAAAATAAATGTTAGTACAGTATGGTAGGGATCTCTATCCTACCGACACCAAAAAAAATGTTCTGAACTCCATAGCAGCACCACTGCTAATCTGCCATCAGGGATCCATCTCCTAGTGTTGAAGAGGAAAGGAGGCCATATTTATGGCATGAAACTGCGAGGTCACTGTCACTAGAGATGCAACCCCTGGTGGGGGGAGAGAAAAGGAGGACATACTCATAGCATGAAACTGGAGGGGTGCTATGGCTGGGGACCCAACCCCCCTGTGGAGGAAGGAGGAGGCTGCATCTGTAGCATTAAGCGGTGGGGCCACCACCGCCAGACACCCAAAGGAGAATAAAAGAAACCACATCTGCTGAATGAAGCTGGAGGGGCACCGCTGCTGGGGACCCAACACCTGGCAGGGAAAGAAGAAGGAGGCCACATCTGTGGCATGAAGCCAGAGGGAATACTACCACCAGGTTCCTAAGTCCTGGAAAAGGAGAAGGAAGTAGGCCACATTTGTGGCATGAAGCTTCAGGACTGCTACTCTGAGATTAAAGGCCCAGCTGCTGTGGAGAACCCAGCTCCTGGTGGCAGAGAGTAAAGAGTGCTGCAGTCAGGCAGGGAAGTACTATTACTAATCGTTTGTATAGTGCTACAAGGTGTATGCAGTACTGTAAATATAGATGTAAGACACAGTCCCTGCTCATCAGAAAAAACATTGCAAAACTGGGGACTAGAGTATGGTGAAATACACATAAGTAATGGACAAGAGAGTGAGGAGCATCAGGATCCAAAAGCAGCTTCAAAGAGGTGTGTTTTTAGCCAGAATTTGAATAGGTCCAGAGAAGGAGCCTAGTGCACCGACTCAGGTAGTTCGTTCCAGGCATATGGAGCAGCAAGGTGGAATGAACAAAGGGGTATGTTTACTAAACCATCTTAATATCGCGGTGGTGGTATTATCACACGATAAGTGATGTTATCGCATGATAATGTAACATTATCGCGCGCTAACATCACTTATCGCGTGATAACCCAGTGGCGGCGTTAAGGCACACTAAGGGGTATGTTTACTAAACTGCGGTAACATTACATACCACACGTTATGTAACGTTAACGATCGTTAGGTAATGTTAACGCATGGTATGTAACGTTAACACACGTTAACGTTACTTAACGATCGTTAACATCCCCGGCCACGGTAAATACTGCAGAAGGTGAAGAGAGGGAGGAGAGAAGGGGTCAATGGGCGGAGAGTGAGTGAGAAGAGGCCCCTTTCACACTAACGTGCTGAACTGAAGGGCTGAATCCTACCGCGAATGAAAACATGCCGTTAGATGCACATTTGTAGGAGAGAGAAACCATTTCAGTGTCAGCAATGTACAGCCTAGGCAGGGAGCCCAAGAAATGTGATAGTAGTGCTCCATTTTCAGCAACACCACAGTGCCAAAGTATGAATGGCCACTATGGCGATGCTGCAAATGGGGCATAGGGGGCCACAGGTGGGATATGTAGCATGGGCAGCTGGGGCACAGGGTGGATCAGGCAGGCGCCTAGGTGGCACATAGGAACATAGAAACCGGAAATCAGCAAGACAGCAGCTGACCAAGGCCAAACATAATCCACCTATATCTACCTGGTTCACCCTAGCCAATAGTTGCTAGGGCACTGACCTGACATACGCCCAGCCATCCCGCCCCCATGTGGAAGTGACATAGTATTGGTAGGCAGTGATGGGGGGGATGTGAGGATGTCCATGTATGCCCCCCACCCCGGGATCCGCTCCCTAGGCGGGTGTCTACCTACACAGTGGATGGCCTGGGACTGCGCACTACCAGCGCCAACAGCAAATGGCCATATCAGCTTGGCAGGGGGGTGTGTGCCCGTGCTGGAGGGGGCAGTGCCACCTCCCTGCAGTGGACCTAGGCCATGCCCTGCATCAGTACGTGGTGTGCAGTGCAATATACAAAGTCTGGCTGAGGAAAAGTACAGGTAGCCCCAAGGACTATTGTGCATGTGTGGTGCAGTATACCCAGCCAGCATGTCCAGAAGCAGAGGGTCACAGGTTCAAGCCCCAGCTGTGGTTCCTGCAGAGCATGTCCCTATGTTTTACCCTACAATGCAGATACAACAGCAACATGTGCAAAGCACAAAGCAGCAGCAAACAGGGGTACAAACACCCACCCACACAGGCTCCACAATCCAAAGATGCATGCAAAGTCAGGCTGTTGGCCCCAGCATTGAGCTGAAGTTATCACCAGAGCACTACTACTACCTACTGCACAGTTTAGCAATGTTGACACTTTGATCAGGACCAGTGTGGCGGGCAGGGTTGCCAACCACCCCTATTTTTGTACAATGCTGCAATAGGAGAAAGCGTGTGTGTATGTCTATTGTGGTAAGGAGAGTGTAGCACAGCCCTGGGAAATAGAGGAAAAAGGAACTTTTGCTTCTTTAAGGGGGATGGGCTCACCTAATCACATGTGCAAAAGTAAAAGCAGTGAAAGAAACCACGCTTGCAGAGCTAGGCTGAAGCCACACCCAGACTCCATGGCAACCCTAAGTAAGGATAAGGGACACCTGTGGGTGGAGCCAGAAGGGGAGGCACACTGCCCAGCATTTAAGGTTAAGCAAACAGAAAGTGATAGACTCGGTAGAACTGTTAGAAGCCTTGGAGGTGTTGGAAGCCACGGGAACAGCTTGAGAAGCAGCAGCTGGGGAAAGGCCAGAGGACAGGCTGAGTACTTTCCTTCTAGGAGAGAGAAGGGCAAAAGGCTGGCTGTAAGAAAGCTAGAACAGGAAGGCTCAGCTTCTTCTGAAGAAAGACAAATCTTCATGCTGAGAAAGCCCAGGAAAGCTGGAAGAAAATCCTGCAGTGATTCCATGAACAGCTCTGACTCAGAGGACGCTACCTCCAACAGATGTCACAGCTGTGAAACTCCCACAGTTAAGCTCCAAGGTAGGAGAGGAAAGTTGGAAAGAGTTAATGCTTATAACTCTGACTCAGATACTGAGGAGATAGTTATACCTGCTAGCACGCAGAACAGGAAGAAGGGTTTTGTAGATAAAGCCAAGCAAACAAAGCCTGTTAATGCTTTACCAAGAGAAAGAAAGGCAGTTCAATGGGAGAAACTGTTTAAGCTGTTAAAGCATATAAACCTTAAAGTACCTGAACGTATTCAAGTTCCACAATCAGGCAGTGCAGAAGAAGAAATGGAGGTGGATTATAAGGAAGATGACTCGGATTCCACTTGCTCTGAAATGGAATGTGCTCTATGTGTTACTGCTGATTGAAAGAAGTAAAGTACTAGGAAGAATCTCAGGAAGCAGTTCTCAGGTTCATGATAGCTGAAAGCTTTGAAAAGAGAGAAAGGAAATCTCTTAGTCTAAAACTTGCAAAGCTCTGTCTGTTGAAGAGAAGTAGATGATGCAATTGAGTTCTGTGCTGACCAGTTGAGAAGTGTTTTAAACTGAAGCAGCTAAAGGGAGCCAACAGAATTACTGAGTTCCATTGTGTGCTTTAACTGCAAATAAAGCTGTTGTTTCTGAGAGGAGAAATTTCCTAATGAAAGAAGTAAAGACATTTACTTGTAAATAATACCACTGAAGTACACTGTTTGTAAAGAACTTTATTTGGGAGAAAATATCCTTGTTTTCTGTTTCTGAGTTTGGAATCTTCTACAAAGGACTGTTACTAAACTGCACCAAGTTAAAGATCAATAAAAATTCCTGTGTTGCTTTAAAACCACTTGGACTGCTTTTATACACAACTACACGTTTAAAGCTAAAAGATACAAGATGGGAGCCTGTCTTCACTAGATGACCGCCTAGTGGAGGCGCGCCCGCCACACTATCCATTGTTCTGTAGCTGCCCAACCTTCACTGGGCCCAAAATGTCCCAATGTTACCAGCATTAGCCTGAATAGGTGCATAATGAGGAGCAAGGTATTTTGGGTATGGCCCAGACAGGGCAGATTGGCCAGGATGCATCTTCACAGGGTGTGGGGCAATGGCTGGGACACTGTAGTGCCTGACCACCACCTGCACGGACAGGGTGGCCACAGCATGGCATGCTGGGAGGGCACTCACTCTGACCGAGCAGTGACCATGGCAGGTCTAGGTTTCCACATAGCACTTTATGCTATCCGCCTCCAGTGTTATATTTGTGTTCCCCAGTGCTGGGGTCCCAATCACTGAGATACCTGCTTACTGCACATAGTTTCTTTGTGAGCATGCATTATGGACTGGCTGCAGCTAGACTTTGCATGGTTAGAACATTTATAAGGTACAGTCTGACTGTACTGTCTGCTGGTGACTGGCCAACTGGTGGAAAGTAGTTGGGGTTTTCCAGATCTAACCCCAGCATTGCTTCTGGTCTGCCACTGCCCCAGCCACAGGTATGGCTCTGGCCCACCAACCCTGGAAGGCTGTCTCATGCAACTAGGATAGAGGCTGCTTCCCCATGGCAGGGGCACTTGTTCTTTATCTACAAAAAGGGTGATGTGGGGCCTTTGGGGTATGTAGTATATACCACTCTGACTTATAAAGGAACTGCTACACACACCTCATGTAATTCTAGGAACCCATCTGCAATGTCAGCCAGACCCTAACACAGAGTGCACACCAATTTGGCTGGTGTCTGGTCCCACAGGGCCACATGTGACTGCAGGATACAGATGGACACCAAATTACCTTTGGCTGCACTGCAAGGAACACCTGTCATACAATGGCAGCAATGGGGATATACAACAGCACCTATCTCTAGCACCACATGTACTGCGGACCTAGTGCTGGGCACCCATCCTATCCCTCAGGGTGAACACAGAACCTGCAAAATGGCATGGTCTGTAGCTACTCTGTGCCAGTATCACACACTGACAGTTCGTCTTTCCAAGCTGAGGTACCGGAGAGGTGCAGACCCCATTTGGTGATCAGCTGTAGACTGCTATTCAGCATGTGCATTGCATCATGGGTACTGGTGGGGTTACCCTATCCTGGCACTCAGAGCAGACAGTTTGTGCGGTGACCTGCAGTCCTTCTGTAACCAGACACTGCTGTGACATACACCATGGAGGTATAGCCTACCAGTTAATACAATGCCATTCTTGGCAGTGCTCATGGGTTCAGTTCCTCATTGTTCCCTCCTCTCATGCCTGTCCTACTCAAATAGTGTGCATGCCTGTAGAGGTCATATTTTTGGAGATCTGTGCTTCCAGCCCATAATACCCTCGCCACAATTGCCAACATTCCCTTGGTCAGGCTATCTGTGTCTGTCAGCTGTGTAGAGTCCTGTCTGCCAGTGCAGGCTGCCAGCCCATGTCCTGCACTGCTACCCTTTCCTGCATTGCGCCTCTTCATTCTTGCCTCACCTGTGCCTGATCTGTATGGCACCACCACTCCTCTGTCCACCCATCATTGTTACTATCCTGCCACCTCCGCCTCCACTGGGGACACGTATTCCCATCGTCTGCCACCAAATGTTTTTCCGGTACATTACATTGCCAACACCCTGTGCTGTGGTACAGCTGCCCCACCATGTTTGTCATCAGTACTGGCAGGCACATGGGATGCTCGCAGATATGGCAGGTCCAGCGGCTCCCACCTCTCCCTCCTTCACTCACCTGTTCATTGCCTTTCCTGAGTGCTCTATCTAGTGTTAGGGCTACATCTGTCTCTGTTCCGCACAGGTCATGCATGTCATCCTGAGGCACCTTGCAGTCCCTAGGGCACACTAACCTGGACACCATAACCTTGTTAGGCCACCTTAACCTATGGTTCCATAGCCTAGGGTGCCTTCTGCAGTGCCTTGTCCAAGGGTGCCTAATATGGCGCTTAGCCTAGGAGGTCCTATACGGCGCCTTCTGAGGCACCTTACAGGGCACCTTACAAGGTGCCTTATAAGGCGCCTTGCAAGGTGCCTTACAAGGTGCCTTGTAACACTCGTTAGTCTAAGGCACCTTGTAATGCACGTTAGCTGCTACAGCTTGCTGTAACGATGCAACGCCCATGCCTTTATATGGGCATCTCTACCTTTACCGCGGAACCTAACGCGAATGACATTACCGCAGTTTAGTAAACATACCCCTAATACTGTGAAATCTGGGCCTGAAGGGTGGAGTAAGGCTTCCCAGAGGGCGGAGAGAAGGAGTCAGTGGGCAGAGAGTGGGCAGGGAGAGGCTCCATGCACACTAACGCCATGAAATCAGGGTCTGAAAATTAGTGCCAGTGAAAACCTCGCGCTAGAGGCACATTTGCAGGAAAGAGAAACCATTTCAGTCAGCATGAAGGACTGCTTCATGCCGTAATGTACAGCAAAGGCAGGGAAACCCAGAAAAGTGATAGTAGTGATACATGTGCAGGAACCAAAAAGGCAAATAAACATATAAAATGAACAAAAACTACATTTGAAATCCCAATAACCAAGCTGGCCAATAGTGATAATAATGATAAACATAAAGCAACACCACTGACAAAGCACAAAAATGAAGATATCATGTTTGGAAGGGTCTATTCTCTGTCCCGCTACAAAGTGAATGATCCCACATTGAAATTGCGCTGATCAGGGTTTTTCTCATTTATATTGGGAAGGTTTGTTATGGCATGCATATGTGCAGTAACAGCAGAGTGGGCATGTAGGAAAGGCAACTGTACTGATGCTGCAAATGGGATACAGAGGGCTCCAGGCGGCACATGCTGTGGTCCAGCTGGGGCACAGTGCGGGCTAGGCAGATGCCTAGGTGACACTTAGGAATGCCGAAACTGTAAAGTAGTAAGACAGCAACTGACGAGGGTCCAACATGGGCACGAGTGTGTGTCCCACAGTGTCACAGGGGATATTACCCAGCAGGTACCCCCAAAGGCACATAACAATGACAGGTGGTGCCGGGGGGAAGCATGCATGTCCATGGAGGCACCCCTACCTGAGAACCCACTCCCTAGGCAGCTGCCTACCAGCACACCGGATGGCCTGGGACTGCGTACCACCAGCACCACTGGCATAAGGGCATATCAGCATGGTGGCGGAGGGGTGCTGGTGACGGAGGGGGCAGTGGCATCTGCCTACAGCAGACCACGGCCAAGCCCCATTTAGGTGGGTGCCGGGCACTGCAACAGACAGGGTCTGTCCGACGAACAGTCATGGTATCCCCAGGGAATGATCTGTCCCTGTGGTAACAGTGTGGTGCAGTACATACAGCTAGTGTGTTCTGGAGCAAACAGTCACCAGTTCAAGTCCCAGCCGTGGCTCCTGCCAACCCTGTACCCATATTTTACCCAGTACTAAACCGTGCTAATAAAGACGGAACCTTTATTGCAGATAAAATAAACATGCCTGAAACGCCTATATTTTACCCTACAGAGCAGAGACACCATAAACATGTGCAATCCCTAGAGCAGAATTTCCCAACTGCAGTCCTGGAGGACCAAACACCATTCAGGTGTCATGCTGTCCCTAATAAATATGCCTGTGCTGCATTTGTATGCGCCGCCCCCCAGTGTATGCAAATGTATCTCATGCATATTCATTAGGGACAGCATGAAAACCTGAACAATGTTTGGCCCACCAGGACCGGTGTTGGGAACCTCTTGCTGGGCCCATACTTTGGAGGCAGCATACTAAACTTACTTTAAAGCCAGGGGGCTTGCCATGCTGACTCCAATCCAGGCCCAGAGGCTCTTCTATCACTTACCGAAGTCTCATGACTCGAGAGATGACCCTCTTCCTTAAGTGTAGGCACTCAGGAATTCCCCTTTTATTAATCCTTTTTTTAAATGTTAATAAATGTTAAATAAATAAAGAAATAAAGAAATGCCCTGATTTATCTTCTGAGATGGTAGGCTCAGTCTTACCTCAGATCTGAAAAGGTTGATACTGCAGGCTGTTCATATAGCATGGTTTACCATTCTGGGGTTCAGGAAGGAAATAATATCAATTTAGGTTTGGGAAAAGTCAAGAGTGCATCTGTTGAAAGGATCACTTTTGTCTGAAAAAGAAGTTTGAAACAACAATATCTAAAAATCTTATTGGTCACAATGGGCCTGATTTTATAAAAGGGCACCTAAATAAGAATACTAAAAAGTTGCCTATTTTATAAAGGCCAACCACACGCAAAGATCCAAAGCGTGAGGTAGAATTAAACCATTCAAATATTAAAAAAAACTCTCACCCAAACAAATCCAAAATAACTTCATACACTTTAGACAAAGATTATTTTTGGACCCCTTATCATACCTGATCCACTAGTATATTCTAGGTGGTCTTATATTACTATTTTTGTTAAACATAGAAATGATTAAACATCTTCCCCATATTCAAGCAGAATATAAGAGAGGAAGTTTTCAAATACATTCCACTTTGGTAGGGATGAACATTTCCATAGCATGTCTGCACATATCGCAAAACTAGTTGTTTCAAGGGGTTAGTGACTGTCTCGTTTCGCATTGTGTCTTTAGTTCAGCAGCAGATGCTTTAAAAAGGCTCTCTCCGCACCTCACAAACAGCTTCTTCAAAAGCTGAAACTCGGACCTCCCGACTCAATTCTTCATCTTCTTTTGTGAAACGTGTAGGCATACTATGGACACATCCACTTCTACAAAAGTGTAAAGTATTGGAAAAATCCCTTAGAATAACTTAATACAATTTAGATAAAGATTATTTTTTGGACCCCCTTATCATGCCTGGTTCACTAGCATATTCTAAGTTGAAGTGAGTATCAGTGGTCCTGTTTTACTATTTTTATTAAACGTAGAAATGATTTAAAATAATCTCCAGGTTCAAACAACACATAAGAAAGGGATTTTTTTATGTGTGAACATTTTATAAGAGCAACAGGCACCTATGTGCCTTTATAAATAGGAATCCAAGACCAGTTCCAAATGCTGATGCATACATGTACACCTGCTTCAAAGTTCAAAGTGTGTGCTCTGTATGTGTACCTGTATATTTTATAAAATACAACTCCACCTCTGCTCCACCCAAACTATGCCCCCAAGAAAGCCCACACGCAATACTGAGTCACTGCCCAGTTAATGACACATAAGAGCGGCAAAGGTTGGCCTAACTATACCTGCAGGAGATAACTGGGCAGTGACTCAATATCACTGCTGCCCGTTTGGCTTCCGGGCTATGCGGCAACCTGGATATTCAATTCCGGAGCCATATCTGCAGTTAAACTTCAGCAGTGATGGCTATGGCTTTAGCAGCATTAGCTGCCACTGCTGAATATTGGGCTCTTAATTTTTATATTTATTTTTTAGTATTAACTCCAGAATCTAGACCATTTCTTAACCTTTGCTAGATTCCGCCTCATGTTTTCAATACCTCAACAGTTGTATATTCTGCTGTAGATTTCATTATCATTTGCAAAAAGGAAAACCTTTCCAAAAGCCCTTCTGCAATGTCATTTACAAAAATATTGAAAAGAAATTGATCAAAGACCGATCCTTCTGGTACACCATTGAGTCAGTCTTCTTCTAAGTTCTTTTTCAGGGTTTATTTATTCAACAGCCTTTGTCCAGCAACTCCCCCAATTAGGGGTAGAGTGCACGAACAGGAGAGACAGACGATTCTACTGCTCGGAGGCTCCTGCCCAATCGGGGCAGTGGGAGGTGCAGCTGAGCTGGCATAAAGAGCCGGCTCCAAAGAAAGAACTCCACCAGCAGCAGCCTTTGTCCAGCAGCTCCCCCGATTAGGGGTAGAGCGCCCGAACTGGAGAGGCAGCTGATTCTCCCGCTCGGAGGCTCCTGCCCAATTGGGGCAGTGGGAGGTGCAGCTGAGCCGGCATAAAGAACCGGCTCCAACGAAAGAACTCCGCCAGCAGCAGCCTTTGTCCAGCAGCTCCCCCAATTAGGGGTAGAGCGCCCGAACGGGAGAGGCAGCCGATTCTCCTGCTAGGAGGCTCCTGCCCAATCGGGACAGTGGGAGGTGCAGCTGAGCTGGCATAAAGAACTGGCTCAGACAAAAGAACTCCGCCAGCAGCAGCCTTTGTCCAGCAGCTCCGCCGATTAAGGGTAGAGCGCCCAAACGGGAGAGGCAGCTGATTCTCCCGCTCGGAGGCTCCTGCCCAATTGGGGCAGTGGGAGGTGCAGCTGAGCCAGCATAAAGAACCGGCTCCGATGAAAGAACTCTGCCAGCAGCAGCCTTTGTCCAGCAACTCCCCCAATTAGGGGTAGAGCGCCCGAATGGGAGAGGCATCCGATTCTACCGCTCGGAGGCTCCTGCCCAATCGGGGCAGTGGGAGGTGCAGCTGAGCCGGCATAAAGAACCAGCTACGACCAGCGTGCTCGCACTTGGCAGGCCCGCGCCGGAGGGCCTCGCCAGAGGGACCTTTGGCATGGCCCTTAGGCACAGCACAAGGACAGGAAACAAGTAACATCAACCAAAGAGCCCCAGCAACAAACAGAAGCAGCTGCAACAACACCAAAAGGTAATTCAACATGGATACAACGTATTACCTGCCTGTGCTTCTCCTGGTCACCCATCTCATCCCACAACAATCACCCACACCCCTTAGCACCTCCAACACCTTTTGGATTCCCCCCCTTTGAGAGCCACACAGGGTATCCCACAAGGCTCAGCACTCTCCGTCATGCTCTTCAATCTATACATACAACCCATCTGCGCCATCATCAAGGACCACAAGATTCAATACACCATATACGCAGACGGCATAATGATATTCACACCATTCAAATTGGACAACCTAGTCTACTCCAACTTAGCCAACTGCTTCCAACAAATGGCAACTTGGCTTCAGGAAAGCAATCTTTCAATAAACTACAACAAAACTGAAGCTCTATTCATCTCAAGAAACCCCACATTTTCACCCACAACTACCATCAAACTAAATGACATCACAATACCAGTAAAACATGAAGTAAAATACCTGGGAGTGATGCTCGACAAGGACCTTAACCTACGATCCCACATTGCCAAAACCATAAAGAGCGCTTACATCAAAACTATCAGAAGGCTCAAACCCATCCTCGCTCAGGAGCATTTTCAAACAGTCTGTCAAGCCCTCATCATTCCCACACTAGACTACTGTAACCCTATCTATCAGGGGCTAACAAAACAGTCTCTCAGACCTCTACAGCTAGCACAGAACACCGCCGCATGCATCATAACAGATTGCTCAGGACACGACCACATTACTCCCATCCTGCACCACCTGCACTGGCTCCCAATCAGCTCTCGAATCTGCTTCAAAGTATTTATAAACATTTTCAAATTAATAAACAACCTCTCAGCTAACAGCCTACAACCACTCATTAAAACCGACCACAGCATAAGATCAAGAAGAAAAGGAACCTCGGACACCATCAGCCCACCAAAGGAATTCACCAAAACAAAACAGGCCACATCAAGAAGGGCACTTTCCCTGGCAGCGCCTGCCCTATGGAACTCTCTCCCCGACCATCTAAGATCAGCCAAAGACCTCAAGGACTTCAGAAAGCTGCTTAAAACAACTCTATTTACAGAACACTACAAGGACTTCACCTGAACTGATTCCTATGTGCAGTACCTACAACTCTCTGTAGGTCTTGATCTTAGATCACCTTTGTATATGGCTCTAATATTGTATATATGTATATTGCTCACTTTGTATATAGCTCACTGGTAAAATCTAGCACTCTGCACTCTTCTTAATCTCCCACTGCATGCTGCTGACCACACAATTATCTCGATTGTTTGACGTGCTAAACAGCTTTGATTTAATGATAAAGCGGTATACTAAATCCGTCTAAATAAACATCACTTTATCATTTCAGTCAAAGCAATTTACATTGTAACTTAAACTTGGTGATGCATTGTACATTGAACAGGGATGTTAATAACTTGGATCTTTCTGAGGCTATAGAGGGTTGAGGGACTTGCCCAAGGCCACAAGGAGTGCTTGTAGGAATTGAACTCTGGTCTCTTGGTGTCTAAGCCAGTGCTCTAACCTTCAGGCCACTCCTCCAGTCTTCTTTCATCTTATCATCTTTCCTCTTTCCCCTTCTTTTCTGCATCTGCCTGTGACATAAATGTTTCCTTTTCTAGATTTTCCTCCATTTCTCTCTTCCCTACATTTCTATTTGTTCATTTCTAGATTTTACCTTCATTCTCCTTTTCTTTCACCTTCCAGTCCTTGGTCTTCTTTTCACCTCTCACCTATATACCAGCTTTCCATTGCCTGTACTCAGCCCCTCTCTGACTCTCTCACTGACCCATCTGTCTCTATCCTTTTCAGCTTCCTATACCCCCTCCATCTTTCACCCACTCTCTATTTCTCCATTTCCACCATCTCAACTCACTCCCTCAGCCCTCATTTGCCTTCATCTGTTTCTCATTCCCTCACCAGCCCAGTTCCTTCATTATTTCAGAACTGAGTGGATGCCAATTGCAAGTGAGCTGGAAGCCTAAAGAAATAGTAGGGGACTGTCAGTCAAGAAAATAACTAAGTACTTTTGCAAGCACTATTATCATAGAAACTTTGAGAACATAATATAGCACAGTAGAGATTCACAAGCAAAAACATCTTCTTGTCTTACATTCTTACAATGATAACATATACCAGCAATTCATGAATCACAACTCCAAATATCAGCCATCTTCTAGCAACCGGCTGTAGCCAAAGAAACACTCAGCTCTGGTTCCCAACTTTCCATACAGTAATTGATTCCAAAAGGAAACCTCCTTTTCCAGGCACGATGCGGCCTGGAAACAGACTCCTGTTCTAACCACAGCTGTCATTTCTGATCAGAAATATGAGGCCAATGAGTGAACCAGGTTCTCAAGGGATGTAGTCATTATCATCTTCTATATTAGAAGATAACCGGGCAAGGTGGATAATTGGAATCTCATAAAATAAAAATAAAAATCTAAACAGAGGGAGAACGTATCTTCATTTACTCAAAACGAGAACATACAATTTTACAAAACTGACGAAAACCCAGTGTTTTACATTTTATATCATGACTTGTTCAAGGCATTCCTAACATATTTTGCAACATATGCATCACTAGGTGATGCCCTTTTAATTGTGTGAAACATAATTTTTAGTATAAATATACAAAGGATGTAATTTTAGAAGGTTTGCATGTGTAAAAAGCAGCATTTGCACATCTAAATAGCATACATGTATAAAGGTCTGTTTACAATCATGTTGTTTATATGTGTAGATGCCACAGGACACAGAGATTTAAAGGGCATTGTTTGGGGAGTCAAATAAATGTGTGCTTATTTTT
This sequence comes from Ichthyophis bannanicus, assembly GCA_033557465.1. Taxonomy (NCBI): domain Eukaryota; kingdom Metazoa; phylum Chordata; class Amphibia; order Gymnophiona; family Ichthyophiidae; genus Ichthyophis; species Ichthyophis bannanicus. The sequence goes on along the minus strand of CM066033.1, from coordinate 1,237,900,684 downwards.
CATTTTATAATAGGAATGTATTTTAAAAACTTTCCCCGTTAGCATTTTCACCTGCACTGAGGCACACATAAGTATCATCTACCTCCTTGTTTGGACCTGTGGTCTCCACCAGTGATTTGTGCTAACACCACTTTTAAAAGCACAAAAAGCAATCTTTTCAGTCTGCTTCTTAACTGGCTCCTCTTGTAAGGGTAGTTTTATAAAACTTGGCATTTACATGTGTATGTGCCAACAGATACATGCATATGATGTGTAACTCAGGACTGCCTTTTCTGCCCTGCAGCTGCTTAAAACCTACAGGAGACAAACCCTGAGACAACTTCAGGAGACTGGAGACCTTTAGTGCTTAGATACACACTCTTTGTTGTTGTTGTTGTTAAGTGCCGTCGAGTCGGAGTCGACTCATGGCGACCCTCTGGATAGCTATCCTAAATTGTGTTCGGTCTTCAGTCAGGCGGCTCATTGTTGACAGACTGGTACCCGTGGCTGCTGTTATTGTATCGATCCATCTCATTGCTGGCCTTCCTCTTTTGCATTGACCTTCTATCTTGCCAAGCATAATGTCTTTCTCTAATGATCTCTCTCTTCGCATGATGTGTCCAAAGTATGAAAGTCGAAGTCTTGAAAATACAGGGTTCAAAGGACTTGTAACAGATGTAGTGGGGTTAGTTGGAATTCTTCAACTTGGAAATACAACAGCCAAGCAGAGATATGATAGAGGTCTATAAAATAATGAATGGAATAGAACAGGTAAATGTAGATCAGGTGTTTACTCTTTCAAAAAGTAGAAAGACTAGGGGACATGAAATGAAGCTGCAATGTAGCATATTTAAAACTAACTGGAGAAAATATGTTTTTCAGATATATTCAGGAGTAGGAGGAAAATCAGAGGTGGAATTGTAGGACTCAAAAGTGGCGGGAACAGATTTGTTGAAAGTGACAATGGAAAAATGAAAATGCTGAGCAAATACTTCTGTTCTGTTTTTGCTAAAGAAAATTCTGGAGAAGGACCACCTGTGACTGACAAATGGGAACGGGGTTGATAACAAACCATTCACTGAGGACGATGTGTTAGAACAGCTTGCAAAACTGAAAGTAGACAAAGCCATGGATACTGAAAGAGCACAGAGAGGTTCTTGCAGAGCCATTAAAGGATGTTTTTAATAGAGGCTTGGAGACAGGAGAAGTTCCACAGGACTGGAGAAGGGCTGATGTGGTACCTCTTCACAAAAGTGGTAATAAAGAAGAAGTGACAACCTAGTAAACCTTACCTTGGTAGTGTGAAAATTAATGGAGGTGCTCCTGAAAGAGCACATAGTGGGCTTTCTCAAATCCAACAGGTTGTGTGATCTGAGGCAATATGATTTTACCAAAGGACGATCTCGCCAAACAAATGTGATTGAGTTCTTTGACTGGGTGACCAGAGATCTAGATCAAGGGCATGCAATGGATGTGATCTACCTAGATTTTAGCAAAGTCTTTGATACTGTTCCTCATAGGAGGCTTATCAATAAACTCAACAGCTTAGGCATGGGTCCCAAGGTGGTGAACTGGATCAGAAAGTTGGTTGACTGACAGACGACAGAAGGTGATGGTAAACGGAACCCACTCAGATGAAAGGAAGGTGATTAGCAGTGTACCCCAGGGTTCGTTCCTGGGACCAGTACTGTTCAATGTATTTATGAGTGATATTTCTGAAGGACTGAATGGAAAAGTCTGTCTTTTTGTTGATGACACAAAAATCTGCAACATCTCCTGAGGGAGTGGATAACATGAGGAAAGATCTACAAAAGCTGGAAGAATGGTCGAATGCTTGGCAATTAAGATTTAATATGAAAAAGTACAGTGTCATGCACCAAGAGAATTGTATGTGATAGGGGGCGAGAGGTTGGTGTGCATGGACCAGGAGAAGGACCTCAGAGTGATTGTTTCTGAGGATCTCAAGGTGGCGAAACAGTGTGACAAGACGGTGGCAAAAAACAGAAGGAAGCTGGGTTGCATGCAAAGAGGATTTACCAGCAGAAAGGAAGAGGTACTAATGCCACTGCACAAGTCATTGATGAGGCCTCACTTGGAATATTGTGTTCAGTTTTGGAGACCATATCTCACAAAGGATATAAAAAGATTGGAAACGGATCAGAGGAACGCAACCAAAATGATCTGGAGCCTTCATCAGAAGACTTATGAGAAGAGACTTGAAGACCTAAATATACTTGCAAAGGCCCATCCATATGTGTAAGTCACTGAAAATATGTGATTTAAATGCATTGATAGCATGTAATTTTCAGCACTTTCTTATAAAAATTACCCTCTCAGTGCTTTCAAGTTGGAGGTTAAAAGACTCCCTTACTGCAGTCTGGAGGGTTCTGGCTAAGGCAGTGATTGTTTCGGGGGGTGGGGGGGGGGGTAATGTCTTCAAATGGGTTAGTTCTGTGCTTACCATTATACTCCTAAGGCAGGGTATGTGGGGCATGATCTCAATTTCTCAAATTTACTGCATCATGCCAAAGAGAGCTTCCTTCTGGAGTTTAGGGTGCAATATGTATAATCAACTTATTAAGGCATGCTTAGAAATTGCTTTAAATCATGCCCGACATATTCAGCATGACGGGAAATATTTCTGTATCCTTCTGCCAAATTTTCTTGGTCTCTAACTGCATTTCTTGGAATTTGAGGATCTTCTCTCATTCTCTCTCTCTCTACACAATGTGCAGAATAATCTCTTGGCACTGAAACTTCTATAAATAATTCCATACTTGTGTTTTTCTCCTTTACCACTATGTCCAGTTTTCTTGCATCAAATTTCTTATCAGCAGCTATCGGAATATTCCATGTGATCTCGCTCAGATACAAGGTAATGAACCTCACTCCTAAGCCAGGATGTATGAAGCGTGATCTCAATCTCTCAAATTTACTGTTAATGCTAGGCATTGTTCTTGCATTATGCCATAGAAACCCTCCTTCTGGAGTTCACAGGATGTAATATGTATAGCAGTTTGTAAAGATATACTTGGAAATTCCTCTTATTTAGGCCTGTGGCTCCCAATATGACGGGAAATATTTCTATATCTTTCAACCACAATTTCTTGGTATCTGACTGCATTTCCTGGTACTCAAGGATCTTTTCCCTCTCCACTCAATTTACAGGATAGTGACTTGGAATGGATACCTCTATTATCAATGACATTCTGGTGTTTTTCTCCTGTCCTATTATGTTGAGTTTTCATACATCCTTATCCATTGGAATGGGAGTGTCCCACATGATCATAACCTCTCTCCTATATGCATTATCACAGGTGGCATCCCCAAAACATAGGGGCTTGTTTACAAAGCTGCGGTAGCGGTTCGCGATCATTATCGGAGCCGCGGCCCCATTGATTTCAATGGGGCCGCGGCTCCGATAACAACCGCGAACCACTACCGCGGCTTTGTAAACAAGCCCCATAGTGTCATAAAGCAGTTTCATTTCCTCCTCAGTTGCCTGACACTCCTACTGAGAACTTCATAGTTGCATGGGAACAGCAGGTCCCTCAGAGATAATTAGCCCTGAAACGAAGATGGTATACATCATTCTAATCAGAGTTCCATCTAGAGGTGGTATCTTTTACACTAATAGTAATTTTGTGAAGAGGTGGAAGTTCCTGGGAGCTAGGTTTTTGTTCCTTTCCTGAAGACTTCTGGAGTAAATGATGCACTGGATAGATTTCTTCCTCTTCTTGTTCAATATCTTTCTTCTTTCATTCCTCTCATCCTTCCAGGTCAAGATGTGGATTCTGTGACTCAATCTCCCTGTTTTGCCTCTGCAGTGGGGAGTGCACTTCTATCATTTTTTTTTTTGGAGGGGGAGCAGATCAGAATTCCTTTTTGTTCTTTTTTCTGTTCAACTTAATGCTATATCTATCTTCTCCGTAGTTTCTAATGGCTCCAGTAGTATTTCATAGATGAGGCCTATGTAGGACTAAAATGTCTGTTTGGATCATGAAGAAATGTTGTTGTTGTTGTTGTTAAGTGTCATCAAGTCGGTGTTGACTCAAGGCAACCCTCTGGATAGTTGTTCTAAACTGTGTTCGGTCTTCAGTCAGGCAGCTCATTGCTGATAGAATGACACCCATAGCTACTGTTATTGTAATGATCCATCTCATTGCTGACCTTTCTCTTTTTGCAAAGCATGATGTCTTTCTCTAATGATTTCTCTCTTCACATGATGTGTCCAAAATATGAAAGTTGAAGTCTTGTCATCTGAGCATCTAAAGAAAGCTTAGGTTTCATCTCCTCTAGTACTGACTAGCTTGTTCTTTGAGCATCCATGGTATGCACAGTATTTGTCGGCAGCACCATAATTCAAAGGCATAAATTTTCTTCCTGTCTATCATTTTCACTGTCAAACTTTTGCATTCATGTGATGTTATTGAAAATGCCATGACTTGAACAAGTCAAATCTTTGTATGGAGAGAGACATCTCTGCTCTTGAGAATCTTCTCTAGGTCCTTCATAGCCAGTCTGCCAAGAGTAATGTGTCATTGGATTTCTTGACTGCTTGTCCTTTCTTTATTGATAGTCAAACCAAGTAGGTTAAAGTTATCAGCAATTTTAATATCTTCTCCATCAATGATGAAGTTATTGATTTTGCCAGTTGTCAGGATCTTTGTCTTCTTTACATTAAGGTGCAGGTCATTTTTAAGACTATGGGGTATGTTTACTAAAGTGCGGTAAACGTGAATAACGCGCGTTGTACGACATTAACGATTGTAAGTGCAGTATAACGTGCATAATCATGCGCCAATGACCGTTAACGTCATACTACGCGCATTAACCGTAGTTAACGATCGTAAAGCCCCGCGGCGCGTTAAAACAGCGCAGAAGGTGGAGAGGGGCGGAGAGAAGGGGTCAATGGGCGGAGAGTGGGCGGGGAGAGGCTCCCCTCACACTAACGTGCTGAAGTGCAGAACTCAATTCCAACGCGAATGAAAACCTGTCGTTAAAGGCATATTAAAGGGAAGAGAAACCATTTACGTCAGCAATGTACAGCAAAACCGGGGAAACCTACAAAATGTGAGCAGTGTGATACATGTGCACAGCACAAAAGTGCAAATAAAACTTTAGAATGACCACAAGAAACAGTGTAAAAACTATAATTCAGCTGGGCAACAGTGATAGCAATGGGCAACAATAAAAAACACTTCCAGGAAAGCTCCAAAAAAAAGAAATGATGTGTGGAAGGGTCTACACTCCATAGACCCTTTCAAAAATCATTTCATTTTATTGGAGCGTTCCTGGGAGTGTTTTTTAATGTTGCCCAATGATATCATTGTTGCCCAGCTTGGTTATGGGTGTGTGCCCCTTTTTTCGAGGTCTTTTTTGAGGTTTATGTGCACGTTTGTCTTCATACAAGGTAAATGAGCCCACAGTAAAATTGTGCAGAGCAGGGTTTCTGACTCGTCAGGCCAGTTTTCCTACCTCCAGGGACTGCACTGTCTCTGTGGCCACAGTGTGGTGCAACGGACACAGCCAATGCCTGTAAGACCAGAAGGTCACAGGTTCAAATCCTAGCTGGGGCTCCTGCTAACCCAGTCCCCATAGTTTTACCCACCACTAAACAGTGATAGTAAAGACACTCCTTTATTGCAGAGAACATACGCATGGTTAATACGCCTATATTTTACCACACCAAACACAGACACCATAAACAGGCGCATTACCCTAGAGAAGAGTCTCGCAAATGCAGTCCTGGAGGGCCCCACACCATTCAGGTTCCATGCTGCCTCTAATACGGATGCCTGTGCTGCATATCTATGCACCACCCCCATGGTATGCAGATGTAGCTCATGCATATTTATGAGGGACGCTCAATCAAAAAGAGTCATTGAAAATAGAACGTTGAGTCCTATGCATAAAACTCCACCATGTGTGTATTCAATCCTTGTAATCCTTTTAAATCACGTTAATTCACCTATTTTTTTATGTCGGGCCCCCCCAGCAAGAGAGAGAAGGGGAAAGCTTTTCCTCTCCACTCCGGGAAGTCCCTTTTAGTGAAAGAAAAGTTCATAGGAACCAAATCATCAAGTAGTGAAACATCACTTATCTCGAAACAGCGGCGATGTGTAATTTTCCATGAGGGAATACAGCTTTCACTAAAAGGGACTTCCCGGAGTGGAGAGGAAAGGCTTTCCCCTTCTCTCTCTTGCCGGGGGGAGCCCGACATAAAAAAATAGGTGAATTAACGTGATTTAAAAGGATTACAAGGATTGAATACACACATGGTGGAGTTTTATGCATAGGACTCAACGTTCTATTTTCAATGACTCTTTTTGATTGAGCATACCTGTAATGGTCATTGATTTTTTTGAGGTTTTCATTTGGGATTTATTTATGAGGGACAGCATGAACACCCGAACAGTGTTTGGAACACCAGGACTGTAGTTGGGAAACTCTGCCGTAAAGCGGCAGGCAACAGGGCCAGACACACCCACATACACACCCACGGGCCCCATTGGCCAATGCTTCCTGGAGAGGCAGGACATTGGGCCCTGCCTGTATCTCCCAATACTAGCAGTTGCATACCTTAGCAATGCCACCCTACACCTGGGTATATGGTACACAGCCATCAAACGTTTGCTATGAGTACTGGCAGATAGCAATTCCTACGTTAAGCACAGTTTGCTGATTGAGCTCCATCATAACAACCTTTCTGATGTCTGTGGTGTGTGCTGCAGGTCTGTTCTCTGATAGTGTTTACCACACTGGGGAGTGACCCCCAACAGTATTGCGTACCATATCCATGCCTGTACTGTGCCCAGGGCTGGTGTGGTGGGTATGGCTGCTGAACACCTCTATAGTATCACAATGCTGGCATAGGTGTGGGGGTGGCTGTCTATCTGTCCAGTGTGTGGTGGCTGCAAACACCTTCCACAGCCCACACTGCCAGCAATGTTGCCAGTATTGAGCTGCCAATGTGCATAATGAGGAGCAAGGTACCATGGGTATAGGCCGGACAGGGTGGCCTGGCCAGGGTGCATCTGCACAGGGCATAGGGCCCTGACTGGGACATTTTAGTGCCCGGCCACCACCTACACAGACAGGGTGACCTCAGTATGTCCTGCTGGGAGATCACTCTCACCCTGACTGTGCAGTGACCACAGCATGGCTAGGCACCCCCATAGTGCTATATAGTATTTCTCTCATGTGATAAATATGGGTTTCCTTTTGGGGCCCAGTCACTGATTTATCTGCTTGTTGTGTATGCTGACATCTCAGTTCTGGGTGCATGCACATGCACTATTGACTAACTAGCAGGCTGTTTGCAGCTGGTATGTGTCTTGATGGAGTGGCTTGCAGCAGGAGAATATCAGATAGTGGTGGGGTGAAGCTTACCATATTCAGGCCTAATGTCTGTCTGCTATTGTGTTATGGATGTGTACAGAGCTGCATTGACTGCCCTGTGGGGTGTCTGTGCCTCAGCAGGACCGGGGTTGATGTTCCCCTCTACTGCCACCTTTGCAGGGAGGTAGAATGTGGATCTATTGTTGGGAGGCCCTGTTTGCTGCCCTGGGGGAGGGGGGGGGGGTGGTGGTGGTGCATGGGGCTACACCTGACTGAAACAGACAGAGATATCCAAGGTGAAACTACCTATCTCACACATTAACACCGCTTTGGACCTAGTGTCATGACCTCTTTCAACCATGGACGGTGCTGTGGACCTGGTGCTGGGCGCCTCACTGTACCCTCAGGTTGAGCACAGTACCCGCACAGTGTGACGGTGTGTAGCTACTCTGTGCCAGTACAACACACGGTCAGTACCCCCTACCAGGCCGAGGTGCTGTGGGGGTGCACATGGTCAGTTCCCCCTACCAGGCCGAGGTGCTGTGGGGGTGCATTCCTCATGGTGTGTATCTGTGGACAGCTGATTTGCATGTGCAGTGCATCATGGGTGTGACTGGCACAATCCAACCCTGTGAAAATCCAGCACCTGCTCACAAGCTCTGATAAACCATAGCATAGGCCATCACACGTACATCTGTAAGCATAATGCATAGGTGCAAGACACCCTAAAGCAGAGGTGTCCAAACCTGTCCTGGAGGGCCATAATCCTGCCAGGTTTTTGGATAGCCCTAATGAATATTCATGAGATATATATGCATTAGAGATATCCTGCCAACCTGACTGGTTTGTGGCCTTCCAGGGCTGGATTTGGAGACCCCTGCCTTACACCTCTGTCATCTAAGATTGTGAGTGGGCAAGCTGCAGATGTCCTAGACATCGAAAGGGTATATAGAATGTGACACATTCCTCCTCGATTCTCACCACCACCAAAAAGTTGTCTAATAGACAATATTTTGGTGGTGGTGAGAAGTGAGGAGGAATGTGTCACATTCTATATACCTTTTTGATGTCTTGGACATCTGCACCTTGCCCACTCACAATCTTAGATGACAGAGGTGTAAGGCAGGGGTCTCCAAATCCAGCCCTGGAAGGCCACAAACCAGTCAGGTAGGCAGGCTATCTCTAATGCATATATATCTCATGAATATTCATTAGGGCTATCCAAAAACCTGGCAGGATTGTGGCCCTCCAGGACAGGTTTGGACACCTCTGCCCTAAAGAGTCTGTAATATAAGGTGCCCACGCTGGTAAAAACACACGTACCTACACACGATTGTACGCATGCACCAACACACGCAGATACGCACGGGGCTACGCCCGTACCAACGCACGCAGCCACGCACGCACAAACGTAAGTGGCTAGGCACACTCCGAGGGTGTGTTTCTGACACCACTACTGAATGTAAAGAAAAATATGCCTCCTCATTCCCTATGTAATGTACAGGGTGATGCCTGGGCCAGTCTTCTGCGTTAGGCACACTGGGGACTTGAACCCATGCTGCCTGTAATAGCAGTCAGTACTGTAACCATTGTGCTACAGCTCTGTTTCAGTGTTTTGTGTCTATACGCCTTCTTACGATTAACGCACAGTTACGCGCCACGGCGCCCTGTAACGCTCGTTAGTTTTTGGAACGCGCGTTAGTGGTAACGATGTACCGCCTATGTCCTTATTTGGGGTTTCTGTCACTACCGCGGCTCCTAACGCGAATTGCACTAACGCAGTTTAGTAAACATACCCCTATGTTCCTTGAACTTGAGAAGAAAATGTTTCAGATCATCTTCACTTTCAGACAGTAATGTGGTATCATAGCATAGTGAAGGATGTTGATGATTCTTCTACTAATCTTCACACCTTGGTCCTCTTCATACAGTCCTGCTTCTCTGATGATTTGTTATGCATATAAATTAAACAGGTGGGGGAAAATATACAGCCTTATCATACACCTTTGCTGATTTTAAACCATTCTGTTTCTCCTTGTTCCATTCAAACTGTTGTTTCTTAATCAATGTAAAGGTTGTGCAAGAGAACTGTCAGGTGTTCTGGTATACACATGCTTCTTAATGTGGCCTAGAGTTTCTCATGGTTTATACAGTCAAAAGCCTTGTTATAGTCAATAAAGCAGATATAGATATTCTTTAGTATTCTTTTATCTTTTCAAGGATCCATCTCACATCCGCGATGTTGTCTCTTGCTCCTTGCCCTTTCCTAAACTCTGCTTGCATTTCTGGCAGTTCTCATTCCAAGTATGATTGTAGTCTCTACCGGATAATCTTGAATAGAATCTTGCTGGCATGTGGGATCACAGTGATTGTGCGATAATTTCCACAGTCTGCCGGATCACCTTTCTTTAGTATTGATCTTTTCCAGTCAGTTGACCAAGATGTTGTCTTCCAAATTTCCTGGTAGAGTCTTGTAAGCATGTTAACAACTGCATCCAAATGCTGTAACGCTTCAATGGGCATAACATCAATGCCAGTGCTTTGTTCTTTGATAAGGCTTTCAATGCTGCCTCGACTTCTTCTTTCATCACCAGTAGTTCCTGATCATAAAGTACAGCTGTTAATCCACTTGATTTTTATGGTATAATGACTCTCTATATTCTTTCCACCTTTTCTTGATCTTTTATTTTATTTATTTATGTGACTTTTATACCACCATTTTGAGTAATTATAATGGTTTACATTATTAACAACATGATTCTCACTCTTGTTAACTTATTTACAATTCTTATAAATAAATGATGTCCTTGGTTCTACCTATATGGATAGTTTTGTGAATATAATTTCTAGGTATGTTATTGTAGTGCATGGTGAGGATGAGTGTGGGTTGTAATGCTGAATGTATGATGTGCCGAGGACTGTACAGTAGTTTATGTCAGGTCACTGTTTGATGTTTCTTCGTTAAGGCCAAAGTGTTCTATAAATAGAAATGTTTTGAGTTGAGTGCGGAAAGTGGACAGGTCTGTTACGGATCTAAGGGGCATGTTTACTAAACATTCCTAACGTGCGGGGCCGCGCTAGTGTGCCTGTGCCATATAAGGAGTGGGCGGTTCAGGAAGAAAATAGAAAAAAAACGGTAGTAAGCAACCGGATGTGTGCGCGTCGCGCTAATGTGCGGGGGTCGACATTAGCGCGTCGAAAGGCAAAGTGGCGCGCTGCTGAGTATACAAAACAACAGAGCCGTAGTACAATGATGAAGACACTGACCAATGGTGCAGGGGCCATGGGTTCAATCCCCCAGTGTGCGCAACGACAAAGGTCAGCTGAGGCAGTAACTGTAATGATTAAAATTGTTTTAGGAGGCAAATTAATTTGGAACGGCATAAGGCGGCGCACAGATATTTTTGGGCGGCATAAGGCGGCGCACAGTTATTTTTGGGCAGCAGAAGGCGGCGCACTGGTCCCCTTGGGCGGCAGAAGGCGGCGCGCTGATAGGCACAAGGCGGCGCGCTGATGCACAAGCACAGGAACAGAGCCACAGCACAATGGTTAAAACACTGACCAATGGTGCAGGGACCAGGGGTTCAACTCCTCACAATGCCCAGTGAAAAATGCCTGCTGAGGCAGTATGTATTATGTTGTGGAGTGCTGTAGGAGGCTGTATAATTTTATTTTGTTATCACTACTAGCAAACGCACTCTCCCAGCATGTGAACATACGGCGGCCCATAAGGCACATGTTACAGTGCACTGTTCGCCAAGGCACCCTTGAATGTCCCCTATAGGGCAGCATGTATGTTGCGACACAGGATAATGTATAGTGCACCCTATAGGGATGGCAACCATAAGGTGGCCTACAGGGCGCCCTATGAAGCACCCTCAGAGGCACCTAATGGGTATAGTAAGCTGAGGGTGGTCTTGCCGGCATAGACATATGTACAGTAAATAAAAATAAAGCTGTGGACAGCCCTACCAAAGGGCCCCACTGTGGGTTTGAACCCATGACCTCTGACTGCACAGGCAGTGATGTAACCATTGCGCTACAGCTCCATAGCTGTAATGAGGCCCCTGGCTGGCTGCAGATAGCCTACACGTCACCTCACAGACAGTCTGCTGGTGTCAACAGGATAGGGTTAGGCCACCCGTACCCATGATGCACTGCACATGCAAATTAGCTGTCCGCAGATGGACACAAGATGGGGAATGCACCCCCACAGCACCTCGGCCCTGTTGGGGGAAGTGACCGGGTGCACCCACACAGCACCTTGGCCTAGTAGGGGGCACTGACCGGGTGTTTTACTGGCACAGAGTAGCCACACACCGTTACATCGTGCGGGTACTGTGCTCACCCTGAGTGTGCAATGAGGTGGCCAGGACCAGGTCAACAACACCTGCCATGGCTGATGGAGGCCAAGCGGGCGTTCCAAAGCAGTGTTAATGTGTAAGATAGCTAGTTTCTGCACAAGCACCATGGATATCCCTGTCTGCTGCCATCAGGCACAGCCCCCATTGGGGGCACACACACACCCCCCCCGGTGGCAAACATGGTCCCCATCAAGGGATCCACACTCTACCTCCCTGCAAAGGTGGCAGTAGAGGGCAACATCAACCCCAGTCCTGCTGAGGAACACCACCACCCCCCCCCCGAGGCAGGCAGCTCCATACACAGCCATTACACAATAGCAGACAGACATAAGCCCAGGGTATGGTAAGCTGCACTCCACCACCAGATATTCCCCTGCAGCAAGCCAACAGCCACTGCACCCTGCAAGCCATTATAGCAAGACATTTACCAGCTACAAACAGTCTGCTGGTTAGTCCATAGTGCATGTTCCCAATGGAGATGCATGCACCCAGAACTGGGCTGTCTGCATACACAGCAAGCAGATAGATCAGTGACTGGGCCCCAAAGAGAAACCCATATCTATCACATGAGAGAACTACTATACAGCACTATGGGAGGGCCTAGCCATGCTGTGGTCACTGCATAGTCAGGGTGAGCGTGATCCCCCAGAAGGACATGCTTTGGCCACCCTGTCTGTGTAGGTGGTGGCCGGACACTACAATATCCCAGCCAATGTCCCTGCCAGGGCCCTATGCCCAGTGCAGATGCATCCTGGCCACGCCACCCTGCCCTGGCTATACCCATGGTACCTTGCACCTCATTATGCACATTGGCTGGCCAATACTGGCAACAGTGCTGGCAGTGTGGGCTGTTGAAGGGGCTTGCAGCCAACACCCACTGTATAGACCAGGGGTGGGCACCTCCGGTCCTGGAGGGCCGCAGACCAGTCAGGTTTTTGGGATATCCCTAATGAACATGCATGAGATATATATGCATTAGAGATATCCTGCCAACCTGACTGTTTGTGGCCCTCCAGGGCTGGATTTGGAGACCCCTGCCTTACACCTCTGTCATTTAAGATCATGAGTGGGCAAGGTACAGATGTCCTAGACATTGAAAGGGTATATAGAATGTGTCACATTCCTCCTCGATTCTCACCACCACCAAAAAGTTGTCTAATAGACAATTTTTTGGTGGTGGTGAGAAGTGAGGAGGACTGTGACAAATTCTATCTAAACTTTTTGATGTCTTGGACATCTGCACCTTGTCCACTCACAATCTTAAATGACAGAGGTGCAAGGCAGGGGTCTCCAGATCCAGCCCTGGAGGGCCACAAACCAGTCAGGTTGGCAGGATATCTCTAATGCATATATATCTCATGCATATTCATTAGAGATATCCCGAAAACCTGACTGGCCTGCTGCCCTCCAGGACCAAGTTTGCCCACCCCTGGTATAGACAGACACACACTTCCACACCTCTGCCATCATGGTGCTATGATTGAGGGGGTAAGTAGCCTTGCCCACCAAACCGGTCCTGAGCACGGCAAGGCATGGATATGGTACGCATTACAGCTGGTGGTCACTCCCCAGGGTGGTACACACCGTCAGAGGCCAGGCCTGGAGCATGCCCCGCAAACACCTAACAGATTGTTTGGATGGGGTCAACTAGCAGTATGTACGTAACGTATGGATATCTGCCTGCCTGTGCTCCTAGCAAACGTCTCAGAGCTGTGTACCGTATACCTCAGGTGTAGGGTGACATTGGTAAGTTATGCAAGTGCTCGTTTTGGGTGCTGCATGCACGGTCCAATGTTCTGCCTTTCCAGGAGACATTGGCCAATGGGGCCTGTGGGTGTGGGTGTGTCTGCCCTTGATGGCTGCTGCTTTACGGCACAGATTCCCAACTCCAGTCCAGGTTTGCATCACACTGTTCGGGTTTTCCTGCTATCCCTCATGAATATGCATGGGCTACATCTACATGCCATGGGGGTGGTGCATAGATATACAGCACAGGCATTTGTATGAGTGTCAGCATGGAACCTGACTGGTGTGTGGCCCACCAGGACTGCATTTGGGTGATTCTGCTCTAGGTACTGCCCCTGTTCATGGTGTCTGTGCTCAGTGGGGTAAAAGATAGATGTCTTACCATTGCATATGTCCCCGCCATGAAAGGTGTGTCCTTACTATCACTGTTTAGTTGTGGGAAAAATATGTGGGCAGGATTGGCAGTAGCCCCAGCTGGGCTTTGAACCTGTGACCTTCTGTTCTTGCATGCACTGTCTGTGTGCACTGCACCACTGTGTAGCCACAGATTGGTTGGATTCCCTGGACTGTCCATGACTGTGGATCCGGCAGGGCCTGTCTGTTGCAGTGGACTGTGCCAGCCTGCACATGGCTAGGCCTCTGTCTTCTGTGGTTAGCAGCCACTGCCCCCTGCACCACATGTACTTGTCCGCCAACATGCTGGCATGAACTTCTCTCAGAAAAAGCAGTTGACCTGATTGCAATGTGGCAGTACGGGACTGCATTTGGGGGACTTGGCTGTAGGTAATGCCCATTGTTGTGGTGTGTGTGCGGTGTTGGGTAAAATATGGGTGTTTTCCCCATGCTTATGTTCCCTGCACTACAGGGTTGTCTGCGCTATCTTTATTTAGTGGTGGGTAAAATATAGGGACAGGGCTGGCAGGTGCCCCAGCTGGGTTTTGAACCTCTGCCCTCTGGTCCTAGAGGTAATGACTCTGTCTGCTGTACCACACTTTGACCACAGAGACAGTGCAGCCCCTGGAGGCAGTAAGCCTGGCAGGATGGAGTCACAAACCCTGCTCTACTCATTTTTACTGTGGGCATATGCACCCTGTCTGGTGACAAACGTGCACCAGAAATGACCACGGGAAAATGGGGGACAAAATATCACCACGCTGGGCGACAGTGGTATTAATGGGCAACCATAGCAAACACTCCGAGGAAAGCTCCAAAAACGGAAATGTTTTTCGGAAGAGTCTCCGCTCCGTAGACCCTTCCAATATTCATCTCTTTTTTCTGGAGCTTTGCTGGGTGTGTTTTGTATATTTGCCCATCACTATAACTGTTCCCCAGCTGGATTACTATTTATAATAGTTTTGTTGTGGTCATTTTCAGGTTCTATTTGCAATTTTGTTCTGTGCACATATATCACACTGCTCACGTTTTTTAGGTTTCCCCGGTGTTCCTGTACATTGCTGACGGAAATGGTTTCTCTTCCCTTTAAATGCCCTCTACCGCGAGGGTTTCACTCGCGCTAATTTTTACATGGAAATTCGGGCCCGATACTGTGCGGGGAGCCTCTCCCCTCCCACTCTCCACCCATTGACCCCGTCCCTCCGCCCCTCCGGAGCCTTCCTCCGCCCTCTTTTAGCCGTTCCACGCCTCTATCGGACATTTGCGGGCCCGCACTTGTACGGGGCCCGTTAGTGTGCTGCGTACCTGTGCGGGGGTGACACGCATGTGTGCGGGGCTTTTAAACGCGTTTCTGCGCGTTTAAATGCCGCGTTGCCGTGCGCTATTTTGCGGCGCGCAGATTTGCGGACTTTAGTAAACATGCCCCTAAGTCTCTCTGGCAATGAGTTCCATAGTATCAGGGATAAGTATTCAAATGCTCTCTTACTGGTATGTTGCTTTGTCTTGCGGTAATCAGTTGGGATCAGAAGGGTATTATTCATTCACCCTCTTCTGTGTCGGTCATTGGGTGTTGTCCTGATTAGGTATGTTAGGGTTGTGGGCACCATGTCTCTTATAGTTTTAAAAGTAGTCATAATTAACTTGTATTTTATTTATTTATTTAACCAGTTTTCTATACTAGCTTATCCTTCAATCAAAATGGTTTACATTATGCAATTACTACAAACAGGGACTGGATATATTCCTTTGTCCCCAAAGGGCTCACAATCTACATGTACCTGAGGCAACAGAGGGTTATGTGGCTTGCCAAGGCCACAAGAAGTGCCTATAGGACTTGAAACCCCTGTCCCTCTGGCCTGAGACTGCTGTCCCCAGATGGGATTTGAATCCCTGGCCTGAGGTAAAATGTCCTAACCATTAGACCACTCCACCACCCATGATATGTGTGGTTATATGCTGGGCTATTTGAAAGGTATGAAGTGTTTGTTTGGGTAGCCCATGGAGTAGACTGTCACAATAGTCAATATGTGGGACTATCATTTTATTCTACTCTGGACTGGTAACAAGTGTAGTGCATAAAGTATGGGTATTATATGATCTGTTTGGCATGAGTTAAAGATGATGCATGCGGCCATATGCTGGGTTATTTGAAGGGTATGAAACATAGAAACATGGAAATATTTTTATTTATTTATTTAACATTTCTTATATACCGCCTTTCATGATATCAAGGCGGTTTACATTGAACAAACTGAAATTACATTGAACAGGGCATTATAACTTGGAGATAACTATTTTACAGGGGACATGGGCTATGGAGGGTTAAGTGGCTTGCCCAAGACCACAAGGAGCACCTGTGGGACTAGAAACTCCAGTCCTTCCGGCCCAAGGTTGCTTTCCTCTAGTGGGATTTGAACCCCCGACCTTCCAGCCTGAAGTACCTTGCCCCAACCACTAGGCCACTCCTCCAAATATGACGAGAGATAGAGACCACATGGCCTATCTAGTCTGTCCTTCCATATCAACAACTACAACAGTCCCCTTTTTTCCTTTAGAGACCCTCTGTGTTTGTCTCATGCTTTTTTGAATTCAGTTACTGTCCTCATCTTTACCACCTCCACTGGGAGACTATTCCACGGATCCACTACTCTTTCCGTAAAGAAATATTTCCACATATCACTCCTAAATCTATCCCCCTTTACCCTCATCCCATGTCCCCTCGTAGCAGAACTTGCTTTCAATTGAAAGAGGCTCTCTCCCTGAACATTTATGCCATGGAGGTATTTAAACATCTCAATCATATCACCTCTATACCGCCTTTCCTCTAAGGTGTACATATTAACATCCTTAAGTCTGTCCTCATATGCTTTAAAATGAAGCCCACTAATCATTTTAGTAGCTACCCTCTGCACCGATTCCATCCTGTTCACATCCTTTTGAAGGTGCGGTCTCCAAAATTGCACACTATACTCCAAATGAGGTCGCACCAAAGACTTATACAGAGGTGCTATCACCTCCTTTCTTCTGCTGGCCATTCTTCTCCCTATGCACCCAAGAATCCTTCTAGCTTTCACCATCACCTTTCTAACTGTTTAGCTACTTTAAGATCATCAGACACAACCACGCCTAGGTCCCGCACTTCTTTAGTGGACAAAAGTACTTCACCCCTTATACTATATTGCTCCCTTGGATTGCTGCAGCCCAAATGCATGACCTTACCTTTTTTTAACATTAAATCCCAGCTTCCAGATTCTAGACCATTCTTCAAGCTTAGCTAGATCCCTCCTCATGTTATCTACACCTTCCTGGGTGTCTACACTATTGCAGATTTTGGTATCATCCGCAAAGAGGCAAACCTTACCCGACAGCCACTATATCACTAACAAAGATTTTAAAAAGAATCGGACCAAGGACAGATCCCTGGGGCACACCACTGGTAACATCCTTCTCCTCAGAGTGAGCTCCATTTACTTATACTCTTTGTCGCCTTCCACCCAACCAATTTCTAACCCAAGCAGTAACTTTAGGGTCCATCCCTAGAGTGGGCAGTTTGTTTATAAGTCGCCTGTGAGGAACAGTGTCAAAGGCTTTACTGAAATCTAAATACACCATATCTAGGGCTCTCCCTCGGTCCAACTCCCTGGTCACCCAGTCAAATAAATCAATCAGATTTGTCTGACAAGACCTGCCTCTGGTGAATCCATGCTGCCTCAGATCCTGTAATCCGCTGGACTCCAGAAAGCTCACTATTTTCTCTTTCAGCAGCATTTCCAATAATTTACTCACCACCGAAGTTAAACTAACCGGCCTGTAGTTTTCAACCACATCCTTACTTCTGCTTTTGTGTAAAGGCACCACATGAGCCTTTCTCCAGTCCTTTGGCACCACTCGGTTTTAGTAGCCTATGGAGCAGACTGTTACAATAGTCAATATGTGGGACGATCATTGCTTGCATTACTTTGCAATTGTGGTTTTATGTGCTGTAGTAATCGGATTTTGTTGTATATGGCCCTTTTTGTGTTTTTGATATGGGTTTTGAAACTAAGATGTTTGTTGATTGTAACACCCAGATATTTCACTTCTTTAACTTCAAGAGTGATTTCATTTTATTTTATTTATTTTATTTTAAAACCATTTCTATACCGCAATTTATGAAGATCAAGTGTGGTTTACAGTAAACAACATTTATGAAGCGTGCATGATCATATAATGAGATCAATGATGATGGGCGGTGTATAGTTTTGGTTCTTGGTAATGATAAGTACCTCCATCTTTTTATAGTTTATGTTTAGTCCATGGGTTTGAGCCATATAGATATTTCCTTCAAACATGACTTAATGGGCTCCAGTATAGATTCAGTTATGCTGAAAGGCATATATTGCATTATGTCACCTGCGTAGATGGCATATTCAACTTTGAATTTTTTTATTATTTGGCATAGTGGCTAAATATAAATATTAATCAGAAGAGCTGATAGTGCTGAGCCTTGTGGGAGACTTGTTGTTTGGTGATAGGCGTTTGAACATTGTTGGTCTATTCTGACTTGTTGATTTCTGTCTTTTAGATTTGATATAAACTATTTTAGCGTAGTTCCATATAAGCCAATTTGGTGAAGCCTTTGTATTAGTAAGGCATGAATAACTGAATCAAAGCTTGCAGCAATATCAAGGAATATTAAGATGAAAGTTTAGTTGGGGTTGTCTATTCCTTTTACTATATTCAGCATTAATGTTTCAACGCTGTGGGAAGGCCTGAATCCATATTGATTATCATCCAGAGGTGCGCGTTGGTTAATGTTGTCTTGGAGTTGAATGAGGACATTCTTTTCAATTATTTCGTCTAGGAATAGTAGACTAGATATGGGTCTGTAGGAAGTAGGGTAGTTTTTCAAGTGATTTATTTGGTAGAATGGGGCGGATGATTGCTTTCTTGAGGTCTCTAGGCATTTGGCCTTGTGACAGGGATTGGTTGACCATTGTTAGGATGATATCTTTATCTTTATCTCTATATTTTATTTTGTTGCTTGATATACCACCCAGGCACATGCGCCACAGCAGTGTACAATAAAAACAGGCTGCTAAACAAGAAATAAAAGAGAACTCCATTGTTTAAAAAGGAAAGAGAGAGACAGAGAGAGAGAAAAAGCAAAAGGAAATAGAACCAAAAGCTCCTGATTGTAAGAGGAAGGGAGGAGGAGGGGGGCTGGCAAAAGGAGAGAGGGAGTAAGGGATCAGGAAGGTCAAATGCGTGTTGGAAGAGTTGAGTTTTAAGCAAGCCCTTGAATCATGAAAAGGACAGCTCCATGCTCAGGGTGGCAGGAAGGGAATTCCAAAGGATGGGGGTGCTAGTTCATCACGGACCACTTTAATCCAGGCTACTGGGCAGGGATCATCTTTGGAAATAGTTGTGTTCATGTTTGAGATGATCTTTTTGAAAGGATCTAAGGATGCAAGATAAAACTCTTCACAATTTCTAATTGCTGAGCTATATTAGTGACGGGTTTCAAGGAGGGGTTAGTAAGGGAGTTTAGTTTTGACATATAGTAGTCCACTAGTGCTTGTTGAGAAATAGTTTGTGGCTCAGTGGAGTCTTTTGGTTGGGTTGTGAGGGATTTTATGATGGAGAATAGATCCTTTGGCTTATTTATAGATTTCATTAAGAGTTTAGTCTGATATTCTTTTTTAATGTTATTATTATTTTGACGGTATATGGTTAACATTGCTAAGTATTTTTCTATATTTTCTGTTGTTTTTACTGAATGCCAGGTGCGTTCAAGTTTTCTCAGCTTTCTTTTAGTAATCTTATGGCATGTGTGTACCATTGTTTTATGGTGCTCTTACTGGTGGGATGCAGTGTTTGGGGTCTTGTTGCAATCCTAGTGATACTATTGTTCCAATTGTATATAAGCTCATCAGTATCTTTTATGCTTGTGTTGATAGTTTCAAGGAGTGCCTTAGTGAAGGCTTCTTTTTCAAAAAGTTTAAATTTTGGGTATTGTTTTGTCGAATGATGGCAGGATGATCATGAGAATGTTCCACCTCTATGGTGAATTCAATGAGATGGTGGTCTGACCATGGGACAGGAGTTAGTAATGGGCTTTTATTTTGATGTGTATAGATATCTTGTGGAATGAATATAAGATCCAGTATATTCCCTTTGTTATGGGGAGGAACTTTTATAGTTTGTTTAAAGTGCAAATTTCCATAGCATTAAGAAATGATGTGGCTTGTAAGTTTTATAGTGAAGTGAGATTGAAGTCTCCTAATAGGATTACCTTTTTCCTACATGACATGGTGCAGACTGCTTCTAGGATATTTGTAAGTCCATTGGTGTCTGCAGTGGGTGGTCTATAGATTAGACAGAATGCTATGTATCTATTCTCGATAATCAGCAGATCTGTATCCAGTACTGTGATAGAGTTATGTAGTTATGGCTTTAATGTCTTTTTTATGATGATAAGTACTCCTCCTTCACATTTATTTGTTCTGGGTGTATGGTATATTTCGTAATTAGTGACCCTCAGTTGGTTCAACAAGACATGGTCTATTTCATTGAGCCAGGTCTCAGTTATAAATATTATATTCGGGTTTGTATCATGTATGAGATCAGTTATGATTGGGATTTTCTTTTTTATTGATCTTGCATTTATATATGAGCATTTTAGTGCTGTATATTTATAAGCATCCTTCTGGCGTGGTGATAGCAATAGTGTTGATGTGGATTAATCTTCGGTTGTTAGTGTTGTTTTGGGCTTTGTAGTTTGTTTTGTGTGATGTAGGTACATTGAGATATCCATGATACATGTGCAATATTGGGATGGGTTGGTTCTGCAAGTGTGTTGAAAATTGTGCATTTAACTTTGGGTTTAGACAGAAGAGTAATAGTATGCTGAGGATAATGCTTACTATTAGCTGAGGGTACATCATTGCTGAGATCTGATCATTTTAATTCAGAATCTAGTAATATATACTGTACAGTTGAGTTTTCTATATGGTTACACGGTTAAACAATACTCTAGTGGGGTTTAATTTAACAGCATGCTGAATAGGCAAAAAGTATCAAAATCTTGACTCTGCTTAAGAAATAATGTATAATTAGGAGTAAAGGCAATAAAGTATCAAAGCCTAGCTTTGCCTAGGATACAATGAAAGTTTAGATATATACTATTACATGCTGTGTTCTTTTGTAATGAAGAGAGTAGTAGTTTACCGTATCGTATATGAATGTCGAATCTAGGATATTTTTAAGAGGAATGAATTATTTCTGTTATTGTATCATTAGTACTTAGACTTAATGTGCCTTACTTGTGGAGCTTTCAGTGGATGCCTAATTTCCATGCCTAAGGGCCACACCAAAGGGCCCTCTGGAGAGGCCCTCAGGTGCAGGCCTGCCAGTGTAGTTGCACCTGTTGTCCCCCTCAGCCCCCTCTGGTGGCGGCGTAGTGGTTCCACAGGGGCTGGGGAGCGCATAAGAAATAAAGGGTTTCAGGGTTGACCTGTTGTGAGGGTCAATGAGGTAGCAGGCCTCATTGTCAGCCTCAAGGTCAACTTCCTAAAAAGTAACTCTTGCCAAGTGTAGGGTAAAGAAAAGGCTTTTATTTCACCTTTGCGCATAAAGAAGTTCAAAATATGAGGTAATGAGTAACAGAACACAAACTTTGGTTGCATCAAAATGTGAATCAGCAAAAACACTCAAAATAACATGGTTATCCGTCACCAACTTAAAACATAAGGTTCCCAGTATTCTTTGCATACATGGGATTTGTTTGCCTTTTACTTAAACACATCTCCTTGTGCAATAATCACATTCCATTGGTTCTATGTCTTCAATACCCTCAGATTCCTCTGGCAGCCATTCCATTTCTACGGGGTCCGAATCTGAGGTCTCTGAGATCTCTGGGATGTTAAAACCTGGTTTTCTAAAAGCATGCCATACCGTATCCCAGTGCTGGCTTGGGAGTTTGGGGCGTCGGCTTTTAGGTATATTATAACTCCCTGGGCTTACTGCTGTTTCAGGATTAAAGGTTTGCTTCTTCCAGTCTCTGGCAGCACTAAACTTTTTCCTGTAAAACTTATCTGGTATTTCTGGTTTAAAACAGTCCTTATTATCCAGATAAAAGCTAGCCCTTTGTTTCTCTCTAGGCTTCTTGTGAAAGGCTTGAGGCCTAGTCTGAAAGTCTTTTGCTTCAGGTAATTTCCAACGATCCCAGGATATCTTTCCTGTTTTAGAATGAGGTATAATTCTTTTGAGGTAAGGCTGCTGCTGAGGGGCCTGTCTTCCACCTCCACCCCTGTGGCAGTTGGTTAGGGGCCGCGCCCTCTCAGCTATATCCTCTCTCTTAAGGCTATGAACCTTTCTTTCATCCTTCAAGTTACTTTTGTAAAAACTTTTAAAAGTACCTTTTTCCTCTTGAAGGTTTCTCCTCCTGTTAGAAGGATAAGCCTCTCCTTCCTTGGCTGTCCTCTGTATGACTGCCTCTTGCAGTTGTGTATGGCCTTCCTCTAGGCCTGCTCTTGGGCCTTCAGCTCGGTCTGCTCTCCCAGTAGCTTTCACTCCTTGAGCTCTTCTGGGTTTGTCAGTGACTTCACCTCGGTCTCTGACTCCGGCTTCTGGAGCTTCCCTTGGCACTGCTTCCTGCGCTTCCTGTGAAGGTCTCTGCCAAGCTCCTTGCCTCCTCCTGTGCTTCCCCTCTGGGTTGCTCCTTGACTGCCTCTCTGGCTTGCCCCTTGGCTGCCTCTCTGGCTGGCTCCTTGGCTGCCTTGGCTTCCTCCCTTGCAATGCTCTGTCCCGGCTTAAATCCAGAGCAGCTGCTTCTGAGTCCTGCCCATAGAGGTGTGGTTCTTCCACTTCCAGGCTTGCTCTCCTGCCCCCTCTATGTGTCCCTTCTTGTAATTGCAGGTAAATCTTGTTTTTTTCAAGATTTAAAACTTTCTTTCCTTGCGTCAGAGGGCCCGCGGTATCACACTGTGCATGTAGAATTTTAAAGTTCTCTTGGGTGCAGTCTTTGGCTCGATTGGCCGTGCCGGGGTGGAGCGGGAGGGGCTTAGCCACCCGTTCCCCTCGGGTGCTGCCAATCGGGTCAAGGGAGAGAGATGCCAGGCTCCTGTGCATGCTAGATTTTAAAGTTCTCTTGTTGGGTGCAGTCTTCAGCCTGATTGACTGTGCCGGGGTGGAGCAGGAGGGGCTTAGCCACCCTTTCCCCTCTGTCGATCGGGTCGAGGGAGAGAGAGACATTCTCAGCATCATTCAACATGGATCCTTGAGCATCTTGTAGCATTCCAATTCAATGCTGGAATTTCTTCTTTAACTCTTGTAGCTTTAAGAAAGTCGATCTTGTTCTTCCTATAATAGTTTCTGATTCTATTTCTTTGCATGTGTCATTGTAATACTTCTCCTTGTCTTGTCTTGTTGTTTGTTGGAATCTCTCTTGAAGTCTGTGATTGCCTCTCTTTCTCCTCTGGCTTTAGCTTCTCTGTGTTTTCTGAACAATTTTCAGAGTTTCTTCAGTCATTCATTTTGGCCGTTTTTGCTTTTTCACCTTTCCTTTTTCACCTTTTTCACCAAGATCGGCTTTCTTCTGACTTTCTTCCAATGCAACCTTCTTGATGTCATCCCATAATTTTTCTGGAACTCTGTCATTTGTATCTAAAGCAGCAATCAATTTGCAGGCAGTCTTTACATTCCGGTAGTATATTTTGCTACATTCATGAGTGCCTTGCTCTTTTTCAACTTTAGGTTGAGTTTGCATACTAGCAGTTGGTGATCTGCACCACAGTCAGCTCCAGTTTTTGTCTTTGTTGATGTTACAGAGCCTTTCCATCATTTGCTTCTATTTATTTATTTAAAGTCTTTTCTATGCCACGCTTTTTAAAATCAGCTGTAATCAAATTTGATTTTTGTATAATCCATTGGGTGAAGTCTACGTATATAGTCGCCACTTGTGTTGCTGGAAGAAGGTTCGTGAGATTGATAGATCATTGGTTTTGCAAGATTCTTTCAGTCTTTCTCCAGTTTCATTTCTGTTGCCAAGTCCATATTTTTCAACCACTTTGCATCCTTTGTTGCCAACTTTTGCCTTCCAGTCACCCATGACTATCAGGATATCCTGTTTGCATGTTCTGTCAATTACTTGTTCATAGAACTCATCAACTTCATCTTCTTCTGCAGCTGTTGTTGGAGAATATACCTGAATTATAGTTGTGTTGATGGGCATTCCTCATAGACAAATAGATATTAAGTGTTCACTGATTGCATTGTATTTAATTACAATTCTTGCAATTTTCTTCCTGATGCAACATCATTTCTTCTATGTCTTCCATTTCCAGCATAGTCAACCATGTGATCATCGGATGCAAAGTGTCCAATGCCAGTCCATTTCAGTTTGCTGACACCCAACAGATCAAGCTGTACACATTCCATTTCATTCTTGACCACCTCCATCTTCCCTTGGTTCATGCTTCGTACATTCTATCTCCCAATATGTAAGAAATCTTTGTAGCTTCTGACTCATTTCATACATTAGCAGTCAGATGCCCAAAGGACTTTGATCCAACCACATCATAAATGCTGGCTTTACTCTGAAAAGTCTTCAGCTCATCCCCAGTAGCCAGTTGAGTGCCTTCTGAACTGCAGATTTGTTTGTTTTGTTTTGTTTTGTTGCAACTATCCATTGGGTTTTCATGGCAAGATATGGACGTAGATTGCCAGGTCTTTTTTCCGTGCAAGTCATTCTAGTGTTGTTGCAGTTCTGTACTGTTGTCACAGAAATGTGTTCCTCCACCACCAACACCATCCCATTCTGCTGCTGCCCAGAAGAGTGGTTTGTCTTGGGGTGGCACATCAGCTGAGACCTGTCTATCTTGGGAGACCCTGCCAGTAGTTAAACTACCAATAGCTTAGTCCTCAGCATCACTGATGCACACAAGCCCTTACAGCATGACAAGCTGCAAACCAAGTGAGGGATGAAAAAATAAAAAAGATAAATATGCATGCTTTTGTTATTCTATTGTTCATAAGTCCACCTGCTCAGTTCTACATAGGAGGCCTGTATGCAAAAGTAGATGATAAGGAGCTGTACTGCATCTGGGAGCCACTATTGACTCGCTGCTGCTTTTGGTTCTTGACTCACCTGGTCTCCTTTGTGTTTCCTTACCATTCCCCCTAAATATATCCTGTGTCTACAGCTACTGTGTTGTCTGCCTTAACTATATTGGAGGCAGGGACCCTCTTTTACATGTGTCTGTGCAGTGCTGTGCAGGTCTTGTAACACTATACAAATGCTCAGCAGAAGTAGTAGTTGTAGTAGTATTGACCTTATAAAAATCCATATCTTAGGGGCCAATGCAGAAAGACTAATGTGCCCTTTATGTGCAGATGACACAACTTATACACACAAGTTCTGACATGCCAAATGCTTTAACTGTGATTTGGCATCTTCCTGGATACTCTGTTTCTGTTGCTGCGATTTGTCATAGAGGCTACCTTTTCTCTCATATACCTCACCCAGTTGGCCATAGTGATGGTATTCGGTTGCTACTTACCCCTCCATTGCCTCAGTTACAAAATTTAGATTGTGACTCTTCGGGGACAAGGAAAATATACTGTACCTGAATGTACACCGCTTTGACCCAGTGAAAAGTGGTATATCAGCATTGCTAAATAGAATAACATAATTCCTGTAGATATCAACCCCTTCTTGTATCTCAGTCTCACTCTTGTTCTTCCTCTGAAGTCTACACAATCTGTTTATTTACTTCACTATCTTTATCTTTATCTTTATTTTACACTTCGAAACATTAGGGCGATTTACAATAAGACATGCCAACGCTTACAGAAAGGAAAAGAACGCCAATATAACATAGGAAAGCAATAGAAGTCAATAGTGACAGACCAAAAGAAGAAAAAGCAATTAGGTAGTAGTATCACAAGGAGGGTCGAAAGCCTGTTGGAATAAATGGGTCTTCAGTAAACTTTTAAATTGTGCATAGGAGGGTTCCAAACAGAGGGAAGATGGCAGGGTGTTCCAAAGTGAGGGGCCATGAAAGAAAAATTCAGCATGACGAGTTTGTTCGAGATGGGCCTGAGAGGGTGAGGGTAAAGAGAGATGATTAGCATGTAAAGATCGAAGTTGGCGATATGGCTTGTGAAGGGAGATAAGGTTAGCCAAGTAAAGCGGTGTGGATGTGTGAAGAGCCTTGTGAATCAAAATTAAGAACGTGTAATGAAATATGTAACAAAGGGGTAACCAATGAAGGCAGTGAAGGGTAGGGGTGACATGGTCATATCGACTAGCGATTGAGATAATCCGAGCTGCTGTGTTTTGCAATAACTGTAAATGCTGAAGTTGATACGAGTGTAAATTAGCCAAAGCCACTTTACAATAGTCTAGGCGGCTCATAACCAAAGCCAATACCAGAGTGGTGAGAGAGGAAGGAGGCAGCAGGGACTGGACTGCTCTAATTTGTCGTAGAGCACAGAAAGACTTACGAATCAGAGTGGCGATATGGTCAGGAAAGGAAAGGGAAGAATCCAGGATCACACCCAAATAACGAAAAGAAGACGTCAGAGGAATATGAGCGGAATCAATTTGAGGGGCAATATCTGGACAGGAGGTACTTAATGAGACCCACATAGCAGTGGATTTCGATGGGTTCAAATGAAGATAGTTTGTGGCAAGCCATGATGCGACATGGGAGAGGCAAGCATCTTGATGGGTAGCTGTCATTTATTGACCCCCTAACAAGTCCACATCTTCCTTTCTCTCTGACTTTGACTCCTGGTTTTTCTTTGTTCTGGAATCATATTCCTCTTCCCTCATTTTTGGGGATTTTAACAATCATGTTGATGATCTCCCTGATTTCCTACATACTTTATAGATTATTATAGTTTATGTTTCTATAGATTTTCCTGGTTATATTACAATGTTTCTTGTAAAACCCCTTTTTGAGCTATGTAGTTCCATGTAATATTCCCTGTTTAATGTAAAGCCTTGTTGAGCTATGTGGTTAAATGTAAACCGCTTTATTTATTTATTTACATTTCTTATATACCGCACTATTTGCGATCAGCGCGGTTTACATAGAAGACTTTGATATGGTGGTATAGAAGAATAGCTAAATAAAAAAATAATAAATTATCCCTCTGACTCTTTCACCCTAATATTCCTTGCCTTAACCTCCTCATCCATCCTCCAGCTGTGTTCTACTGCCCCTGCTCACCAACATGGTCACAGCCTTGACCTTGTCTTTTTCTCCAGCTGCTCACCCTCAAGCTTCTGTACCTCATTTCTTCCCCTACCTGATCATCTTATCCACATCCCACCACAGTCTTGACCAATCTCCACTAACATATTTAGGAATATTAAGGCTGTTGACCCTTCAGCTCTCTCCATTACACTCTCATTTTCTCTCTCAACCACTATGTCATTTGAGTCTGTCGAAGAAACAGCATCATCCTATAACATCATACTCTCTTCTGCTTTGGATGCTATCACTCCTCCTATTCCTTGTGAGATGTATTGTACCTCAGCCATGGCTGACCTCAAAAATCTGCTACTTGTATTCCTGTGTCCACTCCGCTGAGCACCTTTGGTTTATATCTTGTGCCCATACTGACTTTATATACTTTAATTCATGCTAACGTCCTTTCAGTTTTCCTTAGCACTTGCCAAATAAGAGTACAGTACTGTGTCCATCTGACAAACTCTCTTGTCTCTAACCCTTGCAGTATCTTTGCAATGCTCAACTTTCTTCTCAAGCGGTACTCTAATTTTAACAAGCAGTGCTAGCAGATTTTTGCAGAAGGTTCAAAATTGTGCAGACGGCTTTACAACTTTTTGTAGGAAGTATAGCAGATTTGTGCACACGGAACAACACTCAGTGCAGGAGTTGCTACAGAGAGCGATATATAAGAAGGCAAGCCACAGAGCTCGAGGCTGGAGCGGCCTTCTCTTTCCCCAATGGGAGGGAGAATGTTGCTCACCCTCAGATCCCTAAAACAGACCTTGTTCCTGTGCTTATGGAGTTTGCTTGTTTAAATAAAGAGGTTTTTTGCTGACAAGAAACTGTGATCTGAGTTCTTTTTTTTGTTTTTCCCCTGGTGTATGGGTCCCATGTGCTCCAGGCAATCTTGGTAACTATTATGGATGCTTTTGTAGGTAAGAACCCGCCTACATACTCCAAATGAGGTTGCACCAAAGACTTATACAGAGGCACTATCACCTCCTTTTTTCAGCTGGCTATTCCTCTCTCTATGCATCCAAGCATCCTTCTAGGTTTCACCGTCACCTTTAGTTACTTTAGGATCATCAAACATAATCAGGCCTAGGTCCCGCTCTTCTTTTGTGGGCAGAAATACTTCACCTCCTACACTGTACCTTGCCCTTGGATTTTTGCAGCCCAAATGCATGACCCTGCATTTCTTAGCATTAAATCTCAGCTGTCAAATTCTCGACCATTCTTCAAGCTTAGCTAGATTTCTCCTCATGTCATTTACCCCTTCCTGGGTGTCTACTCTATTGCAGATTTTGGTATCATCTGTAAAGAGGCAAACCTTACCCGACAGCCCTTCTGCAATATCAATAGCAAAGATGTTAAAAAGAATTGGACCAAGGACAGATCCCTGAGTACACCACTGGTAACCTCCTTCTCCTTAGAGTTAGCTCTATTTACCTATACCCTTTGTCACCTCCCACTCAACCAATTTCCAACCCAATCAGTAACTTTAGGGTCTACCCCTAGGATGCTCAGTTTGTTTATAAGTCGCCTGTGCAGAAGTGTCAAAGGCTTTACTGAAATTCAAGTACACCACTGCTTGACCTAGATTGGCCACTGTTGGAAACAGGATACTGGGCTTGATGGACTTTGATCTGACCCAGTATGGCATATCTTATGTTCTTAGGGCTTTCCCTTGGTCCAACTCCCTGGTCACCCAGTCAAAGAAATCAACCAGATTTGTCTGAAAAGACCTGCCTCTAGTAAATCAATGCAGCCTCCAATCCTGTAATCCACTGGACTCTAGAAACTTCACTATTTTCTCTTTCAGCAGCATTTCCAATAGTTTACTCATCACAGAGGTTATACTAACCGACCTATAGTTTTCCACCACATCCTTACTTCCACTTTTGTGTAAAGGGGCTACATGCATCTCTCTCCAGTCCTCTGGCACCACTCTTGACTCCAAGGTCAGTCAGTGGAGCTGCTAGAATTTTCACAAGTTCTTTCAGTATACTTGGATGTATCCCATCTGGTCCCATCACTTTGTCTATTTTTAGTTTAGCTCGTTCCTCACGAGCAGAGTCTTCTGAAAATCATTTGAGATTCCCTTTGCTTCTTTTCCTATTTGTGTGTGTTTTCTGAGGTCCTGCTCCTGGCCCTTCATCTCTGAACACAGGACAGAAATATTTGTTAAGCAATTCCACTTTATCCACATCAGCTTCTACATATTCCTCCCCTTCACCCTTGAGTCTGACAATACTACTTTTGCCCTTCCTCCTCTGATTAACATATATGAAAAATGTCTTATCCCCCCCCCCCCCCCATTTTATTGGATTAGCTATTTGTATCTTTGCTTTATTGACTACTTTGCAAGCTTCTCTAAGTTTTTTTTTCAGATATAGATGCCTGTCTTCATCACTCTGTGATCTCTTGTATGTCATGAAGACCTCCCCCTTTTTCTTCACCTTTTCAGCTACTTCTTTTGAGAACCGTAGTGGCCTCCTTTTCCTTTTACCTTTATTTACCTTTCTAACAAAAAGGTTGGTTGCCCTTAAAATATCTCTTTTCAGTTTTTCCCACTGTTTCTCTACATCCCCCAGCTGTTCCCATCCCGTTAACGACTCCTTGAGGTATTGGCCTATCTTGGCAAAGTTAGTTTTCCTAAAGTCTAAGACCCTCACTTTTGAATGGATTTTATCAGCCCTAGTCCTAATACTGAACCATACTATCTGGTGATCATTGATGCAAGATGATCTCCTACTATAACATCAGAAACACTTTCACCATTGGTAAGCACCATGTCCAGTATGGCCCCTTCATGTGTGGGTTCTGTTACCAGCAGGGCCAGTGCTAGAGTTTCCAGCATCCCCCTGCAACCTATAAATCTGTTCCCCTCCCTTATGATTATTAATTTAGGTTGCACCCTACCCTCCTTTTTCCCAAAAACGCTTTGTGAACTCTTTTCAAGCAATATTAGTATTTATCCTTCAAATCCAGTGCTGTAAAGAAATTGCAGCAAAAGAGCAAATGCATAACCAAAATAAAAATACTTATCAGTAAATACTTAACACCATACAAATAGGCTGTGATAGTCCAAAAATTAAATAAAAAATAAATTCTGATTCTGGTCATCTCACTGACCAAAACAAACATTCTCCAGTGCCAGGCATATCGTAAACTAATAGAAAACACTTCAAAAGTCACTGAAAATCTGCAAGTCAAATCTAGCATTCCATACAAGCATACACTTCCAAAACTCATACAATAAGGGGCATATCCAGAAAAAAGCAGCACTACAAATTCTGCAGTGGGCCCTAAACCTCCATACACCTGTTTGAAAAGCTGTAGAAGTCAAATTACTGCAGTATAGATCCCTACATACAAACTCCATGTTAACAGAATACCTGACCTTGGTCACACACTCAAAACACAGACCCTCACCAAGTGCAGAATAAGTGACCACAACCTAAAGCAAAAATAAAAATATGTAGATAAAAATTAAAATGAAACCCCAAGAAGCCAGACTCCGCATGCGGTGCCACACCAGATAAGAGATGCAGTTCCCCATAGTGTGTGAAATATAGTTAGCACAAAGTCCAATCACTAAATTGAAAATAAAATTATTTTTCTACCTTTGTTGTCTGATGTTTTGATCATTTTGGTCCCAATCTGAGGTTTGTTTCTGTTTTCCTCTGTCTTCTCTTAGCTCTTTTTCTATGGTCTATAGTCTATCTGCAATTTTTTGTCTCTCCTTTTGCTTTCTTCATTTTCTTCCATCGGCCTTTTTCCAGTCCCAGTAGCCCTCCCCAGTATCTGCCTCTTTTACAGCTTTCCCTCTCAATACCTTCCAGTGTCAACCCCCTTGCATTCTCAGCACCGCCACTGGTGTCTATTCCCTTGTAGTCCCCCTCCTTCTCCATTGTCCAGCCCCTTCTAGTCTAAATACCATCCCAGGTATCAGCAAACGTCCAGTCCCAGTGCCCCCTCCCATGTCATTTCCCTTCCAGTCACCCCCTCCTCTGTCTATCTGCCTTCCAGTGCCATTCCCGGGTGTCAGCTCCCTTCAAGCACCCACTTTCTCTCCAGCCTCCTCCTTCACCTCTTTTCCACTCCCTTCCAACCCATGTGAGCTCCTTTCTAGCCCCCACCTTCCCCCCGTCAGTTCTCTTCCAACCCCCCTCCTATTACCCAGTTACCTTCCAGCCCCATCCCCAAGTGTCTGCTCCCTTCCAGCTCCCCCCGTGTTTGCTCCCTTCCAGCTCCCCAGTGTCTACTCCCTTGTAGCCCTCTGTTTCTCATAAGAAACCTGAAATGCTTATTCTTGCCTTTAGAAACTCCGTGACCCAGCAATTTAAAAGTTAGCAGAGACACGGGAAGAGAGAAATGTTTCCACGGCTGCTTTTTTGAAGCAGTGGGTGGTGGGCATCTAGCGATCGTGCCCCCTGCCACCGGCGCCCTCCTGCCGCACTTACCCAGCTTACCGGGTAGCACCAGCCCTGGCTACCAGTTGCCTAAATATTTCTCCCTGTAGAGAATCCAGGATTTCTTTACTTCTAGATGACACCGCAGCAGGGATGTGACAATCAACAGCAGGCATATTGAAATCACCTATCAGTAGCATTTCTCCTTTCATGGCAATGTTGCACATTTATTTATTTAGCTGTATTTATATCCCGCTTTTCACCGGGTCAAAGCAGTGTTACATATTTTATTTATTTATTTATTTAGACAGTTTTTGTATACCGCCTTATCCTTCAATCAAAGTGGTCACAACACAATTGGGGGATACATTTAACACGTGGGGATATGAGACACATACACTAATACTTACAGGGAACATGGGCAATGGAGGGTTAAATGGCTTGCCCAAGACCACAAGGAGCATCTGTGGGACTAGAAACCCCAGTCCTTCCGGCCCAAGGTTGCTGTCCTTTAATGGGACTTGAACCCCCGACCTTCCGGCCTGAAGTACCTTGCCCCAACCACTAGGCTACTCCTCCCCACATATAAAAGGGTGGGGGGAATTTAAGTATAGGGCAGGGCCATCACCGTCTTCTATTAAATCTCCATCCATGTCTTCTCCCTGTGAGGGGGGTCTGTATATCATGCCAGTGCAAATTGATTTCTCTTTCCCTCTTTCTAGTTTAACCCACAGCACCTCCTCTCTCCCTTTTAAGCCCTGTAATTCTATAGATTTAATATTATTTTTAACATATAGTGCCACTCCTTTTCCCCTTCTTCCTACCCTATCCTTCCTGAATAAAGTATAACCTGGTTTAATTACATCCCAGTCATAGTTGTCTGGGAACCATGCCTCCGTAACTACCACTAAATCTGAATCAGTCTCTTCCATTAAAGCCCCAACATGTGGGATCTTATTTCCCATGCTACGGGCAATTATACACACTGCTTTCCAGATGTTGCTCTTTTTACCCATTTCTATAGAGGTATTTAATGTTTCACTTACCTGGGGGATTTCTTTACCCACCCCCACTGAGTCTAGTTTAAAGCCCTCTTCAGTAGGTTAGCCAGTCGGCTACTTAAGACATGTCAACCCTTCTTGGACAGATGGACGCCATCTCTGCTCTGCAACACTTCGAACATCATCCCATGGTCCAGGAAACCAAAATGCTCTTGATGACACCATCCATGCAGTCATTCATTTATCTCTAGGATTCTTGCTTCTCTGCCTTAGCTTTTACCCTCAATAGGGAGGGTACCTATCTGCTTCACCTATCTGCTTCACCCTCTGTCCCAGAGCCAAGAAGTCACATTTGAAACAGTCAGAGGGATAATGGCAGTATCATTTGTGCCAAAATGGATGAGCAACATTGGATAATAGTCAGTAGGCTTGATGAGTCTCAGAAAATTCTATGTAACTTCTCGGATTTTGGCACCTGGCAGACATCAAGTCTGGTTAGCAGATGGATGCCTCGGTACCCCTCAGAAGAGAGTCACCAACCACCACTACCCTTCACTTCCTTGTGGTCACTGATTCTGCAACTTTGGGGTGCTTGAGCTCTGGTTCTTCCCTTTTCTGATAAAACAAAAATAATGTCTCTTTCCTTTTACTGTTACTTTATTGATGAATGTTTTATATTGTATGTATATTTGATTATTTCTTATGTTTGATTGTACAACACAGAGTATGGACAAATTTGCAATTCATAAATGCTGATAAATAAATCGGATGAAAAGAAGATGATTAGCAGTGTGCCACAGGGTTCGGTCCTGGGGCACACTGTCCTTCAGCATTTGTGAGTGATATTGCTGAAGGACTGAAAGGAAAGTCTGTCTTTTTGCAGATGACACAAAAATTT
Source organism: Ichthyophis bannanicus (assembly GCA_033557465.1). Classification (NCBI taxonomy): domain Eukaryota; kingdom Metazoa; phylum Chordata; class Amphibia; order Gymnophiona; family Ichthyophiidae; genus Ichthyophis; species Ichthyophis bannanicus. The sequence goes on along the minus strand of CM066033.1, from coordinate 1,237,867,327 downwards.
ACAACAGAGTGGACCCAACTGGGGGGGTGGATAACATGAGGAAAGATTTACAAAAGCTGGAAGAATGGTCTAATACTTGGCATTAAGATGTAATGTGAAGAAGTGTAGTGTTATGCACTCGCGATGCAAAAATCCAAGGAAATTTTATGTGATAGGGGACAAGAGATTGGTGTGCATGGACCAGGAGAAGGATCTCGGAATGATTGTTTCTGAGGATCTCAAGATGGCAATACAGTGTGACAAGGCGGTGGCCAAAGCCAGGAGGATGCTGGATTGCATACAGAGATGAATTACCAGCAGAAAGGAGGAGGTACTAATGCCACTGTACAAGTCGCTGGTGAAGCCTCACTTGGAATATTGTGTTCAGTTTTGGAGATCATATCTCGCAAAGGATTATGACTGGAAACGGCTCAGAGGAAGACAATCATAATGATTTGGTACCTGCGCCAGAAGACATATGAGAAGAGACTTGAAGACATAAATATGTATACTCTAGAGGAGAGGATGGACAGGGGAGATATGATATAGACCTTTAAATACTTAAAGGGTATTAATGAATGAACAATTCTTTTTCAGAGACAGGGAGGCTGCAAATCTGGAGGACATAACATGAAGCTTCAAGGGGGTAAACCTAAAGGCAACATCAGGAAATACTTTTTCACTGAAAGGATGGTGGATGCTTGGAATGCCCTCTCAATGAAAGTGGTGGGGGCAAATACAGTGGCAGATTCAAAATGGCATGGGGCAGACACAGTGGAACCCTTTATAGCAACAGGATAAAATCAAAATAACCGTAACTGTCTCAGCTATCTCAGCAAATATGGGTGACCTTCATGGAGCAGTGAGTACACCCCTAAACAAAGGAATGGGGAGCGGTGACCTGCACGGAGCGGCATGTGCACCTAATCTTGTTGCCTTGCTGGGCAGACTAGATGGACCATCATATACGATGTTATTATGTTACTATGAGCTGTAAATGGGTAGCTGGGACAAAAAACAATGAACTGACAGAGCTTTGCCCAATACCACAAAAATGCCCCCTTTGCAGTATAGAAAACAAGAATTAGCTTGTACAAATATATAGTAACATAGTAAATGATGGCAGATAAAGACCAGTATAGTCCATCTAGCCTGCCCATTAGATAGTTCCGTTTATTTTGATTTTATTCTGTTGCTGTAAAGGGATCCATTGTGTCTGTCCCATGCCATTTTGAATTCCATCACTGTGTTTGCCCCCACCACTTCCTTCGGGAGGGCATTCCAAGCATCCACCACCCTTACAGTGAAAAAGTATTTCCTGGCATTGCCTTTCAATTTACCCCCTTGCAGCTTCATGTTATGCCCTCTAGTTTTACAGCTTCCCCGTCTTTGGAAGAGGTTTGTTTTTTCATTATTTCTCTTTAAGTATTTAAAGGTCTGAATCATATCTCTCCTATCCCTCCTCTCCTCCAGAGTGTACATATTTAGGTCTTCAAGTCTCTTCTCATAAGGCTTCTGACGCAGGCTCCAAATCATTTTGGTTGCCTTCCTCTGAACAGTTTCCAGTCTTTTTATATCCTTTGCAAGATATGGTCTCCAAAACTGAACACAGTATTCCAAGTTAGGCCTCACCAGTGACTTATACAGTGGCATTAGTACCTCTTCCTTTCTGCTTGTAATTCCTCTTTGTATGCAACCCAGCATCCTTCTGGCTTTTGCCACTGCCTTGTCGAACTGTTTTGCCACCTTGAGATCCTCAAAACAGTGCAACAAGGCAGTGGCAAAAGCCAGGAGGATGTTAGGTTGCATACAAAGAGGAATTACCAGCAAAAAGGAAGAGGTACTAATGAAAATCAAAACCCCTTCAAGAGCTTTCAGACAGAAAGATTGTAGTTAAAAGTCGCACAGTATTACCTTGCTTGCAACCGAGTCCCTGTTAGGAATGTCTGAAATTCCATGGAAGGGTCAGCAGAAAAGGTGGGCTTGTGTAAATATATTCTAAAAATAACCTCTCTCTGCCCCAAGAGAAACTTCAACAGGAAGGAAATTGGGTTCTTCAGCATCGACTCCCAGACACGTGCAGAGTAATGGCTGATTTTAGAAAGGCGCGCATGCGAAAAATACACATCTGTGAAACTGACAACATAAGCATGTCTGCCTCCCTCTTTGATCATGTTTCCCGCTTCTTTATAAACAACATTGGCTGCCCATCCCCTATCACATCAAATTCAGAATACTTTTCTTGGCTAACCGTGCCTTCAAAAAGTTCAAGACCCACCTAAAAATTTGATTCTTCAGCAGGCTTTCCAATGACCTTCCTCTTCTTTCTTATACAGCTTAGCCCTTCCCTTTGCTATCGTTTCCTACAGCAACCAATGTCTTAATTGTTACATTGCTGTGCTACTTTAATTTTTTCCCTCCTACTGTATGTAGTTTGTTGCTTTATGTTTTGTCTTATGTTTCTGCATTAATTTTTGGATATTTCTAAACCACCATAATGCTAATGCCACTGGCAGTATACCAAATCTAGTAAATAAATAAATCTGGTAAATAAATCTGTTGTCACATACAGGACCCAGGCTGCCATTTGCAAACAGAGATGAGCAGCGGTGCAGCAGCTCACTAAAAGGTCTCTGTATTTACCTGTATGCTTTTTGAGGGGTTAAAATCACTGGGGGGGGGATCAGAGGACATTCCCCTCTTCTCTCTCTTGCTGCTTGCTGGCCATAACAAGCACTTTTCCAATACCTACTCATGCCTGGCAGCAGGTGTAGACATAGACGTGTCCACCAGCGATCATAAATGTATGGTGCCATTTTAAAATTGGACGTACATGTTGACCTTTTACAGACTGCCTCGGACACACTTCCATTTCCATGTTTACGCTGTAATACTAAGAATTAATAGAAAAGAGTGGATTGAAATTTCAAGTAATAGAACCACTGTAGGCTAGAAAACCAATACTAATTAGTTATCCATATGTCAAATGCATATTCTTGGACTGCTATCCAAGGACCATAGGAAATCATAAAAGCCCAAAAACAAATCTTAAAAGCAAATCCAGGTCCTGATGGAGCATATATCATCATTTCTAGAAAAGAAAAAAAGCAGAATCCTTGGAAGAACTGTACAAATTCAGTAGCTACTTCTAAGATTCATAACATGATAATTAGGAAATATTTCAAAGTTTAAGAATGCACAATAACTCTGCTTCCTTTTAAGGGCATCACATTTTTAGCTTGCAAAGCTGCAAGGAACCGGATGGATGAAGGAGTCAAATTTTCCAAATACTTGCTGAATGCTAAGGTTTTTCCAGAGAGGATTTTCCAAATCCTAGAGCACTTGTCAAGCTTCTTCAACTGAAATATACTGGCTGACTTCATCTATAAATTATTATCTAGTAATATTTCAGCACTGATGTACGACCAGTTTTTCTTAAGGGAATCTCATCACTACAAATCTCTTATCAAGAAACTCTGGCCCAGCTCCACCACAACTTGCAAGATTCTCTGGGTATTCATAAAATAACTGAATAAGAGGCACCTGAAGCTCCCTCCAGTAAATCATTATAAAAAGAAGTGCAATCAGTTGTATAGGCCAATGGGGGTAGGGACTATTACTGCTACTTAACATTTGGAAAGCCTACTAGGGAAATGCAGCGTTCTACCCATACACATAAAAGACAGTCCCTGTTTTACAGAGCTTACAGTGTATTCAAGACAGACAAAAAGAACAGAGAGGGGACTAGAGTAATTCTTAAGGGAAATGATTAAAGCACACATGGATGTTAAGCAGGAGAATAAGTGGATCAGGATCCAAAAGCAGGCTCAAAGAGGTAGGTTTTTAGACACATTTTGCTAAGACATAGCGCCTATTGTCAAGAGTAAAGCAGCAGGAAATTGTCTGTCTGTCTGTAAGTATGTTCATTTGCATATGCTTAAGCATGCACAAACATGTGCATGTGAGCCTAGTCGAAATGTTGTGGTTCACACTTGCCGCACTTCAGTTGGCACTCTGAATGGTGCAGCCGCATGGTGCAGAAAGTTTGGCCTGATCTCACAGTTTGAAGTCGTGCAAGACTTGAAACTAAGAGATCAGCCAGCTTCCTGCACCACATGGCTCCACCATGCAGAGAGCTGATCACAGTGAGAATAGTGTTAACCGCTGAGTTTTTGAAGAGCTACAGCCAGAAACAAGAATGGGTGATTGAAAGAAGGACTGGATGAAGGGGGGGGGGGATATAAGAGACTGGATGAAGCATGGCAGGGGGGGAGTTATGTACAAGAGAGAATGATACATTGGGGAGGCGGTCATGATATATATATATATAGAGAGAGAGAGAGAGAGGCTGGGGAAAAACTGCGGGATTATATGAGAGAGGGACTGGAGGAAGCCTTGGAGGGGGCTCATGACAGAGATACACACTCATGCAGCCCCTGACACTTCATGAACCCTTTCCCTCTCATGCCTGATTCTAAAAATGGAGGAAACAAGCCATTGTGTCAAGAAGGATGATACTCGCGTAAAGGCCCTTGGATTTGACTAGGAACAGGTCACAGGAGACTTTGGCAAGGGCTCTTTCAGTACAATATAGAGGACAGAAGACAGATTGAACTGGATCCAGAATGGCTTGAGAAGAAAGAAAGTCAAGACAGAAGCTGTGACCTGCACATTCAAATAGTTTGGATGCAAAAGGGAAGAGAGATGGAACAATAACTACAAGGGCAGGTAGTGTCCCCTGAAGATTTTTTAAGAAGCAATGTAACCACAGCATGTTTGGAGGCAGCAAGAATAGTTGCTATGGACAGCAATAAGTTGAGGATATGATATACTGGATGAGCTATCAGAAATACTGGGATTCTAATGGCTGAATTAACTAATGTGTGTTAATGTTAGCATGCATTAACATATATTTATTTATTTATTTATTTATTTAGACAGTTTTGTATACCGCCTTATCCTTCAATCAAAGTGGTCACAACACAATTGGGGGATACATTTAACACATGGGGATATGAGACACATACACTAATACTTACAGGGAACATGGGCAATGGAGGGTTAAGTGGCTTGCCCAAGACCACAAGGAGCATCTGTGGGACTGGAAACCCCAGTCCTTCCAGCCCAAGGTTGCTGTCCTCTAGTGGGATTTGAACCCCCGACCTTCTGGCCTGAAGTACCTTGCCCCAACCACTAGGCTACTCCTCCTATTTAACACAAGCTTCATTATTCTCAATGAGCCCAATCCAAGAACATGCACGTCTGGCTGCTAGCACATCCAAATTGAAAATGGGCCTGATTTAAATATGATTCCGCAGCCACAGGAATAGACGCACCTGAGGTTTTGGAATCGGGGACATAGCCATTTTTGATAGGGCATGAACAAACCACTATGGAGAACGAGATAAGGCTAATGGCTTTGTACATCCCTGTGCTCACCATTCTCTGAAAAGATGTTTTCGATCCCGCTAGTCCCCGCTACATACCCACAAATGGACATGTCCCCCTGTAAAACATGCATCTCCTAAGCTGCTCCTCTCACTGACAGTGTTGTGCTGTTGCAAACTACATATGAATACTGATGGAGGATCCAAAATGCCATACGGCAGAGACTGCTGTACCGACATGTTTCCCTATGCTGCGTAAAAGGAAAGTAAGGCTGGGTTCAGTACCCCAGACTGCTCAGCTTTCTTCCTCTATGCTTTCCCCTAGTGGACCTCTGGATGCCTTTGTTCATCGGGAGCTTCATCCGCAGTGTCAGGGGGTGAGTAGCCCGGCTGAGAAATCATGGAAACAGGAGTGCTCAGCGTCTCCCTCGGGCAGTGATCTGATGTCCCCAGAATCACGGAGGCCTCTGAAGCATGTGTGTCCAGGGGTGTGTTCAGAGGTTTTGGAAGCAGTGGCAGCATCCAAAGTGGGTGCTCCTGCTGTTTTGCTGGGGATGAACCTGAGCATGAATGCGGGAGCAGGAGTAGCTTCACGGGGTTTTCCTTATTTATTTATTTATTATTTATTTATTTAACATTGTTTATATACCGCACTATTTAACATCAGCGCGGTTCACAAGTAACGTAAATGTCCAGTGTGGGGTATACACTGGACTTACAGTAAAACAAGGAATTTAAACTTGGAGAAAACAGGAAAACTATGTACATACTATGTACATACTATGTTTTCCTTGCCCTGAGATGCCGATTGGAGGAGAGACGCTACCGGACGTGGCGAGAAGAGCCGCTTCTTCCCCTCCCCATGATGGCAGTAGTTGCAACGGACACTGTGAGGGAGGTTTCTGCTTTTTCCTTTGATTTACAATGACCAGAGCAGTTTACCTTGGAGGCAATTTGGTCTGCCATTAAACAACTTGGTGAGGCCATTATTCATCAGGTACAACTTTTACAGACACAAGTGTTGCAGAATGAAAAGGCTTGCTCTACAAATACTGAGTCGATTGAGTCATTTAGAGCCTCTGTGACTGATTTATCATTAAAAACTGATCATTTGGATTTTCAAGCTGAGGCATTAATGAAGGACTTTAGTTTTGCGAAGAGTTGGCTGGAATATTTAGATAACCATTCAAGACTGACTAATTTACGTTTGATGAATTTTCCAAGACTACCTAGTATATCTGCCAAAGAGATGTTTAAAATGTATTTGCTGGAAATATTGGGGCTTTCTTTTGATTTATGTCCCCCATTGGTGAAGATATATTATATTCCTAGCAGTCAGAAAGTTCAGACTGGTGCTGAGATACCTGGACCACAAATGGCTGATGTATTAAATGTAACTGCTCTGTTAGAGAATTCAGATGTGGAATTGGTTACTCCTGCTACCTGTTTGGTTACGTTTGCATTGGCTTCAGATAGGGAATGGCTTCTTAAAATGTTCTTCAAGAAGAGGAATGTGCCTTTTAAGGGTTGCCTGGTACACATATTTCCTGACCTTGTCAGGGAAACCCAACGATGCAGAATAGAGTTTTTGCTTCTGCGCCCAAGGGTTTTGCAATTGGGTGGGGCATTTTTTCTAAAGTATCCCTGTAAGTGCCTTGTGAAACTGGAGGGCAATTCTTCTATTTTTTATTTTCCATCTCAGTTAATTTCTTTCTTGAATGCTCGGGGGCCCACGGGTGAGGGGTCTGCCAATTGTTCTACATCACTTTAATTTGTTATGTCAGCTGATATTGTCTCTGCTAATTTCCTGTAAGAGTAGACATTATGCTAGTATTTCCCTCTTTATTTTTGGATCCTGTATTGTGGGCTAGAGCAGGGTTACCTATTTGATGTTTCCTCTTTTTTGGTTTTCCTCAAGTTTTATTTATATCATTGGTTTTCCCCCATTTCCATACATGTGATTGTATCCTTGTAATATATATTGTAATTCTATAAATATAAAATTTAAAAAAAAGAATACTGATGATACATAAATGTTAATGCAAACTGGACTATATATACCAGACTGTTGCATGCCCAGAATATTGCAAAGTAATCTCAGTGCACGCTAAGATAGGATGAAAGCAGATAGAAAGTGATATGTTTGTCATGACATACCTTGCATCACAACATACATGGCAGTAGAAGACATCCTTAGTTATGCTCGCATTGGTTATCGCTGAAAGCAGTCTGTACAATGCTAAGTATAGACCAAAAAAGTCAGAAGATGTTCTCTATAGCTAAACGTCAAAACATACTTGTGTCATTAATAAGGGACCCTCAGAATGGGAGCATTCAACACATTCAATACTACATGTACTAGTGCTGTTTGCACTGCTGAATGCTCTCATTCTAAGGGTACTTTATCAGTGACAGGGATATGTTTTGACATTTTGCTGTGGAGAACCTGTTCTGATTTCTTCTGCCCGATCACACTAGCACCTGGTGACACTGCGATAATTCCTATGGTCCAGGTACTGGCCAGACATTCATGTCCTCCCAGATTTGTGGATGAGCACACCAGATCCTCCCATGCAACACTGAAACTACACACACACTCTCACTTGTAGTTAAAAATAACATACCTCTGCCAAAACCATGCCTTGAACCTATAAACAACTGCTGTGAAGATATAATGGCATCGCGTCTCAGGACCCCACATCTGATCTGTATTTCTCAGCCAAACATGATTCTGCTCCATACTACCTCACATACCATCCCCACATCTACATTTACATTTTTACGAACACTGGAACTGTTAGGGAAGCCAAGAATAGCCCTTTAGCACAAACAGCAAATGTCAGCATAGTCAGAATAAAGACTATTGCAGTGCTTTATATTTCCGTAGGGGTGTTTTTTATTGTTCCTTAACCTTACAAACATCCCTCAACTGTGCATTCTATTCTTTACAACTAAATCTTCTGCCCTCCAAGACATCAGTCACACCAGTTCAGTACAGATGTGTCACAGCCATTCATCTATATGGAATGCGTTGATGATCAGAGCAGACATTTTTCTAAGTCCTGGCCTTATTTCACGTTGCTACTTGTATAATGCAGACATCCACGGGAAATACTCAGGATGTAATTGGGTCTTTCCTGAATACACTTTATACATCTCCTTGGCTTGCCATGCCCCCATTCCACCCCTTCCCGCTCACATTCTGAGATCCCCCTGCTAGCGCCATATACGTGCAGGGCCATGTGGTTGTGGAATACGGCTCTAGATGTTTTCACGAGAAAAACATTTAAACCTCACGTCTAACAGGCTTATTCGTGTTCTAGAATTACTACTACTACTACTACTACTGAGCATTTGTATAGTGCTACAAGTCATACGCAGCACTGCACAGACATGTAAGAGACAGTCCCTGCTCTTCAGAGCTTACAATCTAGTCAAGACAGACAACACAGAAGGTGTAGACAGGGAAAAACAAGGGGGGAAAGGTAAAGAAACAAGGAGATCAGGTGAGTCAAGATCCAAAAGCCGCAGCGAAGAGGTGAGTTTTCAGCCTGGATTTGAAAAGGGTCAGAGAAAGTGCCTGAAGTACAGACACATTTAGTTTGTTCTAGGCATAAGGTACAGCAAGGTGAAAGGAGCAAAGTCTGGAGTTAGCAATAGAAGAGAAGGGCACAGATAGAAGCAGTTTGCCAGACGAGCGGAGTTCCTGAGGGGGAGGGGGTTATAAGGAGAGATAAGAGAAGAAAGGTAGTAAGGAGCTGCAGAGTGAATGCATTTATAGATCAGCAGGAGAAGTTTGAACTGGATGCAGAAACAGCTAGGGAGCCAATGAAGTGACTTGAGAAGAGGGGTAATATGGGCATGACAAGGCTGGCGGAAGATTAGCCGCACAGCAGAGTGTTGAACAGATTGAAGGGGAGAGAGATGATTCAAAGGGAGACCAGCAAGGAGTAGGTTACTGTACTCGAGACGGGAGGTGATTAAGGAGTGGATAAAAATCTTAGTAGTGTGTTCAGAAAGGAATGGGCGGATTTTGTGGATGTTATAGAGAAAGAAATGGCAGATCTTAGCTATCAGATGGATATGTGTTGAGAAGGAGAGAGAGAAGCCAAAGACAACCCCAAGATTGTGAGCAGAGGAAACAGGAAGGAGTAGAGAGTTATCCATAGAGAATGAGAAAGGAGGAAGAAGAGAGAAGGTTTTAGGGGGAAAGATAAGAAGTTCAGTCTTGGCCATGTTCAATTTCAAGCTGCGGTGAGTCATTCAAGCAGCAATGTCAGAAAGGCAGGCAAAGATCCGGGTCTAGATTGCCAGAGAGATTTCAGGCATAGAGAGGTAGATCTGGGATTTATCGACATAAAGATGGTACTGAAAGCCATGGGTAGAGATGAGCGCACCAAGGGACTGGGTATAGAGAGAGAAAAGGAGTGGACCCAAGATAGATCCTTGGGGTACCCCAACAGCATGGTGGAGATGTGCACTAAATGTACATTTGTCCCACACTATCTGCCATACTTTAGTAAACATGCTCCTTGGTTTAGAAAATCTGGAGGGAGCAGTATAATATAGAAGATGAAAACTGCAGAGTTGCCAAGTTAACCAGTTCCAGAAGTGAGATTTTAAGCAAGTCCTGGATGTCTGCCAATGTCATTCTGATTCATTATGGGACCTGCAGTACTGATTCCAAGGGATAAAATCAGGGACTACAAATGCCATATTGCATTGAAATATAAATTTAAAACCAGAACTGGCAAAAAAAAATCTCACTCCTGGAACTGGACAACTTGGCAACTCTGAAACTCTGTGTATAAAATAAAGATAGGTGTTCATATCTGATTATCTTATTCTTAAAATATCTAAACATGTAGATAAGACAACTACAAAAGGCAGAAAGATGATTGGTACATCGAGAGAAATAACTGGAGGAAAAAATAATGAAATATTGACTCTGGAAAGACCTTATTTGGAGTACTGTTTATAATTCTGGAGACTGCACCTTCCGAAACAAATATAAACTAGATGGGGCAGCTACTAAAATGGTCAATCATCTTCATTATCATCCATACAGAGAGAGATTTGAAAATTTAAAAATGAATACCCTAGAAGAAAGGAGTGTAAAGGGAACTATGATGCATTTAAATGCCTCCGATGAATAAATACACAAGAAGGAAAGCACATTCATTTAAAAGAGACTGTAGAACAGGCTTGTCCAAACTCAGTCTTTGAGGGCTGAAACAGGCCAGGCTTTGAGGATATCCCTAGTGATTTGCATACAGCGAAGGTAGCAGGCATGCAAATCTCTCTCATCTATATTCTTTAGGGCTACTCTGAAAATCTAGCCTGTTTCCAGCCCTCAAGGAATAAACTTGGACAAGCCTGATCAAGAACGAGGAGTTATGAGATGAGGATGGAAAGGAGTAGACTAAGGAGTAATCAAAGGAAATATTTCTTTACACAGTGGGCTACAGATGCATGGAACATCCATCCAGATAAGGTGGTGGAGACAAGACTGTGTCAGAATTTAAAAACAAAATTAAGTAGAGAGATTCTCTGAGGGACAGGAAGGGATTATATAGCCGTTCAGTAAATGAAAGACTAGACGGGCTGCACGGTCTGTCTTCTATTTCTATATTGTGTGGGGACAATATCAGAAGCTTTGCTGAAATCCAAATAGATCATATCCAGTACATACTCTTGATCTATTTCTCCAGTCATCCAATCAAAGAAAGCAGATTTGTTTTGATACTTTCTGCTTCTGATAACCCCACCTTGCCTGGGATCCTGCAATACAATGGATTGTAGGTAATGCACTATCCTTTCTTCCATAAGAGCTTCTTTTCCCACCATCAAGGTCAGGCAAACTGGATTATAGTTTCCAAGCTCTTCTCTGTTACCATGTTATTAAAAAGCACTACATCCTCCCATCTCCAATCCCATGGAATCACTTTCATTTTTAAAAAATAAACATAAAAATAACATGAAAGTTCTAGGAATCAGTGTTAGACTATCTGAAGAATAAATGTCAAAAGAAGATCCAGTTTTCTCTTCTGTTTTGCTGTTGAGTACCTTTATGCATAACATAATCATATAAATTGGTAGATGCTGACAAATAAAGATCAATTGCCCCATTCAATCTGCTCTGGATTTATCCCAGTTGCCAGTAATAAAGCTTGAATACTTTTAGAATATTCCCCAATTGAGTTTATGATTTCTTCCTCTTCGCCCCTCTACCATTCTTGACAAATAAGCATAAAAGTCACTATATTTAATTCAACAGCTAGCAATGCTCCCACCTCCCTTCCTATTTTGTCTTACCACTAAGATTTGTCATAATTTAAACAGCTAAGAGAGCCAGTGAGATTTTTGCCGACATCTGATTGCTTAGTTCCTTTGATCTTGCTGGACCATGCCACTATCAGCTTGCTAGCATCAATGCAATTGGTTTCTGGGATATTGTAGTCTGTTAGTTCCAACTAGAGTATCCATGCTTCCTTAATATACCTGGTTGTTTTTTAGGGAGGTGTATCCTATTGTTCCATATCCTAGATCTGTGATGTTGCTAAATTGTGCTCCTTTTATCTAACCCTTTGTTTTTGTTTTTTTTGTTGCCCCCTCTCCTATTACCCCAACTATCAAGAAACTGAAATGTGAGTGGTTTGCAATTGGGCCAATATTCAAAAGAACTAAGCATCAAACTTTAAGAGATTAGCTTTTCAAAATAAAAATTTAGTACAACTGGTCCCCAAATTAGGGTGTCTTAAAAGTGGCCAGGGCCAAGTCAAGCACTCAGAGGGTTCACATAGGTGGAGAATGTGCAGAGTGCAAATGTATGCATGTACTTTATAAATTAGAGGAGATGCATGCGTTCATTTATGCCAGCTAAAGGTGTAAGTGATCACACCTAGATCCACCACACATTTTCCACTATTTATACACATTTCATAAAGGCAAGTATACGTATACTTGACTTTATAAAATAGGCGTGATTGATGCATGAAAAAACGTGAGTTCACCTAACTGCATCTTATAAAACTACCACTACTACTGGTATTTTTCATTTATATAGTGCTACAAAGCATGAGCAACGCTGCACACATACACATAAAAGATGGTGCCTGCTCATCAGAGCTTACAGACAAACAATACAACAGCTGAGACAAAGGGTAGAAACAGGGCAGGTAAGGAGACACAAGGAAACATGGATTCAGGATTCAAAAGCAGCCTCATATAGGTGAGCCTTTAGCATGGATTTGAAAAGGGGGTGAGATGAAGCCTGACGTACAGATTCAGGTAGTTTGTTCCAGGCATAAGGGGCAGCAAGGTGAAAGGATCGAAGTCTGGAGTTGGCAGTGGAAGAAAAGGGCTTAGAGAGAAGCAAGCCAGTGGAAGGGTGGAGTTCACAAGGAGGGGTGTAGAGAGAGAGGAGAGAGGAAAGGTAGTGAGGAACAGTAGAATGAACGCATTTATAGGTCAGAAGGAGAAGTTTGAATTGGATACAGAAATGGAAGGGAAGCCAATGAAGTGACTTGAGCAGAGGGGTTATATGAGTATATCGGGGCTGGCGGAAGATTAGCCATTCAGCAGAGTTCTGAACAGATTGAAGGGAAGAGAGATGACTCATAGAGAGACCAGCAAGGAGGAGGTTGCAATAGTTAAGGCAGGAGGTGGCTAAAGAGTGGATAAGTATTTTAGTAGTGTGTTCAGAGAGGAAGGGGCAAATAGTGTGCCTCGCAAGGCATGGCATGGGTGGAGCAAGAGCATTCAGAGCAGAGGAGAGAGCAGTATTGTAGGAAACTACAGCCTTGCCAACAGACTTAGAAGACAAGGTGGAGGAAAGAGGTGATGAGACAATAGTGGAGAGAGCCAATGGATCAATAGCATGAAGATTCCTAAAAACATAGGAGGAGAATGGGAAAGATTGAGGCGGGGCATGATGAAGAGAGAAACTTAGCAAGTGATAGATAAGGGAAGAACTGAGGTACGGAAATTAAAGGATAAGCAATTAGAGAAAAAACAAGGTCAAGGCAGTGACCGTGCTGATGAGTGGGAGCAGTAGAGCAAAACTGGAGGTTGAATGAGGAAATAAGGGAAAGGAGCTTAGAAGCAAAGGGGTCAGAAGAGTTATCAACATGAATATTAAAGTCACCAAGAATAAGGGAGCGGGATGAACAATCCAGAAAAAGGGAAAGCCATGAGTCAAAATCAGTGAAAAAGGTAGAGGTGGATGTGTTGGGGGGTTTATAAATAGCAGCTATCCAGAGAGGTAAGGGATCAAAAAGGCAGATGGAATGGACTTCAAAGGAAGGAAAGGAGTGAGGTAGAAGGAGGGGGTGAAATTGCCAGGGAGGAGAAGGTGGAAACCCATCACCACCAGCACCATGGCCAGTGGGACAAGGAGTGTGGGAGAAATGGTTATCGCCATGACAGAGGGCAGTGACTGAAGCAGAGTCATCAGGGAGGAGCCAGGTCTCAGTAAGAACTAGAAGATGGAAAGCATTAGCGATAAAGAGATTGTAAGTAAGGGAAGTTTATTAGATATGGAATGAGCATTCCATAAGGCACATGAGAAAGGGAGAGAGGAGGGCGGAAGGGTGAGGAATATGAATGAGATTGGAGTAGTTGAAAGAGGGGCTATCATGAGAATGAAAGAGACATCTGGGGGGGGGGGCAAGATTGGGCTTAATATCACCAGAAGATAGGAGAAGGAGAAGAAGAGTGTGAGACAGAGAGGAAATGGCACGGCATGAGGATGAGGTTGTTTCAGAGAGAAAGGAGATGGATGAATGAGAGGGAAAAAAGGTGAAACCCAAGAGCTGAAAAAAGGATGGAAGCCAAGATGGGGAGAGGAAATAGGGAAGGCTGAGAGAGGATGATAAAGAAGGGGAGTTTTAAGTGAGGGTATGAGGGGAGAAGGTTAGGGAATGTCAGAAAAAGGAAGAAAAAGTGGTGTGGAGCCATAAAAAATGGAGGTGTAAATCCAAACTAAGAAATGGCAGTGTAGGAGAGTACGTGCTATCAGGAAGAAGAGGGATAAAAACAAATTAATGAATAAAATAAAATACAGTTAAGTAACTAATCAAACTAGTCTAATATTAGAAAGGGCCAAAAGGTCAGCGTCCATTCAGTCAGGACAGGTGGTGAAGCCAGCAGCAGCGATACTGTCTAATCAGGCCAGGTGGAGTGGGAAAGCCATAGCACAGTACAAATAGTTAGTGAACTCAAACGTCTAGTCGCTCTGAGAAGTGAAATTGTGTTGCCTAAAGAGAGTTTGGGCCCACAAATGTGGTCAGGTGAGAGAGGAGGGCCAGGCACAGCACAAAGAGCTTCTTACAGTTAAGCTGCCAGGCAAGCTAAGAAGGTGCATCTTTAGTTATCATTCATGGCTGATGAAAATGAAGTGTCATGACTGATAAAATAAGAATGAAGAATTTAATGAGATGTATTACAACATCATTGCTGCTCCCCCTAACTGCTTTATTGTTGGCATGGGTAGTTACGCATACGTATACAGACATGTTCTGCAATTTTAGCAAAGCCCTTCTCCATGTGTTAAAGAGGCTTTATATGCAGCAAAACCTTTATGAAATGGTCTCTATAATATGATATGTAGTTAGTTGCCTCAAATGCATGATTTTTCACTTTTTTAACACAGAAGGTCATTTTCCAAACCCTTGAGCATTCGTCCAGTGTTCTACAATTCTTTTTTATTGCCTTTACCCCTTCCTATATGTCCTCTCTATCACCTGCAAACAAGCATGCTTTTCCCCAGGTCTCTCTGCAATGTTCATAATAAAGATAGCAAGCACCAGTCCTAGCGTTGAACCCCCCTGGTCTATTTCCCTTTACAAGAGTACTCTCCATCATTTTCACATATCATGAGCCATTTGTCAACAGAAAAAAAAATAATAACCATAACTGTATTGCAAAGATACACACCTTGGAGTGGAGGAGTAGCCTAGTGGTTAGCACACTGGCTTGAGAACTGACAGCCTAGGTTCAATTCCCACTAGCACTTCTTGTGGCCTTGGGCAAGTCACTTACCCCTCCATTGTTCAGAGAAATTCAAGTTATCAATGTCCCTGTTTAATGTATATTTACCAAGTTTAAGTTACAATGTAAACTGCTTTGATTGAAATGATAAAGCAGTATAAAAATACTGTTAAATAAAATAAATAAATAAATCTCTGACTGCTAGAAAGAAGGAAATCCAGCCAGTGCTTTGGTTGCGTTTCTCAGCTCATAAATATGAAGGAACAAGACAACAGATGCAATGCTGTTGATAATTTTTTAAATGAAAGGCCATAGTTTTTAAAAAACTGCCTATTTTGAGGGGGAAAAAAATCATACATGAAATATTTAAATGTTAAGCACTTGGCATATCTACTAGATATTGTGTCACCTCTCAAGTAATTGAAAACCACAGTTAGTCATTTTGAGTTTGGAGACCAAGGGGTATGTTTACTAAACTGCGCACACGTGCGCGGCGCACAATAGCATACCCTAATGATGCACTTAAGTAATCTTAAGTGCCGCACACGCGTGCGCATCACATTAACGGGCCCACGCACGTGTGCGGGGCGCTGATGTGCGATAGAGGCGGGGAAAGGCGTACGGAGGGCGGAGGAAGGCCCCCGAGGGGCGGAGGGACGGGGTCAATGGGTGGAGAGTGGGAGGGGAGAGGCTCCCCGCACAGGAGCGGGGCTGAATTTCGGCAAGAAAAATACCGCGAGTGAAACCCTCGCGTTAGAGCCGATTTAAAGGGAAGAGAAACCATTTCCGTCAGCAATGTACAGCAAAACCGGGGAAACCTGCGAAACGTGAGCAGTGTGATACATGTGCACAGAACAAAATAGAAAATATAAATTGAAAATGACCACAACAAATTCCAAATAAATTATAATCCAGCTGGGCAACAGTGATATTAATGGGCAACCATAAAAAACACTCCCAGGAAAGCTCCAAAAAAAAGAAATGATTTTTGGAAGGGTCTACGCTCCGTAGACTCGTTCAAAAAGCACTGCATTTTAATGGAGCTTTCCTGGGAGTGTTTGTCATGTTGCCCATTGATATCACTGTTGCCCAGCTTGGTTTTGGGTTTTTTCCCCTTTTTTGGAGGTCATTTATGAGGTTTAATTGCACCTTTGTCCCCATACAAGGTAAACGAGCCCACAGTAAAATTGTGCAGAGCAGGGTGTCTGACTCGTGCAGGGTGTTCCTATCTCCAGAGACTGCACTGTCTCTGTGGCCACAGTGTGGTGCAGTGGACACAGTCAGTGCCTGTAGGACCAGAGGGTCACAGATTCAAATCTCTGCTGGGGCTCCTGCCAACCCAGTCCCCATAGTTTTACCCACCACTAAACAGTGATAGTACAGACACTCCTTTATGTCAGAGAACATAAGCATGGTTCCAACACCTATATTTTACCCTACACCGCACACAAACCATAACAATGGGCATTACCTACAGCCGAGTCCCCCAAATTCAGTCCTGGAGTGCCACAACTCAATCAGGTCATATGCTTTTTCCCAGATAGGGACATGTCTGCATGTTGGCGGAAGGATACAGGTGGTGGAGGGGGCAGTGGCTGCAAACAACAGCAGACAGTGGCCTAGACCTGTGCAGGCTGGCACCGTCCACCGCAACAGACAGGCTCTGTCGGATGTACAGTCATGGACTCCCCAGGGAACACAGCATATCTGTGGCAACACGGTGGTGCAGTGCACACAGGGAACAGAAGGTTACAGGTTCAAAGCCCAGCTGGGGCTACTGCCAATCCAGTCCACATATTTTTCCTACAACTAAACCATGATAGTAAGGACAAACCTTTATTGCTGAGAACATACGCATGGTTCATACGCCTATATTTTACCACACCAAACACAGACACCATAAACAGCTGCATTACTTAGAGCAGAGTCTCCCAAATGCAGTCCTGGAGGGCCCCACACCATTCAGGATCCATGCTGCCTCTAATAAAGATTCCTGTGCTGCATATCTATGCACCACCCCCATGGTATGCTGATGTAGCTCATGCATATTTATAAGGGACAGCATGAAAACCCGAACAGTGGTTGGAACACCAGGACTGGAGTTGGGACACTCTGCCGTAAAGCAGCAGCCAACAGGGCCAGACACACCCACACACACACCCACAGGCCCCTTTGGCCAATGCCCCGTGGAGAGGCAGGACATTGGGCCCTGCCTGTATCTCCCAATACTAGCAGTTGCATACCTTAGCAATGCCACCCTACACCTGGGTATATGGTACACAGCTATCAAACGTTGCCCATGATAACTGGCAGATATCAATTCCTACGTTAAGCACATTTTGCTCATTGATCTCCACCATAACAATCATTGTGATGTCTGCGGTGTGCGCTGCAGGTCTGGTCTCTGACAGTGTTTACCACCCTGGAGAGTGACCCCCAACAGCATTGCGTACCATATCCATGCCTGTACTGTGCCCAGGACTGGTGTGGTGCGTATGGCTGCTGGACTCCTCTATAGTAGCACAATGCTGGCATAGGTGTGGGGGTGGCTGTCTGTCTATCCAGTGTGTGGTGGCTGCAAACACCTTCCACAGCCCACACTGCCAGCAATGTTGCCAGTATTGGGCTGCCAATGTGCATAATGAGGAGCAGGGTACCATGGGTATAGGCCGGACAGGGTGGCCTGGCCAGGGTGCATCTGCACAGGGCATAGGGCACTGACTGGGACATTTTAGTGCCCGGCCACCACCTACACAGACAGGGTGACCTCAGTATGTCCTGCTGAGAGATCACTCTCACCCTGACTGTGCAGTGACCACAGCATGGCTAGGCACCCCCATAGTGCCATGTAGTATTTTTCTCTTGTGATAGATATGGTTTCCTTTTGGGGCCCAGTCACTTATTTAACTGCTTGTTGTGTATGCTGACATCCCAGTTCTGGGTGCATGCATCTCCACTGGGAACATGCACTGTGGACTAACTAGCACACTGTTTGCAGCTGGTATGTGTTGTGATGGAGCAGCTTGCAGCGTGCAGTGGCTGATGACTTGCTGCAGGAGAATATCAGATAGTGGTGGGGTGCAGCTCACCATATCCAGGTCTAATATCTGTCTGCTATTGTGTTATGGATGTGTATACAGCTGTATTGACTGCCCTGTGGGGTGTCTGTTCGTCAGCAGGACCTGGGTTGATGGTCCCCTCTACTGCCACCTTTGCACGGAGGTAGAATGTGGATCTATTGATGAGAGACCCTGTTTGGCACCCTCAGCTGGGGGGGAGAGAGGGGGGGGAGGGAGGGAGGAGGAGGGGTGGTGGTGGTGCATGGCCCACCTAGGGGGTCCATAGGGGCTATACCTGACTGAAACAGACAGAAACATCCAAGGTGTTTGCGCAGAAACTACCTATCTCACACATTAACACTGCTTTGGACCTCTGGCATAGCCTCATTCAGTGATGGAAGGTGTTGTGGACCTGGTCCTGGGCGCCTCACTGCACCCTCAGGGTGAGCACAGTACCCGCACAATGTGACGGTGTATAGCTACTCTGTGCCAGTAAAACACACGGTCAGTACCCCCTACCAGGCCGAGGTGGTGTGTGGGTGCACATGGTCACTTCCCTCTACCAGGCCGAGTGCTGTGGGGGTGCATTGCCCATCTTGTGTTCATCTGTGAACAGCTGATTTGCATGTGCAGTGCATCATGGGTATGGGTGGGCTAACCCTATCCTGGTGACCACAGCAGAATGTCTGTGTGGTGACGTGCATGCTCTCTGCAGCCATCCAGGGGCCTGCTAGCAGCTATGGAGCTGTAGCCCAATGGTTATTTCCCTGCCTCAGAAGTCATGGGTTCAAACCCACAGTGGGGTTATTTGATAGGGTTGTCCAATGCATTATCTTTTGTTGATGTACATATTTTGATGCCAGCAAAAACACCCTCAGCGTACTGTACCCATAAGTTGCCTCTGAGAGTGCTTTATAGGGCGCCCTATAGGGCACCTTATGGTTCCCGTCTATATAAGGTGCACTATATATTCTCCTGTGACGTAACCTATAGGGTGCCCTATAGGGGACATTTTAGGGTGCTGTGGCGGACAGTGCAATTTATAATGTGCCCTATAGAGTGCCTTATAGGGTGCCTTATACGGCACCTTCAATTACGGCACGTGAGGGCGTGTTTGCTGGCAGCAATTAATAACATAAAAATAAAGTGCTGCAGGACAAAATATGTACAATGCAAAGCTGATGCCACAGTCAGCCTTATGTATTAGGCACACTGGGGAGCAAACTCATGACCTCTGTATCAGCAGTCAGTGCCTTAACCATTGTGCTCCACTGCTGCTCCTCCTTGCCTGTCAGCGCACCTACTTATGCTTTTCATTCCTTAAACTGCACAGTGCTGCCATAACAAACAGTACACTGACCTTGCGGTACCTCATACGGCACCCTCTAAAGCGCCCTATAAGCAACATTCTAGGGTGCCTTGGCTGACAGTGCACTTTAAAATGTGCCTTATAGGGCACCTTATGTTAACACGCTTTGGGAGTGCGTTTGCTAGTAGTGATAATTATAATATGAATAAAATGCCTCCTAAAGCAATCTTCCCCTTAATATGTTATGCCTCAGCCAGCCTTGTTCATTGGGCACTTTGGGGATTGAACCCCTGATCCCTGCATCCTTGGTCAGTGTCTTAATCATTGTGCTGTGGCTCTGTTCCTGTGATTGCACCTCAGTGTGCCGCCTTATGCCGCCCAGTATTAAAAAGCTTCCTAAAACATTAGCGCACCGCCTTATGCCCATCAGTGCACCGCCTTATCCTGCCCATCTATTAAATGCCTCCTAAAATAATGCTTCAGCCAGCTGTCTCCATTGAGCACTGTGGGGGATTGAACCCCTGATCCCTGCACTATTGGTTAGTGCCTTAACCATTGTGCTGTGGTTCTGTTCCTGTGCTTGTACATCAGCGCACCGCCATATGCCTGCCAACATTAATATGCCTCCAAAGTCATTAGCTTGCCGCCTTGTGGCCATCAGCGCACTGCCTTATGCTGCACAATATTACACTGGCTCCTAAAGTAATACCTCAGCTAGCCATCTTCATTGGGCACTGTGGGGGATTGAACCCCTGATCCCTGCAGCATTGGTTTGTGTCTTTAACCATTGTGCTGTGGCTCTGCTCTTTTGCTTACACATCAGCGCGCCACTTATACCTCCCAGTATTATAATGCCTCCATAAACATCAGCGCCCTGCCTTATGCCGCCCAGTATTAATATGCTGCGAAAAACATTAGCGCACCGCCTTATGCCACCCAGTATTTCTGCGCCTCATAAATTAACGCCTCAGCCAGCTGTCTTCATTGGGCACTGTGGGGGATTGAACTCCTGATCCTTACACTGTTGGTTAGTGTCTTAACCATTGTGCTGTGGTTCTGATTTTTTTTTGCACTTCAGCGCGCCACTTATGCCTACCGCGCAGCTATCTCATGTGCTAAGGTGCGGGGCACACATGGGCGCCGCGCACCTTAGCGCATATGTAAATTCCGCCTTTTCTTTTTCAGGACGGAACGCCTACTCCTTATATGGCACCCGCACCTTACCGGGGTTTTAGTAAACATACCCCCAAGTTTTCAATTGGCTATATACAGATAATTTTGAGATCGATCCATCTACTTAGAAGCCAGAAAGGGGGACATGCTGAATAATTATTGAGAAGGCTCAGCTTCTGAATCTGAGCATCAGTTAAGTGGGATAATGAGGGATTTTATGCAAAGCCTTCTTTCCAGCCTAGAATACATTACCAGCCAACAAATGAGCACAAGGTTTTATTATTCCTTTTCAGATATGCAAAGCTGATTTCAAGATATTTCTTTCCCACAGAAAGATAAAGCAAAACACTGATCTAAGGGCCAGAAACTTAAAATAAAATTGTTCTTACTTTATATACAACTATATTTCATTTACATATGCTCTGAAAAATCTACAGGGGCTGGTTCCATAGGAAATAGTTGGGAAGAAGGCAGCAACCAGATAGAAATAGAAAATGCACGGTTTCTGTGAAGTACAAATGAGCAACCACAACCATTTAGCAAGTATAAACATCAAAATCTGGAACTATTATAGGTCAACGTGTGCCAAAGCATTAGAAAAAGCCGTCTCTCTTGTCTGTAATCCCTGTTTTCTATCTTTGAATGAAACTGTGCTGCTGATTAAGGCGTGGAGGAGTAGCCTAATGGTTGGAGCACCTGACCGATCCCACTGCCATTCCTTGTGACCTTGGGCAAATCACTTAACCCTCCATTGTCTCAGATTGTAAGCCCTCCAAGGATAGGAATTTAGATTGTAAGCTCTACTGTATCTGAATATAACACATCTTAAGCTACTTTTCAAAAATGTATGAGCCAAATCCATTAGGGTACACTACTGACACCTCATCATAGACAACAGACCATTCTCTTATACAGACCGCATACTACTCAATCCCTGAACATCTTGCATAAGTTCACAACTTACAGCATATATGATGCCCCTGTCAGAACCGAGGAGTTCGTCCATCATAATCATAGGAAAGGTAAGAAGACCTGCTCACCTCCCATCATTTCAATACAGTACAGAGATTCTATTAGACAAGGGTTTTCAGGGCAGGATTAATCGTTTGTTTTCTCCTAGATAAACAAGCATATTGAGCTTCTCATCATAATACAAATAATTTTTAGAATTCCATATAGGCCTTGACAAATTTTCTTGGAAACTAGGAACCGGCTGCTGTACAATAAGTCACAGTGCACCACAAGTTGTATGCAGCTCCTTTTTTAGAGCCTGATTTGCTGTTTTCCCATGTTCTACGGGAAAAGAAATCTTAATAAATCAAGCTCTCAGCATGCCATCGCACAGTGCCAACAGAAGTCAGCGACCCTTTTGCTCTTCTCCCTCTCTCCAAACCCAGTGACTACACTATCAGCAGCATATTCGTGACTCTTTATAGCTGTACCTGAGGCAACTTTCTTTTTTGCTTCACGTATTGTTCACCCACTAATAAGGAATGTGAGCTGGGTTTAGACCATCATGAGAAAGGCAAGTTTTACCCTACTGATGATGTGTTGTTGCAATCATCATGGCCTGGTAATACGCGAAGCAAAAAAAGTCCCTCTCCCTCCCATATTCTTCCCCCACAGCCTTCAGCCAGTCACTCTTTCTCAGAACAATAGTACATGTAAATAGTAAATGATGGCAGATAAAGACCATATAACAAAAATAACAAAAAGCCAAACCATAAATGTCTGAGCTCCGTTAACCGGTTTGGCTTTTTGCCAGCTTTTGCGGAGATTGGGAGTTCCTTCTGATGTCATGGTACATGCCGTTTTATAGCGCATGCATCGGGTTCTCCCTCTTGGCATATTTTGGATTTCATTCGCCATACCCGCAGCTCTTTTTTGGTGCTCCTTTATGCTTCATATATGCACGTTTGATTGTGAGTATCCTGGACTTTTTCTATGACTGAGGTTGGGTTTTTTTGGTTTCTTTTTTTTCTTTTTTAAGCGTCCTTTCATTCTGTTTCTAGGTCTGGCATATGTTAGAGCTCCCTGAGGAAGCCGAGAGGCAAAACACCCGGTGTCGGGGCTCCTATCAATTAATATGACTACGTCGATCTGACTAACATAAGTTTTTGTGTGTTTTTCAGTTTTTGTGTCATTCTATGCTGTCCTAATTCAGATGCGATGCTATACTGTTATGAAGTTGCAACATTACCACGCTGAGTGAATTTACCTGTTATTTGGGCTGTACCGGTTTGGGGGGCTGCTTTGCTCTATAGAGGTTTTTTTCTTGACCTTTGATGTATTTAGAGTCTTATTATTACTTGTGGCATACTGGTCCCTTGATAGACTCAATTCCTCCTGGTCTAGGCTGGAGGACTGCTGAGGTCTTTTTTCCTCTATATTTGCAAGCTATTTTGCCCAGACCGGCTTTTTTCTCTGCTTTTTTCTGTTTTTTCTGTATTTTTGTCTCATGTCATAATTTCTGTGTTTTGTTTTGAGCCTTTTGTGTAGTGCCTATTTTGGAGTATTTTTTGCTTTTTGTTCTGTGCTGACGTTGGTTCCTTGAGGATATTTTTATTATATAGTCTGACTTTGGAATCTCTTCCTCCTATCCAGTGCGATACACTAACTTTTTCAGTTGATCAAGTCCAGGAATTGCTTAAAGAACCCACTTGTTTTGATTCCGTTGAGACCTCAGATAGCCATGCTTCATGGATTTCCTTGACTAAGCTATGGAAGCGCTAAATCCGTGCAGAGTTACATCGTGCCACGCTGGTTGAATATATTTGTCGCCAACAGATTCCTCGCGGATTTTGTGTCAAGAAAGAACCACAGTTGTTTATAGAAGATGAAGCTTTTGTGGACAATTGTAACAAAATTCTGAACAAATGTTCCATCGACCTCATGGTCCTGATGGTAAATGCCACCAAATCCTTTAATGAAACCACCAGTTTGGAAATTGATCAGAAAATAGCTGCTCTCAAAGCCGAAGAGAAAGAAGATGTTTTTGCTATTCAAATGCAAAAACTGCAGTATCAGTTGGATTCTTTCCATCAACATACGAAAAATTTTAAATTATCTAAGCTACACAGGGACGATACTGATTATAAGACAGGTTTTGTTTACGTCTGGATGCAACCTGAACGTAAGACACCAAATCATGTTTCCTTTGAATATTCAGATGATTCCGCTCTATCAGGCCAACATACTTCTGGCCCAGAGTTTTTTTTTAGAGCAAGGCAAGGGTACCCGTAAACGCACATCTATTTCATTTTTGGATATTTTGTTAACATGTCAAGCTGATGCTCTAGTGACCACGGTATATACTAAGCCTCCGCATCGCATGGCTTTTCTCCATTTTGACAGCGCTCATCCACAAAGTTTAAAGGATAGCTTGCCCTTCGCCCAATTCCTTCGTTACCGTCGGAATTGTTTGATGATCTCTGATTACAAAACACAATCTCAGATTCTGGAAGATTCTTTTTTGGCTTGGGGCTATCCGATCTCTCTGGTTTGTAAGGCTCAAATTCAAGCACGTTACAATGACCAGGCTTGGCTATTGAATCCTCGTGACTGTTCTACATCATTGGATTCTTCTTTTGTTCATTTTGTCACAAGGTTTAATCCTTTGAGTTACCAAGTATCTAAGATCATTCAGCAACATTTTCAACAGGCGTCCCCAACAATGTGAAACACCAAACAGTATCCGTTCTCATTCAACTTGTTATGTATATAGTTTACCTTGTTCTCCAAGTTCCATTTCCTGTTAAATGTAATGACCAGACATATGTATATTGTCGGATGTTTATGTTCTATGTAAACCGCACTGATGGCAAATAGTGCGGTATATAAGAAATGTTAATAAATAAATAAATAAATAAATGTCATCCGTCTAACCCCGGGCCTTGGTCATCAATGTGTCTGACCGGTTTACCCCAAGGGCTCGAATTTGAAAGATCTTTTATGCCCGTCTGCCTTCACTAGATCGTTACCTTCACCTTTTGCTCCATCTGGTCATCGCAGTTGCGGACATTGTTCTGTGTGCTTTATAATGGAAACCTGTCAATCTTTTGAACATAATCATCGGACTTACCAGTTATTTCATTCTACGACCTGCAACATTTCCGGTGTGGTTTATCTATTTCATTGTCCTTGTGGTCTTATTTGCATTGAGAAAACCAATCGAGCTCTACGGACGCGTCTCATAGAGCATCGTAGTCTTCTCCACCATCTAGTTGAGGGTGTACCTCTCGATCAGCATTTTCTATCCTCTGGTCATTTGTTTGAAGATTTGAAGTGTCTAGTGATCATGCAATGCAAACCATCAGTTTATGGTGGAGACCTGAATAAAATTTTGACACGTATAGAGCAATGCTGGATTTTCTCTTTGAATACTGTTATTCCCAACGGATTAAATGAATCAATTGAATGGAAGATCTGTTTGTAAACATCATTGTTTTTCTTCATTTTCTTCTGTTTCTGACATTTTTGAAAGCTGTTTGTTTATATTCAGGATTTTGGGTGGGTTGGGTTGTTATCTTTTTCTTCTTGTTTTGAAATGTCTGAGCACCGTTAACCGGTTTGGCTTTCTGCCGGCTTTTGTGGCGATTGGGAGTTCCTTCTGACGTCATGGTACATGCCATTTTATAGCGCATGCATCAGGTTCTCCCTCTTGGCATTTTTTGGATTTTATTCGCCATACCCGCAGCTCTTTTTTGGTGCTCCTTTATGCTTCATATATGCACGTTTGATTGTGAGTATCCTGGTCTTTTTCTATGACTGAGGTTGGGGTTTTTTGGTTTCTTTTTTTTTTTCTTTTTTAACGTGAGTCTATTTTCATGTTGCACTTTTATGCGATCAGCATCCTTTCATTCTGTTTCTAGGTCTGGCATATGTTAGAGCTCCCTGAGGAAGCCGCGAGGCGAAACACCCGGTGTCGGGGCACCTATCAATTAATATGACTACGTCGATCTGACTAACATAAGTTTTTGTGTCTGTTTTTCAGGTTTTGTGTCATTCTATGCTGTCCTAATTCAGATGCGATGCTATACTGTTAAGAAGTTGCAACATTACCACGCTGAGTGAATTAGCCTGTTATTTGGGCTGTACCGGTTTGGGGGGTTGCTTTTCTCTTCAGAGGTTTTTTTTTCTTGACCTTTCATGTATGTAGAGTCTTATCATTACTTGTGGCATACTGGTCCCTTGATAGACTCAATTCCTCCTGGTCTAGGCTGGAGGGCTGCTGAGTTCTTTTTTCCTCTATATTTGCAAGCTATTTTGCCCAGACCGGCTTTTTTCTCTGCTTTTTTTATGTATTTTTGTCTCACGTCATAATTTCTGTGCTTTGTTTTGAGCTTTTCGTGTAGTGCCTATTTTGGAGTTTTTTTGCTTTTTGTTCTGGGCAGATAAAGACCAGCATGGTCCATCTAGTCTGCCCAGCAAGGTGGCTAGAGTTGTAGAGCTGCACCTGCTGCCCTGTGCAGGTTACTCCCCCTCTTTGTCTTTGTTTAAGGTTATAGCTCCCTCTCCATGCAGGTTACCCCTCTCTATTTATGAAGTTATTTATATCTGCTTTGATTCCATCCTCTTGTTCTCTAATGATCCTCTGTGTCTGTGCATTCTTGAATTCCATCACTGTTTTTGCTCCCACCACCTTCTTCTGGAGGGCATTCCAGAAATCCATCGCCCTTTCCGTGAAAAAGTATTTCCTGATATTGCTTTTAGTTTTAGTTGTACTTTTATTTCATGCCCTCTAGTTCTACAGCTTCCCCATCTTTGAAAAAGGTTTGCTTGTCCATTAATACCCTTTAAGTATTTAAAAGTCTGTATCATATCCCCCTGTCTCTCCTCTCTTCTATGGTATACATATTAGGTCTTCAAAAGTATTTTTTCATATACTTTCTGATGCAGGCCCCACATCATCTTGGTCACTTTCCTCTAAACCATTTTGAGTCTTTTTGTATCCTCTGTAAGGCATGATCTCCAAAATTGAACACAATAGTCCAAGTGAGGCCTCACCAATGACCTGTCCAGAGGCACTAAGACCTCCTTCTTCCTGCTGCTTATTCCTCCCTGTATGCAGCCTGACATCCTTCTGGCACTGGCCACACATTATCACACTGCTTCTCTACCTTGAGATCCTTAGACACTAGCACTGCGAGGTCCCTCTCTTTGTCCTTACACACCAGTCTCTCATTGGCGTGGCCCTTAGGCAGTGGCACTCCGGCAACACCACAAGCGAAAACAGAGCTCCCCCCTGCAGCAGAGCCAGTATCAGGAAAATCTGTTATAACCGGAACACCCACAGGCACAACCCTCAAGCACTGCTATGCCAGAAAACACTGGGAGCAGGACTCTGACAGCACCGAGGTAATAAGATTTTTACCCTACGACTCAGCCTACAGCATGGTACTCCCTTGCACAACTCATTGCCAACGATGCAGACATCGCGTGACAAGATCTGGTGTAACATCTAGCCCAGACATTCCTCTCCCATGCTCTCTACAGCAAGTATAACCTCACTGTATAGCCACTACATATCATGACTATTTAAAAGTTATTTATCTATTTACCATACTGTCGTCAGTACCTCTAATTGTACCGGTCTCCACTGTTCCGTGTATTTACCATACTGTTGTCAGTAACCTTTAATAGCACCAGTCGCTTCTGTTCCATTACCAGTATCCACTGTTCGGTTACCAGTAATCCTCCACTGCCAATCAACCTTTATACTGTTGTCAGTAGCCCATTGTACTGCTATCAATAATCTACTATTGCTACTACTGTGGTCAGTAACCTCACCAGTTCCAATCATCAGTATACTTTTACTAGTTATCTAACTTTAACCACTGCCTGTGACTATATTGTCTGCTGTGACCCAGCATACTGCTCTAAGTATCAAGAGTTTCGCAATCATCTTCCTGGTAGTCTAACCTGATTGTCCCGCTTACATTTACATAGTGCTCTGCCAAGATGGGTTCCCCCATTACCACCGTAATAGGATGCTATATAATCTTATCAAGTTGGTTCTCCAATTCTCTCGCCTTAACCCCAGCATCCAACCAGATTCCTATTTTACGGAGCCATGGGAGAAGGTGGTCCAGTGCATCCCATGACAACATAACTTGGGATACTCGTCCACACCACCCCCATCTGTTACACATTGCACTTCAACTCAATATGAAACCCAAACATTTGGAAAACCCCTACCCTCATAGCCTAAAATGTGCCCTCATCAACGCCCGTTCTATCCGTAAGAAATGGCCAGCCGTCACCGACATCATTGCCAGCCACAGCCTTGATATACTCATGGTCACTGAGACGTGGTTATCCGCCGAAGACAACGTCATACTCAATCAGCTCCTCCCCCAGAATTTCACCACACATTCAAGTCATAGACAAGACAAAAGAGGAGGTGGCGTGCTCATCCTCACAAGGACAGACCTCCATTTTCGAACGGTAGACTCCACCAGTACAAACCACCTGGAGACCGTCACCATCTCCAATAAACACTGCTCAATCAACCTGCTTTACAGAGCACCCTCAGCCTCCCCAGATGACCTCTCTGCTATCATCAATCTGGCAGCTAACACCCAGAAACCAAGCATCCCAAATTGGATCCTCAGAGACTTTAACCTGCCTACATTACAAGATAATCAAGCAACAGCCTTCCTCGATGCCCTCAACAATCTGGGCTTCAAGCAATTAGTTAACGATCCTACGCATATTAAGGGTAATATCCTGGACCTAGTATTCGCCCCGCAAACCTCTCTTAACCCATCCCTGGATCCTATAACCTCCATAACTCCTGTTCCCTGGTCAGATCACAAGCTGATCATCATCCAGATTCCTTCCTACAAAACCTACACAAAATTCAATAAAATACAAAGCAACACCACAAAACCGCCCTCTCGATGTTTCAAGCCTTACAACAGAGATCTTATCCTTGAGGAAACGCAACAACTCTTCTCTGAAACCACCCAGAACCTTGACGACCTAATTTCTCACTGGAACAATTGCCTCAGCGCAATTGCCCAATGTACACCAACCAACAGGCCCCCAGGTAAAAGGGTGAGTGCCCCCTGGTACTCAGCCGATCTTAAAGCATCACTTAACAAATTACGGAAACTAGAGAAACGCTGGCGCCGATCTCATTCTTTAAATGACCAGAAAACATACAACTGTCATCTGGCTGCACATCGCAACGCAATCACCGACTCGATGAAGCAGTATTACTCTGACACCTTAAAGAGATCACTTAATAAACCACATGACCTTTTCGACTTGGTAAGACCTTATCAAAGGAACCATCCTCTGGACCTCCATTTGAGATACACCCACAAGATTTCGCAACCTATCTCCAATCCAAGATATGCCAGACCAACAAAACACCTACCACAACCTCAGCAATAGAGCAAGACTGCCAAACAACACTAACCATGTTTTCTACCCCCACCAAGAGAGGACTTGAAGACACTATTGTGGCCATTAATACCACTACTGCCCAGTCTGATCCATGCCCAGCCTTCTGGATCAAGGAGCTTCGCAGTCACTTCAGCCCAGTACTGTCCAAAATAATTAACCTCTCCTTCTCAACCGGCTCTTTCCCTTCAGCCCTGAAACACACCTCTATTAGACCTCTGCTAAAAAACTGCAAGCTCGATCCCCAACAGGTGGAATCCTACAGACCCATATCCAGCATTCCATTACTTGCGAAGGTCATTGAAAAGGTAGCTCAACGTCAACTGCAGGAGCACATTGACTTCGCTGCACCACTAGACCCATGCCAACATGGTTTTAGGGAATGCCATGGCGTGGAAACCCTCCTTACCACTCTATTCTGCAAGATAATTACAGGCATTGATGACATCCGTCAAGGATTTGCTCTCATCTTTCTGGACATCGCTGCAGCTTTTGATTCAGTAAACCATGAGCTTCTACTAGGACGACTGATTAACAAAGGCATTAATGGACGAGCGCTCGAATGGTGCAGATCCTACCTGTCCGAAAGATGGCAACATGTTCGCTCTGGAGGGATAAATTCTGAACCTTTCCACCAAAGTCAAGGAGTCCCACAAGGATCCTCCCTTTCGGCGCTGTTGTTCAATATTTACATGCAGCCAATTTGCAATATCATCCGGTCCTTCAATGTTGACTGCATGTTATACGCAAACGATGTCCTGCTCTACATACCCTTCTCTACTGAGCATCTGGACCTCTCCCCACTGACGAGTTGTTTCAATGCAATATCTGACTGGCTTCTCTCTCAAAACCTCAGAATACAACATAAGAAAACGGAAGTACTCTTCATTACGAGGAACCCCAACTTTACCCCACCGCAATATCTCAAAGTAAAAGAAGCTGAGCTGCAATCTAAATCCTCAATACGATACCTGGGAGTCACCTTAGATCAACTCCTGGATATGAAGGCCCGCATAGGAAACGTAGTCAGATCAGTCTACTACAAGATCCGTTCACTTAGGCATCTACGTTCCATCCTTGAACCAACTGATTTTCGGACAATTTTCCAGGCGTTGGTCATTCCTCATTTTGACTATGCCAATGCCATATTACAAGGTCTTCCCCAATCTATGTTAAACCCGCTACAGCTAGCCATGAATGCGGCAGCAAGAGTCCTCCACGGAGCCTCCAGGAGCGACCACATGATGCCTCTGCTGATACAGCTACATTGGCTACCCATTCATGCAAGAATTGTTTTCAAGACCTTGATAATCACTTTTAAAGCTGTTCACAATCTCTCACCTGCATCCTTAACCTCCCTCATCCATTCCACATCCCCAAATAGAATAAGAAGATCCACGGCTATAAACTCCCTAAAAGTCCTGAAGGCACTTACGGTTTGCACCAAATCGACAGCCAACAGGGCCTTCAGTCTCAGTGCCCCAAGATACTGGAATGCACTACCCCATGATATCCGGGCTATTAAGAACCTACCACAGTTTAGGAAAGCCCTCAAAACCCACCTCTTCAACAAGTACCTTATAGAGCCCAACTCCTTCCCCTAGAGCTTCAGGACACTCCCGATACCATTCTTAGTCAAAACTATAGTATCTCAATCATCGCACCATGTGGATACTCAAACCTATGAAGTGAATTGTTTTCTATGCAACATCCTTGATCATGACTCCATGAAACAAGTTTTGTAAATAGTCTACCCCTGTTATCCAAGTTTTTGTTCCCTGTTATATGTAAACTCATACATGTTAACTGTACTGAGCATTTTGTTCCATGTAAACCGCGCTGATGCTGAATAGTGCGGTATATAAGAGACTGTAAATAAATAAATAAATAAAATTCACAATTGCACCCAACCCCTTTGGGTTTTTACATCCCAAATGCATCACTCTGCACTTCTTTGCATTAAATCTCAATTGCCAAGTATTTGACCATTATTCTAATTTTTGTAGATCTTTTCTCATGTTGTTTACTCACTCCAAAGTGTCCAATCTGTTTCAAATTATCTGCAAAAAGGCAAAGTTTTCCTTTTAACCTTTTGGCAAAATCACCCACAAAGACACTGAACAGTAGTAGTCCCAGGACCCATCTCTGAAGCACTCCACTACTCACCCTCCTTTCTTAGAGTGAGTTCAATTTGCAACTACCCTCTGTAGTCTTTCAGTCAACCAGTTATTGATCCAGTTCACCACCTTGGGAGCCCTCCTGAGATTTCTGAGTTTATTCACAAGCCTCCTATGAGGAACAGTATTAAAGGCTTTGCTGAAATCTAAGTAGACCACATCCATCGCATGCCTTGATCTAGTTCTCTGGTCACCCAGTCAAAGATATCAATCAGATTTGTTTGCACAATTTTTCTTTGGTAAAGCCATATTGCCTTGGATCTTACAACACATTGACTTTCAGAAAAGCCACAATCCTTTCTTTCAGCAGTGTCTCCATTACTATTCCCTCTACCAAAGTAAAACTTACCAGCCTGTAGTTTGCTACCTCTTCTCTGTTGCTACTTTTGTGAAGAGGGACCAGGTCAGCCCTTCTCCATTTTTTTTAAATGGATGTCCCTATTACTTCCTCCCCTTTATTCATTTGGATTGATATTTATTATCTGCTTTGATATGTCCTTACAGATATACTTTCATTCATTTAAGCAGTGCACACAGTATGGCTTTGTAAGTAGATACTCTCTTTTATTTAGAATTTTTTATGTGTACTTGGTTCCTCCTCATCTCTCTGCTCGTCCTTTTAGGTCTACACCGTTGGATAGGCATCTCTATGTTTTTATTTCTCTAGTACAATTAGGGTGTTTTTGAATGTTTTATACTCCACCTTACATCTTTTATACACCCCTGTTACATGGTATTATATTATTTATTTAATTTTATGTATTTATGTACTCGATTATTTATGTTTTAGGTATTTATTATTGCATTATAAAATATGTTCTATTGTCTTTGTTTTTAATTTGAGGTTTGTGCCCCCTGAAGGTGTTTGCCAAAACACATGTGGGATCTCTTTCAATAAATCACCTGTGACCACTTACACATCTCGCTTTGTTGTGCCTTGGTGAGTCATCTTTTCTACTCCATTCCTCTTGTTATCTTTATCAGTCAAGAGCGACCCTTCTCCAGGATTTTCTTTTGTGAACATGGAACAAAAGTATTTGTTTAGAAGTCCACCTTTTTCTTAACACTCTCCACAAATCAATACTCAGCATCTTTGAGTCTTGCAATTTCACCTCTGGCCTTCCTCCTTTCTCCAATATACCTGAAAATTGTCTTATCACCTTGCTTCACATTTGTAACTATTTTTTCTTCCGTGTGTGCTTTTGCCATCCTGATTTCTCTCTTCTGTGTTCCTCTTTTTGTGATGTTCTGAAAATTGTGAACACTGCCATTTTTATCCTTATTTTTGCAGCCACTTCTTTAGAGAACCATCAGTTTCCTTTTTCTAACCCCTTCCCCGGTCTCTGTTTCTCAAAACTTTCAACCCCAGCCTTCACCCAGTCTCTTTCTCGTAACACCCCTGCCTTCACTCAGTCTCTTTCTCACTCACCGATTCCTCTTGCCTTGCCATTTGCAGTTTCAGAAAAAAGCATTGCACTTCCTACTTTTGCAACTTAACTGGCCCTTTGCATGTGGTGGGGGAAGCCCAAGCTGAAGTTGCTAGCAAAGTAGGAAGAGTAATGTTTATTCAGCAGCAATTACATTTGGAGGCATCAAATCCCAGGCACCAGGGTACAAGGTTTAGGCAATATGGCATCCTAGTGCCAGGATTTGTTGAGCCCTCCTCTGATAGACAGGACGCTCTGTGGTTCTAAGGAAAACTAGCAGAGAAGGAAGCAATAGGTAAGAAGTGCTGCTTCTCAACTCCATCTGCCAACTGAAGGACAATGGAGAGAGGGTGGAGAGAATAGACAGACCTCTGCAGGAAGTGGTGGCTCTGATCACTTCCTCTCCAACCCCCCCCCCCCCCCCGCAACCCCATCACACACACAAGGTCTTCTTTCTGCCAGCAGCTAACATAGCTGACAAAAATCTATCTTGGGAGTCACTTACATACACATCTGAGAGGGTCTCTCCTAAACATTTGGGTCTCTCCGCACATACCAAGATTGCCAATGCTTAATCCTGCCCTGAAGGCAGAATGAAATGTCTCTGGTGGCTCTCATTTCTGTATGCTCCAAACATCTCTTTTCAAGTTCAAGTTGTACCAAACTGATGCATTTTAGGCTCAACTATCTTCTAAATAAAGCTTTTTATGTCAGTTGCTATTTTAAAAACTTGAAAGTTACACCACTATTAGCCAAATATTGTTATTGGCCCTGATGAATGAATTTGACTTTAAAGTTTTAAATAAGGGTTGTTTATCTAGACTATAATATTGCTAGAGCTCAATGTGTTTGTCATGTATATGTGCTGTACTTAACCAATGAACCAATACAGTGCTATAGAATATTTTGTCCCAATACAGAGATGTTTTAAAAGGAATAAAAAATGTACATTTTGTTTAAGGCCCTGGTTTCCCTGTCTGAATGGACACTGAAGAGAAGGGTGCTTCTCCGGTGCACCACTGCCATCACCACCTCCAACTCTGTCACATCAGTGCCATCATCTGTCTGGCTACTACCTCCCTCTTCCAACATTTTGGGACTCATACTTCATGGAAGGGGGAATTCTTTTGCTTTCTCCCCTTCCATATGGCTCCCAACAGTCAACTGTGCTGGATGATGCCTTCAACAGCTCCTCATATCCAGCATACTCTCACGCCAACCCGGTCAGAGTTGGGATGTTAGGGCAAAGGGTAAGATGTTGAGGAGCAGGGGAGGGGGCTGGTGTGAAAGGGGGGGTTGTTGCAGAGGGAGGGACTTCCTGGGAAGATAGGGGTAATAGGCACTTGGGAAGGGGGATTGAAGGTGTTGGCCTGGGCTGGTGCAAGGGGTGGTGGGGGGTGAGGGGTGAGGAAGTTACACGGGGCTGATGTTAAGCAGTGGGGGTCATAGGGGAGGAAGTTGCACAGGACTGGTGCTGGGGGATGGGGTGATAGTGTGGGCTGGGAGGGTTATAGGGGAAGGAGGGGGATGGTAGAGGATGGGTTATTTCCCTGTACAAATAAACATCTATCTTCACCTGAAGTACCTGTGTGTGAGGGCATCTCTGACACCTAGGGGCATGTTTACTAAACATTCCTAACGTGCGGGGCCGCGCTAGTGTGCCTGTGCCATATAAGGAGTGGGCGGTTCAGGCAGAAAATAGAAAAGAAACGGTAGTAAGCAACCGGACGTGTGCGCGTCGCGCTAATGTGCGGGGGTCGACATTAGCGCGTGGAAAGGCAAAGTGGCGCGCTGCTGAGTATACAAAACAACAGAGCCGTGGTACAACGGTGAAGACACTGACCAATGGTGCAGGGGCCATGGGTTCAATCCCCCAGTGCGTGCAACGACAAAGGTCAGCTGAGGCAGTAACTGTAATGATTGACATTGTTTTAGGAGGCAAATTAATTTGGAACGGCATAAGGCGGCGCACAGTTATTTTTGGGCAGCAGAAGGCGGGGCACTGGTCCCCTTGGGCGGCAGAAGGCGGCGCGCTGATAGGCACAAGGCGGCGCGC
Organism: Ichthyophis bannanicus; assembly: GCA_033557465.1. Taxonomy (NCBI): domain Eukaryota; kingdom Metazoa; phylum Chordata; class Amphibia; order Gymnophiona; family Ichthyophiidae; genus Ichthyophis; species Ichthyophis bannanicus. The sequence goes on along the minus strand of CM066033.1, from coordinate 1,237,832,361 downwards.
TGATGCACAAGCACAGGAACAGAGCCACAGCACAATGGTTAAAACACTGACCAATGGTGCAGGGATCAGGGGTTCAACTCCTCACAATGCCCAGTGAAAAATGCCTGCTGAGGCAGTATGTATTATGTTGTGGAGTGCTGTAGGAGGCTGTATAATTTTATTTTGTTATCACTACTAGCAAACGCACTCTCCCAGCATGTTAACATACGGCGGCCCATAAGGCACATGTTACAGTGCACTGTTCGCCAAGGCACCCTTGAATGACCCCTATAGGGCAGCATGTATGTTGCGACACAGGATAATGTATAGTGCACCCTATAGGGATGGCAACCATAAGGTGGCCTACAGGGCGCCCTATGAAGCACCCTCAGAGGCACCTAATGGGTATAGTAAGCTGAGGGTGGTCTTGCCGGCATAGACATATGTACAGTAAATAAAAATAAAGCTGTGGACAGCCCTACAAAAGGGCCCCACTGTGGGTTTGAACCCATGACCTCTGGCTGCACAGGCAGTGATGTAACCATTGCGCTACAGCTCCATAGCTGTAAGCAGGCCCCAGGCTGGCTGCAGATAGCCTACACGTCACCTCACAGACAGTCTGCTGGTGTCAACAGGATAGGGTTAGGCCACCCGTACCCATGATGCACTGCACATGCAAATTAGCTGTCCGCAGATGGACACAAGATGGGGAATGCACCCCCACAGCACCTCGGCCCTGTTGGGGGAAGTGACCGGGTGCACCCACACAGCACCTTGGCCTAGTAGGGGGCACTGACCGGGTGTTTTACTGGCACAGAGTAGCCACACACCGTTACATCGTGCGGGTACTGTGCTCACCCTGAGTGTGCAATGAGGTGGCCAGGACCAGGTCAACAACACCTGCCATGGCTGATGGAGGCCAAGCGGGCATTCCAAAGCAGTGTTAATGTGTAAGATAGCTAGTTTCTGCACAAACACCATGGATATCCCTGTCTGCCGCCATCAGGCGCACCCCCCCCCCCCGTGGCAAACATGGTCCCCATCAAGGGATCCACACTCTACCTCCCTGCAAAGGTGGCAGTAGAGGGCAACATCAACCCCAGTCCTGCTGAGGAACACCACCACCCCCCCAGGCAGGCAGCTCCATACACAGCCATAACACAATAGCAGACAGACATAAGCCCAGGGTATGGTAAGCTGCACTCCACCACCAGATATTCCCCTGCAGCAAGCCAACAGCCACTGCACCCTGCAAGCCATTATAGCAAGACATTTACCAGCTACAAACAGTCTGCTGGTTAGTCCATAGTGCATGTTCCCAATGGAGATGCATGCACCCAGAACTGGGCTGTCTGCATACACAGCAAGCAGATAGATCAGTGACTGGGCCCCAAAGAGAAACCCATATCTATCACATGAGAGAACTACTATACAGCACTATGGGGGGCCTAGCCATGCTGTGGTCACTGCACAGTCAGGGTGAGCGTGATCCCCCAGAAGGACATGCTTTGGCCACCCTGTCTGTGTAGGTGGTGGCCAGACACTACAATATCCCAGCCAATGTCCCTGCCAGGGCCCTATGCACAGTGCAGATGCATCCTGGCCACGCCACCCTGCCCTGGCAATACCCATGGTACCTTGCACCTCATTATGCACATTGACTGGCCAATACTGGCAACAGTGCTGGCAGTGCGGGCTGTTGAAGGGGCTTGCAGCCAACACCCACTGTATAGACAGACACACACTTCCACACCTCTGCCATCATGGTGCTACGATTGAGGGGGTAAGTAGCCTTGCCCACCAAACCGGTCCTGAGCACGGCAAGGCATGGATATGGTACGCATTACAGCTGGTGGTCACTCCCCAGGGTGGTAAGCACCGTCAGAGGCCAGGCCTGGAGCATGCCCCGCAAACACCTAACAGATTGTTTGGATGGGGTCAACTAGCAGTATGTACGTAACGTATGGATAACTGCCTGCCTGTGCTCCTAGCAAACGTCTCAGAGCTGTGTACCGTATACCTCAGGTGTAGGGTGACATTGGTAAGTTATGCAAGTGCTCGTTTTGGGTGCTGCATGCGCGGTCCAATGTTCTGCCTTTCCAGGAGACATTGGCCAATGGGGCCTGTGGGTGTGGGTGTGTCTGCCCTTGATGGCTGCTGCTTTACGGCACAGATTCCCAACTCCAGTCCAGGTTTGCATCACACTGTTCGGGTTTTCCTGCTATCCCTCATGAATATGCATGGGTTACATCTACATGCCATGGGGGTGGTGCATAGATATACAGCACAGGCATTTGTATGAGTGTCAGCATGGAACCTGACTGGTGTGTGGCCCACCAGGACTGCATTTGGGTGATTCTGCTCTAGGTACTGCCCCTGTTCATGGTGTCTGTGCTCAGTGGGGTAAAAGATAGATGTCTTACCATTGCATATGTCCCCGCCATGAAAGGTGTGTCCTTACTATCACTGTTTAGTTGTGGGAAAAATATGTGGGCAGGATTGGCAGTAGCCCCAGCTGGGCTTTGAACCTGTGACCTTCTGTTCTTGTATGCACTGTCTGTGTGCACTGCACCACTGTGTAGCCACAGATTGGTTGGATTCCCTGGACTGTCCATGACTGTGGATCCGGCAGGACCTGTCTGTTGCAGTGGACTGTGCCAGCCTGCACATGGCTAGGCCTCTGTCTTCTGTGGTTAGCAGCCACTGCCCCCTGCACCACATGTACTTGTCCGCCAACATGCTGGCATGAACTTCTCTCAGAAAAAGCAGTTGACCTGATTGCAATGTGGCAGTATGGGACTGCATTTGGGGGACTTGGCTGTAGGTAATGCCCATTGTTGTGGTGTGTGTGCGGTGTTGGGTAAAATATGGGTGTTTTCCCCATGCATACAGGGGTGTCTGCGCTATCTTTATTTAGTGGTGGGTAAAATATAGGGACTGGGCTGGCAGGTGCCCCAGCTGGGTTTTGAACCTCTGCCCTCTGGTCCTAGAGGTAATGACTCTGTCCGCTGTACCACACTTTGGCCACAGAGACACTGCAGCCCCTGGAGGCAGTAAGCCTGGCAGGATGGAGTCACAAACCCTGCTCTACGCAATTCTACTGTGGGCATATGCACCCTGTCTGGTGACAAACGTGCACATAAACCCCGGAAATGACCACGGGAAATGTGGGACAAAATATCACCACGCTGGGCAACAGTGATATTAATGGGCAACCATAGCAAACACTCCCAGGAAAGCTCCAAAACGTGGAAATGTTTTTTGGAAGAGTCTCCTCTCAGTAGACCCTTCCAAAATTCATTTCTTTTTTCTGGAGCTTTGCTGGGTGTGATTTCTGTATTTGCCCATCACTATAACTGTTCCCCAGCTGAATTACTATTTTTAATAGTTCTGTTGTGGTCATTTTCTATTTTTATTTTCACTTTTGTGCTGTGCACATATATCACACTGCTCACGTTTTGCTGGTTTCCCCGGTTTTCCTGTACATTGCTGACGTAAATGGTTTCTCTTCCCTTTAAATGCTTTCTACCGCGAGTGTTTCACTCGCGGTAGTTTTTACATGCAAATTCGGGCCCGATACTGTGCGGGGAGCCTCTCCCCTCCCACTCTCCACCCATTGACCCCGTCCCTCCGCCCCTCCGGAGCCTTCCTCCGCCCTCCTTTCGCCGTTCCACGCCTCTATCGGACATTTGCGGGCCCGCACTTGTACGGGGCCCGTTAGTGAGCCGCGTACCTGTGCGGGGGTGACACGCACGTGTGCAGGGCGTTTAAACGCGTTTCTGCGCGTTTCAGTGCCGCGTTGCCGTGCGCTATTTTGCGGCGCGCTATTTTGCGGATTTTAGTAAACATGCCCCCTAGTTGGTATGGTTGGCCAGTATCCTCCTACTTTAGTCCTTGGGTCTACTATATCCTGTTGTTCAGGGAGAGATTGTCAGTGCTTCAATGCCAAATTGTAGAGCTTACAGCAGGCCATGAAGATATGACATACCTTGGTAGGATTGTACAGCAGTTCATCCCCTGAAACTGTCAAGGCACAGGAAGCTGCTCTGAAACTGGCCAAATGCCCTCTCAATGATAGCACACATGCTCCTGTGGGCCCTTTTGTAGCATTCCTCTGCCTCTGTGTGCAGCGCAATGATGGGGCTCTGTAGGGATAAACAATTTCACACTCAAAAATGTTCTAGTGTGCATTCTGTAAAACGCATTCATTTAAAATGGACTTCCTCTCTTCTTCCCCTCTCATTTTTCTTTCTGTCTTTATTTGAAAGATTGAAACTTTCCTCTTTTTCCACTCCATGCCTCTCTTTAATTCTTTTATTAAATTCTTTAATTATTTTATTTTAATTCGATGTAAACTGCTTTCAATATCCTTTTGTGTATAAAGACAGTATATAAAAATTTGAATAAACTAAACTAGGGGGTATGTTTACTAAACCTTCTTAACATGCGCGGCGCACTTGAGCGCGTGCTAATGATGCTTTACGGGGCAAAAAATGTGCTTTAGTGTGCGCTCACACGCGCAGCAGCGCAAACGAGCGCTGAAGGCATGGAAAGGCTCCCGGAGGGCGGAGGAAAGCTCCCCAGGGGCGGAGAGAAGGGGTCAATGGGTGGAGAGTGGGAGGGGAGAGGCTCCCCGCACACTAACGATGTGAAATTCGAGGCCAAAAATACCGCAAGTGTAAACCTTGCGTTACAGCTGATTTAAAGGGAAAAGAAACCATTTCTGTCAGCAATGTACAGCAAAACCAGGGAAACCTACAAAAAAGTGATAAGTGTGATACATGTTTACTGAACAAAAGTGCAAATAAACATTGAAAATGATCCCAACAAATTAGAAAAAAATCATAATCAAGCTGGGCAATAGTGATAGTAATAGGAAACAGCAAAAAACACTCCCAAGAAAGCCCCAAAAAATAAATATGAATTTTGGAAGGGTCTACGCTCCGTCCCCATACAAGGTGAATGATCCCATAGTGAAATAGAACTGATCAGGGTTTCCCTCTCCATTGGACAGGTTACCTATGGCATGCACATGTTCCACAACAGCAGGGCGGGCATGTCGGAATGGGCAACTGGGAAAGGGGATACAGAGGGCTGCAAGCGGCACGTGCTGTGGTGCAGCTGGGGCACAGTGCGGACTAGGCAGATGCCTAGGTGGCACTTAGGAATGCTGAAACTGAACAGCAGCCAGACAGCAACTGATGAGGGCCCAACATGGGCACAAGAGTGTTTATCACAGTGTCACAGGGGATAGTACCCAGCAGGTACCCTCAAGAGCACAGAACATTGGCAGGCGGTGTTGGGGGGAAGCGTGAACGCCCATGCAGGCACCCCTACCCCAGAACACGCACCATAGGCAGCCACCTACATGCACACTGGATGGCTTGAGACTGCACACCACCAGCACCACCAGCAGAAGGGCATGTCAGCATGGTGGCACAGGGGTACTGGTGGTGGAGGGGGCAGTGGCAGCTGCCCAGAGCAGACCATGGCCTAGCCCTGTGTAGGTGGGTGCCATGCACTGCAACAGACAGGCCCTGCCGGACAAACAGTCATGGTATCACCAGGGAATGCACTGCCTCTGGGGCAACACGGTGGTGCAGTGCACACAACCAGTCTGTTTGGAGGCAGAAGGTCACAGGTTCAAGTCCCAGCTATGGTGCCTGTCAACCCAGTCCCCATATTTTACCCACTACTACAACATGCTAATACAGACAGAACGTTTATTGCAGATGACGTAAACATGCCCAAAACACCTACATTTTACCCTACAGAGCAAAGACACCATAAACAGGCACATTACCTAGAGCAGAGTCTCCCAAATGCAGTCCTGGAGGGCCAAACACCATTCAGGTTCCATGCTGACTCTAATAAAGATGCCTGTGCTGCATATCTATGCACCACCCACATGGTATGCAGATGTATCTCATGCATATTCATGAGGGACAGCATGAAAACCCAAACAGTGTTTGTCACACCAGGACTGGATTTGGGAACCTCTGCTGTAAAGCAGCAGCCAACAGGGGCAGACACACCCACACCCACAGGCTCCATTAGCCAATGCCTCCTGGAGAGGCAGGACATTGGGCCCTGCGTGCATCTCCCAATACTAGCACTTGCATACCTTAGCAATGCCACCCTACACCTGGGAATACGGTACACAGCTATCAAAGGTTTGCTATGATTACTGGCAGATAGCAATTCCTACGTTAAGCACAGTTTGCTGATTGAGCTCCATCATAGCAACCTTTCTGATGTCTGTGGAGTGTGCTTCAGGTCTGGTCTCTGACAGTGTTTACCACCCTGGGGAGTGACCCCCAACAGTATTGTGTACCATATCCATGCCTGCACTGTGCCCAGGACTGGTGTGGTGGCCAGGGCTGCTAAACTCCTATATAGTAGCACAATGCTGGCATAGGTGTGGGAGTGTGTGTCTGTCTATCCAGTGTGTGGTGGCTGCAAACACCCTCCACAGCCCACACTGCCAGCACTGTTGCCAGTATTGGCCTGCCAATGTGCATAATGAGGAGCAAGGTACCATGGGTATAGCCTGGACAGGGTGGCCTGGCCAGGATGCATCTGCACAGGGCAGAGGGCACTGGCTGGGACATTGTAGTGCCCGGCCACCACCTGCACAGACATGGTGGCCACAGCATGTCCTGCTGGGAGATCACTCTCACCCTGACTGTGCAGTGACCACAGCATGGCTAGGCACCCCCATAGTGCTATATAGTATTTTTTTCATGTGATATTTATGGGTTTTCTTTTGGGGCCCAGTCACTGACTTATCTGCTTGTTTTGTGTGCTGACATCCCAGCTCTGGGTGCATGCATTTCTACCAGGAACATGTACTATGGACTAGCTAGCAGACTGTCTGCAGCTAGTATGTGTCTTGCTGGAGCACCTTGCAGAGTGCAGCAGCTGAAGGCTTGCTGCAGGATAATATCAGATAGTGGTGGGGTGCAGCTTAGCATATACAGGCCTAATGTCTGTCTGCTATTGCGTTATGGATGTGTACAGAGCTGCATTGACTGCCCTGTAGGGTGTCTGTTCCCCAGCAGGGCTGGGGTTGATGGTCCTCTCTACTGCCACCATTGCAAGGAGGTAGAATGAGGATCTGTTGGTGGGAGACCCTGTTTGCCACTCTCAGCCCTGGAGGAGGAAGAGGGTGGTGGTACATAATCCTCCTAGGGGTCCATAGGGGCTACACCTGACTGAGACATACAGATATATCCAAGGTATGTCTGCAGAAACTATCTATCTCACACATTAGCACTGCTGAGGACCTGGTGCTGGGCACCCAACCTTACCCTCAGGGTGAGTGCAGTACCTGCACAATGTGACGGTGTGTAGCTACTCTGTGCCAGTACCACACACGGTCAGTTCCCCCTACCAGGCCGAGGTGCTGTGGGGGTGCATACCCCATCTTGTGATCATCTTTAGACTGCTGATTTGCATGTGCCGTGCATCATGGGTATGGGTGGGTTAACCCTATCCTGGTGACCACAGCAGACTGTTTGTGTGGTGACTTGCAGTCCTTCTACAGCCAGCCAAGTGTTTGCTGGCATTTGTAGCCCACTGGTTGCTTCACTGCCAGTGGAGCCAGAGGTCATGGGTTCAAACCCACAGTGGGGTTATTTGATAGGGCTGTCCAAAGCATTATCTATTTTTAATGTACATTAGTGCTGCCAGCAAAAACACCCTCAGCGTACTGTACCCATAAGGTGCCTTATAGGGCACTTTATGGTTACCGTCCATATAAGGTGTACTATACAGTATCCTATGGAGTGACTGATAGGGTGCCCTATAGGGGACATTATAGGGTGCCGTGGCGGATAGTGCACTTTATAATGTGCCCTATGGAGTGCCTTATAGGGTGCCTTATGCGGCACCTTAGGTTACGGCACATGAGGGTGTGTTTGCTGGTAGCAATTAATAAAATACAAATAAAGTGCTGCAGGAAACAATACTTACATGTCAAAGCTGATACCTCAGCCAGCCTTATGTATTAGGCACACTGGGTATCAAACTCATGATTCCTGTATCATCAGTCAGTGCCTTAACCATTGTGCTACACTGCTGTTCCTACTTAAGATTTCCATGCGTTTAAATGCACAGTGCTGCCAAACCCCAACACCGGCCCACAGTGCTGCCAAACCCCAACACCGGCCCTAAGGAAGCACACGTCGCAACAACCTCTTCCACAAAGAAAACATCAATTGAGCTCATAAACGCCAGATCCATCTGCAACAAGATACACACTCTGGTAGACCACATTGAAGAGCGACAGCCAGACATAATATGCATCACAGAGACATGGCTCAACCCTACAGACAGTGTACTACTCAACCAACTAGTACCGAACAACTACTCAGCATACAACTGCCCACGCATCCACAAGCGTGGAGGAGGAGTCCTAATAATAGCAAAAACAGAACTCAAGTTCAAGACACTGAATCTCACAGATACAAAGCAGTGTAACACAATTAGCATCAAGAACAAGAATATTGCAATCTGCCTAACCTACAGAGCACCCCGTGCTCCACCCGACGAACTAGCCTTCATACTCGAAGAAGCCTGTGCCATAACGTCAAACAACAAACCAGCACTACTAATCGGAAACTTCAACCTCAAGTCCGCCAATACAAAAGATGCAGAGGCCTTCCTTCAGGCAATGTCATCACTTCAATTCACACAGATAGTCAATGCACCAACACACAGACTAGGATCATCCCCAGACCTCATCTTCGCATCAAACTACCTAACTTCAAGAGACCTAATCTCTACACCCACCATCACCCCAGTACTATGGTCTGACCATTACTTAATCGAGACAAATCTGCAATCACAAGAAGACTGGACAAGCGAAAGAGCGAACTTCCCACACACACAAAGACGATTCAAGTCCTTTGACAAGGACGAATTCATCCAGGACACAATACAACACTTGAACATTGACTCAGAGGACCTGGAGGAACAAGTTTCCAACTGGAACAATGTCCTAGCTAACGCCGCCAAACCATCCGTTGACAGGACCAAGAAACAACACCACAACAAGAGACAAAACAAACCATGGTACTCAGCAAAAATACGACAAGAAAAGAGGGAGCTCAGGAAAATTGAACGGAGATGGAGAAAAAAACAAAACTACTTCAGACCAAAATATTTACCTAACAAACAAAAAACAATACAATGAACACATCAACCAATCAAAGAGAGAATTCCACACAAACCTGATAAATTCTTCCATCAACAAACCCAGAGAACTTTTCGAAATAGTAAAAACCCTGACAAAAGAGCAAGCAGCAGAAAGAGAAATACAAGTGGATCCACAGATATTCGCCGACCACATCAAAGACAAATTTCACTCCACAGAGCGCACAACACCCAGTAGAACCAACAGATCGAACGTCCACCCCAAAACCTGGGGCACATTCCACTCACCCTCAAAAGAGCAGATATCAGACATCATCTCCACAATCAACACAAGCACTGCTCCTACAGACCCTTGCCCAGTGTCATGGGTCAAAGCCACCAAAGCAAGCCTCATACCAAACATTCATAAAATGGTACACAACTCACTCACTCAAGGACTCATGCCACAGCAATTAAAGCTTGCCTCAGTAAGACCAATCACAAAGAAAACTTCTCTCGACAAAAAGGACCCAGCAGCATACCGACCAATCTCCAGCATACCCTTCCTCGCAAAAATAATCGAAAAAACGGTTCAACTACAACTTCAGGAACACATTGACGAACACGGAACTCTCGACGACAACCAACACGGATTTCGTCCCAACCATGGAGTCGAAACTCTCCTGATCTACCTCTTCGACAGCATCATAAGAATAATTGACGACATCAGGAATGGAATTATAATGATCTTCATCGACATCTCCTCAGCGTTCGACACAGTTGATCACAATATACTCCTGGAGAGACTGAAGAACACTGGTATACACGGTACCACTCTAAAATGGTTCCACTCGTACCTAACAGAAAGACAGCTACAGGTCAAGGTGGGACAGGACACCTCCCGGCCCATAAACGTCCAACAAGGAGTACCACAAGGATCCGCACTCTCAGCACTCCTTTTTAACATCTACATCCAACCAATATGCAACATTATGAAAGAGAACAACATCCAATACACAATATACGCAGACGATATAATGGTATACTCCCCGATATCAATCGAAAACCCGGACTTCTCTAAGATAGCAGACTGCCTTACCCAAATGGCGAAGTGGTGCCAAAACAACAATCTAGCTATAAACTACAACAAGACTGAAGCTTTAATCGTCACTCGAAACCAAAGCTTCACACACCCACCAAACATAAAGATACAAAGCACCACGATACCGATAAGATCGGAGGTGAGATACCTTGGGGTTACTCTGGACAGTAAACTCAACCTCAAACCACACATAGACAAAACAATCCAAAAAGCACATTACAGGATGCGAATCATCAGGAGACTGAAACCACTCCTCGCTCCAGAACACTTCCGTACAGTCTGTCAAGCACTGATAACCCCAATACTGGACTTCTGCAATCCGATATACCTCGGACTACCAAAACAAGCTCTCAAACCACTACAGCTGGCACAAAACACTGCAGCTCGAATCATATCCGGAGCCGCAAGGCAGGAGCACATCACACCTACACTAAAGGACTTACACTGGCTCCCAATCATTGCTCGCATCAGATACAAGACTATCATAAACCTATTTAAGATAAAAGAACACACATCAGCCAACAGCCTCCACCTGCTCATACAACCGGAAACCAGCGCACGTCCCAGAAGAAGTCAAACACGCAACCGAGTCAGCACCCCAAATGAGTACAAGCACACACGCAAGGACACAACAGACAGAGCTCTCTCCATGGCTGCTCCAACAATATGGAACAATCTACCGGATGATCTAACGGCAACTCCAGACCTCAAAGACTTCAGAAAACAACTGAAAACCATGCTGTTCATAGAGCACTATGGTCACATCACATAACCTAAGAGAATGGATAACAGCACTCCAATCCTCCCAAACAACTGAATATATATAAAATATGATTCTAGCACCACTGTAAATAGCCCACCCTGTATATAGCTCAAACAAATCAAGCACCCAACACATCCCTCACACAACTAAGTTTTATCCTCACTGCATGTACAACACACACACTTTACCTGATTGCTTGCTGTGATACCACCTTGATTATTAAGATAAGGCGGTTTAGAAATACTGTTAAATAAATAAATAAACAAATAAATCAGAAACAGTGCTATGACCTTGCTGTGCCTCATAGGGCACCCTATAGGCCACCCTTTAAGCAACATTGTAGGGTGCCGTGGCGGACAGTGCACTTTAAAATGTGCCCTCTGGGGTACCTTATGGGGTGCCTTATGCAGCACCTTATGTTACAGTGCTTTGAGAGTGCGTTTGCTAGCAGCAGCAATTAAAATAAAATTAAAAAGCCTCATAATTCAATATTACACATAAATGGTAGTGCCTCAGCCAGCCTTATTCATTGGGCACAGTGGGGGATTGAACCCATGACCCCTGCACTATCTGTCAGTGTCTTTACCATTGTACTGCAGCCCTGCTCCTCTGTTTGTACATCAGCGCGCCTGCTTATGCTTCCTGCGCGTGTTCCTCGTGCGCTAATGTGCATGGCGCACAAGAGTGCGCAGCGCAGCGCGCGCTAATCCCGTTTTGCTAATTTTTGACCGGACCGCCCACTCCTTTTATGGCATCCTGCAGACTACCACGGCGCGCACGTTAAGAGGGTTTAGTAAACATACCCCTAAGGCAGCATGTTCACTAAAGATTAATGTAAATTAATGAAGTTACCTGTTAAGTGCCACTGCACCCATAGAAATAAAAAGACTATGGGCACTTATTGTGCATTATCTTTATTAACGTGCATTTAAACATTTAGTAAAAGTGAAAAAAAAATGAAAAAACACACACAAATCAGAAAAAAGTCAGGAAATCTGAAAATGAATCAAACGTTTTTGGCCATGAGCACCCCTATTATGTTTCTAAGAATGATATCACCCGTCTCATCTTTTTTTTTTTATTTATTTATCTGTTTGTGTTTTTTTAACTGCAGAGAACATTAATTGTTACATAACAGCATAACTTTGTGATTCAATAGGAGTTAACTTGGGTGGTTCCTGATTCCTCTGCTCACAACCTTGGGGTTGTCTTTGACTCCTCTCTCTCCTTCTCCGCACACATTCATCTGATAGCTAAATCTGTTCCCTGTAAAATGACTAGGACATGATTAACCATGTACCTTGAAATTTCTCTGTTCATTGTAAACCGCACTTGATACTTGGGAAAGAGCGGTATATAAATGTGTGCTAAATAAATAAATAAAATAAATAAAATAGCTAAGACCTGCTATTTCTTTCTCTATAGCATCAACAAAATCCACCCATTCCTTTCTGAACACACTACTAAGATGCTTATCCACTCCTTACTCACCTCCCGTCTTGGCTACTGTAACCAACTCCTTGCTGGTCTCCCTTTGAATCATCTCTCTACCCTTCAATCTGTTCAACACTCTGTTGCGCGGCTAATCTTACGCAAGCCTCGTCATGCCCATATTACCCCTCTTCTCAAGGCACTTCATTGGCTCCCTATCTGTTTCCACATCCAGTTCAAACTTCCCCTACTGACCTATAAATGCATTTACTCTACAGCTCCTCACTACCTCTCTTCTCTTATCTCTCCTTACACACACACACACACACACACACACACATTGCTAACTCCAGACTTCGCTCCTTTCGCCTTGCTTCACCTTATGCCTGGAACAAACTATCTGTGTCTGTACGCCAGGCACCTTCTCTGACCCTCTTCAAATCCAGGCTGAAAACTCACCTCTTCGCTGCTGCTTTTGGATCTTGACTCACCTGATCTCCTTGTTTCTTTACCTTTCCCCCTTGCCTTGTCCCTCTCTACACCTTTTATGTTGTCTGTCTTGTCTAGATTGTAAGCTCTGATGAGAAGGGACTGTCTCTTACATGTTTGTGCAGTGCTGCATATGACTTGTAGTGCTATACAAATGCTCAGTAGTAGTAGTAATAGTAGTAGTAGCACTTGAGAAATTGGTTAAATGGTGGGGTTAGGTTGATGCTGGGGTTGAATGCTGTGGGTTCCTTCCAGCTACTATGGTATATTTTCATAGTACTGTCTGAATAAGTGGGACTTTAGTGCGCGATGGAATCTTGTGAGGTCCAGGTTGTTTCTGATTGGCTCTGGGAGCGTGTTCCAGAAAGGATTTGCCTATAATGTGCAGAGTGTATTTCATACCATCATACACAGTCTATACATTGATGATGGGGCTTCACCGCTTCCGGACCTCCAAGTGGTGACACCTTTAATAAAATTAGATGAAGTTCCTCCCAAATTGCAATAGCTTCCTGGATCACCACATACTAATATGTTGTTTTGGGAAATATCTGCTACCAAAAGAAGAGTCTATAAATTCAGGGCATATGGCTTAGTATCAAAATCACAACTTGCGTAAGTTCAGGTTTGTAATTTGATAGAAAGTAAAACTTTTGAAATGAAGATGATAAGATATTAAGAACCAGACAGAGCACACTGGCTTCTTCTCACTTTATAAACTATAAATATTTACAGCCTGATCACTAATAGGACTTAACAAATACATGTACTTCCTCTTACATTATAAACTATAAATAGTTACAGCCTGGTCACCCTCCGAGCAGCCATCCATCCCTCCCCTTCCTGTCTGTTTATGGAATGCTGTTTTGATTCCACTATATATTTTGGTGTCAACATTTGTTGCTTCTAAAAACATATCACACCCCACATCTCCATTCCTTACATGCAAATCATTTATTTCTCTCTCCCTCTTCCTGCACAAAATATGAAACTACCAGACCATCGGCATTCTATTTCTATGCCCCCAATCTCTGGAACAATCTTCCCTCTGATCTCTGTCAGGAACCTTCATACAGTAGAAAAAAAGTCAAAGCTGGTCTTAAAACTCATCTCCTTCAGGAAGTGCACACTGGCACTGTCCTGTAAGCCAGGGAGATCTCTGGCTTCCCTGCTTCCCCCTTCCCTTTTAAGCTCTGTGCATGATTCTCTTGCTTCCCATATGCAATCGTGAATGAAGTTATTTTCTTATTAATTGATTTTTTTGTTACCAAAGGATGGTATGGCAAATTTTAATAAACTGTGAGTATAACAAATAGTTTCTTGAAGTTAGAAAATAACTAAATTGGAGAGGTTTGACTAAAACAGTCAGTCCACTTTGCAGTGGGAGCAAAATCCTTCTGAATTAGTGAAGTGGGTGAATCATCATGTGAACTTTTAAAGATGCATTGTGATTGGCAGAGGGGCAAGGAATTTACATATAGGTGTTTTCAAAAGTTTGATTTTAGAAATGCCAACAATGGATGCAATGTATTAGGATTCTGTTTGTGAAATCATAACACAGTGCTCGCATACCTTCCTTGTAACAGTCGTACTCTATAAAAGTCCCATAACACGTCGGATGGCAGGAATATGTCTGAAGCTTTATTTCCCACATTAACCACATTTAACAACAATAACATAGCCTCAGCTTTTCCAAATTTGTCATTACATTCTTTTTATACAATAGCATTCTATTAACCCAGTACTACAACCGCACTCAGCCTCCCGGATAGGTGTGCCTACCTAGCCATAGAGAGATTCACAAGAACCCTATGGACTGTCTCCTTGTCCCTTCTCTCCCTATGCATAGCCTATGGTGATGCCAAACCATGACCCCTCCCAAGCTTGCAGTGGTGACACACGCAACTCACCATTTCACCCCTCCATATATCCCCATATGTCTGTCACAGGCTGATCATGAGCCTAACAGGCCCCTTGTCTCACCCACAGCTATGACCAGAAACCCCCCCCCCCCCCCTTCACACTTCTGTACCCCCTCTGCCCTTCACAAACAGCCCTAGGTTGGGACGGACCAATTCTTCCACAGCTTGTCCCTGCCATAACTAACTGGTTTTAAACCTCCTACCCCATCATATGCTACCCTACTCCCTATCTCACCTGACCATCTTCCTCCCCATCAGCTGCACCCAACCTCCCACCCCTCCTACTCTATCATCTTCCTCCCAGCTTGCTGTTCCTCAGAAGAAACATGCTCACTGCTTAATCTAAGGCCATATCTGTCATAAGCATTTGTACACTTTCTGCACAATAATCTTACTTAATAAAACTCCCATAGCACATTGGATGGAAGGAAAATGTCCACAGATTTATTTCCCACATTAACCACACTTAACAACAATTACGTAGCCCCAAATTTTCCATATCAGCCAGTTTCACTTCATATTACATTCTCTTTACACAATAACATTCCTTTAACCCAGTGCTACAATCACACTCGGCCTCTCAACTGGTCAGTGCCGATCTAGCCACCGAGAGGTTCACAGGAACCCTTTCGGCTACCCCTCCCCTTTTCCATTCCTCCCTGTGAAAAGCCTGTGGTGACATCAAGCCATATCCCCCATAATCTTGTGACAGTGATGCCTGCAAGCCATTTCACCCTTCCATATATCCCTATACTTCTGTCACAGGTTGATAATGAACCTAACAGAGCCCTTTGCTTGCCACAAGTGGCGGCAGGCCCCCAACTAGTCACAGTTCCCCCACAATAGGTGTAACCTCCCTGCCATCACAGCAGGCTTCAAACAGATTCTGCACTGTGCTCAAAAAGATAGCCAGATCTATAACCAAATGATGAATGGCATCTGGGTATCAGAGACCTAAACAGTCAGCCATCAGCAGCTCGTGAGAATGACCTTGTGGCAGAGCCTATCCACTGCTTTGGGCCACTTGGCATCTTTCCACACCAGGTGAGGAATGATATGGGACCATACCTGCTTTGAACTTCTGAAAAAAAGGTGAGAGCTCAATCCAGTACCAAACATGCATAGGGAAATAGCACTTCACCAATGGCAAATCCCTTTTCATTTGGGAAATTAAGTCCACTCCCTTCACAGTATATAGATCATTACTCCCTAGATGAATGAACAATTGTGGCAATGAAAAACATCACACTTGTAACAGTGTAGGGTGGAGCTGGTACCAGCACATACCACGACTTCCCAGTTAGTGTATGTGGATAATCATAGAAAAAGAGAAATATGACCACAGAAAAAGACCACATGGCCTTTCTAGTCTGCCCTTCCATCAACTACAACAGTCTCCTTTTTTCCTTTAGAGATCCTCTGTGTTTGTCCCATGCTTTTTTGAATTCGGATACTGTCCTCATCTCTACCACATCCACTGGGAGACTATTCTACTTATCTACCACTTTTTCCAAAAAGAAATATTTCCACATATTACTCCTGAGTCTATCCCCTTTTACCCTCATGCTATGTCCCCTCATAGTGGAGCTTGCTTTCAATCGGAAGAGATTCTCCTCCTGTGCATTTATGCTATGGAGATATTTAAACATCTGTATTATATTTTCTCTATCCCGTCTTTCCTCTAAAGTATACATATTAAGATTTTTAAATCTATCCTCATATGTTTCATAATGAAGACCACTAACTATTTTAGTAGCCACCTTGTGCACTGACTTCAACCTGCTTAAATCCTTTTGAAGGTGCGGTCTCCAGAATTGCACACAATACTCCAAATGAGGTTGCACCAGAGACTTATACAGAGGCATTATCACCTCCTTTTTTCTGCTGGCCATTCCTCTCCCTATATATCCAAGCATCCTTTTGGCTCGTGCAGTAGCCTTTTCTACCTGTTTAGCTACTTTAAGATCACCTCTGTACCCAGAAGATGAAAGAATGTCTGCACATCCACACACAGACTTCTGGAGGCAGGAACCCTGGCAATAAAACTAGGAGAAAAGAGATTGCGAGCAAGCAACAAATAAGTGTCAGAATGCCAATCCCTCGGTGTTTAATAAATGCCAAGGAACCCCTTTGACCAGCAGCAAAGGTAGCGGTGCCATTGTGGAATGAGTGCGCCACAAAACTGGGGGTCAAATCCGGTGTCCAATAGGCTCAACTTCAGCACCTCCATAAATTGAAATCTGGTCAACGGGGTGCCATTAAAATGGTTCAGCCAATAGAGCCCACCAGTGGGCTGCAGACACAAATACTCTCCCACCCGATGCTCTGGGCAAGTGAGCAGGGTCGGCGATCCTCTCAACACCTCTCACATACCCCTTCTCACCTGATCCATCTTGGACCAGCAGATCCATAAGAGCACTTTGCCCCAGCTACCCAAAAATCATCCCTCGGCAGGTCTGAGTTCTCTTGGGCAAATTTTGCAGAACAAAAGTGCTTTACTGGGTCAGACCAAAGGTCCATCAAGCCCCAGTGTCCTGTTTCCATAAGTAGCTAATCCGGGTCATAAGTAGCTGACATACCCCAAAAGTAGCAAACAACTCACTCACATGCAGTGCTGTATAAAAGGCAAAAGAGAATGAGACCCAAAATAACAGCACTTCAAAAGGTAAAAAAACAGACTCAGTGCAGTGCCTTCTCAAACAATCGCACTAAAATGTCATGGACTATAGGCAGGCGAGCCAGCAAAATCGCCTCTCGCCCCAAATATGCAAAGCACTTCACTAGCTTCTGCACTAAAAAAGCACCTGTGGAGTCATCAAATACCTGAATAATACAGAAATGCCACACTAGACATCATAGTGGGAGACATACCCACCACCGTAGCATGCACAAAGACATGCCACCAGATTCAGACTGATAGTGGCCTCCTAGGCATACTGCGCTGCACCAAAAACTCATCAAATCTCTTTCAGTTGACCCTATAAGCCTTCTGGGTATTCGCTGCCAATGAACCCCTCAGCAAACTCCTGAAGACTCTGGTAAAGCTGTCCACAACTCCTCAGGCATTTTCATCATATTGGGATCCACTAAAAATGAGGGAGAGCATCAGCAATCTCATCAGAAACTCCCAGAATATGGCTTACC
This sequence comes from Ichthyophis bannanicus, assembly GCA_033557465.1. Lineage (NCBI taxonomy): Eukaryota > Metazoa > Chordata > Amphibia > Gymnophiona > Ichthyophiidae > Ichthyophis > Ichthyophis bannanicus. The sequence continues at coordinate 1,237,814,396 of CM066033.1, read as the reverse complement.
ATAAGTGTCACCTTCAGGAATAGGCAGTGCAGGTCCACCAACCAAAGTAAGTGAGACGATAAAGGGCATCTTGGAGACCGACGATTGATGGCCTGCACCACAACTGTATTGTCCGATCACAAAATGCACCATCCGCCCACCCCAAATGATCAGTGCTATTCATATGCAAAACAGCTCTAAAAATGAAATGTTCCAACACCAACCCCTTTCCCGCCAGGCCAGAGGCCAAGACTGCACACACCAAGCCTGCCTAAAGAAAATACTGGAACCCAAGCCTCCTGAAGCATCTGAAAACAATTCCAAATCCCAATTAGTCACAAGAGGAGGTTGCCAAACATAAACATCATTAATCTGGGCCAAGAGCACTCCATAAACTAAGGTCCTCTTGCACATCTTGTAGTATCCACACCAAATGACAGTATTGCATTAGCCTGTGAACCAACTGTGTTAATCAATGGGTAAACATTTGCCTAGGACTTGCATGTCATAAATACTTACATATGTTTTTCCATCTGTCCACAGTTGTGTCTATGTATAAATATGTATCTGCTTAGAATTCTAATACCTAGTAACTGCCATAATTAAGAAACTATATTTGTTATGATGTAGTCAATGCAATGTATGCCTTTGAGTCAGTCCTGACTCCTGGTGACCCAGAAGTGCCTGGGTTTTCTTGGCAGTGTCACTGGAAGTAGATTGCCAGGCCTTTCTTCCAAGGCAATGGAGAGTTAAGTGACTTGCCTAAGGCCACAAGGAGTGCTAGTGGGAATTGAACTCTGGTTGCTTGGTTACCAAGCCAGTGTTCTAACCACTAGTCTACTCCTCCACTCCTATGATGTAGTCAGTGCTCATTTAATCAGGTTTTTATGTAATTGTCATTCAAAGCTCATCTCTAGTAGATGAATTAACATTTTTTTCCATGGAGCTATGTAATTCAGAACACATATATTCTCTGTCAGCATGCTCTGCCCAACTAAATACTCTACACTCACACAGGGAGGGTGATTTTATAACAGACTGCCTAACTTGTGTGGCAGGTAGGCGCATAGGTTATAGCTAGGGCTTCTGAATTGTGAGGTTTAGCTGATAAATAATGATAAACACCCCCTGGTAAGAGAAAAATTGAAATAGCTGTTTATTGAATAAATGCTGGAAAAATCCTGCTTCTCCAGGTACTTTTTCACTCTTCTCCTGGCTTATCTTGTATCCTCCGCTCAACTTTATGTCTTTTATGTGTTAAGACTCCTAAATGACAGAAAAGGTACCCAGCCAGTTCTACTTGTTGTGTGAAAACAATAATAAACACTCATTTTTTGTACCCTCAAAATTACATAGGGGCATGTTTACTGGGTCACACTAAGTTAATGGGGGGTTTACGCTATGCTAAGTGCAGCTCGCTGACAGTGCAGGGCATTGAAGTAAAAATCCCACTCTAAATGATAATGCTGGAAGAGGTAGCAAAGGGACAGAGTGTGCGCATTAATAGAACATCACGATTGGTACAGCCGTCATTGGAGCATGCTAACTGTGATTGCTGCAATTAGTGTGGGTGCACTTACCGCCCCCTCAATGACTAGCTATAAGTGCACCCACATTAGATGTGCTGGTCAGTTAGTATAGTGAGGTAGCTGCAGAGAGACATACTGGGCATGTCCCAATAACATGCGTCTATGCCATCTCCTGCATTAACTTAGTGCATTTAAGTAAATATGCTCCATAACAAACTGAAAATTAAACACCTACATTTACAGTTTACCTGCTGGGAAATTCTCTAAATCTTGGGGGAAAGGGAATTCTTTGGGATAAAGGTGATAGAATCTGTATCTGAGTTCAAGAAAGCATGGGACAAACACAAAGGATCTCTAAAGGAAAACGGTCTGTAGAGCTTAGTGGCTCATATGGAAGGGCAGACCGGATAGGCCTTATGGTCTTTATCTGCCGTCCTGTTTCTGTGTTTTCTATGCCTCATCAGGATGATTCAGCAGATAAAATTAAACCAATCAATGATTGTAGATGCCACAATATCAGCATCTTTCACCCTTGCACCTTGGTAATTTTGCATTGCAATGCCTCTACCTTATCCTCAGGAACTGTGATAATGGACCAGCGTATCCTCTGCACAATCCAATGCACAAAAATCATAAAAATGTCTAAGTAAGTGCAGGACATGAAGCAGCCCTTAGCCATATGCCTGTTGAAATAATAGGATCCCTCAAATGAAAGCCAAGCAAATAAAAGGAATCATAGTGGACAGGAAACAAATGAAAGGCTGACTTGACATCTCCTTTACCCAACTACCGTAGCATGGTCACTGCCTGATCAAAAGAGGTATACTGCACCAGACACAAGTTAGGATCAGTGAAGGAATTGACCCCACATCCTTCAGGGAAGGAAAGGCTGTGAATGAGGCAGAACCTGCCAGGCTCCCTCTTGGGCACCACACCTAAAAAGGAAACCACCAAATTGTTAAATGGAAGCTCATAAATGGCCTGCAATCAACCCCAATTTGCTACTTTTGTCTAGTTTGTCCTACACAATCACTCTGTTCTCTGATACCAAGAGTGCATTATGACTCACATGCTGCAACTCTGAGCCCTCAAATGGGATTACAAGCCCTAAAGAAAATATGTCCCAAAGGAATAATGCCACCACCTGGTTGGGATAAGACTGCAGCCATCACCCTAGCACTTTCAGTCTAAAGGGGAAGGAGTTTTGCCAACCACTCCAGACCCAACTGATACTTCCCCCTTCCCCCTAAAGGGACCACTCTTACTCTCCAGGGTGGTGACAGCATAAAGCAGCATGAGGATGCCTACACACACTGCATTGATGCTGGAAACAGCAGACCGAGCAATCATGTCTGCCCGCACTGAAGTGGAAGCAGTCATTCACGGCACGTCCTGGCCATGGATCCAGCAGAACTGCAGAGCCACCTCCACCCACTGAGAGAGGGAGAGCAGAAACAGGACAGGCTACCTGCAGCTGGTATCCATCCAACTTGTCCTTCAGCTGGCAGGCTGCCTGCAGGTGGGAACTCGCCCAGAAGGACACCATCCGAAAAAGGCCATGCCCAAACTGGAATCATCTCAGTCAGCCAGATGTCAACATCAAGACAGCCCTAAGCATCTGATCTGTCCTTTGCCAACTTTTTTCAGAACTGTTCATTATGGTTCAAACAGACCCAGCTACCAGAAGTCCAATATGCCTGCAAAATGAGGTCTGCGTATCATAACAGCCCTGGTTGCCACCCCCAGAATACTTGAGAAAATATGGAAGACCAACAACCAATTTAAAATAGCCTTGGGCACCTTCAAGAGTTTGCAGTTCCCTTCCTCCTTACTGTCATTAGACCTTTTATGAGCATCACCGTCAACCTCACGTGCCAACAATGAAAATATATCAATCTATTTTCCCCATAATATTTTTAGCCACAACTTCTGAGGAACTTGGATATTCAGGAGTGCATAGGCACTAAGCGTATGCCTGCACCATGACATCTGCGCCCATACCGGCACCATCCAGTCCTCCCTCTCAGGCATGCCTCCACCAGCTCCTCCTACCTCATCAGAAGAGTCAGGCTCTAAAGTGGAAATCAATGCAGATGAATCCCACGAGTCTGAAGATTCCTATACCAGATCTGAACCTTTTGTTCGTTACTTTATATTACTATGTTACTTGTGCTTCTCATGACTCAGTCTCCTCAAAATGCACCACAAATATTGCATGAATTTCTTATCCCATAGACAATGACCCAGTGTTAAGGTAAAAAGAGGTGGAGAGTGGGCATTAATGCGGCGGAGACTGGGAGGATATAGCATATACTCCTCAACACCAGTTTGTATTACTGTGCATTAGAGCTCCCGGCATGGCAAACCCTAATACCATCTGAAAGCTCACAGTAAGGACTATTTCTGCCGGGACAGAGCCTATTTTAATATATGTAATGTGCTCTACCCACCCTAGGTCTCAAATTAGTGATAGTAGTGCTCCATTGGCAGCAACAGCATGGTGCCCCATTAATAAAGGGCACTATGTTATTGGTGCCAATTTGGAAAAGGAGGTATTGCATGGGTGATGTAATGGGACTGGCAGGTCCACTAGGTTGACAAGCCTGTTGCCTAGGGTAGACAGTTGTGATGTCTGGTATGACTCTACTGTGACAGTGGCATTATACAAACATGCTGCCGCAGACAAAAAGGAGTCGCGCCACCCCCACTGCCACCATGCATGCCATGAGCTCCTTTCATAAAGGAGCTCAAAACTCTTCTTTTCATTGAACACTATAGTAGCAACAGTTATAATAGCAGTTTAGATATAACCATCAGCAACACTCACCGAACCCCATACCCCTTCCTCTCTGTTTCATGCCAGTTTAATCCTTTCACCACCTCGTTTAACTGTTTATAAATGCATAACAAACGTCAACCTGTAATCTTGTCCTTTGTAAATATGCATATAGTTTCATATGTAAATAGTTGTGTGCTTTTTTTAAACCGCTGTCAATGTTATATGTGATTTGTTTATTGTAAACCGCCCTTGATCTCTGGAAGGGGCAGTGTAGAAAAACATTTCAAATAAAATAAAAATTAAATAAATGTAGCATCGTGTGAGGGTGGGGGTGATGGTTACAGTGGCTGCGGCCTGCTTCAGATGAGATCTGTGTCCCGTCCCTGTGCATCAGGTGCAATGCTGCAGTTGCCATTGTGAGTGGGATGGCAAGCATATCAGCAGCAAGTACAGTGGAGCACATGGTGATCCCTCCCCTCCGAAGTCTAAGGCATCTGCATGCATGCCCACATCCCCCAGTGGAGGGAGGCAGAAGTGACATGTTGTGACCAGCTGCATGTGTGCAATGCCAATAATGCCGCCTGTAGCACTGAAGCAGCAGCTGAGCCACAAATGCAGGGAGGGAGGGATTGGTTGGCATGCTGTCCTCCATGATTGGTGGACGCTTGCACCCAGTTAGTTTGCCGAGTGGATGGACTGGCCCTGGGATCAGGATGCCCCCCACTTGCACATATTGAGTGCATATGTGCGTGTGGGGGGAAATCTCTGTCACCGAGGCAGAAAGACTATGCAAGATGATAACAGCCATTGTCAGTACTGATTGACACTGACCAGAGTTCTGACTGTGTTCCCTGCTCCCCTGACTGCTACCCCCAGATTTGAACCACATATCACAACTTGCTCTAACTATTGCCTACTTTATTAAATGTTAAACATTAAATGTTAATGTCCATCCCTACTATCACGTTATTCCTGTTCACATGTTAAAACCACTGGTTACCTGCTAAAAGTTAAGTTATTTACTCACGTTCCATGTAATGTTATACTTGTTTTACTTGTCCCCTGTACACTGCAGTGACTGGTAGACACAGCGGTATAAAAATGATCGCCCTGCTCCCTCACCTGCCAAATGATCACCATAATCTGTGCATGAACCGGTGACCCTTCCATAAGAAAACATTTAGTTAGGCACATGCATCTGAGCCACACATGAATCCTAATGAGGTATGGTGATCTGCAACCTATGAGATTATTCCACAACTACCCTACAAGCACACACCAGGATACTGGTACCTTGGTCACTCTGCTAGGACACCCACACTGCATCACCACCCAACAGGGCAGAACATGCACCGGCACCCAAACAGGAGACACTCAAACCTCATACAAATCCAATCTACAACACACACACCTAGCCAGCATAACTACCCCTCCCCAAGCACCCCCATCAGTATTGAACTCATCAATGCTAGATCCATCAGAAACAAGATCAACACCATCACAGACCACCTCCAATCTCACCAAGCAGAATCCTGTGCATCACCTAGACTTGGCTATCCAACACCGACCAGATCATTCTAAACCAGATCACCCCTCTCACACACACTGCATTCAACTGCCTACATATACATAGAAGAGGCAGAGGAATACTAATCCTAACAAAAAGCAACTTGAAATTCAAAACCTATAAACAACATGCTCAGAGCACTGCAACATGATTATTATAGAAAACAAACACATCACCATCTACCTCATCTACAGAGCCCCCAACACCCATACTGACAAGCTCTCTACAATACTCGAATCAATGTGTGCAGCAAACTCCCCCAAAAAACCACTGATATTACTCGGTGACTTTAACTTCAGCTACACATCCGGAAAAGAAGCCGCCACTTTCCTCAGAGCAATGGACTCACTGCAATCCAAACAACTCCTTACGGAACCGACCCACTGACTAGGCACCGCTCCAGACCTCATATTCATCCCAAGGCTACTTCAAGAGCACAACAATATAACACCTCCACTGGTCACTCTGATACCTTGGTCCAGCCACCATGCCTTAAGATTCAAGATGCACATTCCCTGCCAGAACATACAGATGAATCCACCACACCCAGGAAGAAGATTCAGAAGCTTCAACAAGAACCAGTTCCTGCAAGAAATCTTCCCTAACCTACCCCAAAACATCACCGATTTAGACAAGGCAATTGAAACCTGGAATGAGACCATTGCTGCAGTTGCAAAAGCACCAGACAGAAAAAGGTCCAGACCCAGTAGAGTAAGACTAAGACCAGCTCCCTGGTACTCTGATGAAATAAGGGAAGCCAGAAGAGTGTGACGTAAGCTCAAGCAACTCTGGAGACAGAACAAGACTCAATCTACTCTACAGCAATACCAAACTAAGCAACAAGACTACAACAACCTGATAAATCACCACAAGCAGGAATACCACACCAAACGTATATTAAACTCCACCAACAAGCCCAAAGAGCTATTCAATATCGTCCACACTAACAAAAGAGTCAACCCCCATAATCCTTCATCCACAATCCTTTGCAAATTTCCTACTATCTAAACACAAGGCCCGAGACAGAAACACCTCAAATGACAGAGCCACTGACGGCACAACCCCCTCCACCAAACACACCTGGAGTGACTTCCACATACCCACTCTCTAGCAAGTCGCCCGCACAATCACTAAACATCAGCACAACACCATCTGGCCCTGGATAAAATCAACTAAGGATGATCTCAACCAATTTATACACAGAATAATACATGTATCCCTAACCCAAACAAGTAACTATCCGCCCAATCACCAAGCACGCCTCACTAGATAAAGAGGACCCAGCATCTTACTGCCCAATCTCCAGCCTTCCCTTTCTAACTTAAATAATCAAAAAGACAGTACAGCAACAACTACTGTACAGGCCCACCTGGACTCACAAGCCCCCCTAGACTCCCAGCAACATGGTTTTCGACCTAACAGTACCAAAACCCTATTCATACTGCTCTTTGACAACCTGATCAGAGGAATTGACAACTTAAAAAGGGATTTCTACTCATCTTCATCAATATCTCTTCTGCATTTGATACAGTGTCACACAACATCCTCCTCCAAAGACTGAAGACCATTGGTCTACACAACATCACACTTAAGTGGTTTCACTCTTACCTTAGTTTCAGACAACAATGAGTCAAACTTGGCACAAGCACCTCCACCCTGATTGGCTCCATCCAGGGCGTACCACAAGAGTCCTCCCTATCTGCACGGCTCTTTAACCTTTATATACAGCCTGTCTGCAACATCTTCAAAAAACATAGGGCCCGATATTCGAAGGGCATTTACACAGTTTACAGACTAGCAAACTGTGTAAATAACTTAGATGGGGATATTCAATGGCTCATCTATGTCCCCTGTGTGCCCTGATGCTATCCGGCTAGCATCAGGGCGTGTTGGGGGCATTCTGGGGTGGATCAGAGGCAGGGGCGTGAGATAACCAGGAGGCAGTGATATTGCATGCTGCCTGGTTAGTGCTGTGTGTGAAAAGATAGGTGAGGAAAACCCTCATCTATCTTTACAGTTTAGGCGCTAACTGGCAGCATGCAATATCGCTGCTGCTCGGTTAGCTTCAGCAGCTTCAGGGTTGTGCGGCAATACCCAGATATTCAATGCCAGGGCCGCATATGATTCTAGCATTGAATATCTTGGTTTAAGGGTCAGCAGGCAGGGCTATGTGCTGATGCAGAGTATAGCCTGCTCAGAAGAATATCGGGCCCATAACGTCCAATATGCAATATATGCTGATGATATTATGATTTACACCCCAATCAATCTGGACACCCCGAACTACCCAACAATGAGAAAATGTCTGATAGAGATGTCTGAAAGACTCTCCCATGACAATCTACACTTTAACTACAACAAGAAAGAAGACCTCATCATCACATGAGATACATTCTTTGCCCCTCCATCCTCAATAAACTTACTCAAAACAACCATACCCATAAAAGACAAAGTGCATTACCTCGGAATCACCTTAGATCACTACCTGAACTTACAATCACAGATCAAGAGGACCACCAGGAGCATATACCACAAGATGGCTATAATCAGGAGGCTCAAACCCCTCCTCAGCCAAAATCAATGCAGCACAGTCTGCCAAGCTGTTATCATACCCATACCGGACTACTGCAACGCCCTATATTATGGCCTACCAAAACAAACAACCTCACCTCTGCTGATGGCGCAAAACACCGCTGCTCACATCATTACTGGATTGGCAAAGCACGATCATATAGCACACCTCTTGAACCAGCTCTACTGGCTCCCAGTTGCCTCCCACATCAAATTCAAAACAGCCCTGAACATATTTAAAATCCATCATAACCTGTCTGCCAACATACTGCAGGGACTAATCTGCACTAACCCAAGCACCAGACCTAGAAGACGCAATGCAATGGGCACCATCCCAAACCCTAGCACCTTCATGAAAGCCAATCAATCTACAAGCAGGAAGGCATTATCCCTAGTGGCACTCACCCTTTGGAACTTCCTCCCAGACTCCCTAAGAGCCAATATGCATGCTAAAGACTTCCAGAAGAAGATGAAAACCTTCTTCTGCATGGACCACTTTAGGGACATCACCTAGAGAACAGGTCCCTCTTTCAACCCTACCGGACTTATGGAAACATAAGAACATAAAATATGCCATACTGGGTCAGACCAAGGTCCATCAAGCCCAGTATCCTGTTTCCAACAGTGGCCAATCTAGGTCATACGTACCTAGCAGTTTCCCCAAAAGACACAGGTTCCGCAATGCTTGTACTGGGTCAAGCATTGATATCCTGGGTCCCTTCTTAATAATGGTTTATGGACCTTTCCTCCAGGAACTTCTCCAAACCTTTTTTAAACCCAGCTACACTAACAGCCTTTACTACATCCTCCGGTAACAAATTCCAGAGTTTGATTACACGTTGAGTGAAAAAATATTTTCTTTTATTAGTCTTAAAAAGTTTACCCTGTAGCTTCATTGCATGTTACCTAATCTTTCTATATTCTGATAACGTAAACAATTGATCTACGTTTACCCGTTCCACTCCGTTCATTAATTTATAGACTTCTATCATATCTCCCCTCAGCCGTCTCTTTTCCAGGTTAAAGAGCCCTAACCTTTTTAGCCTTTCTTCATAGGAGTATCCTTCCATCCCCTTTACCATTTTGGTGGCTCTTCTCTGAACCTTTTCTAATAACGCTATATCCTTTTTAAGATACGGTGAGCAGAATTGCACACAATATTCAAGGTGCGGTCTCACCATGGAACGATATAGAGGCATTATAATATCCTTTGTTTTATTTTACATTCCTTTCCTTATGATATCTAGCATTCTATTTGCTCTCTTGGCCGCCGCTGCACACTGTGCTGAGGGTTTTAACATGCTATCCACAATGACGCCTAAATCTTTTTCCTGGGTGGTGGTTCCTAATGTGGAACCTTGCATTGTATAACCATAGTTTGGGATGTTCTTCCCTAGGTGCATAACTTTGCACTTGTCCACATTAAATTTCATCTGCCATTTTCATGCCCAGTTTTCCAATTTATCAAGATCCTCTTATAATTTTCTACAATCCTCTTGGGTTTTAACAACTTTAAATAGTTTTGTGTCATCTGCAAATTTGATAACCTCACTCGTTATTCCACATTCCAGGTCATTTATGAATATGTCAAAAAGCAGAGGACCCAGCACAGATCCCTGGGGTACACCACTATTCACCTTTATTCACTGGGGAAATTGGCCATTTAGCCCAACTCTCTGCTTTCTATCTTTTAACCAGTTCTTGATCCACAGTAGTACACTGCCTCCTATACCATGACTCTTTAGTTTTGCCAAAAGTCTCTGATGACGGACGTTGTCAAAGGCTTTCTGAAAGTCCAGATACACTATATCAACCGACTCACCTTTGTCCACCTGTTTATTCACACTTTCAAAAAAACATAACAGATTAGTAAGACAAGATCTGCCTTGTCTAAAGCCATGTTGGCTGTCTCCCATTAGGCCATGACTATCTACATGCTGAGTAATTTTATTCTTTATAATGGTTTCTACCATTTTTCCCAGTACTGACGTGAGGCTCACCATTTTGTAGTTTCCCGGATCACCCCTGGAACCCTTTTAAAAAATTGGTGTTACATTGGCAATCCTCCAATCTTCAGGTATTAGAGATGATTTTAATGATAGTTCACAGATTACTAATAGCAGGTCTGCAATCTCATATTTCAGTTCTTTCAACACCCTTTGATGTATACCATCTAGCCCAGGTGATTTGCTACTCTTCAGTTTATCTAATAGTTGTAATACATCTTCCCGATGTATCGATATTTCCTTCAATTCTTCCGCAACTTTAAATACCACTTCAGTCATGGGTAACATTCCTACATCTTCCCCAGTAAAGACCGAAGCAAAGAATTCATTCAGTCTCTCCGCTATCGCCTTGTCGCCTCTTAGTGTCCCTTTAACTCCTCTATCATCTAATGGACCAGCTGACTCTTTCACAGGTTTTTTGCTACGTATGTACTTGAAAAAATCTTTATTTCGCGTTTTTGCTTCCGCAGCAAGCTTCTTCTCAAATTTTCCCTTTGCTTGCTTTATCAATGATAACACTTATTAAAAGAGGGCTGCTACACAGTACCCTGTCCTGTGCTGCTGAGGTAAGTTATATTCTTATTTGATTTAAATTATAGCTGTTTGCTGCTGCTAGGCTCTAACTTATTATGAAATTTAAACTACTAGCTCTCTGCTGGGTTCCGAATTTAACCAGAAAGCTCTCTTCTGTGTTTGAAATTTAAACTAAAAGTTCTTTGCTGATGCTAGGCCCCGAGTGACTATTAAATTTAAACTATAAGCTCTCTGCTGGGTTCCAAATTTAACCAGAAAGCTTTCTTCTGTGTTTTAAATTTAAACTAAAAGTACTTTGCTGATGCTAGGCCCTGAGTGACTATTAAATTTAAACTACAAGCTCTCTGATGGCTATGAAATTTAACCAGAAAGCTCTCTTCTGTGTTTTAAATGTAAACTTAAACTGCTGCTACTAGGCCGTTACTGATTTAACAAAAAATAATGGGTTCACAGATTAATTAGCTTTAATAGTAAGAATTCCTTTCAGAAAATTCCCAGAAGTATATACTCACAATTGCAGATCTCTCTCCAGAAGTAACAGTCCCCTTTTCTAGTCCTTCAAGACTGAGGATCACAGAGCTCTGGTTGAGCTATTTATGCCTGTGCTGCTGAGGTAAGCTGTGACCAACTTCCTGAATGATTAACAGTCCTTGCTTGGATAGAAGAGGTCTTTCAAAATGGCCTTTTGACCTGCCACCTGGTGTTAACACCTATTGAAAAAGTTTCACAGGTCTCTTGCCCCCTAGGTAGAAGGCCTCTTTGTAAAGGCCTCTAGAAGACTTTATTTGCTGCTCAACGAGTACTGACCCTGTTTTGCCTTTTGTGCTAATCTATATTCTTATTTGATTTAAATTATAGCTCTTTGCTGCTGCTAGGCTCTAACCTATTATGAAATTGAATCTACAAGCTCTCTGCTGGGTTCTAAATTTAACCAGAAAGCTCTCTTCTGTGCTTTAAATTTAAACTAAAAGTACTTTGCTGATGCTAGGCCCTGAGTGACTATTAAATTTAAACTACAAGCTCTCTGCTGGGTTCCAAATTTAACCAGAAAGCTCTCTTCTGTGTTTTAAATTTAACTAAAAGTACTTTGCTGATGCTAGGCCCTGAGTGACTATTAAATTTAAACTACAAGCTCTCAGCTGGGTATGAAATTTAACCAGAAAGCTCTCTTCTGTGCTTTAAATGTAAACTTAAACTGCTGCTACTAGGCCCTGACTGATTTAACAAAAAATAGTGGGTTCAGAGATTAATTAGCTTTAATAGAAAGAATTCCTTTCAGAAAATTCCCAGAAGTAAATACTCACAATTGCAGATCTCTCTCCAGAAGTAACAGTCCCCTTTTCTAGTCCTTCAAAACAATACAGCCCCAGTGCTCCAGCTTTCCCCCTAGCCCACATCACCTCTTGTATATACTGCAGGTAAGTTAATGTATGTAAGTTACTGTGTAAATAAGTTTGACGCCCACATGTCTCCACAACCTGTAACACATTGTAATCTGATTAAGTTGTCATGTAAACTACTTTGATTGAAGGAGAAGACAGTATAGAAAACCTGTTAAATAAATAATAAATAAAGTGAAACAGTCTGGACTGTGTGTGTTCATGTATCATGACCTTCCCCTTTGACTGAACAGCTCCCATATGTAAGACATGAATGGCAGTTGAACCAGCAGCATAGCAAGGCAGGCAACATGCAGACATTATAGGATGTCCTTCTCCCACACCTGCCAAACATACTTTGTCAGACATGTATGGAACAGAGCCTGCAGAGATGTAAGCAGACATAGGCATATCCCAACTCATGCCCTCGTGCATCCTGACAATGATGTCATAGATACCCATGGATTGATAAACCCACATGACTGTTCTGTGGCTCCAAAACGTGACCGGTGTGTGTATGGGAGAAGGATCAAGGGCTAAAGACCAGCCTGTGGATCAGGAATGGCATGACCTGGTGGGTAAACCTTATCCTACATTACCAGAACTGTATCAGCATGTGCAATCTTCATCATTCCCTCCTGCATGAGTTCACACACTCAGCTGCCACACTGAGAAGCTGCACCACCCATGCCAGGTGGCAGAGCACAATAATAGAACCTGCACACTGACAGGCATTGACAGTGCCCGAGTATTGCAGTACACACTAACAGCGCCTGCACACTATGCAGGTGTTCACAGCGCCCATGCATTTCAGAGCATGCTATGAGTGCCTGTACACTGAGCAGGCTTTGACAATGGTGGAGCATCAAAGGAGACCTAAGGGGCAGGTAGGAATGCCAACCTGCACCACATTTGGACAGTGGGGTCATGTGTATTTGTGTCTCAAGAGGAGTATGAGCTGCATCAATGCAGTGTGCATACATGTGGTGCCCAGGCTTTATGACTGTGCATACAATTTGCTGCTGGTCAGCTATACAGCAACCCTGCATAGTGTGTGAGACACCATTTACAAGCAGAAGGTTAGTTTTCAGTAAGCAGTTGCTACATGTGGCTGTGATGCTGTAATACATTCCTAGTTACAGCATCATCTAGGCCCATTCCCACAGAATTCCCCTACACTTATCTCCCAACATGGCACTGTTGTGTAGCTCCCAAATCATCTGATGGCTTGACTGGAGTGAGGAAGGGGTTCCCCTTAGTGTGTTTTGCAACCCTCACCTCTGACTAAGCCTCCAAGCCTCAGGACACACCCATTAATCAGAGGCCCGATTAATGCCAAATGCCATAACAGCTGTATCCATGCCGATACTGTCAGCCCACCTGGAGTAGTTGCAACCTATATGGACTAGGCTCAGGTGGAAGACTGGCCTCTGTGATTGTCCAATTCATTCACTTAGTTGGTAACACTGGCAGAAATCTGTGATTTACCTGTATGCACGTTGCTCATTCTGCATGCTGCATTCACAGAGTACAATTGAGGGGACACTGCTCCATGCAGTGTAAGCACATATAGGCAGGTACATATCAAGCAACTATGCACACAATAAACACCACCTCAACACTGTCTACTGATCATTTGCCAAAGCATACAGCAGTACATTGCTTCACACCCCAAATGAGAGTGCAAATGCACCTCTGTGCCTGATTGTGACAGTGGGACACTACCAGCTGCCAAATGAGCCACAAGATGTCATGTTGGTCTCTGCATCGCCTACCACCATATGGGAAGGCAGTGCCTGGAGGTGACTGTTGGGATGGGGGGGGAACAGTATCATACATGTTTAGAATGTGCCCTTCGTAGGTGGCATTGCTGGCCAAAGCCTATGTTCACATGATTAGCATCTATGCAGGCCTACTCAGTGTCTTCATGTGTCACATCAGAAAGCCTGTATGACAGCCTCACTGGCTCCCCATGGGCACCGAGTGTGAAAGTCACAACAATGGTGTTAAAGTACAAAGAGGCAGGGAATGGTGGCATATGTGACGCCAGCAACTGTTCCAACATCCAACCCCATGTCCAACCTGTCATGCTTCCACGCACACTTGGGGGAGGAGGCAATGCACCTGCAGCAAGGGAGAGTGCATGTGCTGCACTGGCCAGATTTGCAGTGACCATGACTAGGGACATGAACAAGAACAGGTGAACCAAACAGTGGTTGAATTAAGCAGCTGTATTAAGAAAAAACCCCAACACATTTCGGTGAAACCCCCTTCTTCAGGGGGCACCGTCCTCAAATAAAAACATAAATATATAATCATATAAAATATCGCAGGCAAAAAAATTGTGATTACAATAAAGATTAAAAATCAAAACAAACAATAAAATCTACATAAATATATATAAAGCTATATGAAACAGGCTGATTAGAAACAGAAAAAATAATCCAATACATATATAAACCAACACAAGTCACATAGAGGGATGAGAAGGACAAAGTATTGATATGACCAGGACTCCCTCACTCCACCCACAGACTGGCCCTGCACTAACCAGATAGTGCCAGAGTGATCTGTGGAGATATTCAACATCACTATCCAGATAGAGCTACTTAATATCACGGTCAGCATCCTTACCCAGACAGCCTCTTATTGGCCATCTGGCTAAGGGTTCTGAATATTGCATAGTAACATAGTATATGACGGCAGATAAATACCAGTATGGTCCATCTAGTCTGCCCAGCAAGGCGGCAAGAGTAGGTACACTTGATGCTCCGTGCAGGTCACATCTCCCCTTGCCTTTGTTTAGGGGTATACCTACCACTCCGTGCAGGTCACCCCTATTTGTTCAGATATAAGCGATAGTTATGCATATTTTGATTTTATCCTGTTGCTATAAAGGGATCCATTATGTCTGTCCTATGCCATTTTGAATTCTGTCACTGTGTTTGCCCCCACCATTTTCATCGGGAGAGCATTCCAAGCATCCACCACCCTTTCAGTGAAAAAGTATTACCTGAAATTGCCTTTCAGTTTACCCCCTTGTAGCTTCATGTTATGCCCACTAGTTTTACAGCTTCCCCGTCTTTGCAAGAGGTTTGTTCGTCCATTAATACTCTAAGTATTTGAAGGTCTGAATCATATCTCCCCTGTCCCTCCTCTCCTCCAGAGTGTACATATTTAGGTCTTCAAGTCTCTTCTCATAAGTCTTCTGACACTGGCTCCAAATCATTTTGGTTGTCTTCCTCTGAACTGATTCCAGTCTTTTTATATCCTTTGAAAGATACGGTCCCCAAAACTGAACACAATATTCCAAGTAAGGCCCCACCATCGACTTGTACAGTGGCATTAGTACCTCTTCCTTTCTGCTGGTAATTCCTCTCTGTATGCAACCCAGCATCCTTCTGGCTTTTGCCACTGCCTTGTCACAATGTTTTGCCAGCTTGAGATCATCAGAAACAATCACACTGAGGTCTTTCTCCTGGTCTGTGCAAATCAGTCTCTCGCCTCCTATCCCATTTCCTTATGTTTATCTCCCAACATAGCACTGTTGTATAGCTCACAAATCACCTGCTTGTTTGACTGGAGTGAGGAAGGGGTACACGTGTGTGTGTGTTGCAACCCCTTTTACTTTTTATTCACCCACATCCTGCTTGAAGAGTGTATTATTGTGGTTAAGTGACTTCTGGTGAATGCTACACAGGGAGAGAAAGAGAGATAGTCATCTTGTCTACGATTGTTGGAGCTCAGAGTGGAAAGAGTCCTCCCCCAGCATTTCCACTGGTCTCAGAGGTAAAAGGGTGAATGAAGATTCTTGCCTCCATTGTACCCTATATCCTGTCATAACAAAAGTATCTGGGATTTACATCAACATGTTAGCATATGCCTTCCTCAGAAATACAGTATGTAGTAACTGAGATGTAGTTGTTTCATGCCTTAAGTGGCTTGTCTTAATGCTCATTGCTCATAGGTACGAACACAACTAATAAAGTAATTTTAATATATTTTTTTAATTTGCATACCGGGTCAGACCAAAGGTTCATCAAGCCCAATATTCTGTTTACAACAGTGGCTAGTCCAGGTCAAAAATACTTTTCAGGTTCTCAAAAGATAGACAATTTAGGTTACACGCATGCAGATGACAGTTACCATCAAGGAACTGTCAGTAATGCTATCACACGTGCAATGAGGGCACATCAATGTATTTAATAGATGGACATTTACCAACATCCGCAATAGTGTGCATTTAATACACTTTCCATTACAGTTGCACACAAGTAGCACAATTTCCCTTATTTTTAGCATCTTAATTATTATCATTATGGGGTAATTTTCATAATGAAAAAATTGCCAGGTACTTTTAACAAGCATATTTTCACACAAGGCATCTGCATACTTTCTATCAGCTATTTGAGTGGCTGACAGAGGGGAAGGGAAAGCAGAACCCATGCTGTTCTCCTCCTCTGAATTAAACCCACCGAAATGAAATGCTTTTTTTTCCTGTGGCTAAAAGTATGTGTGCTTTGGAAGCAGTGGACACCATTTGCTGCATTCGAGGAGAGCAATTTTGAGTCAGGCCATTTGCTGTGGATAAGTATATTTGAAAATTGCCCTGATGATAGGAGTGCTACCAAAACACGTCTTAAGATGTAATAAATAGTAGAATTCATTTTCGCCATCCTCTGCCTTCTTTCTGACTTTTTGGCCCACTGGAATATTTAAATGCTTGCTGAAGTAATTCTACTTGACTTTGTTGGCACAGTTGAATGCTATCTTGATATTTCTGTCTTCACAACGAATGCTCTTTTAAGTAAGAAATGGTAACCATGACACTGTGGTGATGTGAGGAAAAGTTCACTGTATTTTCAGACCATGAAAGTCATTTCCTTTTCACTAGTCAGCAAAGCTAATATAAATGATTTTCCATCACTTTGCTGGATATCAACCAAGTTTCCACATAGCAAGACCATATGGAGTTTTCGTTTATTAAGTTGAAATAATAGAATGTTGCTCAAGTGAAAAAAAAACAGCTTACCTAATAAATTAGAGAGGATACATACGCATTTTTATGTATTGCTTAGATAAGGTTCTCATGCTTGTATTTATTTGAAGTATAGAAATCTTCATAACTTATATTGTTTATGGTCACAGGTATCCAGAATGATGGTCCCTAGCTTCTCAATATTAGTCATAATCTTTTCCCAATTGGAATTTCCTTACTACTGATGCATAAACACCTGGAAATTGATATTCAAGGGTTTATCTGGCTAAGTTTTAGAGTTAATTGCACAAACCTCAAAAGTTAAAATGTTTCCCCCTACTTAATGGATAGGTTTTGCTAGATAAGTGGTTCTTCATCATACAAAGTGAAAGATCATTAGAGGAAGACATTCTGCTTGGCAAGGTTGATGATCAATGCATACGAAGAAGGCCCACAATGAGATGACTGATACTGTAACAGCAGCTATGGATGCCACTCTATCAACAATTAGCTGCCTGACTGAAGACCAAACACAGTTTAGGAAAACTACCCACAGGATTGCTATGAGTTGGCTCCAACTCAAAGGCACTTCAACAACAAGTGTTGTTGAGTCGGTGTCAACTCACGGTCAGGTAGATAATTGTTGATAGAGTGGCAACCATAGTTGCTGTTATTGTATCGATACATTTAGTCAGATAAAAATATGCAGCACTGGGGGTATTTATGAAGCTGTGGTTAGCCAATTGGTGCTAATTTAGAACTAATCAGCTTAAGTTAGCTAGATAAGTTAGGCAGGAAAAATCAGTATCCAGAGGTTTGTAGTAGCAGATTTATCTGGATATATGCTGCTGAATATCCAGATAAAGTTAACCAGGTAAAGTTATCTAATTAACTTACCTGCTCAGTAGATCTTTTAATAATGACCTCCAGGAGTTCACATTGCATTGTCACAGGCTGGTCTCGCTAGGTCAGCTCTCTTGGTTGGGAATTCAGCTATTCCTTTCCTTTTCCATAGACGAGACAGGATACCGATGTACTATTTACATGTTTTATTTGCAAATATAGGAAAATGCTTCGCCATGCACTTCTATTTGAGAGCTTTCCAGTCAAATGCAGGCTCCGTGTACAATTTAATACAGGTGCATGTCTGTTCAGTGCTGTGTACGTCTTGTAGTGCTATACAAATGCTCAGTAGTAGTAGTAGTAGTAGTAGTGTCAAGGATGGATGAACCAAGCCTTCAGGCAAAACATTAAAAATATATAGAAAAGGGAAAAAAAGAGCAACATCTGGAGTGCTGCATATACCAATGCCCATAGTATGTGTAATAATGTTCCAGATTTAGAAACTGGAAGAGGCTGACTTGCATATAGTGGCAATTACAGAGATATGGTACACAGAAACCAATGACTGGGATGTAGTTACACCAGGCTATAATTTATTTGGGAAAATAGGATAGGAAGAAAGGGAGGAGAAGTGGCATTGTATGTAAAAAAGAAGAAGTTATTTTTCCTTAGCTATAAGAAATTGAAGAAAAAAGAAGACTAAGCATTATCTGGAGAAGCTAAGGGAAGCTGGTAAAGTAGTCAGGAAAGCAAAGATGCTAATGAAAGAAAAAATAGCCAATATAGTGAAACATGGGAGCAAGACTTTTTTTAGTTATGTTAGTGACAGGACCAACTGCAAAGATGGAAATGTGAGACTCAAGAATGAAAGAAAGGAATGTGTAAATGCTGATGAGGATAAAGTAGAATTGCTTAATAAATATTTCTGGCCTATGTTCACAGATAAAAGGCTGGGAATAGAACTCAGAAAACAAATACAAACAGTAAAGGAAGTGAGGTAGAAATCAAACTGTTTTCATAAGACTGTGTTTGTGAGGAGCTAGCTAAAGTGATGGAGCCAAATGGGATTTATCCAAGGGTATTGAAGGAACTTATGGAATATTGGCAGATCCATTGGCTGACCTTTTCAAAGTTTCTTTAGAGTCAGGCATGATCCTGAAAGACTGAAGATGGATGAACATGGTTCCTATCCACAAAAGCAGAAATAAGGAAGAGGTTAAGAATCACAGAGTGGTTAGTCTGCTCTCTGTGGTGAGTAAATTAGTGTACACTCTGCCAAAGCAGAGGATAGTGCATTTCCTGGTATTCAAGGGATTATTGGTTCTGAGAAAACATGGCTTTACTAGAGATGGGTCTTGTCAGGCAAATTTGATTGATTTCTTTGACTAGGTGATTAGAAAATTGGATTGGGGAGAGTGCTAGATATGGTATATTTAGATTTCAGCAAGACCTTTGACACTGTCCCATATCAGCAACTTATAAACTGAGTACCCTTGGGATGGGCCCTAAAGTTACTGATTGGGTAAGAAACTGGTTAGTAGGAGATGACAGAGGAAAGTAGTAAATGGATTTCATTCTGAAGCTAAGGGCATTACCAGCTTGGTTCTGTTCTTTTTAACACTTTTGTAAGTGATGTTGCGGAAAGTCTGTCAGAAAAGGTACAAGTACCTCTTTGTGCATACCAAAATCTTCAACAGGGTAGACACCTTGGAAGGTGTGAATAACATGAGGAGGGATCTAGCAAAGTTTGAAGAATAGTCAAGAATTTAGCAGCTAAATTGTTTTTTTAATTGTTTATTTAAATTTTCTTGAATGCAAAAATGAATTTACAAGAAAATGATTCCAACCACCAAACAGATACATTCAAAAACAAAATACTATACTCATTGTACAAAACACATCAAGAGGGAGAGAGCACCACAAACTCCCCAAAGGGAGACTAAAGAAATCAGAAGAAAAAAGGAGTTATTAAAACTCCAAATCAGGGAGCCAAAAAAATTAAGCCAACCCGCCTAAATATCCTCCTGCCCATTGACACTCTCCTTATCCAGAAGAAACTGACATAAAGCAGCCACACCAATATAAACATAATCATGACCTTCATAAGTTACTAAACAACGACAGGGAAACTTCAAGAAAAAAGAAGCCCCCAGAGCCACCACTCTAGCTCTGAGCTCAAGGAATTGCTTCCTACGAGCCTGGGTGACCCTACTCACATCTGGAAAAACTTGAAGTTTATATCCACAGAATAACACATCCTTGCATTTGAAGTACGCACGCATAATTCTCAGTTTAAGTGATTCAGACCCGAAAGTCACCACCAAAGTACACCGCTTCGGGATGATATCGAGCGAATCCTGCAAAAACTCTGTAAGATTGGGGCCTACCGAGTCAACCGAAGGAAGTCCATCCCTGGCCTGACTCGAGGTCCCAGTCTTAGAAAAAAAAGAATACATTTGCACAATTTTCACAGACTCAGCCAAATGCAGAACTTCAGACAAATACTTTTTCAATAAAATCTCAGGAGAAAGCAAGTGAGTAGATGGAAAATTCAGAAAACGAAGGTTCCTTGCCTGCTGGTGATTTTCAAGAACCTCCAAACGATAAGAAACAGAGGAAATATCTTTAAGATAACCAAGATGCAAATCTTTATGTGATTGGAGTTGAGAATCCACCAGGGTCAGGGAACCACCAAAAACAGCCATTTGATCATCAATTACTTTAACTTTAGTGACAACATCATATGAAAAATTACACAAAGAGGTAACAGTAGTAGTCAAACGTGTCTCAATTTTCTGAAGCATTGACCAAATATCAGAAAGAGTCACCTCACTTTTAGATGGTAGTAAATCACTATCAGGTGCAGCAAGGTCCACAGGGACTAAGACAGGAGATATAACTTGCGAAGGTAACTTCAAAGGAGTAGATGCACAAGTAGGCTGAGGGAAAGGAGGCAGTGTCCGGATGTCCGGGCTCAAAGAAGCCCCATCCTGAGACTGGCTAGCAAGTGGAAGGGCAGTGACATGCTTGTCCATGGGACCGGACACCTTACCTCCCTCTACTGACGGTGCTTTAGCTGATGACTTCGCCTTCCGTTTCCCCATGGAAGCACACAACTGCTGGCACTCCTTGGACCACCAAAGAAGCACCAAAGGAGCACACAAGGAGCAAGACTTGCCCCTTGTAACACGCCCCTTAGAACGCGACCCCGCAGGCCGCGAACACGCAGCCGCGTGTAGTCCTGCTGAGGTTTTGTAGGACTCGTGGGGGGGGGGTCCTCCACTCCAGGGGCGACCACTCTCTGCCTGCAGCTGACTCGGCAGGCACCCAGCTCCAGCCGACTACGTTGCTCCGCGGCAGGGAAAATACCGCGGCTGCTCCCACACCAAGATGTTCTCTCACCTAGCAGCTAAATTTTAATACTAAAAAAATACAAAGGCATGCAGTCAGGCTGCAAAAGCCCAAGTAAGCAGTATAGTATAAGGGGTGAAGTACTTCAATGCACAACAGAAGAACAGGACCTGGAGATGATCATAACAGATGATCTTAAAGTAGCCAAGTAGGTAGAAAAAGCAAAGGCAAAAGCCAGAAGGATGCATAAATGCATAGGGAGAGGAATGGCCAGCAGAAAAAGGAGGTGATAGTGTCTTTGCATTAGTCTCTAGTGCAGGGATAGTGCATGCAACTCTTTCTCATGCATATTCATTGTAGTTATTCTGAAAAACTGACTGGCTAGTTCTATCCCAATGAGTGGGTAAAGAACCCTTGCTGCAGTGAGACATCATTTGGAGTGCTGTGTACAATTCTGGAGACTGCACCTTCAAAAGGATATAAACAGGATGACGTCCAGAGGGTGGCTACTAAAATGATCAGCGGTCTTTGTAATAAGTTATATGGGGATAGAAATCTCAATATGTATACTTTAGAGGAAAGGCAGGGAATGAGAGATATGATAGAGATATTTAAATAGTTTTGTTGTTTAAATGGACAGGAAGTGACCCTCTTCCTGTTGAAAGAAAGCTCTGGAACAAGGAGTCATAGGATGACGGTGAAAGGAGATAGACTCAGAAGTAATCTGAGGAAATATTTCTTTTTGGAAAGGGTGGTGGATGCCTGGAACAGCCTTTCAGTAGCAGTGGTGGAAATAAGAAGGGTTTCTGTATTCAAGAGAGCATGGGACAAGTATAGAGTATCTCTGAAGGAGAGGAAGGTAGAATTAAATAATTCTTACAGATAGGCAGACTGGATAGACCATGTGGGCTTTATGTGCCATATTTGTCTATGTTTCTATACTGTATTCTCCCACTGAGACTTTTGTTAAACATATGGTATATACCTTGTTAGATGTCTTGTGATGGTCTGTAGCATCTGGCCGAAATGCCTTGAGAATGAAACCTGATTCATTCACTATAGCTAGTGATGTTGAACTAGGGTAAGATTTGATTCTGGAGTCTTGATGTAGTTTCTGGGCAGAGAGGAAAATCTGGGAACCATCAGCATAAAGATGCATGGGAGGAGATCAGATTACCAAGAATGTAAGTATAAAGAAAGAAAAAAAGAGCACCAAGCTTTTTCATTGACAGGCCCAGCACTGTGGAACAGCTTACCCGCCAACCTGAGAACTATAACTAATTAAATGGGAGTGGAGGAGTAGCCTAGTGGCTAGCACAACAGCCTATTACCCAAAAGATCAGTGAGTCACATTGCCTTTGAAGAAAAGATCTGGCAATCTACTTCTAATCATACCTTGCCAAGAAAACCCAGGAGTTGCTAGGTTACCAGGAGTCAGCGTTAACAAAGATACCCAAAAAAAAAGTCTCAAAGCTCACCTGTTTATGCTGACTTTTCTAGGCTACTGCTTACAGTAGTATTTTAGTATCCTAGCAGTTAGCTCTCCAACTGCAAGAATAAGCACTCTTTAATGGCACCTAACTTTTATTTGTGAGGCTGATTTTATGTTTGTACTATTTTATGTGTTTTTATGTTTTTTATGTGCTTTTAAGTTTTTCTGTTATTCCTTTGCCGATATTAATTGCAACATTTACCTCCTCGTTGTTAATGCCTGTTTTAGTGAATATGTTTTCCATTTGGAGTCTTATGTTTTGATTGTAGTCATCTTATTCAGTTGTATGTTTTATTATGTATGGATTTTAGTATCCTGCTTAGACTTTTAGATGGTGTGGGTAAGAAATGTAAATAAATAAATAAAATAAAAATAATTAACCCTGAGGGACAGATCATTTGATTGCACCATCTATAACACCTATAAAAGATGGCCACTCCTTGACACTACTACCTGTTCTGCGCATTCTAGGATGCCATCTCAATAGTCACTTGACTTCACTTATCAAAGTATGTTTCCATTTATTATGTTTAATAAGCTCCATCAGACCATTTCTTGATAGGAAAGCTCTGTTGACACTATTTCATGCCTTGTGATAGGAAGATTAGATTACTATAATTCATTTTATAATAGGATTCCATAATCACGCTTGACGCGTTTACAGCTAGTTCAAAATACAGGGATAAAGCTGGTTTCATCATCTAGCTACTGTATCATGATCATGTGACATCCCTACTTATGTCTTGTCTTTAGAATCAAATTTAATATCCTGTTATTAAATGTTAAGTCTTTATGCTCTGGTCAGCTTCTGTTGGGTGTCAGTGAAATGAAGTGGACTGGCATTGAGCACTTTGCATCTGATGATCACATGGTATACTATACTGGAAATGAAAGACAAAGAAGAAATGGTATTGCATTTATAATTAAGAAGAAGCCTGTAAAAACTAAAGAAATACAATGCAATCAGTGAACGCTTAATTTCTATTCGTCTACGAGAAATGCCCATCAACACAATTATTATTCAAGTATATGCCCCAACAACAGATGCAGAAGAGGATGAAGTTGATGAATTCTATGAACAAATACAATCTGAAACTGACAGAACATGCAAACAAGATATCCTGATCGTCATGGATGACTAGAACACAAAAATTGGCAACAAAGAAGAAGGCAAAGTGGTTGGAAAATATGGACTTGGAAACAGACATGAAGCTGGAAAAAGAGTGATAGAATTCTGTAATACCAACTATCTCAAACACCTTCTTGCAACAACATAAGCAGCGACTGCACACATGGACTTCACCCAATGGATTGTAAAAAAATTAATTGACTACATCTGTGGACGTCAACAATGGACAAGCTCAGTGACATTAACAAAGACAAAACCTGGAGTAGACTGTGGTACAGATCACCAACTACTAGTATGCAAATTCAAGCTAAAGCTGAAAAAGATCAAGCCACTCATGAATGTCACAAAATATGATCTTGAAAATATACCACCAGAATTTAAAGACTACCTTCAAAACAGATTTGCTGCTTTGAGAACAAATGACAGAGAATCAGAAGAGTTATGGGATGACATCAAGAGAATTGTGCTCGAAGAGAGTGAGCAGTCTCTACAAAAGGTGAAATGGATGACTGAAGAAACTCTGAAAATTGCCCAGAAATGCAGATAAAGAAAAACCAGAGGAGAAAGAGAGGCAATCACAGAATTCAACAGAGATTTCTAATGAGCAGCAAGATGAGACAAGGACTAGTACTACAATGATGCATGCAAGCAAATAGAATCAGAAACTGTTAGAAGAACAAGATCAGCTTTCCTAAAGCTACGAAAGTTAGAGAAAATTCCAGCATCGAATTGGAATGCTACAAGATGCTCAAGAATCCATGTTGAATGATGCTGAGAAAATCAAGAAAAGGTGGAAAGAATATACAGAGTCATTATACCATAAAGATCAAGTGGACCAACAGCCATTTCGACCTCTACCTTATGATCAGGAACCATTCATAATGAAAGAAGAAGCTGAAGCAGCATTAAAAGCATTATAAAAGAACAACGCACCAGGCATTGATGGCATTCCCTTTGAAGTATTACAGCAATCGGATGCGGCTGTTACCATACCTACAAGGCTGTGACTGGAAATTTGGAAGACAACATCCTGGCCAACTGAAAAAGATCTCTGTTTATACCAATACTGAAGAAAGGTGATCTCACTGAGTGTGGAAATTATCACACAATCACTCTCATCCCACATGCCAGATTCTACTTAAGATCAATCAACAGGGACTACAACCATAACTGGAATGAGAACTGCCTGAAATGCAAGCAGAGTTCAAAAAAGGGAAAAGGACAAGAGACATCATCACAGATGTGAGATGGATCCTTGAAAAGACAAAATAATTCCAAAAGGATATTTATACAGTTATGGTCAACATTATTGGCACCCTTGCATTTTAGGAATGTTGTGGACAATATCTTGAGAAACAATTGGAAATATTCCAACTGTATGTCATCACAATATTTTAATAGTATGTTCAAAGGTATACAACAAAAAAAAAGATGTCTGTGCAACTTAAGACGTAGTAATTTCTGAGATTACAAAAACAAACAAAATATGACCTGGACAGGATTAATGACACCCTTCAGTAATATTTGGTTACACAACCCTTTGGCAGTGATGACAGCCTCCAAATATTTCTTGTAGCCACCTATAAGTTTTGTACATGTATCTGCTAGTAATTTCTTGAACTCTTCAACTGCAATTTCTTTCAGTTCATGAATGTTTTCAGAATTATTTTTACCAAAGACCGATTTAAGCTCTTTCCAAAGGTTCTTGATTGGATTGAGATCAGGACTCATTGCTGGCCAGTTCTGTACTTTGAATTTATGTTTTGATTCATTGTTCTGTTGGAGGAACCATGACCTTCACCCCAGACCTAGCTTTCTGACACTAGGTAGCACATTTTGATTCCCTTAATATGTTCCAAACCTCCAGTCCCTGAGGCAGCAAAGTCCCACATTATGGAACCTTCACCATATTTAACTGTAGGGTGGGCATTTTTTTCCTTCTATGCTTGATTTCTTTGCATGTAAATGCATCGCTGGTCTGCATTGCCAAAGAGCTCAAGTTTGGTTTCATCTGTACACAAAACATTTTCCCAGAAGGATTGTGGTTTCTCAAGGTGGGTTTCGGCAAAGATCAGGCATGCCTTTTTATGCCTGTCATTGAGGAGTGGGGTCCTCCTTGGTCTTCGCCCTTGAAGTCCTTCTTCATTTAGTGTGCAGCATATGGCAGAGGTTGAAACCACCATTCCAGATTGCTCCAGGTCTGCCTTAAGCTCTTTAGATGTTGTACATGGTGTTTTCCCAACAGTTTGTACTAACCTTCAAAGACTTCTTGGATTAATTTTCCTCTTCCCACCACATCTTGGGAGCTCTTTGACAATGCCATGAGCTGAAAACTTCTTAATAACATTGTGAACTGCAGACACAGGAATCCCAAGATCTGTGGAAATGGCCTTGTAACCCTTTGAAGTTTGATAATGGCTTTTCTGACAGTTTCAGGCAGCTTTCTTTGTCTTCCCCATTGTGAAAATGGAACAGGGAGTGAATGTGGCTATTTTAAACATTAGAGCCATCATTCATTGGTTAATTAGAGTCATGTGAGTACTGACAATTGATTACAGGTGCATCTAATTTTACTGCAATGGGAGTGTGGTTCTTCTGTTCAAACTGATTTGAATTGTTTATAAGAGTACCAACAATCATGCCCTGGCAATGTTCCAGTGTTTATACTATTTCCTACTATTCCTTTTTTAATTGGTCTTGTTTTATGTTATTCTTTTATGTGTCAAATATGTGTGCATATATAGTCCAAAGCTATTTCACTGGCCAATTTTTTTAGGAGATATTGGATATTAAGGGGTTGAACTGCAAGGGTGCCAATAATATTAACTACAGAAATTTGACTGTATAAACCATAAGAAACTCTGGTCCACATTAAGAAGTATGGGTATACCAGAACACCTGCCAGTTCTCTTGTACAATCTTTACATTGATCAAGAAGCAAAGGTTTGAACAGATCAAGGAGAAACAGAATGGTTTAAAATCAACAAAGGTGTATGACAAGGCTGAATACTTTCCCCCTACCTGTTTAATTTATATGCAGAACAAATCATCAGAGAAGCAAGACTGTATGAAGACAACCGAGGTGTGAAGATTGGTGGAAGATTCAACAACATCCTTCACTATGCTAATAATACCACATTACTGGCTGAAAGTGAAGATGATCTGAAACATTTGCTTCTCAACATAGTAACATAGTATACGTATGAAAGCAGATAAAGACCAGGATGGTCCATCTAGTCTGCCCAGTAAGGTGGCAAGAATAGGTGCACCTACCGATCCATGCAGGTCACCCCTCCCCATGCCTTTGTTTAGGGGTGTACCCAATGCGCCATGTAGGTCACCCCTATTTGTTGAGATATAAGAGATAGTTAAGTTTATTTTGATTTTATCCTGTTGCTATAAAGGGATCTATTGTGTCTGTCCCATGCCATTTTGAATTCTGTCACTGTATTTGCCCCCACCACTTCCATCGGGAGGGCATTCCAAGCATTTACCATGCTTTCACTGAAAAAGTATTTCCTGACATTGCCTTTCAGTTTACCCCCTTGCAGCTTCATATTATGCCCTCTAGTTTTGCAGCTTCCACGTCTTTGGAAGAGGTTTGTTTGTTCATTAATTCTCTTTAAATATTTAAAGGTCTGAATCATATCTCCCCTGTCCCTCCTCTTCTCCAGAGTGTACATATTTAGGTTTCCAAGTTTCTTCTCACGCAGGCTCCAAATCATTTTGGTCACCTTCCTTTGGAGACCATATCTCACAAAGGAGACCATATCCTTTGCGAGATATGTTCTCCAAAACTGAACAAAATATTCCAAGTGAGGCCACATCAGCAACTTGTACAATGGCATTAGTACCTCCTCCTTTCTGCTGGTAATTTCTCTCTGTATGCAACCCAGCATCCTTCTGGTTTTTGCTACCGCCTTATCATATTGTTTTACCACCTTGAGATCCTCAGAAAGAAACGCTCCGAGATCCTTCTCCTGGTCCATGCACACCAACCTCTCATCCCCTATTGCATACAATTCCCTTGGATTTCTGCTTCCCAAGTGCATGACACTGCTCTTCTTCACATTAAATCTTAACTGCCAAGCATTAGACCATTCTTCCAGCTTTTGTAGATCTTTCCTCATGTTATTCACTCTCTCAGGGAAGTCTAAACTGTTGCAAATTTTCATGTCATCTGCAAAAAGACAGACTTTTCCTTTCAGTCCTTCAGCAATATCACTTACAAATACATTGAATAGTACTGGTCCCAGGACCGAACCCTGAGGCATACCACTAATCACCTTCCTTTCATCCAAGTGAGATCCATTTAGCATCACCTTCTGTAGTCTGTCCGTGAATCAATTTCTGATCCAGTTCACCACCTTGGGATCCATCTCCAAGCTGTTGAGTTTATTAATAACCTGCAATGAGGAACAGTATCAAAGGCTTTGATGAAATCTAGGTAGATCACATCCATTGCATGACTTTGATCTAGTTCTCTGGTCACCCAGACAAAGAACTTAATCAGATTTGTTTGGCAAGATCGTCCTTTGGTAAAACTTTGTTGCCTCGGATTATGCAATCTGTTGGATTAGAGAAAGTCCACTATTTGCTGTTTCAGGAGCGCCTCCATTACTTTTACCACTACTGAGGTAAGGCTTACTGGCCTGTAGTTTGTCACTTCTTCCCTATTACCACTTTTGTGAAAAGGTACCATATCAGTCCTTCTCCAGTCCTGCGGAATTTCTCCTCTCTCCAAGGATCTATTAAAAACATCCTTCAACAGCCCTGTAAGACTCTCTCTGAGCTCTTTCAGTTTCCTGGGATATATCCCATCCGGTCCCATGGCCTTGTCCACTTTCAGTTTTGCAAGCTGTTTTAACACATCATCTTCTGTGAATGGTGTGGTATCTACTCCATTCCCATTTGTATGTCAATCACAGGTAGTCCTTCCACAGGATTTTCTTTAGTAAAAACAAAAGTATTAGTTTAAAATTTTTGCTTTTTTAGTGTCACGTTCCACAAATCCATTCCCGGCACTTTTGAGTTCTGCAATTCCACCTCTGATTTTCCTCCTCTCCCGAATATACCTGAAAAAGTTTTGTCGACACACTTTACATCTTTAGCCATCTTTTTTTCTGCCTTTGATTTTGCTACCCTTATTTCTCTTTTTATCTCTTTTAGCTTTATCCTATATTCTTTTCTGTGTTCCTCTGTTTGCGAACTTCTAAATTTTGTGAAAGCCATATTTTTTGCCTTTATTTGTTCAGCCACTTCTTTAGAGAACCAAATAGGTCTCTTTTTCCTATTGTTTTTATTTACTTTCCTTAGATATGTATCTATTGCCCTTTTTATTGCCTCTTTTAGTTTAGCCCACTGCAATTGCACTTCCCTTATCCCCTCCCAACCTGCCATCTCCTTCTTCAGGCACTTACCATTTTACTGAAGTCAATGTTTTTGAAGTCTTCGACTTTGAGCTTTCTGTGATTGGACACCGCCATGGCTTTTATATCATGTGATGATCGCTACTGCTCACATGGGCACCCACCCAGATATTCGACATTCTATCTCCATTGATGAGTACTAAATTGAGCATTGAGCTTTCCCTGGTCGATTCCATCACAATTTGTCTAAGTAATGCATCTTGGAAGGCATCCACAATTCTTTTACTATTTCCAGATTTGGAGAAGGAATACTCCAATCCACATCGGGTAGATTAAAGTCACACAATATGATCAATCCCTCCTTCATGGCTATCTTTGCAATATCAATAATCAATTCACTATCCATTTCTTCGATTTGAGGTGGAGGTCTGTAGACTACACCACTATGGATGATGGTGCCATCTCCTCTTTCCAACACAATCCACAGTGCTTCTTCTTTTCCCCACGTCTCCTGCATTTCAGCAGCTTTAATATTGCTTTTGACATATAGGGCTACTCCTCCTCCTTTTCTACCCTCTCTATCTCTTCTAAATAGATTATAGACAGCTACTGTATGGCTATATCCCATTCATGTGACTCATTAAACCATGTTGCTGTATTGGCTACAATGTCCAAGTCCACTTCCACCAATAGGGTTTCCAGGTCAGGTATTTTGTTGGCTATGCTTCGAACATTTGTGCTCATTGCTTTCCATTTGTTGACTGGCTTGCCTGTATTTTGCATGGATTTTGTTTTACATGCCTCTTCCCACTTGGCATTGATGTTTGGGTTAATACTGTGGCTATTTCCAATGTTATTATGTTTTTGCTAGGAATGACATTCTGAACTTGTCCATCCGTCAACCTCTTTCCCTAGTTTAAATGCCTGTCCACATAATGCCTGAATTTTTTTACTTAGGATCCTTTTCCCTGCAATAGAGAGATGTAGTCCATCAATACAATATAGCCTCTTGTTGTTCCATCTATTTCCCCAAGATCAAGGAACATAGTCTTAAAATAGGCCTTAACCTAAAAAAGACAAAGATCCTGACAACTGGCAAAATCAATAAATTCATTGTTGATGGAGAAGAAATTGAAATAGTCGACAACTTTAACCTGCTTGGATCAATAAAGAAACATCAAGCAGTCAAGAAATCTGGTGACGCATTGCTCTTCAGAGAATGACTATGAAAGGCCTAGACAAGATTCTCAAGAGTAGAGATGTCTCTCTCCAATCCATGGTATTTTCAATAACATCATATGAATGTGAAAGTTGGACAGTGAAAAAGATAGGCAGGAAGAAAACCGATGCCTTTGAATTATGGTGCTAGCAAAGAATTCTGTGTATACCATGGACTGCCCGAAGAACAAACCAATCATTACTAGAGGATTTCAAAGAAGCTCAGATGACAAGACTTCAACTTGAGATCATTAGAGAAAGATATCATGCTCGGCAAGGTTGAACATCAGTGCAAAAGAGGAAAACCAGCAATGAGATGGGTCGATACAGTAACAGTAGCTATGGATGCCACTCAATCAACAATGAGCCGCCTAAATAAAAAGGGAACAAAGTTCAGGAAACAACATCAACTCAATGGCACTTAACAACAACAACAACAACAGGTTAATTTGTGCATATCATGACAGTAATGAACCTCGTTCCTAAGCCAAGGTATATGGACTCTTTTATGTAATCCTCTACTTACACTAACATAGGAACTCTGGACCAGAGACAGACTCTTTCTTTCTCAGGCTCCTTTTTCTCTTCTTGTTGGTGAACCCTTGAATCAGGCCAAAGGTTTGATGTTTCTTCCTATTACCAACTTTCCCAGTGAGAGGGAAGACTGAGCTCCTTCTTCTCTCACTCTCAAGAACAGGAGATTAAGCTTCTCCTTTTCCTGATTCCTTCCAGGTTGCCCTCTAGCTCTCCTTGTGGACACATTGACCAGTTCTTGGGCAATATGGAAGTAGTATCATAATATCATATACTCACGCTACTCATACAGTATGTTCTCCAATGGGAGCAGCACAGACGTTAGTAATGAGTACAACATGCAAATTCTCCTCGGAGCACATTACTCTGCTTATACTCTTTATGCTGATCAATGAGAACACAGAAAGAAAGGACAACATATCTCTTTCCAGTGATAAGTATTATTTATTTTCATTCGCTACTAGGTTTTGCCATATGTATATAATAGAAAAAACATTGTATAAATTGCCCCCTACATGCACAGAGATAACTTTCAACCTTGTCTGACACCGAGGCAGTCTGGACCCCTGCAGGGAAAACAGCTGGGTCTTCAGCAAGATGAAGACCACGGTCCAGCAGGAGAACAGGGAGGCATCTTGTTTGTATTTCCCTTTCTTTTTATTTCTAATCTACTATGCTTATTTTATTTCACTCGATATTTGGTTTTGGTTAACAGTGAAACTTAAGCAAAATAAACATTTAAATGTTGCCAGCTCCCAGGATAAAAATAGTGTAGTTTTCTGCTGAACTGAAGTATGATACACACGTTGAGTGGGTGTTAGATGTAAATGATTTATGAAACGAAATTAAGGCAGCCGTTTTGGGCACAATAGTTGCAAAGTATATGAGTACTTTTACTTCACGTGTTGTACTTGCAACTACCAGGATCATTTTGATTAGGAAACCAGCTAGCCTGAGGCATGAGCACTAAAGACGTTCATACACTTTGCACCTGCTATTTGTGGGCAGTCAAACAAACCTACAGTAACTAGCGGGTATGCATTTGAAAGTTGAATATATGTGCGCTGTTTGACTCCTCCAACCTAAACATGCCTATACTGCTTTTTAAGCCCATATTATGTAAGACCTCACATCCTTTCAGCCCTTTAGCAGAGGGCAATTTTAAAAAAATACTGATTTATCCAAGTGACCTGCTGTTTACCTGGGTAAATGGCTTTCAAATTTGCTTTCATTTTTCCCACATATTCATTGAAAGGAATGAAATGCAGTACTTTTAACAAGAAAAAAATAATGATAATTCATTCCTGAGTACTGTTATTTACTCCCAAACCCAAACAAACACAGAACAAAAGATTATTATTGGAAACCGCTGTAGAACAGAGCTGTAGTTCCTCAGAGAACTGAGAGGCATGCAGGGCCACTTTCACCTATGGGCAAAGGGGGCAACTGTCCTGGGCCCCTTCTGCCCATCTACTGTCTCCAAAACATCTCTATTGCAGATTTGCGGTGGTCTCACTTCTCTTCTGGGCAGTTGCGGCAGGAAGCTAAGCTGAATATTGAAGCGTCATAGCAGTGAGGATCGGGGAAGCACAGTGGGTGACAGGCAGCGTGGGGTCTTCCAGATCCTGTGACTGCTCAAAATTTGTCAGAAGGAGTAGGAGTGATTGACTTTAGGTGTGCACAGGGACTTAAAGACCCGTGTTGCATGTGGCATGGCAGCAGGTCCAGCGGAAGTACAGCGTCAGCGAGGAGACATGTTTGTTTCACATGCCTTACCGCGGCCCTAGGAGGAAAGGGTGGAGTTATGCTGCCGGCAGTGAGTGGGCATGTTGGCTGGTGATAGCTAGCATGTAGCATGTTACCATGTCCGATAGCACAGCTGAACAGCACAAGAGATGACATTAGGGGCAACTGCACTAGCAGCACTTTGATAGCACAGCTACTGTCCAGCACAGTATGCGTAAAACTGACTTATTTGGAGAAACTGCCCCGAGACAAAGGTTATGGTGGATGTGGTAACATCCTACCCCCAGCAGCTCAGTTACCCCTGCCCAACAAGTACCCCCTTCTCCAATTCCCCCCTCCATGGCATAACACCCCCCCAATCACAAACTTCCCACAAGCATCCTCCCACCAATCTAACCTCCCCAAACAGCACACCCTTTCTGAACACAACCCCCCTGAGTATCCCCCATTCAAACCTCCCTCCAAAAAGCAAAATTATTGTCAAATCAATTTCCCCCTCGAGACCCAACCGAAACACCCCCTTTGCACACGAAGCCCTAAGCCCAACCCTATCCTATCCCTACTCCAAATTCCCCTGCGAGTCTTACCCAAGACATCCCAGGTCCCTAGTGGTTTTCATGGGAGGAGCAGTCCCCTCCATCCTATCCCAGCTGGCAAAGCATTCAAAATGGCAGTCTTCACCCCTAGCGGTAATCTTGCAATACTATTGCTAGGATCAGTCCCTAGAGGTAATATCAAGAGACTACTGCCAGGATTAGTACAAGGGTACTGGGCACTGTACGTTTCTGCATGATATATATAAGTCAGAGTTAAGGTCAATTGCTGAGGCATCTCAGTGTGGGTCTGCCATGGGCATGGGCTGGGTGCACACATCTGTTCATGCTGAGAGGCCACTCTCATTCTGACTGATCTGAGACCATGTCTCAGCTTTGTATCCACATGGTGCTATAGCAGGTCAGGCAGCAGTGATATGGTTGCTGTTTCTGTTATGGCAGTCCAGTCACTAAATGGCCTGCTGGATGTCCATGCAGTTTGTACAAAATAAATCTGTTCATAGTGGCTAGCAGACTGGACACAGATGGTATGTTAATGACTGATACAGGCCAGTGCTACCCAACATTGATCTAGCTGATTTGAATTCCCAGAAAGTGAGGCTAGCAATTGTTCTTGGGCTGCTGGTAACCTACCTTCTGGAGCTCCCTTCTGGATGACCTAAGAGCCATATGGATGCTAAAGATTTCCATAAAAAACTGAAAACCTATCTTTACATGGACCACTTAGAAACATGACAGCAGAAAAAGACCACATGGCCTATCTGGTCTGCCCTTCCATATCAACCACTACAACAGTTCCCTTTTTTTCCTTTAGAGATCCTCTGTGTTTGTCCCATGCTTTTTTGAATTCAGATACCATCCTCAACTCTACCACCTCCATTGGGAGACTATTCCACGCATCTACCATTCTTTCCATAAAGAAATATTTCCGCATAGTACTCCTGAGTCTATCCCCTTTCACGCTCATGCTATGTCTCCTCTTAGCAGAGCTTGCTTTCATTCAAAAGAGGCTCTCCTCCTGTGCATTTATGCCATGGAGGTATTTAAACGTCTGAATCATATCACCTCTATCCCACCTTTCCTCTAAAGTATACATACATATTAAGATGCTTAACTCTGTCCTCATATGCTTTATAACGAAGACCACAAACCATTTTTGTAGCCACCCTCTGTACCGACTCCAACCTGTTTATATCCTTTTGAAGGTGCGGTCTCCAGAATTGCACACAATACCCCAAATGAGGTCCCACCAAAGACTTATACAGAGGTGCTATCACCTCCTTTCTTCTGCTGGCCATTCCTCTCCCTATGCACCCAAGAATCCTTCTAGCTTTCACCATCACCTTTCTACCTGTTTAGCTACTTTAAGATAACCAGACACAATCATGCCTAGGCCCCACTCTTCTTTGGTGGACAAAAGTACTTCACCCCCTATACTATATCGCTCCCTTGGATTGCTGCAGCCCAATTGCATGACCTTGCATTTCTTAACATTAAATCTCAGCTGCCAAATTCTAGACCATTCTTCAAGCTCAGCTAGATCCCTCCTCATATTATCTACCCCTTCCTGGATATCTGCTCTATTGAAGATGTTGGCATCATTTGCAAAGAGGCAAACCTTACCTGACAGCCCTTCCGCTATATCACTAACAAAGATGCTAAAAAAAATTGGACCAAGGATAGATCCCTGGGGCACACCACTGGTAACTTCCTTCTCCTCAGAGTGAGCTCCATTTACCTGTACCCTTTGTTGCCTCCCACTCAACCAATTTCTAACCCAAGCAGTAACTTTAGGGTCCATCCCTAGGGTGCTCAGTTTGTTTATGAGTTGCCTGT
This sequence comes from Ichthyophis bannanicus, assembly GCA_033557465.1. Taxonomy (NCBI): domain Eukaryota; kingdom Metazoa; phylum Chordata; class Amphibia; order Gymnophiona; family Ichthyophiidae; genus Ichthyophis; species Ichthyophis bannanicus. Next base: position 1,237,779,002 of record CM066033.1, on the reverse strand, counting down.
GCGGAATAGTGTCAAAGCTTTACTGAAATCTAAATACACTACATCTAGAGCTTTCCCTCGATCCAACTCCCTGGTCATCCAGTTAAAGAAATCATTCAGATTTGTCTGACAAGACCTGCCTCCAGTGAATCCATGCTGCCTCAGATCCGGTAGTCCATTGGACTCCAGAGACCTCATTATTTTCTCTTTCAGCAGCGCTTCCAATAATTTACTCACCACCGAGGTTAAACTAACTGGTCTGTAGTTTTCAGCCACATCCTTACTTCTGCTTTTGTGTAAAGAGACCACGTGTGCCTCTCTTCAGTCCTCTGGCACCACTCCCGACTCCAACAAGGCATTGAAAAGGTCAGTCAGTGGAGCTGCTAGAACATCCCCAATTTCCCTCAGTATTCTTGGGTGTATCGCATCTGGTCCCATCACCTTGTCTAAGTTTAGCTAGTTTCTCACGAACACAGTCTTCTGAAAAATTTTCAAGATGCCCCTCGTGTCTGTTCCTGTTTCTGGGTGTTTTCTGATGTCCTGTTCCTGGTTTTTCATCTGTGAACAGAGAACAGAAATATTTGTTAAGCAATTCCACTTTATCCTCATCAGTTTCTGCATATTCCTTCCCTCCACCCTTGAGTCTGACAATACCACTTTTGCCCTTCCTCTTCTCAGTAACATATCTGAGTGGAGGAGAAGCCTAGTGGTTGGGGCAAGGTACTTCAGGCCGGAAGGTCGGGGGTTCAAATCCTACTAGAGGACAGCAACCTTGGGCCGGAAGGACTGGGGTTTCTAGTCCCACAGGTGCTCCTTGTGGTCTTGGGCAAGCCACTTAACCCTCCATAGCCCATGTTCCCTGTAAAAATTTGTTATCTCCAAGTTATAATGCCCTGTTCAATGTAATTTCAGTTTGTTCAATGTAAACCGCACTGATGCAGAATAGCACAGTATATAAGAGAATATAAATAAATAATAATAATAAATGTCTTATCTTCCCCATTTTATTGCATTGGCTAATTCCTCCTCTTTTTGAATATTTGCTTTCCTGACTGCTTGCTTCTAAGTTTTTCCAAATATAGATGCCTGCCTTCCTCTCTCTGTGATCTCTTGTATTTCATGAAGATCTCCCTCTTTTTCTTCACCTTTTCAGCTACTTCTTTCAAAAACCATAGCAGTCTCCTTTTTCCTTTTACCTTTATTTACGATTTTAACAAAAAGGTTGGTTGCCCTTAAAATATCCCCTTTCAGTTTTGCCCACTGTTTTTCTACATCCTCCAGCTGTTCCCTTCCTGCTAATGACTCCCTGAGGTATTGGCCCATTTTATCAAAGTTAGTTTTCCTAAAGTTTAAGACCTCATTTTTGAATGGATTTTATCAGCTCTAGTCCTAATACTGAACCACACCATCTGGTGATCACTGGATGTGAGATGATCTCCCACTATAACATCAGATACACTTTCACCATTGATAAGCATAAAGCCCTTCACATATGGGTTCTGTTAACAGTTGCCTGAATAGTTATCCTTGCAGAGAATCCAGGATCTCCTTATTTCTAGATTATACTGCAGCAGAGGTGTGCCAATCAACATCTGACATATTGAAATAACCTAACAGTAGGGCTTCCCCTTTCCTGGCAATGCTGCATATGTCTTCAATTAACTCTCCATCCACCTCTTCTCCCTGGATTGTTTCTCGAAATAGGTTAGTTTTGCGCATACCATGGCAGTCGTGAACCTCACTTTAAGTCACTGCTCAAAACTTACCTATTCCAGAAAGCTTTTGACCTTCCCCCTGAAGCTCCCCCCTGATGGATCTCTGTTTGTGTGCTAACCCCATGTATCATCCCTGTCTGTTTTCTTTTGTCCTTTTGTGTACTCTGGTTTGGTTAATATCATTTCTCCTTATGATTTGTTATGATTTGATGTTAAGTGTTCACATGATCTGTTTTTTATGACTTATTATGATTTATTGTTAAGTGTTCCAATGTGATTTGTTCACTTTCTCTTTACCCTTCTTTCCTGTCTTAAATTTTGGCGTTCCGTTTCTTGGGTTGTGGTGCTAATCAGTTTTATTGTACACCGCTTAATGATTTTGCCATAGCGGTATATCAAATTTTAATAAAGATAAGGAAGATAAAGATAAGCTAGGGTATGTGGAATATGTTCTTAAGCTCTCAAATTTACTGCTAATGCTTGGCGTAATACTTGCATTGTGCCAAAGAGAGCCTCCTGCTGGAGTTCCTAAGATGTAACATGTATGAGCAGTTTGTCAAGATATACTTGGAAATTCTTCTTTATCAGGCCTGTAGCTCCCAGTACAATAGGAAATATTTCTGTATTTTTCTGCCACGTTTTCTTGGTCTCTGATTGCATTTTTTGATACTTCAAGATCTTCTCCTTCTCACACAATTTACAGAATAATCACTCAGTACCGACACTTCTATTATCAATGCTGTTCTGGTGTTCTTCTCCTTTACCACTATGTCAGGTTTCCTGTCATCCAGTTTCTTATCCATCAGTATGGGGATGTCCCAGGTGATCATAACCTCTTCATTCTCTATTATTCTCTTAGGGTCCTGATCCCAGTGCTTTTCAGGGACAGTGATGTTCTAGTGTTTATAAAGTTTCCATTGGAAGAGGTGTGCTACTTTGTTGTGCCTTTCTGTATAGAAATTTTCCACCATCAGAACTTCTCAGCCTGCTATTTGGTGAGTCACTGTTTCCAACTCTTTCTTACAGAATCGGTATATGTCTGTTGTGCCAGTTTTTTCAGTGCTCGCCGTAAACCATCTCGTCTGTAATCCTCTGTCCAGAGCTGCAACTATCAATCTTTCATCCTTCAGTTTCAGTCTACCTCTCCTCAACCATTCAACAAAAGGTTCATGGAGTAACATTCTGTATTTTCCACTGTATTCATGCATTTGCCATTTGTTTTTCCTCGCCTGCTGATCTAATTCTTTGAAGAGTTTTTTTCTCTTGTTTTGCAAATTTTTTAATTTCCTTTCCTATGCTCACTTGTGGATTCTCGCTGATTCCTTCTAATCATCGGAATATCCAAGTTTGATGATGGAGACAGATTCTGGACGTGTATTTTCATATTTCAGCACTTTTTGTGTATCTGGATCTGATGATGCTGTCAGATAGGCTTGGAGGCCTACAATGGTAGCTCTGTAGGTATAGTCAATCTCTATAAGTCCTAGCCTTCCTTCATATCTAGGGATGTACAATCTTGGCATACACTGATTCTTGTAAATTACTTCATGAGCATGGAGTAGTTTTCTTGTTTTCACATCCAGTTTTTCAAGCTCTTTAAGAGGCTAATCCACAGTCCTAAAACTATAGGAGAGTACAGGAATTGCCAGCTGATTGATGGCTTGTATCTTATTTTGTGATGTTAAAGCACTTTTCAATAACAGTTTTAATCTCCTGTAATATTCTTTACTGATCTTCTCTCTCAATAGTTTCTGCTCGAGTGGCATTCCTTCCTCTAGTCCAAGAAACTTATATACACCTTCCTATTCAAGGTCCTTGATGTCACAGCCCTCAGCAAGGGAGATTTTTTCAGTTTTGCTCAATTTTCCTCTGAAAAAAGTTACCTTAGTACATTTGTCAAAGCCAAAAGTCATCCTGATGTCGTCAAAAAAGCTTTTCACTACACAAAGCTGCTCTGCTAATTGTTGATTGCTGGAACTGTAGAGTTTCAGAACATCTCACTTGGTTTGCAGCTTCTCTGTGAGGGCTTGCGTGCATCAGTGATGCTGAGAGCTAAACTATCGGTAGTTTAACTACTGGCAGGGTCTCCCAAGATGGACAGGTCTCAGCTGAGGTGCCAGACCAAGACAAACCACCCATTTGGGCAGCAGCAGAATGGGACAGTGTTGACGGTGGAGGATCACATTTTTGTGACAATGGCAACAACACCAAACTTAAACTGCGTGGAAGAAAGGCCCGGCAATCTACTTCTGTATCTTGCCATGAAAACCCAATGGATAGTTACAACAAAACAAATTGTGCTATGGTGCTGGAAGATGAGACCCCCAGGTCAGAAGGCACTCTACTAGCTACTGGGGAAGAGCTGAAGACTTTTCAGAGTAAAGCCAGCATTTATGATGTGGTTGGATCAAAGCCCTCGGGAAGTCTGACTGCTGATGTAGCTGCGCATGAAATGAGAGTCAGAAGCTGTAAAGATGTCTTACGCATTGGAACATGGAACATATGAAGCATGAACCAAGGGAAGTTGTAGGTGGTCAAGAATGAAATGGAACGTGTACAACTTGATCTGTTGGGTGTCAGTGAACTGAAATGGACTGGCATGGGGCACTTTGCATCAGATGATCACATGGTCTACTATGCTGGAAATGAAAGACAAAGAAGAAATGGTGTTGCATTTATAATAAAGAAGAAACTTGCAAGAACTGTAATGAAATACAATGCAGTCAGCGAACGCTTAATCTCTATTCGTCTACGAGGATTGCCTATCAACACAACTATAATTCAAGTATATGCCCCAACAACAGCTGCAGAAGAGAATGAAATTGAAGAGTTCTATGAACAAGTACAAGCTGAAATTGACAGAACATGCAAACAGGATATCCTGATAGTCATGGGTGACTGGAACGCAAAAGTTGGCAACAAAGAAGTAAAGTAGTTGGAAAATATGGACTTGGCAACAGAAATGAAGCTGGAGAAAGACTGATAGAATTCTGCAAGACCAATGATCTATTCATCTCAAACACCTTCTTCCAGCAACACAAGCGGCGACTGTACACATGGACTTCACCCAATGGATTGTATAAAAATCAAATTGACTACATCTGTGGAAGTCAACGATGGAAAAGCTCTGTAATGTCAACAAAGACAAAACCTGGAGCTGACTGTGGTACAGATCATCAACTACTAGTATGCAAACTCAAGCTAAAGTTGAAAAAGAGCAAACCACTCATGAATGCAGCAAAATATGACCTTGAGAATATACCACTGGAATTTAAAGACTGCCTGCAAAATTGATTTGCTGCTTTAGATACAAATGACAGAGCCCCGGAAGAGTTATGGAATGACATCAAGAAAGTTGTGTTGGAAGAAAGCGAGAAGTCTCTACAAAAGGTGAAAAAGCAAAAACAGCCAAAATGGATGAGGGAAGAAACTCTGAAAATTGCCCAGAAATGCAGAGAAGCTAAAGCCAGAGGAGAAAGAAAGACAATCGCAGAACTCAACAGAGATTTCCAACGTGCAGCAAGACAGGACAAGGAAAAGTACTACAATGACACTTCCAAGGAAATAGAAGCAGAAACTATTAGAGGGAGAACAAGATCGGCTTTCCTAAAGCTAAGAGAGTTAAAGAAAAAGTTCCAGCCTCGAATTGGAATGTTACAAGATGCTCAAGGTTCTATGTTGAATGATGCTGAGAAGATCAAGAAAAGGTGGAAGGAATATACAGAGTTTTTATATGATAAAGATCAAGTGGACCAACAGCCGTTTCAACCTGTACCTTATGATCGGGAACCATTGGTGATGAAAGAAGAAGTTGAAGCAGCATTGAAAGCCTTATCAAAGAACAAAGCACCAGGCATTGATAGCATTCCCATAGAAGTATTGCAGCAATCTGATGCAGCTGTTACCGTACTCACAAGGCTCTGCCAAGAAATATGGAAGACAACATCATGGCCAACTGACTGGAAAAGATCTGTGTTTATACCAATACTAAAGAAAGGTGATCCTACTGACTGTGGAAATTATCGCACAATCACTCTGATCCCACATGCCAGCAAGATTCTACTGAAGATTATTCAAAAGAGACTACAACCATACCTGGAACAAGAACTACCTGAAGTGCAAGGAGGGTTCAGGAAAGGGCGAGGAACGAGATACATCATTGCAGATGGGAGATGGATCCTTGAAAAGACTAAAGAATACCAAAAGGATATCTATTTGTGCTTTAGCGACTATAGCAAGGCTTTTGACTGTGTAAACCATGAGAAACTCTGGACCACATTAATAAGCATGGGTATACCAGAACAACTGATCGTACTCTTGTACAATCTGTACATTGATCAAGAAGCAGCAGTTCAAACGGAACAAGGAGAAACAGAATGGTTTAAAATAAGCAAAGGTGTAAGACAAGGCTGCATACTTTCCCCCTACCTGTTTAATTTATATGCAGAACAAATCATCAGAGAAGCAAGATTGTATGAAGACAACAGAGGTGTGAAGATTGGTGGAAGACTCATCAACAACCTTCGCTGTGCTGATGATACCACATTACTGGCTGAAAGTGAAGATGATCTGAAATATTTGCTTCTCACAATCAAAGAACATAGTCTCAAAATGGGCCTGCACCTTAATGTAAAGAAGACAAAGATCATGACAACTGGCATAATCAACAGGTTCATCGTTGAAGGAGAAGAAATTGAAATTGTGAACAACTTTAACCTACATGGATCAACTATCAATAAAGAAGCAACAAGCAGTCAAGAAATCAGACGACGCATTGCTCTTGGCAGAATGGCTATGAAAGACCTAGATAAGATTCTCAAGAGCAGAGATGCCTCTCTCCATACAAAGATTTGACTTGTTCAAGCCATGGTATTTTCAATAACATCATATGGATGTGAAAGCTGGACAGTGAAAAAGACAGATAGGAAGAAAATTGATGCCTTTGAATTATGGTGCTGGCGGCGAATACTGTGTATACCATGGACTGCCCGAAGAACAAACCAGTCGGTACTAGAGGAGATCAAACCTAAGCTTTCTTTAGAAGCTCAGATGACAAGACTTCGACTTTCATACTTTGGACACATCATGCGAAGAGAGAAATCATTAGAGAAAGACATTATGCTTGGCAAGATAGAAGGTCAACGCAAAAGAGGAAGGCCAGCAATGAGATGGATCGATACAATAACAGTAGCTACAGGTACCAGTCTGTCAACAATGAGCCGCCTGACTGAAGACCAAACACAATTTAGGATAGCTATTCAGAGGGTCGCCATGAGTCGACTCCGACTCGACGGCACTTAACAACAAACAAATAACAGATGGGAAGTTGCTTCTGGGTTGGTACAGTCATTAGAATTAAGGTTAAATCCATACCCCAAAGAGTTAATGAGAGCACTGATTGGATTAAGCACCAAACAAAACAGAAGTGGCAACAGGGAATCTCCCTAAAATATTCCTCACTGGATCTTAATGTTAGGAATGATATACTGACCATCTTCATATCTCAAAAAGAGTGTGGATTGCCACAGTTTCATAGTGAACTTAATATACTCTATCAAACCAGAATTTATTTTATACATTTCAAGGCAATGTATTATCCAAGAGTGTGGGATGCTGTCAAATGCTTTCTTATAATCAATCCATGCTATACTGAGATTTCTGCCTTTCTTAGCACTGGCCATAATGGCCTTATTCAACATTAACTTGTCTTTGGTTCCATATGCTCCTCTTTTATTGCCCTTTTGCTCTATCACCATGATGTTATGGAGCTTGATGTGATCGTACATTCTGTCTGCATCTATTGCAGTAAACAGCTTATAGATTGTAGGTAAACAGGTTATTGGTCTATAATTTTTAGGAATATTAGTTGGGTCTCCCTTCGGAAGGAGTATGTACTTCCTGAGGTAAGCCATTGTGGTGTTAAATCTGATCACTTAAACAATTGATTTTTGCAGTATGTCTTCAATTAACTCTCCATCCACCTCTTCTCCCTATGAGGGAGGTCTATACATCATGTCAATGCAAATAGATTTATCTTTCCCTCTTTCTAGTTAAACCCACAGTGCCTACTCTCTCCCTTTTAAGCCCTGTATTTCCATAGCTTTAATATTATTTTTTACATATAATACCACTCATCCCCTTCTTCCTACCCTGTCCTTTCTGAATAAAGTATAGCCTGGTATAGTTACATGCCAGTCATAGATGTCCATGAACCATGTCTCTGTTACTGCCACTAAATCCAAGTCAGCCTCTCCCATTAAAGTCTCAATATCTGGGATCTTATGTCCCATGCTACGAGCATTCATATACAGTGCTTTCCATATGTTGCCCCTTTTACCCATTTCCATAAAGGTATTTAATGTTTCGCTTAACTGGGGGCTTTCTTCACCCATCCCCAATGAATCTAGTTTAAAGCCTTCTTCAGTAGATTAGCCAGTCTGCTACTGAAGGTAGGTTGACCCTTCTTGGACAAATGGACACCATCTCTGCTCTGCAACCCTTGGAACAGCATCCCATAGTCCAGGAAACCAAAATGCCTTTCATGACACCATCCATGCAGCCAGGCATTTATCTCCAGGATGCAAATTTCTCTGCCTTGGCCTTTATCCTCAATAGGGAGGATTGAAGAGAACACCACCTGCACCCCTATCTGCTTCACCCTCTGTCCCAGAACCATGAAGTCACTTTTGATATTCTCAGAGGGATACTTGGCAGTATCATTTGTGCCGACATGGATGAGCAACATCAGGTAATAGTCAATGGGCTTGATGAGTCTCGGCAAACTCTCAGTAACATCTTGGATTTTGGCACCTGGCAAACAGCATTCCTCTCAGGACCTCAAGTCTGGTCAGCAGATGGACACCTCAGCACCCCTTAGAAGAGAGTCACCAACCACCACTACCCTTCGCTTCCTTGTGGTCACTGATTCTGAAACTTTGCAGTGTTCGAGCTCTGGTTCTTCCCTTTCCAGGGATGCTTTCACCTCCTCTACTTCCATGGCTGCATAATGGTTCTTCAATTCAAGGGCTGGAGGAGTTGGATTGATGATTATGCAGGCCCTTATGATTTGTGTCCAACCTTTGTCATTCTGTAGGCACCCATCTTCTCCTCTGCTGTAGAGCTTGGATGTTTCAAGAAGCATCTCATCAATGTAATTCTCACTGTCTTGAATGCTCCTCAGCCTTGCCACCTCTTCTATGAGCTTCTTGTTTCCTGAGAGCTTCAGCATGCAGGCATCCTGCACATGGAATCAGTCCTTCAACTGGCATTGGGATCTCTGTCTGGATAGAGGCAGAAGCTGTACAGGGGCAACAGCTTTAGCAATATGATTTTTCCCAGCCATTGTTCAGTTGGTGGAGCTTAGGTACCTGTTGAAGCAAAAAAGAGAGAGACCTACCAAAGTACTAGCCAGTTTCCCACCTGTCCTTTCAGAGAAAAAGCAGTTAACCTCTTTTAAGTGTTTTCTAAATGTGCTATTCCAAGTCCCTGTGTGTAGCTAATTGGGGAGATGCCCCTATAAAGCAGGATTGCTCACATGGGGTGGGTGGGAGATGTGGATGTAGGGAGGGAACTAACACCTGATGAGGTGTTGGTAGCTTCAAAGAGCTGAGAAAGAAACTAAAAGCAGAGTTTTAAACCTAAACCACTAAAGAAAATATTTCCCCTTTTGAACTAAAGCACCAAAAAGAATGCAACTTTGTTTTAAAAATGTACCAAAACCCTTTTAAGAGCTTTCAAGCAAAGTACTAGCAATTAAAAGCCACACACCCTTACCTTTGCATCAAATGCAGAGCCTCTGTTAGGAATGCCTCAACAGTGCAAGGCTCTGAAGCCTTCAGGAGCATTACCTAGTGTGTAGCTTCCTCCCTCCTCCCCATTGGTTTCACTGACATGATGCTGTTCCAACTCTCCCACAGTACATATTGTAAATAGGTTACTATGTATATAGGTTAGCTTACTAAGCAACTCCCACATGTCTCCCCTATCCCCAATGTTACACTGTAAACTGTTCAAGATGCCCTGTGAACTGCTTTGATTGAAGGAAAAAGCAGTATAGAAAACCTGTTAAATAAATAAAATATGGTCTTGAAGGCCCTTCTGCTTGGTGTTAGCACCACCCCACCCCCTTCCTATCTAGACCACACTCACTGCATTTGGGTTCCTTGGAAACAGCTCCCATTATCTTAGGGACTGGCATGAAATGTTATAGGAGAGTCCCTGGCCAACAGAAGCAGAACAAAGACCCAGATAAGACAGGCCACTCCAGCATACTGTAATTGTACAGTACACCAAATGACCAGCATCACACACTGTAGAAAATACCTGTAGCACACTGATTGTGATATAGATCTGCTCCATCTATTTCAGGACTTACTTTGGGGACCAGGTGACTGCTGAAACAGGTCATTTGCACATATGGTAACTGTTATGTGCAAGAAGCACACAACGTCCTTGCATATTGCAGAGCTGATGTGATGGATCGCTGCATTCTCCATATGGGCATCAGTTGCATATATCTGCTCAGATTCTGCGGTGCATCATAGGTAATGGAGGAGCTAACCAAAACCAGCACCCAGAATCCCAATTGCAGCCATAGTAGTAACTGTGATCAGTGGAGTATTGTCCAGAACCTGTTTGTCTTCTGTGATAGTGGAAGACATGTGCATGGCCCCCGAAGATGGCAGGATGGTCAGCGATGGATCACAGGGGTCATGAATGTGTTTTGATTAGGTATCTGTACAGGTGTACTTGTTAAAAAATAAATCTTGCAGTGTACAGAAGGTCACAAGGGACTGCACGCCCTGCACATGTGAGGCCTCATGGGTTAGTGCCATACTGCGGCACAGCGGACCTCTGCATACAACAGTTGTTTGGAGTTGGACGTACAGTGGAGGCATGGGCATCTTGACCTCACATGTGGCTTGACCTTTGGACAAGAGATGTATTCTGAAGCTGTGTGTCTGTTATGCAGCTACAGTATTGAGTGTCCAGTGCAGTATATACTACATGTATTGTAGGCAGGCCCTAGGTGTGGTGTACCACTGTCTCAAAATGTGCCAGCCATGTTGTTTCATGTCCTATGTTTCAGCCATTGCAGGCAGGGACCTGCAGTCTCTTTGATTCTAGGCATTGCTGTGCAGAAACGTGTGGAGGTGTAGCCTAATGGTTTGAGCATTGACTCAGTAAAGAGACCAGTGTTTGAATTCCACTTGTTCTCTTTGTGGCTGTGGGAAGCTCACTTCAATATACTGCCAGAAACTGTCTGGGGTCTGCATTGACTGGAGGACACATTCTTATACATTTTTATATGTTACAATAGCACATTGGGTCTGCAAACCTGCACATTGCAATCATGTCCATCTGACAGCATGACTTTATTGGCTCTGCTGTTGCCCATTACAAAAGGTCAGAAATGTTCACTCTGCAGATGTATGCCCCATGAGTTGGTCATAATTAGAATATTTCATTATAACTGTGACTGATCATCTTTGCCTCCATCATTTATATGCAGTACATGCAGGCACATCCCACTCCTGGGATGGTCACCTACAGGGATCACCACACATCCTTGCTTGCTCCATATGACCAATATGAGAGACACTTGTCCAGTTGTTATATGCACATGTGTCGGGAAGATTGTATGGTGGTTAGAAAAGCTGAGACAGCTGTCATACCCAAATAGCTGGTATTGGAACTTCCCTGTGGCACAACTACTATTTTTTCACACACACTACAACTGCATTTGTGCGGTCACATCAGGTACATCGGAGCAGCAAGGCCATATTGCATTCTCATCTACCGCTATCGATCCTTCAGCCCATCCATCAGCATATGCCAGTTATGTACAGTCATGTATTCTCCTGCCAGCTGTTACACCATGGCCCACACAGGAACAGTTTAATCATTAGGACGTATCACTCACACCTCTCCTGTGAATGATCTGCACGTCACTGCTCCTGCCCAGTCATCATTTTACTGTCCACATAGTGGTGATGCTGGTTCTGCCAGGGGACACTTCTTCCCAATCCTATGCCACACTCTGACATTACAGCTGATTACATGGGCACCCCTCAGTGATACAGTACAGATGCCTCCCACATGCTCATCCCACTTACTGACTATCATGTAGGATACATGTGGATCTGACATGTCCATCAGCTCTTACCTTTTCTTCCATCCATCACCTAAAATGTGACTTTTGCAAGAACTCCCTTATCCTGTATAAAGGTGACTGCCATTTTCGGGCATTAAGGTGCATACTTGGCACCTTAACACCTGGTGTCCTGTTAGTGCCTGATAATTGGATCCAAGTGCCCTTACCATCAGAATGCCTACTCCCCAATCTGGCCTTTACCGCTTGATAACACCCTTACCACTGCCGTTAATGCTTGCTAACTGGTATGCCCTTAACGCTCTTGGATACCCTTACCATCACAAACAAACAACTACTACTACTACTACTACTGAGCATTTCTATAGTGCTACAAGACATATGCAGTGCTGCACAGACATGTAAGAGACAGTCCCTGCTCATTAGAGCTTGCAAACTAGTCAAGACAGACAACACAAGGAAAATACAAGGAGATCAGGTGAATCAAGATGTGAAAGTGGCAGCCAAGAGGTGGGTTTTCAGCCTGGATTTGAAAAGGGCCAGAGAAGGTGCCTGACGTACAGACTCAAGTAGTTTGTTCCAGGCGTAAGGTGCAGCAAGGTGAAAGGAACGAAGTCTGGAGTTAGCGATAGAAGAGAAGGGCACAGATTGAAGTGATTTGCCAAAAGAGCAGAGTTTTTTTGGGGGGAGCGGGGTGTAGGGAGAGATAAGAGAGGAAAGGTAGGGAGTAGCTGCAGAGTGAATGCACTTATAGGTCAGCAGGAGAAGTTTGAACTGGATGCAGAAATGGATAGAGAGCCAATGAAGTGACTTGAGAAGAGGGGTAATATGAGCATGATGAGGCTGTGGAAGATTAGCCGCGCAGCAGATTGTTGAAAAGATTGAAGGGGAGAGAGGTAATTCAAAGGGAGACCAGCAAGGTGTAGGCTACAGTAGTCAAGGTGGGAGGTGATTAAGGAATGGATAAGTGTCTTAGTAGTGTGTTCAGAAAGGAATGGGTGGATGGATGGATGGATGGATGTGTGTGGAGAAAGAGAGATTCAAAGATGACCCCCAAGGTTGCGAGCTGAGGAAACAGGGAGGAGTAGAGTTATCCACAGAGAATGAGAAAGGAGGAAGAGGAGAGGAGGTTTTAGGGGGAAAAATAAGAAGCTTGGTTTTGGCCATGTTCAATTTCAAGCGGCAGTGAGACATCCAAGTAGCAATGTCAGAAAGCAAGCAGAGATCTGGGTCTGGATTGCAGGTGAGATTTCAGGTGTAGAGAGGTAGATCTGGCAGTTATCAACATAAAGATGGTACTGAAATCCATGGGAAGAGATGAGTGCACCAAGGGACTAGAGAGAGAAAAGAAGTGGACCCAAGACAGATCCTTGGGACACATCAACAGAGAGCAGGATAGCAACAGAGGAAGATCCACCAGTACAAACACTGAAAGAGCGATGGGAGAAATAAGAGGAGAACCAGGATAGTACAGAGCCCTTAAAATCAAGCAAGGACAGGGTATCAAGGAGAAGGTTGTGGTCAACAGTGTCAAAAGCAGCAGAGAGGTCAAGAAGGATGAGGACTGAGTAAAGGCCCTTGGATTTTGCCAGGAACAAGTCACTAGAGACTTTGGCAAGAGCTGTTTCAGTAGAAAGTAAAGGATGAAAGCCAGATTGTAAAGGATCCAGGAGGGCTTGAGAGGAGAGAAAGTCAAGGCAATAGCAGTGAACTGCACAGTCAAGTAGTTTAGAAATGAAGGGAAGGAGGGAGGTGGGTCGCTAGTTAGAAGGACAGGTAGGATCAAGTGAGGGTTTCTTGAGGAGAGGTATAACTACAGCATGCTTGAAGGATGCAGGTACAGTTGCAGTGGAGAGCAATAGGTTGAGAATAAGAGAGATGGAAGGGACAACAGTGGAGAAGATGGGGCTTAGGAGACGGGTGGGGATAGAATCAGAGGAGCAGGTAGTGAGTTTGGAAGAGGAAAGAAGGTGTGCAGTTTCCTCCTCAGAGATCACAGAAAAGGAAGAGAGGGTAGCAGAGGTAGAGGGAGAATGTTGGGAATGAAGAGGGGAAGGATGGGAAGTAGGGGGAAGTAGCTGACTTTGTGGGGAATTGGAGGGTGATCTTGTGGATTTTGTCATGGAAATAGGCAGCCAAGGTTTGGGCAGAAAGGGGGGAAGGAGTCAGAGACAGAGGTACCTTGAGGAGAGAGCAGAGAGTAGTAAACAGACGGCGAGGGTCAGATGCAAGAGGGTTAGTCAGGTGAACATAATAGTCTTGTTTGGCGAGTGCTATGCTGACTGGAAAGAGACAAGCATGAATTTGAAGGGTAGAAAGTCTGCAAGGGTGTGGAATTTGAGCCAAGCACGCTCAGCTGAATGGGCACAGGAACCTAGATAGTGAGTAGTGGATGAAAGCCAGGGCTGGGGTGCAGTATACCTCACAGAACGTGGCATGGGCAGAGCAAGAGCATCTGGAGCAGAGGAGAGTGCAGCATTATAGGAAGCTACTGCCTCATCAACAGACTCAGATGACATAGTGGAGGAAAGAGATGATGAAACAGTGGAGGAGAGAACCAAAGGGTCAATAGCATGAAGATATCTAAAGAGGTTGGAGGAGACAGAACAAAATTGAGGTGGCAGGTGATGAAGAATGAAGCTTAGCAGGTGATGGTCAAATAAGGGAAGAACTGAGGTGCAGAGGTTTAAGGGTAAGCAATTAGAGAAAAATACATGGTCAAGGCAGTAGCCATGCTGATGAGTGGGGGCAGTAGAGCAAAGCTGGAGGTTGAATGAGGAGGTAAGGGAAAGGAGTTTTAAAGCATAAGGATCAGATGGGTTATCAACATGAATGTTAAAATCCCTGAGAAAGAGTGGGGGAAGAGGAATACAGAAAGAAGAAAAGCCATGGGTCAAAGTCAGTGAGAAAGGTAGAAGTAGACTTGTCAGGAGGTCAATAGATAACAGCTACCCAGAGAGACAGTGGAGTTAAAAGGCGGATGGAGTGGACTTCAAAGGAGGGAAAGGAGTGAGACTGAGGCAGCAAGAGGGGTTAAAATTGGCAGGAAGCAGAAAGTAGAAGCCCAAACACCCCCACCACGGCCAGTGGGATGAGGTGTGTGGGAAAACTGATAACCACCATGACAAAGAGCAGTGACAGATGCCGTGTCTTCTGAGAGGAACCAGGTCTCAGTTAGAGCAAGAAGATGGATAGCATTAGAGATAAAGAGGTCATGAGTAAAAGCAAGTTTATTTGAGATGGAGTGTGTGTTCCACAAGGCACATGAGAAAGGGGGAGAGGAAAGGGAAAGGAGAGGGATATAAATAAGATTAGAGGTGCTGCATGAAGATGTCTTCTCACAGTGTGACAAAAGTCTAGGGGGGCCAGGGTTGGGGCTGAATTTCTGGATGAGAGAAGGAAAAGGAGTAGAAGGGTGTGGGGCAGAAAAGAGACAGTATGGTGGAAATGATGGTGAGGTTGTCTTAGAGAGAGAGGAGATGGCTGAATGAGAGAGAGAAAGTAGTGAAGCTCAAGAGCTGATGACAGGGTAGAGGACAGAATGGAGGGGTAGTGAGAATGGTAAAGGGGAAATAAGGACGGGAGAAGTGAAGGTGTTGGTAGGAGGGCAGACAATTAAAGAGTATGAAAAATAGGAAGACAAAGTGATGAGGAGCCATAGAAGAGGGAATGGGAGGAGAACAGAGGCCAGAAGAAATAGATAAGTGGGAGAGAGCCCACAGGGTATTAACTGCACCTGTGAATAAGAGAGGTAATGAGCAGATGACAGCTATAAGAGACAGAGTGCCAGGGGTGGGTGGCGAGAGGGGATAGGGTGGGTTATAAGTTATTCAGCTGAGAAAAGCTCAACAAAAGTGAAGAAAAGGTGTAAGAGAGCACAGTAGCAATGACAAATAAATAAATAGAGACAGACAGACAGACAGGACTCAGAAAGCAAGCAGATTCACTCACAAAAAGCAAGCAGAATTCACCTTTCCAGCAGAGCTTGCAATGGAGGACTTCTCTTCCGAGAATATATATATAGAGAGAGGCAAACAGAGTTAAACGCACATGGAAGACAGGAAAAGGGACTATACAATAGCTCAGCCGGGGGAGGAGGGGGGTTAGTCACTCAGGTAGATTAGAGCAGAGGCAGGAAAAAGTTTAAACTCTGCAGCAGTGGAGACAAGAGTTAGGATAGATGTTGAATTAAATGTTAACCTGGCCTCCACAGACAGGCCAGATAGTAAAAGGAAAGTTGCAGTTAGTTATGGAGAGGAGCAAGAGAGAGCTGAGAAAAGCTGAACAAAAGTGCAAAAAAGGTGCAATGAGGTAAGAGAGCACATTAGCAATGACAAATCTGCCTTGCCTACCAGTTCCCAACAGCACGATCAAGAGAACTCTCCGACCTAATCCACACCTCACTTAAAAACACCTCAAAGCATAAGGACCTCATCCTCCTGGGTGATCTCAGTCTCCAATCAGCCCCAACAAAGCAAGTGTCAGCCTTCATGGAAGCAATAACAATAGACTTCTCACAAATAGTGAACTCCCCTATGCACTGCAAGGGAAACACCCATGACCTCATATTCATCAGCAACACCACTACTAACATTATCTCTCTCCCCCCCCCCCCACACACCCCCGTCCAATCCATCCCAGTGCCCTGGACAGACTACAAGGTTGTAACTTTCCAGCTGCCCCTCAACAACACCAGCAGATCCACTACACCCCCCAAACCACACAAAAGACGCTTCAGACAATTCCACAAAAATTCCTTTCTTGCTCATATCTCCCCAATCCTCACTACCAAACCACAAGACCTGGACTCTGCCATCAACACATGGAACAAACTCGTCAGTGAAGCAGTCTCTACGCCACCCTCGATCCGGCCTCACAACCCCGCCCACAAATGAACCCCATGGTACACTCCTAACCTCCGACAGCTCAAATCCCAACTAAGGAAACATTTATTTACTTATTTATTTAACAAGTTCTTTTTATACTGCCTTATCTTTAAATCAAAGTGGTTTAAATTTCAACTTAAAAACATTACAGAGAACTTACAAAGAAATATGGGTGAGGGTGGCATGTGGGAGATGCTTGGAGGCTTAACTTGTCTCCAGTGTAATGTATATGCATTAGCCTGTCAACATATGTTCATGTATCTGGGGGTTAGACCATGACAGGATAGTCCAGAATCTAGAATGCTAGGTGAACTCCCTGAAGTGTTCTGTGAAGAGGACATTTTTCAGCTTCTTTCTAGTTTTTTATGTCCATGGTGGCTCCTAGTGCCTCCGGAAGAGTGTTCCAAAGGATGGGTGCCACCAGTGATAGTGCCCTCTTTGTGGTAGACTTGTTGGCTTTCATGAATGATCAGGGCGTTGGGATGGTGTCTATGGTGTTCTGTCTTCGTGGCCTGTTGTTGGGCTTTGTTCATATCAGGTCCTGCAGTATATTGGCTGACATGTTGTGTCTGATTTTAAAGATGGTCAGATCTGTATTGTATTTGGCATGTGAGGTGACTGGGAACCAGTGGAACTGATTCAAGAGGGGCAATATGTGATCATGTTTCACTGATCCAGTAATGAAGCGGGCGGCAGTGTTCTGAACTAATTGCAGGGGCTGGGTGGTTTGTTTCGGTAGTCCATAGAATAGGGAATTGCAGTAGTCTAGTATGGGTGTAATGACAGCTTGACAGACTGTGTGGAAATGGTCTTAGCTGAGGAGAGATCTGAGTCTTTGGATTGTGGCCATCTTGTGAAATGTGTTTCTGGTGGTTCTGTTGATGTGTGCTTGTAGGTTCAAGTTGCAGTCTAAGGTAATTCCCATGAATGCAGATGGAGGAAATCACAGCTATCTGCAGACCAAACCCAATACATGACCATCCTAAAAGAATACAACTGTGCCACCAACCTCTCCAAGCAAAACTACCATACAAATGCATATACTGATCACTCAACCGACCAAGAGAACTATTCACCCTTGTAAAGGACTTCACATCAATACCCGCAAACAACCTGACCAACAGCCCCATCACTCCTCTACAATTAGAAGACTTCTTATCTACCCGCCATCCCTAACCTACAGCTGAACCTGGTCCTCCTCTGCATAATACCAAGCCAATGCACTCATGGACCACCTTTAAGAACATCTCAGCTGAAAACATCCAGAACACCATCTCTTTGCTAAACAGCACCACTTCCTCCCTCGACCCCTGCCCTGTCAGCTGAATCAAAACCATCAAATCTGACCTTGCTCCATTCCTAGCAAAATTACATAATTCTCCCTACTACATAACTACCTACCAACCTGCCTTAAAACCTCCTCAATTCATTCTCTCCTACAAAACACCCCTCATCTCTACCAGTCTGACCCCTCTTCATACAGACCCATCGCTAGCCTACCTTTCCTCTCCAAAATAATAGAAAAAGTGGTCCAAACCCAGCTTCAGGACTACCTCGACAGCCATGTCCCACTCAACCTTCATCAGCACAGCTTCCATCCTCAGCATGGAGTAGAAACCCGCCTAACCCCACTCCTGAACAACCTCTTAAAGGGAACCCAAAACATCCACCTAGGATACATCCTTGTATTCCTCAACATTTCTGCAGCTTTTGACACCACCAATTATAACACCCTCCTACAGTATCTCCAGTCTATCAGAATACAAGGTTCCAGAACTTTCTCCTCAACAGAACTCAACAGATCAGAATCAGAGCAACATCATCAGCACCATACATACAGACACAAGGCATACCCCGGGGCTCTACCCTCTCAGCTCTCCTCTTCAATATATACCTCCAATCTCTCTGCAACATCATCCAAGCACACAAGATAACTTATCACAGATACGCAGATGACATTATGCTCTACACACCAATCAACTTCAACAACACATCCTACCACAAACTCGAGCAATGCTTCTCTGACATCTTACAGTAGTTATCTACAAACCACCTATCCATCAACCTCAAGAAAACAGAAGCCCTCTTCATCACTAGAAACAAATCCTTTACCCCCCCTCCATTACCCTCAATAACATGGAAATCCAAATTAAATCTGAAATCAAGTACCTGAGAATTATCCTAGACAGCCACCTCACGTTGAAGACTCAAATAGTGAATGCAACAAGAGCAATCTACTACAAAACCCAGACCCTACAACACCTCCACCCTGTCCTCTCCCCATTGGATTTCCGCTCAGCCCTTCAAGCTCTCATAATCACCCCAGGCAAACTACTGCAATTCAATGTACCATGGACTACCTAAATCAACACTCCATCCTCTTCAAACAGCTCTTCACATGGCAGCAAGGACATCCAAATATGAACACATAAGCCCCATACTCAAACACCTTCACTGGCTTCCTCTACAAAGCACAATCCTCTGCAAAATCCTTCTAATTATTCACAAAGCCCTGAACCATCCACCATTCACCCACCTTCGCTACCTCATCATGCCACAGCCTGTAAACAGATCACGAAGAATCTCCACAATGAACACGCTTACTACCCCCCAAGCTGTAACAAAAAGCACCCAACAAGCCCATACCAGATCCTTTGAACTTTATGTCTCAACTACCTGGAACTCTCTTCCTGCCCACATAAGAAACACTACAGACCTCCTATCTTTCCACAGACTCCTCAAGACCCACCTATTCACCTTCCACTTCAGCCCCACAACCCTCTAACCCTATCACCTTCCCACAAGCCGAAAAGCATTCCTGGATCCACATGAAGGACAAGATTTCACAAGCACATGTAAATAGATTATCTACTTGTACATAGTTAACTTAAGTTAATCACTCTGTTTCTTTCATTGTACAAAGTTGCCTGGTTTAATTGTAAATTTATTTGTATAATCAAGTTCCTTGTAAACCACTTTGACCTCAGTAAAAAGTGGTATATAAATACAGCCAAATAAATAAATAAATACCCTATAGTGTATCATTTAGTCTTGCATACAAAACTATGATATGAAAATTTTCAGGAAAACACATCCACAATAGACTACTACTAGATGGCTCCATACAAATTTCTTGAAGATATATCAGTACACTAAAATCAGACTTAGACAAACTTCTTTCATTTCAAACTATTCCAGAAACCATCAGCTAAACACTTATTATGAAGATAGATATGCCGATTTGGTGATTCAGTGGCAGTGCTGTCATGTGGCAGGTTCCTGATCTGATCCCCTAATCTCATTTTCCACTCCATGGTCAACTGGGCCAAAGGCTGCTGCAGCAGAAATGCTCAGCATCTAGGAATGGGAGAAATAAGGAAGTCATCATCCAATGGCAATGCCTTGTAGCCACATTCAGGGGCCTGCATGGCCCCTGGATCAGTAACTTCATTACAATGACTAGATTAGGTACACGGGTGGAAGGGATATAAAATTAGGGGGAGAGCAAACTGAGTGGTATCCAGCCCTCATTCCAATCAAGCTGGAGATCCCAGGAAACAGGAGGAAATTGCCAGGTCACTGCATTAAAGATGGCAAACTTGTTAATCCTAATTTAATAAGCACTCAAAGGTTTTCTTGGTAAACAACCTATCACTCTAATGTCCCTCACTTATAAACATTCCCAACATCTGGATTTTTTTTCTAAAAGCATGATTGCGATATTCCCAAAATTAAGTTGTTTTTTTTAAAGAAGTGTTCCTACCATTCTTTGGATCTGGATAATATTAATCTAATCCTCAGTTCAAAGTAAGTCTCATTAATTTGAAAAAAATCAAGCCCATCTTGACACAAAACCCAGAACCTCTCTGAGTTCTTCCGTTTTTGCCATAATTTTCATTAGCTTAATGCTATAACACAACAGGAGTAATGGTCTAGAATTCCTGTCAAATCCGCCTATGTGGTGTTATGTACAGATGTGATCTAGGCTACTGTATTTAGAAATTGATGCTATAATTTAATGCAAATGTCTACGATAATATTTTCCACTCCCATCACTCTATTCCTATTATTGCTCTATTTTTTCCATTTTTGTGATTTTGAGCAATTAATAAAAGATTGTCTCCAAACAAAAGTAATTGTTTTCATATGTAGTATTCTTCATAAATGCTAAATGCAAGCTTATGGCAACAGACAAGGATTTCCTTCATTTAGGTTTGTGTGAATTAAATTCATTGAAAATAAGTAAAAGAAGATATAAAAATAAAGCAATGGTATGACTGTCCTGCTGCTGTATAGTTCATCAGTATAAAGGGACCTATGTATTAGAATGCGGTATATTCGGCCAAGAACAATGGATAGCTTAGCACTAATATTCATAAAGTAAAAATCAACTGTTATAACACTATACACTAAGGGCCCGATTCCGTCCCAGACGTTGATTCCCTCTGTACATCTGGTCTGAACCCCACGGGATCAGAATCGTGAACAGTTCTGCACGTGCAGGCCAGGACTGTGATTCAGTCCAGCCTGCATGTGCAGGACTGTCCCCAGCTAACTCAGTCAAGGATCTTCTATGGAGCCACAGTGCCATGGCATCATGTTGCCATGGCACCGCGGCTCCATTGAACAGCCGCAATGTCGGCCGCCGGAGAACAAATGCTTATTCCCCTCAGCCCAACCCCGTATCTTGCCTCCTAAGGCCAAGGTTGGGCTGTGGGGAATGTCCTCCGGCCCTCCCTGCCCCATCTGTGACCCCGTGTTTCAATAAAAGCATGCCCAGGGAAGTTATTCCACCTCGGGGGTGGAATAACTTCCCTGCACATGTTGCCAGCCAAGGACGTAAAGGGCTGACATTAGAATTGGCTCTGTACGTCCAGGGCTGGCAACCGTCCAGACTCCGCCCCCGAGCTGTCCCTTCCACGCCCCCATCTAATTTCCTGCACAATCGGCAGGAGGTTTGTAGCGGCCGGGTGCAGGCATGAATAGCGAGGATAGACGTCTCATTGGGCCGTCCATCCTCGCTATTCGTGGCACAGAATAACCCCCTAAGGGGCCAATATTCAGAAGGACTTACCCGGTGAGCCCAATATACAGCGGCACTATCTGAATAGTGCTGGGGTGACCTATGGGAGGAGCTGGGGAAGAGTCAGAATTTATTTGGTTAGTGACAATTTTCAGCATCACTGTCTGGTTAAGTATCTGCACAAACTAGGACAGAAAAAAGCTGTCCTATGTATATGCGGATTAGATATTGGAATAGCAGATGAATTTTCACTGACCTCAAAATCCATCTATTCAGCAGCAGCAGCAGCTAGACACTGCCACTGAATAGCCAAATTTTCTTTACCCACAGTGGCCAGCATTTAAAAAAAAGAGGCTAAACACCATGTGCCCGATATTCAAAGGCATTTACATGGTTTACAGAGCTGTAAACCACGTGTCCTTTTTTCTCCTCTAAACTCACTTCCTGCTCCTTTGATCCTATCCCTACTCATCTCCTTAACTCCAGCTCCTCCACTGTCATCCCTTCCTTCTCTCATATTCTCAACCTATTGCTCTCTACTACAACTGTCCCAGCAGCCTTCAAGCATGTCTCAAGAAACCTTCACTTTACCCTACTTGTCCTTTTAATTATCAACCCATCTCCCTCCTCCCCTTCATTTTTAAACTTCTTGAACGTGCAGTTCTCTGCCATTTCTTTGACTTTCTCTCCACTCAAGGCCTTCTGGATCCACAGCAATTTGACTTTTGTCTTTTACTGAAACGACTTGCCAAAATCTCCAGTGACCTGTTCCTGGCTAAATCCAAGGGCCTTTACTCTATCCTTATTCTTCATGATCTTTCTGCTGCTTTTGACACTGTTGACCATCACCTTCTCCTCAACACCTTGTCCTCATTTGGTTTTAAAGGCTCTGTCCTATCCTGGTTCTCTTTTTATTTCTCCCATCACTCTTTCAGTGTTTGTTCTAGTTGTTCCTCCTCTACTTCTATCCCACTCTCAGTTGGTGTACCCCAAGTGTCTGTTCTGGGCCCACTCCTTTTTTCTCTGTATACCCAGTCCCTTGGTGCACTCATCTCCTCCCATGGTTTTCAGTACCATTTCTACGCTGATGACTCTCAGATCTATCTCTCTACACCTGATATCTTTCCAACACTCCAGGCCTAAATCTGGGTCTACCTATTTGACATCGCTGCCTGGATGTCTTACCGCCATTTGAAACTCAACATGGTCAAAACCAAACTTCTTATTTTTCCCCCTAAACCCACTTTCCCCTTCCTCTTTTCCCAATATCTGTGGATAACACTCTTCTACTCCATGCTTCCTTAGCTTACAGCCTTGGGGTCGTCTTTGACTCCTTCTCCTCCAACTGATAACTAAAACCTGTCATTTCTTTCTCTATAACATCAGCATAATTAACCCCTTCCTTTCTGAACACACTACTAAGATACTTATCCACTCTTTAATTATCTACTATCTTGCAACCTCCTCCTTGCTGGTCTCCCCCTGAAACATCTTTCTCCCCTTCAATATGTTCAAAACTTAGCGATGCGGCTAATTTTCCAGTTATATCACCCCCTTCTCAAGTCAATTCATTGGCTCCCCTTCCATTTCTATATTCTATTCAAACTTTTCCTTCTGATCTATAAATGCATTCATTCTGCTGCTCCTCACTACCTTTCCTCTCTCATCTCTCCCTACACAACTTCTCGTGAACTCCGCTCTTCTGGTGGATTGCTTCTGTCTATGCCCTTTTCTTCCACAGCCAACTCTAGACTTCGATCCTTTCATCTTGCTGTTCCTTATGCCTGGAACATAAGAACATAAGATATGCCATACTGGGTCAGACCAAGGTCCATCAAGCCCAGTATTCTGTTTCCAACAGTGGCCAATCTAGGTCATACGTACCTAGCAGTTTCCCCAAGGGACACAGGTTCCACAATGCTTGTATTGGTTCAAGCATTGATATCCTGGGTCCCTTCTTAATAATGGTTTATGGACCTTTCCTCCAGGAACTTGTCCAAACCTTTTTTAAACCCAGCTACACTAACAGCCTTTACTACATCCTCCAGTAACAAATTCCAGAGTTTGATTACACGTTGAGTGAAAAAATATTTTCTTTTATTAGTCTTAAATAGTTTACCCTGTAGCTTCATTGCATGTCCCCTAGTCTTTCTATATTCTGATAAGGTAAACAATCGATCTACGTTTACCCGTTCCACTCCGTTCATTAATTTATAGACTTCTATCATATCTCCCCTCAGCCGTCTCTTTTCCAGGTTAAAGAGCCCCAACCTTTTTAGCCTTTCTTCATAGGAGTATCCTTCCATCCCCTTTACCATTTTGGTGGCTCTTCTCTGAACCTTTTCTAAAATCGCTATATCCTTTTTAAGATACGGCGACCAGAATTGCACACAATATTCAAGGTGCGGTCTCACCATGGAACGATATAGAGGCATTATAATATCTTTTGTTTTATTTTCCATTCCTTTCCTTATCATACCTAGCATTCTATTTGCTCTCTTGGCCGCTGCTGCACACTGGGCCGAGGGTTTTAACATGGTATCCACAATGACGCCTAAATCTTTTTCCTGGGTGGTGGTTCCTAATGTGGAACCTTGCATCGTGTAACCATAGTTTGGGTTGTTCTTCCCTAGGTGCATAACCTTGCACTTGTCCACATTAAAATTCATCTGCCATTTTGATGCCCAGTCTTCCAATTTATCAAGATCCTCTTGCAATTTTGCACAATCCTCTTGGGTTTTAACAACTTTAAATAGTTTTGTGTCATCTGCAAATTTGATAACCTCACTCGTTATTCCACTTTCCAGGTCATTTATGAATATGTCAAAAAGCAGCGGACCCAGCACAGATCCTTGGGGTACTCCACTATTCACCTTTCTCCATTGGGAAAATTGGCCATTTAGCCCTACCCTCTGCTTTCTATCTTTTAACCAGTTTCTGATCCACAATAGTACACTGCTTCCTATCCCATGACTCTTTAGTTTTGCCAAAAGTCTCTGATGAGGGACCTTGTCAAAGGCTTTCTGAAAGTCCAGATACACAATATCAACCGACTCACCTTTGTCCACCTGATTATTCACTCCTTCAAAAAAACATAACAGATTATTAAGACAAGATCTTCCTTGTCTAAAGCCATGTTGGCTGTCTCCCATTAGGTCATGACTATCTACATGCTGAGTAATTTTATTCTTTATGATGGTTTCTACCATTTTTCCCGGTACTGATGTCAGGCTCACCGGTCTGTAGTTTCCCGGATCACCCCTGGAACCCTTTTTAAAAATTGGTGTTACATTGGCGATTCTCCAATCTTCAGGTATTAGAGATGATTTTAATGATAGTTCACAGATTACTAATAGGAGGTCTGCAATCTTGTATTTCAGTTCTTTCAACACCCTTGGATGTATACCATCTGGCCCAGGTGATTTGCTACTCTTCAGTTTATCTAATAGTTGTAATACATCTTCCCGATGTATCAATATTTCCTTCAATTCTTCCGCACCTTTAAATACCACTTCAGTCATGGCTAACATCCCTACATCTTCCTCAATAAAGACTGAAGCAAAGAATTCATTCAATCTCTCCGCTAAGGCCTTGTCGCCTCTTAGTGCTCCTTTAACCCCTTTATCATCTAATGGACCAACTGACTCTCTCACAGGTTTTTTGCTACGAATGTACTTGAAAAGGTCTTTACTTCGCGTTTTTGCTTCCGCAGCAAGCTTCTTCTCAAATTCTCCCTTTGCCTGCCTTATCAATGCCTTGCATTTGACTTGCCAGTGCTTGTGCTGTTTCCAGGTTTCGTCGTTTGGATCTTTTTTTCCATTTCCTGAAAGATTATTTTTTGGCAACAACAGCCTCTCTCACCTCCCTTTTAAACCAGGCTGGCAGTTTTTTGGACTTCCTTCCACTTTTCTTAAAGCGTGGAATACAGCCGGTCTGGGCTTCCAAGATAGTATTTTTCAACAACAGCCAAGCCTGATGTACGTCTTTAACCTTTGCAACTGCTCCTTTTAGTTTTTTCTTAACTGTTTTCCTCATTTTATCATAGTTTCCCTTTCGAAAGTTAAAAGGTAGTACTGTGGATTTCCTTACTATCCCTCCTCCACTAATTAAATCAAAGGCGATCATGCTATGATCACTATTGCCAAGTGGCCCCAACAACCTTATCTCTTGCACTAGATCTGGTGTTCCACTAAGGACTGGGTTTAATATGGCTTCCCCTCTGGTCGGTTCATGAATCAGCTGCTCCAAGAAGCAGTCATTTATTTCATCTAGGAACTTTATCTCCCTAGCATGTCCTGACGTGACACTGACCCAGTCGATACCGGGGTAGTTGAAATCACCCATTATCATTACTGCACTGTAACTTTTATTAGCTTCCTTGATTTATTTGAGCATTTCATCATCCATTTGGTCATTCTGGCAAGGCGCTCGATAGTATACCCCCACTGCCATTGCCTTCCCCCTTTTACATGGAATTTCAATCCATATAGATTCTACAGCAGATTTTGTTTCCTGCAAAACTTTAATCCTTTCTGACTCAATGCCCTCTCTAACATAGAGAGCAACCCCTCCACCAATTTGATCAGCTCTATCATTACGATAGTTTGTACCCAGGTATCACAGTGTCCCACTGGTTGTCCTCCTTCCACCATGTCTCTGATATTCCAATCATATCTAACCTTTCATTTAGTGCTATATATTCTAACTCTCCCATCTTATTTTAGACTTCTAGCATTTGCATACAAGCATTTTAGAGAATGTATTTTACTCATATTAATTTGGCTATTGTTAGACATGGGTAATTTGGGATCTTTAAGCTCAGTCTGCTCCATACTTGAGGGCATTTGGGCTACTTTACTCTTTTGTGGAACCTCTCTGCTTTTGGTAGTATCCTTCAAAGATACATTCTTCCGAACCATCTGCTCTTGGGCGACTGTCGGCTTTCCCCTAATATCTAGTTTAAAAGCTGCTCTATCTCCTTTTTAAAGGTTAATGCCAGCAGCCTGGTTCCATCCTGGTTAAGGTGAAGCCCATCCCTTCGGAAGAGCCCCTCCTTTCCCCAGAATGTTCCGCAGTTCCTAACAAATCCAAAGTCCTCATCTCTGCACCATTGTCTCATTCACGCATTGAGACTCCAGAGCTCTGCCTGCCTTTTCGGTCCTGCGCGTGGAACAGGAAGCATTTCGGAGAATGCTACCCTGGAAGTTCTGGATTTCAACTTCCTACCTAAAAGCCTAAATTTAGCCTCCAGAACCTCCCTACCACATTTTCCTATAACTGTACCAAGACAACAGACTCCTCCCCAGCACTATCTAAGACCTTATCTAGGTGGCACGTGAGGTCCACTACCTTCGCACCAGGCAGGCATGTTACCAGGCGATCCTCACGACCACCAGCCACCCAGCTATCTACATGCCTAATGATCGAATCAACAACTATAACGGCTGTCCTAACCCTCCCCTCATGGGCACATGGCCCTGGAGAAACTTCCTCGGTGCGAGAGGGTTTTACATCACCTGGAGGACAGGTCCTAGTTACAGGATCACTTCCTGCCACACCAGGGTGATGCTCTCCTGTCACGTGACCTCTCTCCTCCATGGCAACAGGGATGCTGCCAGACTGGAGGTGGGACTTCAGGACTATATCCCTGTAGGTCTCATCTATGTACCTCTCTGTCTGTCTTATGCTTTCCAAGTCTGCTACTTTAGTCTCTAGAGAACGGACTCGTTCCCTGAGAGCAAAGAGCTCCTTGCACCTAGTGCACACATAAGACCTCTCACCAACTGGGAGAAAATCATACATGTGACACTCAATGCAAAAGACTGGAAAGCCCCCATCCCGCTGCTGGACTGCTGTCTGCATCTTAGTTTTAAGTTTGTGTTTAGATCTAAGTTCTTTACTTTCTAAGGGTTGCTATGGATATTTATACTAATAAAACTATACCTAATACGTGTAATATACCTTGTTCACCTGAAGCTTAACTAATCTCAGGTCCTTAGTGTATGACTGATTTGGGTAATGAGCTTCACCTGAGATCACCTCCTGTCTTTTAAGATGTGTAAGTACCTATAAAGCTACGATTATCCCAGGGGAGGGAGGGAAACAGGGGCGGCCCAAGGGGGGTGCGGGGCCATGTACGGAGACTCAGTGTGGGGCCTCATTTGCATAAGTGGCCTTATTTGCATAAATATTTGCATAATGTTACCATACACTAACTTTTAGTAGTAGTCTCTTAATGAGTGTATGGATAAAGAAAGACTAAAAGATTTCTACATTACTATAATCCAGTGCCAACCGCCAGGCACATTAGGAACTACTACAAACGCTGCCCATTTAGAACCCATAGCAAACCCGCCGTATCCTGACAGCATTACCAGGACTCACAAAGCACCATACCCTAACTATCAAAAGGCAACACTGCAAATATTAAACCAATACATTTCAGAGAATACTGGGGAAAGAGAACAAGTGGCAATGTCAAATAGGAATTACATAAACAGAATACCTCAGCTCAGTTACACATGCAGAACATAGACCATCACCAAACAAGGAATCACAATTTAGAAACAGGAAGGCAATAATTAAACTGGGAACCCCAAAAGCCAAACTTGGAATGTACAACAACACTGTAGAAATAAAACTATAAATTAATTTCCTCTTGTACCAAACAAAGCACAGACGTTAATGATGCACATTTCCCAGAGGTTTCATATTCCAGTTAATAAATTCAAAATAAAGAGATATTTCTACCTTTTGTGCATTTTTTTTTCAGTTGCAATTGCTCCAGCCACTTTCTTCTGGTTTCTTCATGTTTTCTGCTAACTGTCCATCGTCTGCTGTCCATTTGTTCTTTCTTCTCTCTTCTAGTTTTTTTTTCCATTCTCTCTCTCTACATCTGCTTTAACATACTAATCTTTCTCCTTTTGCTCTTTCCTCATTCCTATTTCATCCACGCAAATTTTACCCCTCCATCCTCAATCCCCACTTACTCTCCCAATACCAGGCCAATTGTAGATTTTTCATCCCTCCCACACAAAATATTTTTCCCCTCTCCATTTTACTCTCCCAGCCCCATCCCATTCTAATCCTCCCCCAACATCAGCTCCCTTCTAGTTCCAGTCTCACCCAGCATCCATTCCCTTCTAGTCCCTGCATCAGCCCATTTCCAGTCCTAGCCCACCATCAACCCATTTCCAGTCCTAGCTCCCCCATCCATTTTCAGTCTGAGTCCCTTCATCAGCTCATTTCCAATCCTAGACCCCATCAGCCCACTTCTAGTCATTTCCTAGCCCCATCATCAGCCCATGTCAAATCATAGCTCCCCTCCACTCAGTCCAATTCCAGTCCAAGCCCCCCCCATGAGCCTACTTTCAGTTCTAGCCCCTCCATGAGTCCATTTCAATTCAAGCCCCCACCACAGCCCATTTCCAATCTTAGCTCCCCCCAACAGCCCATTTCCAGTCCTATCCTAGCTGCTCCATCAGCCCATTTTCAGTCCTAGCTCCCTTCCCTCACAGCCCATTTCCATTCCAAGCTCCCTCCCCATCAGCTATTTGCAATTCAAGCCTCCCCTTCCACTCAGCCCATTTCCAGTCATAGCAACCCCCCAACCCATTACCAGTCCTAGCCCCCCATCAACCCACTTCCAGTCCTAACCCCCCCATCACCCCATTTTCAGTTTAAGCCCCCCCCTATAACCCATTACCAGTCCTAACCCCCCCATCTGCCCACTTCCAGTCTTAACCCCATCAGCCCATTGCCAGTCCTAACCCCCCCCATCAGCCCACAGCCCATTACCAGTCCTAACCACATCAGCCCACCTCAAGTCCTAACCCCTCCCCATCAGCCCATTTCCTGTCCTAGCCCCCCCATAGCCCATTATCAGTCCTAACCACCCCCCATAGCCCATTAGCAGTTCTAACCCCCCCATCACCCCATTTCCATACAGCCCCCATCAGTCCACAGCCCATTACCAGTCCTACCCCCCCAGCCCATTAGCAGTCCTAACAGCCCCCCCCACCCCCCCAGCCCATTAGCAGTCCTAACCCACCCCCACCCCCCCCAGCCCATTAGCAGTCCTAACAGCCCCCCAGCCCATTATCAGTCCTAACAGCCCCCCATAGCCCATTAGCAGTTCTAACCCCCCCATCACCCCATTTCCAGACAGCCCCCATCAGTCCACAGCCCATTACCAGTCCTAACCCCCCCAGCCCATTAGCAGTCCTAACAACCCCCCCCAGCACATTAGCAGTCCTAACAGCCCCCCAGCCCATTAGCGGTCCTAACCCCCCCCCGCCCCCCCCCCTAGCCCATTAGCGGTCCTAACCCACCCCCACCCCCCCCAGCCCATTAGCAGTCCTAACCCACCCCCCCCTAGCCCATTAGCAGTCCTAACCCCCCCAGCCCATTAGCAGTCCTTACAGCCCCCCCCCATCCCATTAGCAGTCCTAACAGCCCCCCCAGCCCATTAGCAGTCCTAACAGCCCCCCCCAGCCCATTAGCAGTCCAAAAAAAAAGCTGGCTCTCTGGCTGCTGCCGCTACCGCCGCGGCAGAATGCAGTGTCCCGCGGGGCCCCCTCTGCGCCGGCTGAGCCCTCTGCCCGGCTTTCAGATTCGCGAAGGGAGAGTGTCTCTCCCTCGCGTCTCTGTTAAGCCCGCAGGGGCTAATGGGAAATTTCCCGTCAGCCCCTTTAGACGCGAGGGGTTGATGGGAAATTTCCCATTAGCCCCTGCGGGCTTAATAGAGACGCGAGGGAGAGACACTCTCCCTTCGCGAATCTGAAAGCCGGGCAGAGGGTTCAGCCGGCGCAGAGGGGGCCACGCGGGACACTGCATTCTGCCTCGGCGGCAGCAGCCAGAGAGCCAGCTTTTTTTTTTAATGTAATTTTGAGGAAAGCAGAATGTTCTTTGCGCGGGGCCCCCTGAAACGCAGGGCCCTGTGCAAAAAACATTCTTGCTCAATGGACGGGCCGGCCCTGGAGGGAAATAACACTTATTAAAAGAGGGCTGCTACACAGTACCCTGTCTTGTGCTGCTGAAGTAAGCTAAATTCTGATTTGATTTAAATTATAGCTCTTAGCTGCTGCTAGGCTCTAACTTTTATGAAATTTAAACTACAAGCTCTCTCCTGGGTTCTAAATTTAACCAGAAAGCTCTCTTCTGTGTTTTAAATTTAAGCTAAAAGTACTTTGCTGATGCCAAGCCCTGAGTGACTATTAAATTTAGACTACAAGCTCTCTGCTGGGTTCCAAATGTAACCAGAAAGCTCTCTTCTGTGTTTTAAATTTAAACTAAAAGTACTTTGCTGTTACTAGGCCCTGAGTGACTATTAAATTTAAACTACAAGCTCTCTGCTGGGTATGAAATGTAACCAGAAAGTTCTCCTCTGTGTTTTATATTTAAACTTAAACTGCTGCTACTAGGCCCTGACTGATTTAACAAAAAATAGTGGGTTCACAGATTAATTAGCTTTAATACAAAGAATTCCTTTTAGAAAATTACCAGAAGTATATACTCACAGTTGCAGATCTCTCTTCAGAAGTAACAGTCCCTTTTTCTAGTCCTTCAAGGCTATCTGATTCTGTTTGGCAGGCTTCATCTCTGCCCCTTTTCAAATCCATGCTAAAAGCTCACCCCTTTGAGGCTCTTTTTGGATCCTGATCCACTTAATCTCCTATGTGTCTCCTTACTCTTCCCTAATTGTATCCTTGTTTTCAGCTGTTGTTTTGTCTCTCTTGACTAGATTGTAATCTCTGACGAGCAGGGACTATCACTTTTTAAATGTTTTTTGTGCAGCACTGCGTATGCCTTGTAGCACTATATAAATGATCAATAGTAGTAGTAATAGTAGTAGTAAACCGTGTTAACGCCTCTAAGTTGGATATTCAGTGGCACTAATATGGTTAATGCCACTGAATATCCTGAGTAATGCCGCCATATGCCCCGATGCTAACCGCTTAACATCGGGGCATGTCAGGGGCATTATGGGGGTGATACCCAGGGATAACCATGCAGTGGTGATATTCAGCCACTGCCCAAATATCCCTCAGTGGCAAAAGTTAAGTGCAGTAAAAGCTGTCCTAACGTTTGCCACCGGAGCTAACCAGGCAGCGACTGAAAATTGTTGCTGCACAGTTAGCTTCTGTGCCATGTGTGGCTGTGCAGCGACCCCAGATATTCAATGCTGGTGGCCGGATATGACCCTGCATTAAATATCCAGGATTAAAGTTTGGCGGCAATTGCTATGCACCTTAGGGGCATACTGTAGACTTCGCAAATGAATATCGGGTCCTTTAGTCTCAGTATTACCCAATAAGCTAATGGTATACACTGAACAGTATTTTTACTGCAATACCACGTAGAATCTTAGGGGGGGTCATTTTCAAGACAATTTAACCGGTTAACAGACCTGTTAACCAGTTAAGACATTCATCGACTCTAAACCGTTTAGTGCCGCTTAATATTTCATCATAATAGGTTTCAACTTAGCATCAGAATGTTCTGGGGCAGAGCGGGAGAGATTCTGGGAGTTAACTGGTCAGCAGTGATATCGAACCACTGGCCAGTTAGGCCTAAGCTTCATGACTGTTCTAACTTTAGCTGGTTTTGCAATCCAGCCAGTGTCTAAATATCGCTGCTGACCACTGCAAAATTGCAATCTGCCCATTCAGATAGTCAGTGCCAATGGGCAGATATGACCTCAGTATTGAATGCCGGAGTTTAATTTAAAGTGGCGACAGCCAACCACTTTACTTGGGCTGGCCACTGCCATGGAAAATGCTGCCATAGTTTTAAGCACAAACTAAATACTACCAGAGATAAAAATACATGTGATAAGAACATAAGAACATAAGATATGCCATACTGGGTCAGACCAAGGTCCATCAAGCCCAGCATCCTGTCTCCAACAGTGGCCAATCTAGGTCATACGTACCTAGCAGTTTCCCCAAAAGACACAGGTTCCACAATGCTTGTACTGGGTCAAGCATTGATATCCTGGGTCCCTTCTTAATAATGGTTTATGGACCTTTCCTCCAGGAACTTGTCCAAACCTTTTTTAAACCCAGCTACACTAACAGCCTTTACTACATCCTCCGGTAACAAATTCCAGAGTGTGATTACAGGTTGAGTGACAAAATATTTTCTTTTATTAGTCTTAAATAGTTTACCCTGTGCTTTATTGCATGTCACCTAGTCTTTCTATATTCTGATAACATAAACAATCGATCTACGTTTACCCATTCCACTCCATTCATTAATTTATAGACTTCTATCATATCAACACTCAGCCGTCTCTTTTCCAGGATAAAGAGCCCTAACCTTTTTAGCCTTTCTTCATAGGAGTATCCTTCCATCCCCTTTACCAATTTGGTGGCTCTTCTCTGAACATTTTTCTAATAACGCTATATCCTTTTTAAGATATGGCGACCAGAATTGCACACAGTATTCAAGGTGTGGTCTCACCATGGAACGATAGAGGCATTATAATATCCTTTGTTTTATTTTCCATTCCTTTCCTTATCATACCTAGCATTCTTTTTGCTCTCTTTGCCGCCGCTGCACACTGTGCCGAGGGTTTTAACATGTTATCCACAATGACCCCTAAATCTTTTTCCTGGGTGGTGGTTCCTAATGTGGAACCTTGCATCGTGTAATCATAGTTTGGGTTGTTCTTCCCTAGGTGCATAACTTTGCACTTGTCCACATTAAATTTCATCTGCCGGGGGGCGGAGCCTGATGTCCAGCGGGATGGTCGCATAACGCTGAGGCTCCCGAGAGGCCTACTCAGAATCCTGAATTAACACCGTACATACTTGGAACTTCTACTCTGATCTTGCCGGGGCACATTGGTGAGATGGCGGGGACCAAACCCACGCGTTTGGAATTTGGATCTCCAGCGGCTTCTCACGGCAAACGTTCCAAAACTGAACCTCCGTCCCCGCAGAAGGGGCTGGCCTTGCGCGAGGGCCCCGAAATGCAGCAGGAAATCCTCGCAGAGATTAGAGGGGTCAAAAACCTCGTGCAGTCAAACGGTGAAGCACTCCGAGCGCTGCGGGAAGATTTTGGTGTGCTGC
This sequence comes from Ichthyophis bannanicus, assembly GCA_033557465.1. Taxonomy (NCBI): domain Eukaryota; kingdom Metazoa; phylum Chordata; class Amphibia; order Gymnophiona; family Ichthyophiidae; genus Ichthyophis; species Ichthyophis bannanicus. The sequence continues at coordinate 1,237,745,214 of CM066033.1, read as the reverse complement.
AAAGCAAGCTAGAAGGGCTTTCTTCGCGTCAGGACAAAATGGAGAGCATATTGGACTCCCATGCGGCCCGGTTGTCCAAACTCGACAAAGTTGAACGTCAGGTGCGGGCCTTGCAGAAAGAAGTGGAAGATGGCAATAATAGAGCGCGCCGCAACAACATACGACTCGTGGGCATACCGGAGGGAGCGGAATCGGGAGACATGAAAGAGTTTTTATGCAAAATCCTCCCTTCCCTGCTCCAAATCACCTTTACTACAGATTTGGAGATTGATCGCGCTCATCGTGTACCCACAAGCATAACGCTCAACAGGAAGACCCCGCGGCCTATCATTTTTCGACTTTTGAGATATCAACACGTCGAGCAAATTCTAAATGCCTCTCGGGCAAAGGGCCATATGGAGTTTGAGAGCCACAAGATCTCCTTCTATCCCGACTTGGCTAAACCCACGGTCGACCGCCGAAAGCGCTTTCTGGAATTCCGGCCGAGGCTTCAACAACTACAAGCACGCTATGGCCTGATGTACCCGGCCAAGCTCCGAGTCACGCTTCACAATCAGACAAGAACATTTGAGGACCCTGATCTACTAGCGGAGTTTTTGGATTCCAAAGAAGCCGACTTGATGCGCTGACTTCCAGAATATTCCTGCAAGTATTCTCATATCCGCTGTACCTGCCATATTGGATCTGCCGCAGCCCAGCAAAGAGTCTGGCGAGGGCGGTTTGTTGCCTTACTTTTGATGATATCTGTGACCCGACTCCATCTACCCACAGTAGCCTCGATGAGTATCAGAGACAGTGTTAATTATGGACTCTGGTGTTTCTTTTTCTTTTTTCATGTCTTTCTATTTCCTCTCTAGGGCCTCCTCCCGCAGACATATGGTCGCCATATTCTTTGGGGGTTTTGCTTCTTCTCTAAGATACTTTGGTACACACTTTTCAATATGGGGTGTATTAGCCAGAATACTCGGTGATTATGTCATTGTTGCACAGATTCTGATTATGTTGTATGTTTTCAAGCGCCCTCACTTAAAATGTTTATTACCGATTGATGGCACCATGTAAGATTTTCTCATTGAACGTAAAAGGAATCAATAATCCGATAAAACGGAAGAAAATCCTAAGCTACCTAAGTCAGGAAGCTGCGGATCTGATTTTTCTCCAAGAAACGCATTTAAATTCGAAGGAAACTCTTAAACTCAATATTAAACCTTACATGGTGGCCGCCTATTCCCCAGCCGTTTCTAAGAAATGTGGGGTTGCCATACTGGTTAGGAAATCTTTGCATGCTACTATTATTGCGACTAGTTCAGATACAGAAGGTAGATGGTCCAGAGTTCACCTCAAGATAGGTGGCCTTGAAGTTACATGTATATGCCTTTACGCTCCTAATGTGGATGACCCTGCCTTTTTTGCTACCATTGCTCAGGTTGCGCAGGCCTCTGCTAATACTTCATTGATAATTGGGGGGGATTTCAATCTAGTCCTTGATCCCCTGATTGACAAACAGCCACCTAGGACAAGTGGTCCCCCCAAGAGTCACACCACGCTTACCTCCCTGATCAAAGATCTTGCTTTAGTTGATCTATGGAGGTTACTACACCCCAATGAGCTTGACTTCACCTTCTTCTCTTTCCCTCATAAATCCCAGTCTCGCATAGACTTCTTTCTAATATCAAAACTGTTAGTTCCTCAGGTGGACACTGCAAAGATTCACTCCCAACATATTTCAGATCATGCTGCCATTTCCTTTCAATTACACACTACTGCACCCCAAGGGAATTCGGGGGCCTGGTTCTTTGATAGAGCCCTGTTAATTCAGCCAGAGTTCCAGTTAGAAATTCAAGCAGCCATACAGGATTACTTCCATTTTAATCTACCCCAGGATACTGCGCATTGGGCTTGGTGGGAGGGCTTCAAAGCGGCCATTCGAGCAACGATCACTAGCTATCAAATCCGCCTGCGAAAACAACGCAAACAGCAGCTACTCATACTAGACCAACAAATAAAAGCAGGCGAACGAGTTCTAACTTCACGTACTGATCCATGTGTATTAATTCGATTACAGCGTCTCCGTTTTCAATATAATTCAATCCTCTCAACTGCAGCTTCTAAGAGTATTGAGCTTCAGCGAGGGACATATTATCGTGAAAATAACCGAGCCGGTCGACTCTTAGCCAACGCCTTGAAAGGTCAAAAAGAAGCCAAACGCGTAGCGGCCATTCGAGCTCCACAGGGAGGGGGTATAGTGACCACAGACTCCGACATTGTAGAGCTCTTTCGGGATTTCTATACCCGCCTATATCAATCTGAATGTGAGTTCTCGTCAGAGACATTCGAGCGATTGCTTTCTGGCATTCAGCGGCCGACCCTCTCTGAAGATGATAGGGATGCGATGGATGAACCCTTCTCTACTTCAGAGATCCAATCTGCCCTAAAACGAACAGCCTCGGGCCGTGCCGCAGGGCCCGATGGTCTCCCGACCGAATTCTACAGAACGTTCAGTGCAGATTTAGTTCCCTATTTAAAACTCTATTTTACTGCCCTTGCGGTAGATACATCCTCTTTGGGATCCTTTTCTGCAGCTAATGTGGTAGTATTTGAGAAAGAAGGCAGAGACCCGCTACTAACCGCCAACTACCGTCCAATCTCCCTACTTAATGCCGATTATAAGATCTTCGCAACGATCTTGGCCACCCGGCTATCTGACAGGATGGCCACCCTAATTCACCCCGACCAATGCGGTTTTATACCCGGCAGATCAACTGCTGACAATGCTCGGACCTTGTGCCATGTGCTATCCAGTGCTGCCAATCTAGATCATCCATGGGTGGGTCTTTCCCTGGATGCCGAAAAAGCCTTTGACCGCCTAGAATGGCCCTTCTTATTTGCAGTTCTCCGATGGTATGGCTTTGGGGAGGGCTTCCTCCGATATCTCCAAGTCATGTATACTCAACCCGTCGCCAGTATTTGTGTAAATGCCATCAAGTCTCAGCCATTTAATCTCCAAAGAGGCACGCGTCAAGGTTGCCCCCTATCACCAATGCTCTTTGATCTAGCTCTTGAACCCCTAGCCCTCCTTATTAGACAGTCCGCACGTATTCGAGGTGTCCCCTTCAGTCATAGGGAGATTAAACTCTCTGCATATGCAGATGACCTTATGCTTTTCGTATCCCTCGATTCGGTTCCAGCTGTCTTGGATCTGATTGAGGGATACTCACAATTATCGGGCTATAAAATTAACTGGACCAAATCTGTAGCATTCCCACTGAACCGCTGGGTACATGAGGCTGACATGCAGGCCTTTCCCTTCCTTTGGCAATCCCGCATGGTGAAGTATCTCGGGGTCCATTACTGTTCTCCTTTAGAAGACACTATCAGTTTTAATGCCAAAGAGGTAGTCTCCAAAGTCCGTGAGCTCACGAATCGTTGGTCTCCCTTATCTCTTACATGGTGGGGCCGCTTAGAAACTGTGAAAATGATGATAGTCCCCAAAGTGAACTACATTTTAGAAATGCTGCCATGTTTACTCCCGCTACATACTTATAAAGATATTGAGGGCCTTCTCGTCCGTTATCTCTGGCAGGGCAAGCCACCAAGGATAGCTAAACAAAAACTACAGTCTGCAAAGGAAAGAGGGGGTACCAGATTTCCTGATTTTCTTAGATATCATCAAGCCTTCCTACTTAAGCAAGGTGCCCGATGGCTAGATGCCTCAACAGACAGCAGACCAGTTTGGCTTGACATAGAAGAGGAGCTTAGTAGCCCAATTCCGTTGACCCATCTCCCCGGTATGTCCTATCAAGTAGACACCCGCCATCCACCAATGATTGTCGATACTCTTGCGGCCTTTAACACTCTCATTCTATCACTGGGCCCGAACGTATGTCCTCAGGACGGACTCCCGCTATGGAATAACCCCAGAATTCAAGTCCTAAATAGAACGATAGCATGGAAACCCTGGTACTCAAGGGGGATCTGGACACCCCAACAGCTTTTCTCTGCAGCTCGTTGGAAAACCTTCTCTGATTTACAAAAGGAATTTGCGTTACCAGCGAAACACTACTTCCAATTGATGCAGCTTCAACACTGCCTCAAAAGTGCCCGAATCATGCCGCCCTCTGCCCCTACTGAGGACGGGCTATTAGAGATAGTTCACTCTATTAGTAGTACACATGGGGTAGCCTCTAACTTTTATAAAATATTATGTCAGGGTACAGACACGGCCACTTTTAGAGCCCAACAAGCCTGGGAGCGCGAACTGCAAACCACTTTAACCCCTGAGCAATGGAGCGTTTTCTGGAGCAAAGTAGTGCGGGTTTCCCAGTCTGCCTCTGTTACCCAAAACTCTTCTTTTTTGCACACAGATGCTTTTACACCCCAGAAAAAATAGCCAAATGGAACACGAATGCTAGGGACCAGTGTTGGTCTTGCCATACTGCTGTGGGAACCTTCGCTCATGTTATTTATGAATGTCCTCAACTACAGGTTTATTGGGGGCGGGTCTGGGGTTGTATTCAATTTATCTTACACCTTCACGAACCTCTCTCTTGGAAGATCGTGGGACTCCGCTCTGTGGCGGAGGTCCCCTCTCTTCCTAAGAAGGGTCGCTTTCTCCTTGATTTCATGCTGGGTATAGCCATATGCTTAATCACGAGGAATTGGAAGGATAGCTCTCGACTGACTGTCAATGAATGGTGGAACCTCGTCTGCTTATATAGTAAATATGAGCAGATACCTCGGAGAGCCATTCCCCATGCCCAACCTCACTCTCGCTTGTCTAAATGGCAGATGCTTAATGATTATGTACAATCTGCTCATTGCTCCAACATGCCTGTATAATGTGCACTCATCATGTTTCAGATCACCGTTAGGTTTTGTAACGCAATAATGTAAGTACACGCCCGTTTCGGGAATGATTAGTTTTTTAGAGAAGAAGCAGGGGGGAGGGGGGTGGCAGGGGTTTACTTTGGTGTATGTATTACACTTTATGTATCTGTCTTTTAGCTGTATGTCTTCCTTTTCCTTTGTTGTTATAAAACGAAAATAAAGAATTTAAAAAAAAAATTTCATCTGCCATTTTGATGCCCAGTCTTCCAATTTATCAAGATCCTCTTGCAATTTTCCACAATCCTCTTGGGTTTTAACAACTTTAAATAGTTTTGTTTCATCTGCAAATTTGATAACCTCACTCATTATTCCCTTTTCCAGGTCATTTATGAATATGTCAAAAAGCAGCGGACCCAGCACAGATCCCTGGGGTACACCACTATTCACCTTTCTCCATTGGGAAAATTGGCCATTTAGCCCTACCCTCTGCTTTCTATCTTTTAACCAGTTCCTGATCCACAATAGTACACTGCCTCCTATCCCATGACTCTTTAGTTTTGCCAAAAGTCTCTGATGAGGGACGTTGTCAAAGGTTTTCTGAAAGTCCAGATACACTATATCAACCGACTCACCTTTGTCCACCTGTTTATTCACACCTTCAAAAAAACCTAACTGATTAGTAAGACAAGACTTTCCTTGTCTAAAGCCATATTGACAGTCTCCCATTATGCCATGACTATCTACATGCTGAGTAATTTTATTCTTTATGATGGTTTCTACCATTTTTCCCGGTACTGACATCAGGCTCACCGGTCTGTAGTTTCCCGGATCACCCCTGGAACCCTTTTTAAAAATTGGCGTTACATTGGTGATCCTCCAATCTTCAGGTATTACAGATGATTTTAATGAAAGTTCACAGATTACTAATAGCAGGTCTGCAATCTCATATTTCAGTTCTTTCAACACCTTTTCAACACCCCCGGCCCAGGTGATTTGCTACGCTTCAGTTTATCTAATAGTTGTAATACATCTTCCTGATGTATCGATATTTCCTTCAATTCTTCCGCACCTTTTAATACCACTTCAGTCATGGCTAACATCCCTACATCTTCTTCAGTAAAGACCAAAGCAAAGAATTCATTCAGTCTCTCCGCTATCGCCTTGTCGCCTCTTAGTGCCCCTTTTAACCCCTCTATCATCTAATGGACCAACTGACTCTCTCACAGGTTTTTTGCTATGAATGTACTTGAAAAAGTATTTATTTCACGTTTTTGCTTCCGCAGAAAACTTCTTCTCAAATTCTCCCTTTGCCTGCCTTATCAATGCCTTGCATTTGACTTGCCAGTGCTTGTGCTGTTTCCAGGTTTCGTCGTTTGGCTCTTTTTTCCATTTCCTAAAAGATGCTTTTTTGGTAACAACAGCCTCTCTGACCTCACCTTTAAACCATGCTGGCAGTTTTTTGGACTTCCTTCCACTTTTCTTATAGCGTGGAATACAGCTGGTCTGGGCTTCCAAGATAGTATTTTTCAACAACACCCAAGCTTGATGTAAGTCTTTAACCTTTGCAACTGCTCCTTTTAGTTTTTTCTTAACTATTTTCCTCATTTTATCATAGTCTCCCTTTCGAAAGTTAAAAGGTAAGATAATTTAATAATTCAACAGCAGCAACTTGACTAAGGTTATAGCACCCCCTCAGTACAAGAATAAAAACTTAGGGCCCTTCTTGAGTTGTGACAGCTTTGCGCCTCTAAGGCACATTGCCGTCGCCACCAAACTTTAACTCCGCATATTCAATCCGGGGTCATATCTGGACAGCGGCTTTGAATATCTGGGTTGGCAGCAGAGCCGCACATAATGCAGAAACTAACCATGCCACAGCAATATTCAGTCGCTGCCCGGTTATCTTTGGTGGAAAACTCTAGGACAGCTTTTGCTGCACCAAACTATTGCTGTTGAGGGATAACCAGGCAGCAGCTGAATATCGTCACTGCACATTTTTCCTCAGGTACCATCCCCAGAACGTCCCTGACATGCCCCGATGCTAAGCAGTTAGCATCGGGGCGTATAGCGGCATTACTCTGGGATATTCAGTGGCACTAATCATGTTAGTGCTGATGAATATCCTGCTGGGGCATACACATTGGTTTACAGCTCTGTAAACCGTATAAATGCCTTGCGATATCGGGCCCTTGGTCTTCAAAAGTAGTTGCAATTAGCACTGCTAAAAGACATTGGAGGGAGTTGAAGAAATATATGGAAAAGTACTACTATTACTACTACTACTGAGCATTTGTATAGCGCTACAAGTCGTACGCAGCACTGCACAGACATGTAAGAGACAGTCCCTGCTCATCAGAGCTTACAATCTAGTCAAGACAAACACAGAAGGTATAGGTAGGGATAAAGCAAGAGGAAAGAAAAAGGAGATCAGGTGAGTCAAGATCCAAAAGCAGCAGCGAAGAGGTGGGTTATCAGCATGGATTTGAAGAGGATTAGGGAAGGCACCTGGTGTACAGACACAGGTAGTTTGTTCCAGGCGTAAGGCGCAGCAAGGTGAAAGGAGCGAAGTCTGGAGTTAGCAGTAGAAGAGAAGGGCACAGATAGAAGCAGTTTATGCTAAAAGGAGGAAGCAGCAAGGACAGGAAGCAGGGAAAAGGTCTGATGGAAGGAAGGGAGAAAACCCCCTCATCATGCTGAATCTCTAGATATGGATATGGTACCGTATTGCTGGCAATAAACAGACTGAAGATACTGCTACCCATACTCTTGATCTAAAATATGCCCTTCAGAGTGAGAGGAAATCAGTCTTCTTGATCAGATTCTGGAGCTTCACTCCTCACTTCTTAGGGAGAATTTCAGCAAAAGGTCCTAGAAAGCAAAAATCAGCTTGCGAAAGAAGATACCTGTGGTTATTTCTAATTTTGAAGTATTCCTTCATATTGTGGACCACAGTGAAAGGAGGCATCAGCACTGTGAATGATTTCTCCAGCAGACAATATCATAACCACAAGTTCTTGTTACCAGAGATAGAATAAAAGAAACCATGAATGAAAAGCTAAAGGCTGTCTTGAAACTATGAATGCATGGGTTCAAGATCTAGAAAATGTGGCTATGCACAGTCTGTGCAGTCTGTTCTTGAGATGTGTTTGCTGAGGGCGTTCCTCCTATCTCCCTTGCTATTCCAGAGCTCCTTCCCTTTCTTTCTATCGCTCGCTTTCTCACTCCTTCTCCTCCTTCTCCCACATTTACGCTTCCTATTTCTCCTCTTTCTCCCCCTGCTCTTTGCCACTGCTGCTGTTACCAGTTTACCAAGGGCACTGCTGCATTCATGAAAAAAAGTCTGTGTATCAGGTTCCCCTTTCTATTCATGCTGTAATCTGCACTTACTAACCTCCAGGTGCAAGCTTTTGTCTCAGCCACTATGCCACTTATGTAATTTAGTTCATAAGGTATGAATGCCTTAACAGTTCATTGTTCACTACCATGCCAGTTCTCATCTTAGCATAGACAACCACAATAACACTTACTATAGTAATACCATTTATCTCTACTGAACAGAGCTGAGCAAAGTAATTGTCATGCAGTAAACCCTTTATTGCATGGTAAACATATTACTATACTTAATGCATTACTCCAAATAACGTCTAGAACTCCATCCCAACTAAGAGGAAAGTGGATTAGCCATGATGCAATGGACAGGCAGAAAATGTGATTAAATAGATCTGAGACATTCACAATTCTAGTCAAATGGCAACAGACAATTTGGATATTTTTGACCTGATTCAAACAATGTTTCCAAATGTATGTCTACGCTTGAAGTATTTGAAGGTCCTCACTAACGTTTCAGTTAAAGACAGAATATCCACATTAGAACATGCACTACTCTGTCACCATCATCAAATACATGCCTTGAAAGACTATTACTAGGGACTCATCTAGCTTGATGCATTCCTACACATACTCAACCCAGGTAATAAGTCAGAACATGAAGTCTGTGGAACACAGCTGCACTAGCAGCAGCAATAGCCCTGGGGCAATGGGAAGCCCTCATTTCTTCCACTCTGCTTCTCACGTCCAAAACAATATAGGATTCATAATTAACTATTGTTGGTATGAATACTTTGACACATGAGAGGAATACCTAAGAATAAATAGCCCCTGGAAGTGACCAGATAGCTGCAAAAGCAGGGCGAGCAAAGTATATCTGTGTATTGACTTGTAAGGATAAAGGTCAAGGTATAGTTTAGTGCAAAAAATATCTTTATAAAGATAGAGAGGAAGGGTGGGATAAAGGGAATGACTAAATGAAGGAGAACAGAATTTATAAATGAGGAAAATAATATACTTTTAATGATCAGGTGTAGCTCATTATAGCGGACAGAGCTGCAGCAAGGTGATGGCCCTCTGTGCACAAGGTTTCTGGAAAGCATCTTAAAGGAAAGTGCATTAGCCCTAAAAGGCAACTTTGTGGATGTGGCATTAAGTAAAGTCTCCTCTTCCCATGTTTGACAAATATTTTACAAATGTCCGAAAAATATTTCTTTCAAGAAAAATGTCTAATCTGACAATAAATGAAATTTGGCAAAAAAAGTTTATTTTCCTTTATTTCTCCTTTTCTTACCTGAAAAATATTTTCCTAGCTAAAACTGTATGAATCTATTCCTATGAGGTCAATATCTAAACACATTTATGTGATCCACAGTGAGTCATGACTGCATAAGTGCTTTTAAAACAATTGCCTCACAGATATCCATTTAAAGTTACCAGTATAAATCCAGCTGAGGCACTTATGGGGCCGATATTCAGCAGCAGTGGCTAAACTATTTTAAGTGCCTAGCCACAGACACTTTATTTAAGCACAGATATTCAGCACTGGAACCTATTTGGCATCCAACACATCGCTCTCCAGTTAGAGGCAATATTCAGCCACTAACCAGATAGCAAAAACTTGTTAATATGGTCACTAATTGATTTTTGAGCCTCACATTAACTCTTAACATGTTAAAAACAACATTAAACATCTAACATGGTTTAGTAAATAGATCACTTAATGTATTTAATGCCCTCCCTACAGACATGCAAGTCATCACTAGCCTAACTCAATTCAGGAAGGCTCTAAAACATCATTTCTTCATAAGACACTATCCTGAAACTGGCTATAGAACCCTATCCTGAAACTGGCTATAGAACCCAACCAACGAGCACTCACACCAAACACTCAGATCCTCCCAACAACATACCAAACAAGACAAGGAATAGCCAACCCAAAATGATCAGCTCTGAATAGAATATAGTCTGAAAACATGACAACATTGTAAATAAGCTGTAGAAATGTTCCCCCTTTTTTAAATCCAAGTTTTAATCCCTGTTCAATGTAAACACTATGAGGCTCGTCCGCACAGTATATTGTTCTGTTCAATGTACACCGCACTGATAAGTAATAGCACGGTATATAAAAGAAGTTAAATAAATAAATTTCATGCATGCTTGAGGCAGATGTAAAGAACAGTGATATAGCAGGGGAGATAGAGAGGTCAACAAAACAAAACATTAAAAGAATTCAACTTGCACAGGATGCAGCAGCTAGGATAATAATGAAAGTACACTCACATCAACATATAACACCAATACTAGCATCCCTTCACTGGCTGCCAATACAAAGCAGGATAGTATACAAAACATTAATAACTTCATTTAAAACTCTAAATGATATGGCCCCAGTCACTCTAAGTAACTTAATCAGTAAAGAACATTCAAAATCTACTCAAAGAAAAGGACAATTAAATAAACTAAAAACTCCCAAAGACTTCATAAAAGCAAATAAACTAACAAACAACAGAGCATTTTCACATGCAGCTCCAACAATCTGGAATTCCCTCCCAGATGATCTAAGAATGTTAACCGAAATCATTGAATTTCGTAAAAAATTGAAAACCTATCTATTTACTACGCATTACAACAATACAGATCATCCCTCAATAGATTTAGATAAAGGCTAACCAGTTTTTGTCTGAGATGTCCCAATGACCTAAACAAACAATTCCACATAGCTGAAACTGAACTTTGCACAATGCTTAAGCCCTACATAATGTGTATCTGTATATAATGTATATAGTTTGCACTGTTCTGTGCTGTTCAGTTTTAACATTTGCTGTTTACTTATTTTATTGCTTTTGGTTATATGATGTTACATGTAAAACAAACTCTGCTTTGTTGATTGTTGTTTATTGTGAACCGCAAGTGATCTATGGAAGATGCGGTATATAAATGACTGTTAAATAAATAAATAAATAAAATAAATAAATAAATTGGAAGGCATGGTAGAAAGGAGAGCTGGTATTGTGTTGCATGTTGTTGTTGTTGTTAAGTGCCATGGAGTCGGAGTCGACTCCTGGCGACCCTCTGGATAGCTATCCTAAACTATGTTCGGTCTTGAGTCAGGCGGCTCATTGTTGACAGACTGGTACCCGTAGCTGCTGTTATTGTATCGATCCATCTCATATGCTGGCCTTCCTCTTTTGCGCTGACCTTCTATCTTGCCAAGCATGATGTCTTTCTCTAATGATCTCTCTCTTCGCATGATGTGTCCAAAGTATGAAAGTTAAAGTCTTGTCATCTGAGCTTCTAAAGAAAGCTTAGGTTTGATCTCCTCTAGTACCAACTGGTTTGTTCTTTGGACAGTATTCGCCGCCAGCACCATAATTCAAAGGCATCAATTTTCTTCCTGTCTATCTTTTTCACTGTCCAGCTTTCACATCCATATGATGTTATTGAAAATACCATGGCTTGAACAAGTCGAATATTTGTATGGAGAGAGTCATCTCTGCTCTTGAGGATCTTATCTAGGTCTTTCATAGCCATTCTACCAAGAGCAATGCGTCATCTGATTTCTTGACTGCTTGTTGCTTCTTTATTGATAGTTGATCCAAGTAGGTTAAAGTTGTTCACGATTTCAATTTCTTCTCCTTCAACGATGAACCTGTTGATTATGCCAGTTGTCATGATCTTTGTCTTCTTTACATTAAGGTGCAGGCCCATTTTGAGACTATGTTCTTTGATTGTGAGAAGCAAATGTTTCAGATCATCTTCACTTTCAGCCAGTAATGTGGTATCATCAGCATAGCGAAGGTTGTTGATGAGTCTTCCACCAATCTTCACGCCTCTGTTGTCTTCAAACAATCCTGCTTCTCTGATGATTTGTTCTGCATATAAATTAAACAGGTAGGGGGAAAGTATGCAGCCTTGTCAAACACCTTTGCTTATTTTAAACCATTCTGTTTCTCCTTTTTCAGTTCGAACTGCTGCTTCTTGATCAATGTACAGATTGTGCAAGAGTACGATCAGTTGTTCTGGTATACCCATGCTTCTTAATGTGGCTCAGAGTTTCTCATGGTTTACACAGTCAAAAGCCTTGCTATAGTCGCTAAAGCATAAATAGATATCCTTTTGGTATTCTTTAGTCTTTTCAAGGATCAGTCTCACATCCGCAATGATGTCTCTCGTTCCTCGCCCTTTCCTGAACCCTGCTTGTACTTCAGGTAGTTCTTGTTCCAGGTATGGTTGTAGTCTCTTTTGAATAATCTTCAGTAGAATCTTGCTGGCATGTGGGATAAGAGCGATTGTGCGATAATTTCCACAGTCAGTTGGATCACTTTTCTTTAGTATTGGTATAAACACAGATCTTTTCCAGTCAGTTGGCCATGATGTTGTCTTCCATATTTCTTGGCAGAGCCTTGTAAGTACGATAACAGCTGCATCAGATTGCTGTAATACTTCTATGGGAATGCTATCAATGCCTGGTGCTTTGTTCTTTGATAAGGCTTTCAATGCTTCTTTAACTTCTTCTTTCATCAGCAATGGATCCTGATCATAAGGTACAGGTTGAAACGGCTGTTGGTCCACTTGATCTTTATCATATAAAAACTCTGTATATTACTTCCACCTTTTCTTGATCTTCTCAGCATCATTCAACATAGAACCTTGAGCATCTTGTAACATTCCAATTCGAGGCTGGAACTTTTTCTTTAACTCTCGTAGCTTTAGGAAAGCCGATCTTGTTCTTCCTCTAATAGTTTCTGCTTCTATTTCCTTGCATGCGTCGTTGTAGTACTTTTCCTTCTCCTGTCTTGCTGCACATTGGAAATCTCTGTTGAGTTCTGTTATTGTCTTTCTTTCTCCTCTGGCTTTAGCTTCTCTGCGTTTCTGGGCAATTTTCAGAGTTTCTTCCGTCATCCATTTTGGCCGTTTTTGCTTTTTCACCTTTTGTAGAGACTTCTCGCTTTCTTCCAACACAACCTTCTTAATGTCATTCCATAACTCTTCTGGAGCTCTGTCATTTGTATCTAAAGCAGCAAATCAATTTTGCAGGCAGTCTTTAAATTCCAGTGGTATATTCTCAAGGTCATATTTTGCTGCATTCATGAGTGGTTTGCTCTTTTTCAACTTTAGCTTGGGTTTGCATACTAGTCAGCTCCAGGTTTTGTCTTTGTTGATGTTATAAAACCTTTCCTTCGTTGACTTCCACAGATGTAGTCAATTTGATTTTTTTATAATCCATTGGGTGAAGTCCATGTGTACAGTCGCCGCTTGTGTTGATGGAGGAAGGTGTTTGAGATGAATAGATCGTTGGTCTTGCAGAATTCTATCAGTCTTTCTCCAGCTTCATTTCTGTTGCCAAGTCCATATTTTCCAACTACTTTGCCTTCTTCTTTGTTGCCAACATTTGCGTTCCAGTCACCCATGACTATCAGGATATCCTGTTTGCATGTTCTGTCAATTTCAGTTTGTACTTGTTCATAGAACTCTTCAATTTCATTCTCTTCTGCAGCTGTTGTTGGGACATATACTTGAATTATAGTTGTGTTGATAGGCATTCCTCGTAGACGAATAGAGATTAAGCGTTCACTGACTGCATTGCATTTCATTACAGTTCTTGCAAGTTTCTTCTTTATTATAAATGCAACACCATTTCTTCTTTGTCTTTCATTTCCAGCATAATAGACCATGTGATCATCTGATGCAAAGTGCCCGATGCCAGTCCATTTCAGTTTGCTGACACCCAACAGATCAAGTTGTACACTTTCCATTTCATTCTTGACGACCTCCAACTTCCCTTGGTTCATGCTTCGTATGTTCCATGTTCCAATGCGTAAGACATCTTTACAGCTTCTGACTCTCATTTCATGTGCAGCTACATCAGCAGTCAGACGCCCCGAGGGCTTTGATCCAACCACATCATAAATGCTGGCTTTACTCTGAGAAGTCTTCAGCTCTTCCCCAGTAGCTAGTTGAGTGCCTTCTGACCTGGGGGTCTCATCTTCCAGCACTATAGCACAATTTGTTTTGTTGTAACTATCCATTGGGTTTTCATGGCAAGATACAGAAGTAGATTGCCGGGCCTTTCTTCCGCGCAGTTTAAGTTTGGTGTTGTTGCCGTTGTCACAGAAATGTGATCCTCTGCTGTCAACACTATCCCATTCTGCTGCTGCCCAGATGGGTGGTTTGTCCTGGTCTGGCACCTCATCTGAGACCTGTCCATCTTGGGAGACCCTGCCAGTAGTCAAACTACCGATAGTTTAGCTCTCAGGATCACTGATGCACACAAGCCCTCACAGCACGACAAGCTGCAAACCAAGTGAGGGATAGTATTGCATATAGGAATTTATATGCTTATTTACCCAAGTTGAAGCATCTCATCTTAGAAGACTGGATGGATCAATTTGGTCTTTTTCTGTCTGTATTTATTCTTTTTCTGGAGCATATTAAAACCCTTAATATTGTAGATGTTAATACAGAAAAGTGTAAAGCCATGCTAACTGCTAGGAAATCCCTCACACCTAACCAGCTAACCAGCACAACAGAAAGAATAGGTTAGTAGGAAAGATTTTCACACCATAACCCTCCTCCCCCCATAAAAGAATGTTCCAATACTTCCCAGCATTGTGTATCCAGCATGCATCCATGAAATAATTTGCAGTCTTTACTAGTTGATACTTTAATGCAAAGAAGTGCAGAGTATGAATTTGAGTTCAAACATCCAAAGGAACAATATGCAATAGGAGAGGAATGGTTCATATGCATGGAGCAGGTGAGATCACAAGGTGATTAGTGACTGAAGATCTGAAGGTTGCAAAGCAATGTGACAAGGCAATGGCCAAAGCTAGAAGGATGCTAGTCTCCACAGAAAGAGACCATAACCAGCAGAAAGAAGGATGTGAAATGCCCCTGTATAGATCACTGATGAGGCCTCACATGTTCGGTTTTAGAGACCTTATCTCAGTGTGGGGGTCATGTACTAAACAGTTAAAACAGTTAATGTGTGTTATTTGCCGGAGGACCTTTTGCATAAATTATCCCCTATGGCAAATAATGTGCATTAACAGTGTTAGCATACTTCATTTATTAGTAAACGATCTCCTGAGAATATAAAGTGGCTGAAAGCAGTTTAGAAGAAAGTCACCATTGTTTTTATATTGCTGAACACTACAGGGAGCTCTGGGGATGTAGCAGAGCTCTGCGATAAAATGAGCCCCTGGGAACACTGGGAGTTAAAGTTCCTTAAAGTCCTGAATCGCCAGGAAGTAAACTCAGAGAGGCAAGCAGTCTCAGCTATCAAATGAAAACAATTAAGTACCTGCAACTAATTGGCCCTCTGTTGATATATTCAAGAATAATCCAAACTGTTTGCAGAGAAGACAGGCAAGAGACATGCAAGAGGAACGCAGATGTCAGAAACTCCAGCTATCAAGCCAGAAGGACGGTTTTAGGAGAAAAATCCCTTAGGTAGGGAATGCTTGAGGCTTAGTTCTTAGAATCTGCAGTATAGATAAGAACTTAAATGCTGCTCTTGTTTATATTTAATGAATTAAGGAACGGTCGGTGTTTTGCTAGAGATAGAGTAACAATATGTATGCTGTGTAAAGTGCTCCGACTAGAAGCAAGAGAGAAGCATTTCCCTGGTTCTTAAAAAGACATACAGGCTGGGATAGGTTCTATAGTATCAGTGGAAATGTATCCTGGCTTAGAGTGTTGACACAGAGATGAGAGAGGGCTGGGCATTGATGTCCAGGGGCTAAGGTGAAGTAATCTGCTAAGTAGAATAAATGTTATGGCTCAGAGCTTGCAAGTAAAAGGCTAGATAATAAAATAAGCTTGGGGGAAGAACCATATAATAGAAATGTTATGGCCTACCTGGAACATGTACTTGAAGGAGTTACGGTACCTGTAATTTTTTAAGTGAAAATAATTTGAACCAAAGTTTAACATTTATTCTGCTTAAAAACAAGCAAGCCAGGAGCAGTAGCTACAAAAACTCCATTGGTTGCTGCTAGAACCATAAGCTGTGTGAAGTTGGCTGTTTAATATACAGGTTGCATTTTGGACTAGGGAGCACCTAATAAATATTGTGGTTTGAGGAAAGCACTTTGAATTAAGTTGTGCAAGTGGCTATATAATGTGGCTGTATGGAAATACCAGAAGGAAGTCTATGGAGAGGCTTTACACTTAAACTTGAAAATCAAACATGTTAATAGTGCACTAGTGTCCTATTCGTGGTATACCTGTTTAGAGCTCTGTTCTATCTCAGAGAGAAAACCACAAGGGACCACCTTTACTGCAATATGTAACCCTAGAGAACAGGAGAGGTAGAGGATATATGATATAGATATTTAAACACTTAAAAGATATTAATTAGCAAACAAATCTTTTCCAAAGAAGGGGAAGCTGTAGAACTAAAGTACATGATATGAATCTGCAAGGAGCTATACTTAAAAGAACATAAGCATGTTTTTCACAGAAAGAGTGGTGAATACCTAGAATGCTTTCTTGGAGGAGATTATGGAGACAAAATTGGTGATATAATTCAAACAAGTTGAAAAGTGCACACTTCCAGCATGATACAATGACACGTTTCCCCATTTACAGAATCAGGCACTTGGAGTGGGGATTCATCTTTATGGGTCATAGGAAGCATAGGGGAGTGAACACATGTGTATGTCAGTGAGTACATGAATTTGTATCTTTCTGTGTGTAATGGGAGCTGTTGATACCTTCAGAGAAGGCCAAAACCATTTTGCTAATTAGCAGAAAAGCCATCTTTTGATACTAACCTCTCCAACATATTTCTTGAAGCATTCCAAGGGGGAGGTAAGAGGCACCATTGGAAACTTCAGCATACAGAGGTTCAAAAATTCTGCAAAATTTATCAAATTCTCCAGTCTATGATAAGCAACATTTTTATACTGAGCCAAGCTTAATTGTACCAAAGCCATCAGAACCATATCAATTTCCAATTTCTTAATCTGTTCAGCATGAGAGGATAGTTAGATGCCGCATTTTGTGATGAATATCTAAAGTCAAAAGCACCAGTGAGAAAGATTGTTCCAAATACACTGTGGCATTCCAAAGACTAATAGGGATGTGCACAGCCAAAAATAGTTTGTGCTCATTTAAAATGAATATTTCACTATTTCTGAGCATTTTTTTGTTTGTTTTGTTTCACATATTTGATCTTTAGGTGCTCATTGTATGATTGCTAGAATATTTTTTAAGCATTCAAACATATGTACAAGTAATTTACATGCACATTAAGCACACATATGAACTACACTCTCAGGATTGCACATTCCTAATATCTAAGGTTACATTAGATGGCTTATTCAAGGGGACTGTACTCTTCAGCCCCTCAACAAAATCAGCAATGGACTAGATGAACCAGCAGGCAGCCAACTCACAATACTGTTAATTGCCCACAGCAGCTCCATTATTGATCATGCAGACTCCTCCAATGTTGGTCCTTCTAGCTCATCTCTGCTCATGGCCCAGCCCAGGGCTGGCCCAAGGGTTTCTGCTCCCGCCATGCCACCCTCCCTGCCACTGGCACAGCACCCACCCTGCATCAACCACCTGCTGCCCCCCCCCCCCCCCCGAATGCATATCTCATTTTGCATGGTCAGCAGTGGCAGTGTCAGCGGCAGGATTGCTTTTAAAGTGGTGGCTTTGCACCACCACTTTTGTGCCCACCCCTGGCCATGTGCTTCAGCACACATCGCCTGCCACTCCTGCCCCCTCTGACAGGAAGTTGAATCAGAGATGAACAGGAGCGGCAAGGCCATGCAGCACAAGTAGTATATAATTTTTTGCCCATATCATCTAGCCTATGTTGTAAAAACCTGTAGAACATTGAGAACACGACTGGTTGAACATCTCAGCAAATTCTGTAATATGACTGAAGGAGCTCTGCTGGTTGTTCTGATAAAGGGCACTTTTTTATGAATTACAGTAGAAACATAGAAACATGATGACAGAAAAAGACCACATGGCCTATCTAGTCTGTCCTTCCATAACAACCATAACAGTCTACTTTTTACCTTTAGAGATCCTCTGTGTTGGTCCCATGCTTTTTTGAATTCAGTTACTGTCCTCATCTCTACCACCTCCACTGGGAGACTATTCCATGGATCCACTACTCTTTCTGTAAAGAAATATTTCCGCATATCACTCCTGAATCGATCTCCCTTCACCCTCATCCCATGTCCCCTCGTAGCAGAACTTGCTTTCAATTGAAAGAGGCTCTCTCCCTGAACATTTATGCCACGGAGGTATTTAAACATCTCAATCATATCACTTCTGTCCCGCCTTTCCTCTAAGGTGTACATATTAAGATCCTTAAGTCTGTCCTCATATGCTTTATAATGAAGCCCACTAATCATTTTAGTAGCCACCCTCTGCACCGACTCCATCCTGTTCACATCCTTTTGAAGGTGCGGTCTCCAGAATTGCACACCATGCTCCAAATGAGGTCGCACCAAAGACTTATACAGAGGCATTATCACCTCCTTTTTTCTGCTAGCCATTCCTCTCCATATGCACCCAAGCATCCTTCTAGCTTTTGCCGTCGCCTTTTCTAACTGTTTAGCTACTTTAAGATCATCAGACACAACCACGCCTAGGTCCCGCTCTTCTTTAGTGAACAAAAGTACTTCACCTCCTATACTGTATTGCTCCCTTGGATTGCTGCAGCCCAAATGTATGACCTTACATTTTTTAACATTAAATCCCAGCTGCCAAATTCTAGACCATTCTTCAAGCTTAGCTAGATCCCTCCTCATGTTATCTACACCTTCCTGGGTGTCTACCCTATTGCAGATTTTTGTATCATCCGCAAAGAGGCAAACCTTACCCGACAGCCCTTCCGCTATATCACTAACAAAGATGTTAAAAAGAATCGGACCAAGGACAGATCCCTGGGGCACACCACTGGTAACATCCTTCTCCTCAGAGTGAGCTCCATTTACTTGTACTCTTTGTCGCCTCCCACCCAACCAATTTCTAACCCAAACAGTAACTTTAGGGTCCATCCCTAGGGTGCTCAGTTTGTTTATAAGTCGCCTGTGAGGAACAGTGTCAAAGGCTTTACTGAAATCTAAATACACCACATCTAGAGCTCTCCCTCGGTCCAACTCCCTGGTCACCCAGTCAAAGAAATCAATCAGATTTGTCTGACAGTATCTTGCCATAGTTCAATTATCTCCATCAATATATGGAGGTGATTTTGATAAAACACTCATCATGGCAGAACAGAAATTGATTTTCCATCTAAATACTTTGGAACCATATGGACTGAATGACTCCATTGATTGAAGGCATGTCTTTAGACTAGCTTTATTGGATCAGTATTTTTCATCTATTTTTCATCTAATATATGTTTTTTATTGCAGGTTTTTGAGCTAGGGAGGTAGTGGGTGGTGCACTATTGCTATTGGTTTTGTGCAGTAGTTGTGTTTTGCTTTCACTTTTTACTTTTTTGGCTGATCGGCAAGGATTACGTTTTGAATTTTTTTGATGTCATTGGGTTTTCCCTCTTAACAGAGCATGCATGATGTTTTTTTCAGCTTTCTGATGAGGACACAGTGTGTGATAGCCGATTCTGCTTTCTGATGTTCAGCTGTGAGTTTTTCTTGCTCTTACAACTTTTTTTGTTCTCTTATGGGGCTGTTTCATGCCTGTTTATATGGAGTTTTACACCACAATAGTTCTGTTTTGGGTGCTGGATTTTCTTGTTTTTTCACCTTGTGGCCTGGGATGCCTGTCTAACTCCCTGAAGAAGCCAAACCGGCGAAACACCCAGTGTTGGGGTTCAGACAGTTTGAAAACTAAGTGTTTTCCATATATTGCTATTTCTACAGTTCTTTTGTGTATGAGTGTGTTCATCAATGGTCAGTTACCTTTTACCAGCCCAAGAGAGGCTTTTCTAAACCATTGATGTATGGAGGCAGCCTTGTTGTATTGTGGCTTACCTCCCCCCCCCCCTCCCCTTTTTGGTCTTAATGGTCATATTTGTTGACTCGGGGGATTACTGAGGTCTTTTCCTCTCAAGAAATCTTTTGCCTAAAGCTGGTTTAATACGCATACAAGTTGCCTGAAGTTTTTTTTTATTTTTCTACTGCTTCAGGGATAGACAGGCAAATGAATTTTGAAATATGGACCATCGCCACTGCAGAAATTGAGCCATATAAGGGGTAATTTTGTAAAGGCTACAAGGCATGTACATGAATAAAAATGTCACAAACACACGTATATTGATGGTTTTGCAGTACATTTGATTTTATAAAGGGTATTAGGCCTAGTTTAGGTGTCATAGACTAAGACTACTGTATGTTCTGAACAGGGAATGAGTGGGGCACAGAAGTAGGTGCATACTAAATGTTTTATAATGTCAGTACATGCCTATGAGATTAAAAGGGGCACACATTGTTGCATCTACTATAAATAATGTCTAACACAAAAGTAACTTTCCTTTGGGAGCCCAGAACATGGATTAGTGATTGGTGCTGGAAATATGCTTCCACGTTACAGGTAGGTCAGTGCTGCTTTTCATACTCCTTTATCCTGTCTCCTCTTGCCCTTCCTTTTCCTGTCCTACTCCTTTTTCACCCTCGCTTCTGTTCCATGCTCCCCTCTCTTGTCTTTCTCTGTCTGTTTTGTTGACCTTTACCTGTGTATATCTGAGTCCAGCTGTTGTTTCTGTCTCTTAACCTGCCTGTCCCTGACGCTCTCTGCGTCTGTCTCTGTGCTTCTGTGTGAGACTGTGGGTGTATCTCTGTTCAGTCTCTGTGTTTGTCTCCATATTGCCCCTGTAGGGATGTCTCTCTTTATGTCTCTGTGGCTGTGATGGGTCTGATGTTACTGGTGGTAGATCTAGTGTTGCTGGTAGTGAGTAGGCTTTCTACAATGAGTGGTGTGCATGAATAGCTCTTATGTTCTCTGGCTTTGAGGTGGGAGAGGCAATAAGGAGGGGGAGATATATGCACAGGACGTAATTCTTAGATTTGTCTGAGAAGTAACACAAATTCAGGTTTAGGCAGGGCCGGCGTGACCATTAAGTGAACTAGGTGGCTGCCTAGAGTACCAATGGTCAGGGAACACTCATTGCTGCCATCGCTGCCTCTTCTTTGGGACCTGAAGTGGCAGCAATACATTTAAAAAGGCACCACGGTGCAATTCGCACTTCCACCCCACCTGATTCCACCTCCTTTAGCCAGAAGGACCTGGAATCAGAGGGGGGAAGAAGCGCAAAAGGTGCCGCGGTGCCAGAACAGAAAGTAACTCTGATGCCTCTGCTGCATGTCCCAGAAAGGAGCATCAGTGGTGGCAAGGGGCAGGGGATAGCGCAGGGGAATCACTGGAAGGAGCCTCATCCCCTTGCACTAGCCCTGGGTTTAGATCCGACAAGGAAACCATTCTCTAGCTATGTTATCTCCCAAGTGTGAAATCAAATATCCAGCTCGTTGGGGAGGGCTACAAACAAATCTGTGAAAAGGCAAAGTGAATGTCAACCTATTCTTCTCCGTTTCACTGCGGGAAATTGAGAGGCACAGTATTTGTTATTGGAATCAAAATGTTTTTAGTAAAGATACAGCACTTCCAGTTAGACTGCACGATTTGATTACTATCAGAATTCTTTTTTTACGTATTTGGATATGTTGCAGGATGTGGATTTTCAATCCAACATGTCTGAGAGGAAATTGCATAACAGTTTATAGCAGGAGAAAGGTATGTTTCTGGTATATTGTGCAATGCTTTCGCAAAGAGTAATTTTGAAAGGATCTGTAATCCCAGAGCACAGTGGTGAGCGAAAGAGAATAACAGTGACTATTGGAGAGAAAGATCACCCTATATGGGCACCAATGCTTTTTGGTTTTTCATTCTAAAACACGTGTCAGTTCAAGGAAAGCCTCCAATTGGAAAAAAAAATACGAAAGGTGATAGCATCATATCGGATGTTTAAAACATTAGGTAGGGTACAGCAGAATCAATGGCAAATCATTTTTTATACTTTACTCACAATCCCAGTAATTCACCTGTCAGTGCTATTCAAGAGTATTCAAACGCTTTGGCTGAGATTTATTTTTAAGGTCAGACAAGAGAACATGATGAATATTTGGGAAGACCAGTGCATTTAAAAAAAAAATGAATACATTTGAAAGCTATATATTCCTCAGGAGGCCAAGCGGCCTTGATAACTGTCGAGAGCATGGACATCATGTTCCTAGCAGTTCACGTGGTGCACCCTGCCCTACTGTGAGCCAGAATTAGCATGGGTGCACTTACTTCCACCTACGAAGGCAGCGGTAAGTGCACTGACACTATCTCCTCGCCTTGCAGTTAGCGCAGGTGTGCAAGGCGTCCACACTAACAGTGCGGGTCACAGTATGGGCTTAACACACGCTGTCACCCATGCTAACTGCTTATTGCCCTGAGCAAAAGGGCCCCAGATAATGGCAACCGCTATGACATCTCATTATTATTCTGAATGGCAGTATATCAAATATAACAAATAAATGAGTACATGAGGAAGCACCAGGGGCTAGGGGTGGGCCAAAAACAAATTCAGTTCATGTTCATTTAAAATAAATTCCCCTAGTTTGGAGGGGGGGTCATTTTTTTTACATGTATTTATTTAATTTATTTATTTGAAAGTTCTTATATGCCATCTTTGAGGCTGAGGTCATTCAAAATGGTTTACAAAATAAAACAAAACAATAAAAGCAAGAATGTTAGAGATTAAAAGAAAAAGCCAGATAAAATATGAAAAGCAGTTCTATAAAAGCAGCCTATGTCACCATTTCCTCCAGCTGACATATGTCATTGTACAGGAAGATTTAACCTACTTGAAACAAAACTCATTCTTCAGCAGGGAATAACAAAGATTTTATTCTCTTCCTAAAATTCAATATATTGGTCTCTCTCTTAGATATTCTGGTAATGCATTCCCCACTCATGACCAAATACACTAATGGTCTTAGATCTCCATTTAACTTTGTGCATAAAGGTCGTACCTTGAATTTTCAGGAAATTACCTTGGGATATATGCACCTGAGTCCTAACCTATGTTTTAAGTTACTGCCTTAATGACTAACACCAGTAATATGACCAAATTTACACTGGCTCTTTATCCAAAAGCCAGTGTAATTTCCTCAACAATTGAAGAGCACTTTCACATTTCATATCCTCCTAATCAAAACTTGGCTATTGTATTTTGTATAATTTTTAAGTTTTTTAACCATTTTCCTATAGCACATTATAATAACCAAGAATGTTTAACAAGTGCATTGCACCTTGTATGCATGCTAGTACTTATTTGCACATGCAAACTGATTGTACACATGGAGGCCAATTCCCTTCTGGAGGTCCAGCCCCTGTACGGCCCTCAGAATCGGGGCATACAGCGATAGACCCAATTCTTATCCCACAGGAGCATACAGGCTGGGTCCCAATTCCGAAGGGATGCATGCCCGACAGATCCCCGGCTAACTCAGTCAGGCTCTTGAATGGAGCCACAATGCCATGGTGTCACCATGGCTCCATTCAGGAGCCGTTATTGCTGGACAAGGGACAGAGCCCCCCTTTCCCTTCAGCCCAATCCCCCCATGGCCAGGATCGGGCTGTGGAGAACCCAGTGCACCCCTCACCTTACTGCCGCTATGGCCTCCGCTGTCCCCTGATGTCCAGGGGGAGTTTTTCCACCTCCAAGGTGGAATTAGTCCCCCGACTAGAAGACCGACCCTGGACGTACAGGGCCGACCTCAGAAAGGGCCCTGTACATCCGAGGTGATAGAACGCCCACGCACCGCTCTCCTTCTGCCTCCCGCCCGCCTCCATCTAAGGCTCCCCGTACAACCTGGCTGTTCGTACAGGGAGCCTTGAAGGGGGACAGCAAGGAGGATGAATAGTGGGGATGTACGTCCAAGCAGAATGACCTTCATATTAATTCATATGTATACATGCATACGAATGATTTGTACATACTTACCATTTTTAGGCACCCAAATGAAACAAATGCGCCCTCATAAATGTACACCCCTACTAGGGGCACACCAATCTCCGAGATGCAGAAAGCAATAGTTGCTTCATTGTATTACAAATGAGTCCAGTTATCCCTTTTTGAACAGCTAAATTGCTGAGCTGGCATTTCCTTTAAAGAAGAAGCAGAGAAACTGCACTCAGCATCCGTGGACAATCAGTCAGTATGGAGAAAGGGAAATAAATGTCTGCCCATACCTCAGTTTCTGCACTGCCCCGATGGCGTATTCTCCAAATATATAGTGGCAGAAGAAAGACTGGAAGGTCCCTTTTGTCTGCCCAGTTATTCCATTACAAACCATCTAAACCATCTAGGGTGACATCATGTTGATGGAGGATCAAGTATCTTGTCCTCTCCCTCTCATGCTCTGTTTGCAGTATGGGTCCTGTTAAGATACTGATAATTGCTTAGCATGTCTGTCTTGAAGGCTCTTTTCCTTACTCTGAGGCTTTATGGTTGCTCTTAAGTCTGATTGTCTCTTACTTCGGTCAGTTATAGTAAAACTGACGTGGTTTTCTGAGGACCACCTTGACTCACTACAATATTCACATAATTCAGGAACACAAAAGTATCTTGAAGACTTCAATAAAACTACTCCTTTCCCCCTTTGATCACCACACCATATTTTGGCTACAGGGGACTAGAAGAGCATAAGAAACTATTTCTGCTGATGGCACCTTCTGTCTTCATCTTTTGTCACTCTAACAACACATGCAACAACTCGAATGATGAGGGACCCATTTCTACTCTTCAACCTCCAGGGAGGTGAGGAAAGAGAAAGAAGGAGAATCTATTAAAATAGTTTTATTTAGTAGAAACCCCTATTTCGCATTCTCATAAGACACAAGGGCTCAGCTAGGAGCCATGCAGACATCTTGTATTCTCTGGAGCTTCTGGGTTTCTCTAATAGTGAGAGACAATTTATCAGGGTCCTTTAAGATGCTTGAACATTTTAGGTACCTCGCTGTACAAACCACACAGTTCACAAAGCTATATATAGAAATCAAAATTCCCCTAAAAACATAGGTCAATATTCAGCGACACTGCAGCTCAATATTCAAAAGG